>CM035159.1:81580651-82316851 GCA_020205615.1 Panax quinquefolius | reverse complement strand
GATATATGTATACTCTTTATTTATCAAGATTATATACCCCACATATCATCCCCCAAACTTAGGTTTTTGCCTAATTTTTTCCTTTACTGTCTATCCTTATCATTTTCTCATCTACTCTAGCATTATCCTTTAGAGACCATTTAGGTATCAATTTGAACTCGATCGATCAACAACGATGTTATTATTTGTGCTATCCTTATTATACAGTTCAAACAAGCTCAAGATTCGATTCATGCGTGAAATTGTATCCAAGCTCTAATACTCAATACTGTATTTGTCAACTTATTGTCAATCACATCATTGGCCCACAAATAATATGAACTACAACATTGCTGGACTTACGCAAACACAGTATTTAACTAACTAATTTTTTTTTAAATAACAAAGTGCACTATTTAAAAGACTATTTACTATGTAATGACAAACATTAACCTAAGCTATTATGTATGCACCTAAACTATCATGCAATCTGAAATTTAAATGACAAAATGAAAATGCACCCTAAATGAGCTAAATGCATGCAAACATGTATTTAAATCCCCCAAACTTAAGTAATACAATGTCCTCATTGGATGAATAGTCAAAATTAGTACGTGAGGACTTCCCTGCTATTGCTTAAGTCTGAGGAGGTGGTTGTTGTTCTTCTTCGTCAGAATCACTTGGTTGAAACCTTGGCATTGGCATGGGTAACATTGATATGGAAATTGGGCTCACGGGTTGAAGCTTTGAAGAGTTGTGTTGAGTGAGGTTTAAGATGCATTCATAGCATCAAACATGTGATCTTGCCTCATTACCAATCGCCTCATTTCTCGGCGTTTTCGTTGTTGTGTGCATTCAATTGATTTTGGAAATCAAGGCGAGGCCCGGATATCGCCTCGGCTAGTGGTACCTGATCGGCCCTTGATCGCCCATTGCTTCATCATCCTCCCCGATGTCTCTGTAGTATCCACGTCATCTTCCAAATCATACGGAAAAATAAAACCCAGACCACGCGGATGTGACTCTCCCCCTGCCCATACGGAATACCACGCTATCATTCTAGAATCAAGCAATGCAAGCGACAATTGTGTGGGCTCGTCGTCGGAGCATCTAACCCATGCATTGCGACACAACATACAAATGAGTGATGGGTGTGGAAAGCCTCCAGAAAAATTTCCACGTAAGTACTGGCGGATGGAGGAACAGATAATGGCCCCGACATCGATGATGAAATTTTTCACAATGGCGTACAACAGTAACGCCTTCTCTTTTGTGACATCCAAGGTGTGTTGGGACGGAAGCAATTTAGCGCATAAGAAGGCATACCAGATTTTCCCATACTGGCTAAGGTCTTTGCTAGGGAACACGGTGCCTCCTTTCCGACCCTTGATCCAAGATGTTCCCGGCTTTGTCATCTCTATGATTATAGCATTATAGTCCGAGTCAAAATTATGGAGATGAGCATAATGGCAGTGGCGAGGTACCCACAGTTAGTAGTAGGTGTTGATTGCATTGTCACTGAATGGAACCAACCGACCTCGCACAAATGCGTGGAATGGTTCTTTGTCCTCAGCATTTGCGTAGAATTCCTTGACAATGTTAACAACGGCTGGTTTCGGCTCCTCGGTGAATTTGGTCCATCCCTTTTGGTAAATTTGAGGCATCAACTCCCCATCGTTAGGATCCGGTGCCAACCCCCGCTTCAGTGTAAGGGCTTTGGTGAGCATGTAGTCACCGGTCGGCGGCGGCGGCACTTGCAAATTTTTGGGGATCGAAGGTGTAGGTTGGTTGAGATGGCAGTGAACTTTCTCCCCTTTGGCGTTTAGAAGATGATTGTGAAGCCATAATTTTTCTCTAGCTCTCAAGTATACTCTATGAATGCTCTATATCAATTGTTGTGAGAGATATGATATGAGATGTAGTGATTTATATAGAGGTGGAAGGATGGCTACCATTGGTGGAGTTAAGAGGTGGAGAGGAGTGATAAGTGGTATTTTTACCTACTTATTGAATACCAATTCATGCGAACTATGCCCATCTCAAGTACATTTTATTGTGTTTTAGTTGCATTTCATGATATTTTGCATTGCATTTACTTAAAACTCCTTTTGGTGAATAAGTGCAAGAATCGACTTAATTTGGTGGTATTAAAGGGCACGAGGCTAATGGATGCATGAAGGCGAGGCACGAGTGGGATATGCATGGCATGAAGGTACAATGGAGCAAGAGGATTAAGCATGAAAGAACAAGTAGCAAAGCAGATGCATGTGGAAACCGTAACCGCTGGCGACAAAATGGCCTTGAAGCTGCGTGTTCGTATGAGGACTCCATTTGGACGGGACATACTTTACGCTGAAGTCTCAAGCCCGCGAGGAACGTCTTGGAGGAGGCCATGCACACAAGCGATCGTCAAGTTAATGTATTTGTTTTATTTTAATTTTTAATTAAAGGAGTTGTAATTTGATTAAAAATGATATCTGACTGGGGTCAGAGGAAAAGATTGATACTTTTAGCGTATTTTTCATATCGTAACTAGGGTTTACACTGTGAGGGAGATTCCAACATGTAACGAAGCCAAAACATCTACTTCTCAAATTCTTCTTGGGATTCTCTCGTCATTGTGGATTATTATTATTGTTCTTTCGGATTTTTATGAGGAATTGAACGTTGATATTGGTTTCTAATCTGCAATTGGGTTTGATCGTTCTAACTTTTATCTTTCAATTGTTTTCTTGTTAACCGTGTTTCATGTTGATCCCATAATGGCTTTTGGTTCAATCATAAACTAAACTCCATTATGGGATTCTAACAGATTTTAATATGTAGTTTGGTTGCATGCTTAAATGCTAGGGATGTTTTGCATATCATATGGGAATTCTGTCATGATTTTTTTACATGTATGAATGCCTGATCACCATTCATTTCAGTACTTATATGGAATTGACAATGAACATGCCAGTATGGATTGTAATCATGATAGCATGCGAATATGGGGTTGTTGTATATGTCTTGCGTATTTTGTGAACTAGATAGACATATACTGTTTCACCGTATGAGCTAGATTAAGGGCTTGTGCTTAAAATCAATATAATTGCAATTTCACATAGACATATAGTGATTTTGGTTGTATTGATGATTACATGGAGTCTATCATCTGTGGATGCTATGTAAGTAGGTTATAGTGCATTGAAAAATGGTTATAACTCTATTTGTGTTCTTGGCTATTTTCCTATGATATGTGAACACTTCTTGCATGATAGTGGCGATTAGATGAAATATTAAATGAAGTTAGGGTCCCATTATTTCAGATTATATTCATTCCATTAGTATACTTATTTTTAGTTGTTAGTTACAATTAGTTAAGTCAACAATTATATTCATTAGTCCAAGCATATAAATACTGATGAGTTAATTGATGCATAGTAGTTTAAATTTAACAACTTTATCTCGTGGGATCGATACTCTACTACTCAGACACTTGTTGACATATGTATGCTTACAGATGAGTTAGAGCTCTTTTATCAGAACTGTAAAAGAGGCAACAAAGAGTAATGGAGTATTGGGAATAGTGGGGTAGAAGTGGGTGTAGTGGGTGGTAGATGGAGTTATGAAGTAGTGGGGAAGTGGGAAAGTGGTGTTTTATTGGGAAGGGAGAAGTTTGTGTAACTGCCTGAAGTTGGTTGGATTCTAGGACCCCCGCCCCGGTGGGGGGTATTGTACTAAGAAGGCCCGCCCCGACGGGCTTGTATTCTGTCAATTGGGTTTAGGGACCCCTGCCTCGGCGGGGGTTGTAGTGCTTTTGAGGCCCGCCCCGGCGGGCTATGCTACTGTCAATGCTTCTTGGCGACCCCTACTGCGTGAAGTTATAATCAGTAAAGGGGCCACACAAGCAGGCTTATATTCTGTCGATTGGGTTTGGGGACCCCGCCTGAGGTTGTAGTGCTTTTGAGGCTGCATCGCCAAGGCTGCTATGCTCATGTCGATGCTTCTTGGCGACCCCTGTCCCGTGGGGTTATAGTGTAAAAAGGACATACCCGTGGTATGTCTCTTGTCGAGACTCCTTTGTTTTACTTCAATGTAACTCACTTTTGCTTCAATGTAGTGCTTGATCATCCTTTATCCATCCTGCTCATGTTGCGTCAGTCAATGTGATGGCGATCACATCGGTGTTGGCTTGTCCACCCCAATAATGCTTCAAACGGTGTCCGTTTACTTTGAAGGTATCTAGTGGATTGCGACTGTAGAGTTCCACTGCGCCATGAGAGAAAACCCGTTTGATTGTAAATGGTCCCGACTATCTCGATTTAAGCTTTCCGGGGAACAATCGCAGCCGTGAGTTGAACAATAGTATTGATTGACCCGACTCGAATGTTCGATGCATAATTTTCTGGTCGTGCCATCTTTTTACCTTTTCTTTGTAAATTTTGGAATTCTCATAGGCGTGAAGGCGAAATTCGTCGAGTTCATTCAATTGAAGCAGTCTCTTCTCCCCTACAACTACTTGATCAAAATTAAGTTTTTGTACCGCCTAATATGCCTTATGCTGTAGCTCGACCGGTAAGTGACATGCCTTCCCGTACAGTAGTCGATATGGTGACATCCCAATTGGTGTCTTGTATGCAGTCCGGTATGCCCATAATGCATCGTCCAATCTAAGCGACCAATCTTTCCGACTCGGATTCACCACTTTCTCCAATATCTTCTTGACTTCTCTGTTTGATACCTCAACCTGTCCACTGGTTTGAGGGTGATACGTTGTAGCTACCTTGTTGTTGACGCCATACTTGGCCAAAAGAGCTGTAAAAGATTTATTGCAGAAGTGACTACCTTTGTCACTGATAATTGCTCTTGGCGTGCCAAACCTTGTGAAGATGTTCTTTTGTAGGAACTTGAGGACCACTTTGGCATCGCTTAATGGTAATGCTGCAGCTTCAACCCACTTTAACACGTAGTCCACTGCGAGTAGAATGTATTGATTGTTCAAAGACGAGGGGAATGGCCCCATGAAATCAATACCCCATACGTCAAAAATTTCCACTTTAAGAATCGTTTGTAAAGGCATCTCATTCCATTTCGAAATGTTGCCCACCCTTTGACACCTATCGCATTGTTTGACAAAATGGTGGGCATCTTTGAATAATGTAGGCTAATAAAAACCAGATTATAACACCTTCGCTGCTGTCCTCTCACTCCCATAATGCCCGCCATATGCAGATGAGTGACACTCATGCAGAATGTTCTTCACTTCACTGTAGGGGACACACCGTTGAATCATTTTGTCGGCACACTGCTTGAACAAATATGGTTCATCTCATATGTACCATTTCACGTCATGAAGAAATTTCCTTTTCTGTTGTCTTGTGAGGTCAGGTGATAGAATGTTGCTCATAAGAAAATTTACATAATCCTCATACCATGGAATCTCTGCAAAAATCCCAAATAGTAGCTTATCTGGGAATAACTCATTAATTTCACATCTGTCGTCTTTCACTTTCCCTTGGTTTTCCAACCTAGACAAGTGATCGGCTACATGGTTCTCCGTCCCCTTTCTATCCTTTATTTCTAAGTCAAACTCTTGAAGTAGGAGGATCCACTGGATAAGGCATGGCTTAGCATCCTTTTTCGCTATCAAGTACAGAATTTCCACATGGTCTGTGTAGACTATCACATTAGTCCCGATCAAGTAAGCCCGAAATTTGTCAAACGCATACACCACTGCAAGCAATTCCTTTTCTGTGGTTGTGTAATTCATTTGAGTTTCTGTAAGTGTTTTACTTGCATAGTATATGGCGTGAAACACCTTGTTTCGATGTTGGCCCGAAATAGCCCCAACCGCGAAGTCACTTGCATCACTGCATATCGACGCCGAGATTTTTTGATGTCCCTTTTCATTACTTGTTCTTTGGTGTTCTCATGTTAATGTGAGATTTGTTTGAAAAAACAAGTGAAAAGGTCCGACATGTATAATGTCGATGATTTGACTTTAAGAGTCGCCATTGGTGTATTTAATGGTTGCACTAACGAAAGAAAAGTTTGCACATTGATCCGATTGATTTGGCTTTGGTAGGCGGGCCTGTGAAACCGAGATTCATTTTGGGTCCAGGGGGCTTGATTATGTGGAGGGAAGGTGTTAGGCACCCCAGGCATTCGTGTTACTACGGTGACCGCCACTCTTCAAAGAAATTATTATATGAATGTGTGTGTGTGTGTGTGTGGATCAATGTGCAATTTATTTGAAAGTAGTGCGAGGCCTCGTTCGCACCTATATACAAGGGTTTGAATTTATTAGAAAAATTCAATTTTAACCACAATATAGCAATGATATTTTGTAAAAGAGGTTTTTCAAACCCTGTGCTAAATAGGAATTGAGACCTTTTCATACTTCCATTTTATTATTAAATATTCGGCTTGTTTGCTTTTATTTTTGAGATGCGAAACATTCTCGAGAAAATAATATACAGCAGTGTCGAACTCCTCATAGGCATGACAGCCAACCAAGGAAATTCAAACACTGTAAAATAATGTACAAGCTGCTTACAGCCAGAAAATGTCCATCATGGGAACCGAATCTAGATTCAGTATACTGAACCTGTGATCACATGATTCTTAGGCTCACATGATACTGCAATTTGTATGGAAAGTAGTAAGTAGTTATATATATATAAAAGCTGTAAATATATATATACAGACTTGATCAACCACCACGAAGCAACTCCATGGGGGATCAGAAATGTAAATATATAAAAGCAGGATATATATATATATATATGGACATGATTAACCACCATGAAGCAACTCCATGGGGGATCAGAAAAGTAAATAAAGCAATAAATGCAATCACCTGCCATGAAGTAAACTCTAGGCGGGAATGAAATTTAAAAACGGTATAAGCGATCAACCGCCACTTAAGTAAACTCCAAAGCGGACGAAATGTAAAGAAAGTTGTAAAAGGCCACGAAGTAAACTCCGGGCCCGATGTGGATGTAAATACATACATATATATATATATATATATATATATATATATAAAAGCGTGTAAATGCTCCGAATATAAAATCCAGGCTCATCAGATATGTCTGACAATAGTTATACATATATATAAGTATATATATACAAAAGCAGATAAATGCTCCGCATCAAGTTCAGGCTCAATCGAGGCATAACTCGATAATGTTAGTCCATATATAAAATATATACATATATATAAGTATATATCTGAGACAAAAATGAAAACCACGGACCAAGTCCGGTTAAACGCATACCACACGACTCTCAATGTGTATAACAGTGTGTGCTATATGAGAAGAAGACTTTATATAATGTAAGAAGGCTTACAGTGGGCTGCCAAAGTAGACTTCTATGACTTTAAATGGATAAACACTTAGCTCCCACCGGATAAAAGATAGCTATATGTGAGCTAACAAGTCTTTAAAAGTGAGGAAACACTCAAAAGATGTGTGTGCAGAGTAAAATGGATAGGTCTTCCTCGCCTTTTTCCCACTCTTCTCTCTTCAAATGGCTGACCCCAAGCCTTGTATATATAGACTGATGGCCGCAGGTACACTGCTGTATTCTTGATTGCTTGTACTATGGTCTGGTCATGGTGCATCCGAGCCTTCGCGGGTCCCGTCGTCTCGTAGTACATGAACTCATGCACTGTAATGTCCGCTCGAACTTGCAGAACTTCAATCCGAACATCCGAATGAGGTATATCTGACCTTCTTCGGACCGCTTGTGGACATGGATTAGAGGTTGTACAAAGTCAGGAAGAGGGGTCTATGCCCATGGTCTTCAAGCTTTAAATTCTATCCAAAGTACTGTCACACGTAATAGTCACTCGGGATTGTCACTCCTCGGTTCTTGTGGGACATTGTTGGATGTATGTATGAAGTGTTGAGACGACGTGCCATTGTCGAAGGAACAAGATGATGTTTGACTCCTTACCGGGGTTATCGCCAATTTGAGTTGAAAGTAGACGTTGCTCAGGGTTATAGCTGAGATTGGACCACTTGTTGGTATGCTACGATATCATCTTGTTGAGACAGTAAGATGATGTGTTTACTCCTCACCGGTTATTATAGGTTTAAGCGGAAAGCAGACATTGCTTAGGGTTATATTCGAGATTAGACTGCTGCTTGTTTGTATGTATCACTGTCATCTGTGGGTGTTCCTGTCTGCCCGTTGTTAGTTTTGGGACTGAGGTATGTGTGCTTCGACAGGATGTCTGGAGTTGAAGCTGTTTGCATGTGTTTGAAACAAGCATTTCTGGGGTTATAGCCGGAACTGCAATGGCATCCCTTGGGGCTATCACCAAGGATGGGGTTGCTACTCCCAGTGTTGTCTGGGGATGGGGCGAAGCATCGCGATGTTATCGTGAGAGATGTAACTGTCCTCTCCGGTGTTGTTGCCGATCTTTTGATCTGCATATCTGGGGTTATCTCTAGAGATTAGAAATGCCACTCTCGGTGTGTATTAGGTTGGAACCGATGTTCCCGATTTATGTTCGTGTTGAGCCGAACCTCTTGTAGTATCCGGAATGGTTGTATCTTTGTCTTTTAGGGTTATCTCAAAAGACGAATCTACCCTCCTCAATGTTAGTAATAGGAGTCTTGAGAAAAATTTCGATTGTCTACAGATGCCCTCTTTATCATATTCATGCAGTGTAAGGCATGGATAGGATAAAGAATCCTAGACACTTGAAATGCAAGCAAGATAAACATGATGCTATATACAACAACATGATGCAGATGTATGATGCATGATTGCCATATACTCCTGTTGGGATGACAATCAGTGATGGCTTGGACACGCGATCCAAGTCTCCAAGGATGTTGACGTTGGGGCTACCACCAAAGTCTTAAATCCTAGACACTGGCTTATATTCCATAGAGGTACCTCTTGTGTGTAAGAGATCTGTGGGGATACAGCTTTGACTGTTTGAGGATGTGTATAACATATTCCCTCATTCTGTCGGAGTTACTACCAACAGTTTTGTCGCTGTTAGGGTTGCCTGACCTCCGTTGATGTGTGTATCACCGGATAAATCCCTGCTGGGTGTATTGTCAAGGCTGCTTGACCTTCATTGATGTATGTGTCAATGGTAGCATTGTGTTGTAGCCCATGCTGGGGAAGGTTACTTCAATGGGTTTACTTGCCATTGGTTGATATGACGTCAAGGCTGCTTGACCTTCATTGATGTGTGTATCAATGGTTACCTTGCGTTGAAACCCCCACCGGGGAGATGTGGATGATTGAAAGATGTGCGTTGTGACCCTCGCTGGGGATACGTAGATGTTTATAACTTCGGCGTTATAACCCCCACCGGGGATACGTAGATGTTTATAACTTCAACGTTGTAACCCCCGTCGGGGATATGTAGATGTTTATAACTTCAGCGTTGTAACCCCCGCCGGGGATACATAGATGTTTATAACTTCGGCGTTGTAACCCCCATCGGGGAGGTTTAGGGTTATGACCATGCAAATGCTGGCATCGGACCTTTGTGGGGTATTGCCGAGCATGGTTTCTAAAAGCTTATCTCATTGGTATAGTATACCCTATATTTAGGCGAATACCTTTGAGACGACGAGAGTTCAACTCTGACCGACGAGAAACCATGATTTTGTGCTATTAAAACTTATTCACAGTAGCACTTTTACTCCGATTTGGCCTTTTCGAATTTGTGAGACCTCCTCTACAACTCTAAGCGGAGTTAGCGGAGGTGTGGGACCCGTGTGGTGAGTCTTGAGGTTAGCTCGCGACTAACAGTGTACTATGTATGGGTGGTGGTTGCTTTCATAAGTCATTTTCAAGTCTTGCGATGAAGGAAATCTGAGAGCTCTTCTACAGATCTGCTGAGTTCAGGCAACTTTCTGCATATTCTGCTACCGTACAAGCATTCTTCACTGTCCTGGTAACACATGCATGTATTTTTTTCCAATTTCTGTCCGTTGGAAAATGACTTATCACATGAAATGCATTTAGACACATAGTAGTGAATATGCATGCTGATATGACTTGATAAAAAATATTCAACATAGTAAAGGTTAGTATTAAACTATGCTGAACATAATGATGTGAAAAAAATTTGACTTTTGACACAGTCAAATTGGCACATTTTATTATCATTTCTTATCCTATCTGAGGACAAATGAGTAAAGGCACAAAGTAAAATAATCCTGGTAATTAGACTACACTTACGGATTTTTACTATGATGTGATTAATGCATATAGGATGTAAAGGTGTGCTACTGAATAAAGGTGTGCTACTGAATGACCACCTAGTCATGCCTATGTGCATGTGGATAGTCCCTTTTACAAAGGGGGCTATGCCAAAATTTTCCCAAAATGTAGGTATTGGGTAGTCATGCATTTTTAACTCTACTGTAGATGTATGTTAAAATAATGCACGTGAGCATGTAATCATAGAATGCATTTTGAAAAAGGCTCCAGGTAAGAAATTACCACACCCTTTCTGAGGTGATTTGAAGACTTGTTGTCCAGATATTATGGTTCCGGATCGGTAGAGTAGTTCCCGTAGGAACACTTACGATGTACTGGAGGAGAGCTCTGAAGAGCCTCAACGCCATTCCGTTGTATTGGACCCCTCGTTTGGCGGAGGAGGTGATACGTCTATTCGGGTTGAAGTGCCGAATGTTGAGGACGAGGAGGAGGATGTACCGATCGAGGTTCTGTGTAAGACCCCAACTTTTTAATAAAATGATTTTTCTATAAATATCATTTTGAATATTATAGAATGAATTTGATATAATGTTATAGTTGTGGGTAGTATTCACAAATTTTCAAAGTATGCAAGTTGTTTTATAATATTCGATTGGTGGGGAATATTCGTTTTAACAGGGGAATATTAAATGCGATGGCACAATCATTAGTGGACCCCATTAATGGAATTATTGTCGAATTGAGAAAAGCGACAAAAATATTTTTATGAAATAACTACGAAAGTTTTTTACAAGTAAAACTATTGAACTACTCGATAGTAAAGTAAATACGATGTCTGGCGTGGTTGCATAGTAGCACGGTATTGATTATTGATGCTTACGTAAAAGTCACTCGGTTATACTCAATTATAGCTACGAATAATTTCGTGATCATATCTCTCATATTATTGATTCAATTATTGTCACGAAGATCATCATGCATAATATGTTATATTATTAAATCAATAATTGAGATGACAAAGTTATTCATATTATTAAATTACAGTATTTACAATGTCTAGAAGTTCTGTCAAAGAGAGGTTTGGTCACCTAATTTACGCCATGATAGGGAGAAATCCTTATTGGAAAGCCCCTCTTTCCAGGAGCGACTGGTTGTTAAATATTGCGAGTTAAAATATTAATGATGAATGTTATTAAAAAATCGAAGTTGAGTTCAGAGTTGAATTTGGAGATGCGGACGTGATATTTGAGTTCGGAACGATGAAATTAGTAAAAACAGACTATAAACACAAAATTTTTCGGGATTAACTTTTTGGTCAAAAAGTCAATAGTTGACTTTTTCGGGAAAAGTCAAACTTCAAAATTTAAAAATTTATATTGTTGATAAAAATAGTTCCATTATGTTGGGATTATTAATGTTAGTGGAAATCGACATATATTTCGATAATAATTGATGTTTGGAGGTTATATTGACCAATCGGGTAATTAACCGGATAAATGAGCAATTAATTGCTATTAATTCACATGATTATAACTATTTGTTCACATATGTGTACTATTGATTCACATTCTTGTTACTATTATGGGAGTTGGTGCAAGATTGATAATACTTGCATGACTAAGTTAAAAATGGAGGTATAGATGGAGGTACTATACTGTAATTTGTATTTTCACATGTCTAGAACTATTGATTCACATGATTTACTATTGAATCACATTATTTACTATTAGGGGAGGTGGTGCAAGTTTGATAATACTTGCATGACTAAATTAAAAATAAAAGAAAAGAGGAAGGTATTATACTGTAATATTCTGAGCCCCAAAACGTGCAATTATCGAAACTATATTTTCCTATAAATAGAAGCTCATTTCTTCATCATTCTTCACCAATTCACTCAAGCTATAGAGCAATTATTATAGAGAAGAATTTTAGAGAGAAAGAAGAATAGAAGTCTGCTACCTCTCTACTCTAGTATCCAGTTTCTTTTGTATTCATGAAGAGAACTTCTGTTATTCCATTCTTTATTATTCTATTGGAATAACCTGTATACGCGGACTACCCTATACTTGGTGAAATTCTTCTGTTATTCCATTCTTTATTATTACATTAGAATATATATCTCATGCGTTTTCTGTGGGACTGGTTCCATCTTTATTATTCTCGTTGGAATAATCACTGTCTTGATCTATCGCATGCCTGGTGATTTCTTTTGTTATTCTATTCTTTATTATACTCAGTTGGTTAAAGTTTTGACTTCTATACTCCATGAAATTAGTGGAATATCCTTGATATTTCACTTCATCCAGTATCTTTTCATGGAAATATTCTTCTGAGCATTCTTGAATTTTACTCTACAAAGGTATCATGTTGACAATTTGGACATTATTAGTTCTTGGTTAAATTAATTCTTGAACTTATTTTATTTAATTCTTATATCATTATCATCATCCTCGTGTTTATATTATGTTGAAAGTCATCTGTGGCCTGTAGTGCATAGATGGACTTGGTATGATTATGACCAGGGATTATTCGGTGTAATCATGGCCATAATGTTACAAATGATGTGGTGAAATTCCTCATTGGCCCGTAGTGCATTGATGGACAGTTATTGGCATGATCATGTCCATTGATGAATACACGAATATCCTTGGCCCGTAGTGCATGAATAATTTGTGGTCGTGACCCTAATGAATATCCTTTGCCCGTAGTGCAGGGATGATTCAATGATGTGGTTTATTTATTAAGCTGAGTCTCAGCTATAAAAGTTGATGAAAACATTTTTAAATCATAGAAAGATAGTAGGTTTTATGCTCTACTTGACTCTTCTAATGGATTGCTTATTTCGCTGCAGTTAAACTTGATGTCTATTGTATTTTATCAGTTTAACATTGTTAAAGACTAATGATAATTTATTCTGCATTATCTTAGTCATAATATTTCTTACTGGGCTAGTTGAGCTCACCCTTTCTTTCATTGTTCTCTTCAGAAATGAGAATTATAGCTGGGACTAGTCGGGGAGCGGAGTGACGGTCCAGATGATAGCATTAGTAGTCCTCACTATTCTGTGAAATAGTGTGATAATAAATGTAATGAGGACTCCATTGAGAGTGGATATTGTCTAGAAGGCAATATTATTGTTTAAACTCTCAGCAATGTTTTGTCGTATTTTACATGACTGTTGTATAATTAAGTTGTATTTGAATTTATGTACCATGTATCTGGCGACTCAAGATGGGTGATGTATACCTGTTTTGGGGGCGTCACATCCTGCTCCTGTTGTACGTGTTCCCCGTAGGGAATTTTTAGGTATTCAAGTGGCGAACCCAGATCTTCTGGGTGACTTGAGTATGCATCCTTCAGTATACCTACATGTAAATGAGGTATGAAGTTAGATCTTTAATCTTCCTTATTTCCTATTGATGAGGAGTCAAGGAGTCTGATGGTGATCTGCATTTGATGTAGGTTCCCGGCTTCACACAACCTCGAGGGAACTAGTTTAGCATCCACTCTATGTATCAGGCCTTGCATGATGACTACAGAGCGATCGTCCATGGCTGGGGATTCGGGAGGTTCTTCTCTATTCTACCCGTCATTTGTCCTGAGGGTTACCTCGGGGCATTATGCGAGCGGTGGTTGAAAGTAGTAATATACACACAAGCCAATCATGTTTGATGATAAAGCATATACTTTGTAACAATCTTATTCATTTATTAATAAAAAGTATTAATTTATTAAAGGCTTTTAATTATCTACATGATCTTTGTTTTATAATATGTGATAAACCCATAGTTTTAAGCAATGCTTTTAGAATAACGATGATGATCATTCTAATGAGATCTAAATTCTTAGAAAGCTTAAAACTAAAATAGTTCCCAATCGTTGGATTACTAAATTGGGGATTAGTGAATCCGGATAGATTGGTACATACGTTGCTTGCTCATTGGATGAGGATGATTGATCTCATGATCATTTGTGTGGAGACACTAAAGCAAGTATGTAGGTGCTTATTAGAGAATAAGTTCACCTGAACGTGGCTCGCTAAGGAATACCTAATGGAGTTTTATTTGCCTGTCAATAGGAATTTCTGTAGTGATAGTAGTACAAGTAATCCTTGGACTTGAGATCATCATAGTATCTTGTGTATGATGAGTTATACTTTGACTTATTCCTTAAGACCCTTAGGGTATATCAAAAGGTATGCTTGGGTATAATAAGTTATACATGGAGATAATGTATGATCAATAAAGAATCTACCACTTCTAATAAAAGAAGAGAAATGTCCTATGTGATTCGATAAATGACAACCCAGTAGTCCTTGGCCAAGGCAATAAAATTAGAAAGGAGTTTCTAATTTGCATTATTTGGAGTTGTGCATTTAAGAGTCGAAATACATATAATTAAATAAAATAAGACTGACAAGTAATTCCATGTCTTATATTTAATTGGGACATTGTATGGTGGAAGGATTGAATTGTACGGTAACTATTTACTCAAAGGTTCTTTAATGATTAATGTTGAAATCTATATTATCTGGAAAGTCGTTGATTGCTAGGGAGGCTTATCCCTATTGTAGAATAAATATTATTTATTTAAATAAATTAATTATTTAATTTATTTATTTAAATAAGATTAGAATTGTTCTAATTGATTTATTCACAACCGGTTTAATATGGAGAACCTAAAGGGTCACACCATAAAAGGAAGAATAATTATTTAAGAAGTTAATGGCATAATCGTAATAATATGTTAAGTATATTTAATTTAATCTATGGTGATAGAATAAATTAAATAGCTTAATATTTATTATTTAATATTTTAGAAATATTAAATATAAATTAATAAGAGGAGTCTTATTAATATTATTACAATTATTATTATTTTAATTTCTAAAAGAGTTTAGGAATTAATTTAATATAAGTACTCTCATTTATTCCTAATTGGATTAGGAAGGAAAATTAGTTAAAGGAGTTTAATTAATTATCCTAATAAGATTAGGGAGCTTAATTAATTAAAAGAATTTAATTAATTAAAAAAACCCAATTTCTTAATTGTTAGGAGGGTTGCCCACATCAATAAATAAGAGGAGTCTTATTATGGGTATGGGTTGTTGACTTTTTTAGCAAAAGTACTTAATAATTCCAAGTTGTTGGGAGTATGCCTTTTCTATAGAGATAGAAAACTAGGGTTAGCCATAACACCCATCTTCTTGAATTTTATTCTTCCTTGGTGGATCACCTCTAGAGGCCAAACATATGGGTGGCTAACGTTGATCAAAGGAAGGAACCAAACCCGGTGGATTCAAGTTGAACGCGAAAAGGATTGGAGGTGAACTTGTACCTGAGGAAGCTCGATCTTCAAGGGTATGATTTTATTCTTTATCTTTTCGTTTAATTAATAATTATGCATAAAGGGTGATCCGGGTATATGGTTTGTAAATTTTTTAAACTCTGATTTTTCACGCTTCCGCATTATTTTACAATTTGATTGCGCACATGAATATTACAAACCTAACAGTGGCATCAGAGCCAAACCTTTATGTAAATTATTAATTATTTTAATTTGATATGTATATTGATATGTGTTTAGAACAATTTAATTGGGCATAATTTTATTGTATAAAATTTAATAAATAAAAAAAAAATGCCGAAATTTATTTATTTTTTTTTTTTTTATATGCCTGCGTGATTTGCGGAAATCCGGTCATTTAATTGGGATACATGCGCACGGTTTTCAAGGCAACTCGTTAACAGGAACAAGGAACTCACGAATTCAATAACAAAGTTTCCTGCAATTTTTTTTTTATAAACTTCCGGTTCCGTGCAGGAGCTATATATTGGAATTGTATCATATATATATATTATTATATATACCGTAACATTTGAAATCTAGGAAGGAGTCGATTTTTTTTTCAAAGTTACGCATTACGAAATCGAGAAATATGTTACCATATATATATATATATATATATATATATATATATTCAATATATATATACGGTAATTATATATATATATATAATAGTTATATATATATATATATTCTCCAAAAAATAATTTTATAATTAAAATGAAAAGGTTTATTTTAATTTTAAAATAAAAGTTTATTTTAATTTTAAAATTAGAATTTCATGCTAACTAATTAGAGTTGGAATTGGATTCCATGATAACTAATTGGAGTTGAAATTGGATTTTATTTTTCCTAAAATAAAAGAGTTTATTTGTGAATAGGAAAGAGAATCCATGTTTCCTTAAATAAATGAGTTTATTTAGATATGAAATAGATTTCATATTATTCAAAATAAAAGAGTTTATTTGTGAATAGGAAATATAATCCGTGTTTCCTTTAATATTTTTTTTTACATGGAATTGGATTCCATAATTAATTAAAATAAAAGAGTTTATTTTAATTAGAGATTTCTTTATTACATGGAATTGGATTCCATAATTAATTAAAATAAAGGAGTTTATTTTGATTAAAATTTTGATTAAAATAAAATAGTTTATTTTATTCAAAATTGGATAAATTAAAATAAAATAGTTTATTTTGATTTAAATTTGGATTAAAATAAAGGAGTTTATTTTGATTCAAAATTAGATTTTATACTAACTAAATTTGCCCATTAAATGATATCAATATATATATTAAATGTTTATTATTCATAAGATGAATGTTATTTATTGATGCATATGGTGATGTGTATGATGATAATAAATGGGATTGATTATGGACTATTGACCAATGTGATTGGATTTTATTTTAGTTGGATGCATGAATGTATGAGTTTTATTAAATGGGTTCTGCAGATTCGCCTTCTCTAATTTTTCTTAATGTAAATTCTATCTCCTCCTATGTGCTTTCCTCGATTTGCCGATCAAGGTTTCTATTTATTTTAAATAGTTTTGTAATAGGAATAGTTAGAATTAATTTTGAAAATTAGAAATCAAGGAGCAAGGAGCGCTTGAAGACCTGGATTTGTAATGGAGCCCGGGTTTAAATGTAATAGTTATATTTAAATATTAATTCTTGCACCCCTAGGTTTGACCTTTTGGTTCACTTGGTGGCTCTAGTGAACCAAACTAGAATAAAAGTCCATAATCAATCCGGGTAGAATATAGTATTCTATATGTGCATGCTTATACTATATATATTATATATTATGCAAACATGCTTCGCATGTTAATTAATATGACGCGTATTTTATATATATATGTGCATGCGCGCTAAACAAGATGAGACAAATTAATAACAAACCCTCAATTTTTATATTAAGTCCTAAGCGTTCAAAGATATTTGGAATATCGAACGTCGCCTTCTAGCATGATAAAATTAATAGAGTATTAAATATTTAATATGAGTTTGTTGTGTCACCACAAGGCAAGTATTAAGTATTTAAGATGTTAATTTATCACATTTGATGCTTATAAAAAAATTGAACAATATTGTTTTGTTGTGTCACCACAAGGATGATATTTTTCTTTTTGAATATATGGAGCGCTAGGTCGGACTTAACTTGGATAATTTTGATTCGGATGTGCCACCACTTGATCAAAATAATCTAAGAGGCAAAATACAAGGAGTTGCATAGTTGATGTAATTGACAAAAGTTGTCTACCTATTTATTTATATATAGTTTGTTGTGTCACCACAAGGCTATATACATTTGAAATGGGATCCTTATTCTCACTAGCAAATCTTTAATTAGATTTTGCCGAACTATATAAGTGAGGGTAATATAGTTTGAAGAAAATAGTGGGAGATACCAATTTAAAACAAGACCTAATTTATTTTGGTAATTAATAATAGAATGTATGTTAAAATGTTGTTAATTACAAATTCATTTCTGTAATTTTACAATGTCTAAAATTACTATCTTTATGAAGCATATTAGATGCTAAATTAACCGGACCAAATTAAACGGATTGGTTAAGGAATTTGAGAATAGTTCTCATAGCTAAAAAGCTATCTTATATCCTTAATATGCCTATCCCTGCAATGGTTGCAGACAATGCCTCTGAGGAAGAGATTGCTACTTTTAGAAAGTGGCAAGATGATGCATGATTGGCTCAATGCATCGTGCTCAAGCATCTATGAGTAACGAGCTTCAGACGCCAAGATGAAACTATGGATGCTTCTACTATATTCCTGCACATCAAGTAGTTGATGGTGAGGAAAGTAGGACTGATAGATATAAGATATCTAAGGAGCTCTTCCGATCTAGAATGGCCAATGGCATTATAGTATGCATAAAAAGTTCTTAACACAATCAATTTGATTGATCAATTAGGACAAATGGTTTAGTCATGGATGGAGAGTTGAGCCAAGATTTGATCTTGCACTCACTCAGGACTCCTTTCACAATTGTTGTGAATTTTTCATATGAACAAGCTAGATATCGACCTTTTGATTTGCTTAACATGTTGAAAAATTGAGAGTGACTATCCAACCAAGAAAACCAAGTCTTCTTGGTAGGGGCCAAAGGATCTTTCGAAAAGAAGAACGATTCAAAGAAGGTAAATGAAAGGCGTAAACAAAGGATAATAAGAACAAAAGCGATCACGGATAGCAAAGGAGTTTGCTTCCATCGCAATAAGCCTCGACATCGGAAAGAAAGCTGCGAAAGTATCTTACGAGGCTAACCAAAGAAGCTTAGTGAAGTTTTGGTTATAAATACAAATTTATTCATGATTTAAAATAAAATTTTCTTTAAGTCAAGGTTCTACTTGGGTATTGGATACCGATTTTGGTTATCATAAATATAGATTTATGAAGGGACCAAGGTAGTAGAGAAAGCTAAACAAATATAAGTAATCCTATGTATGGAAATGAAGCAAAGGTTCTTGCATTAGCTATAGAAACTTATAGTTTAGCAATGCCTCTGAGCAAATCTATTAAGTCAATAAGTTGTTATTGTATTCCGGTTCTTGTTAAAAATATTATTTCCATTTTATTGTTGGACAATCGAAATCTTTGGTATTATAATTAAGAACAATTGTTGTTCTAATTATAATAATAATGTTTTATATAGAATGGAATATTACTTAATAAATTTTGTATACTTGACTTACATGAAAATAATTTTGCATATTGAACAAATTAGTATAAGAAAAGGAGATGATCATTCAAAGAGTTGAATGTGTGTATTTGTTTGAAATACAATTGTGAATTATTTGAAAGGTTCAAAGAATTGAAATGAAACAAATTGGCAAAGTATTAAGATTCTTTGATTAGATCAAGGAATAAATACTTGTGCAATAAGTTTCTAGATCATCTCAAATGGTTTTCTCATAATGGACACATCGATACGTAATAATTGATTGATGTATCTCGAATGAAAAATCGTACCTTATTGGACATGGTGCGGTCCATAATGATTTTTACCGACATTCCAAAGATCCTTCAGGTCATGTCCTAGAAATGGCTACATATCTACAAAAAGGTAACCTCAAAATCCATCCCCAAGACTCCATAAAAGTTATGGACAGGGAGGATTCCTAATCTTAAGTATGTTAAGATAAGGGGTTGTCCAACTTATGTGAAAAAGGTTTCAAAGGATAAGCTTGGGACAAAATTTGACATGTATGATTTGTGGGACATCCTAAAGTAAGTTTAGGGTATATGTTCTATAATCCTACTTAGCAAAAGGCGTTTGTTGCGAAACACGCTGCCTTCTAAGATAAAGGTGTTTATCATTAAAGGGGCTAGTGGGAGGATAATAGATCTTGAAGAGTTCAAGAACCACAAACACTATAAATCAAATAAGAGGAACCTATAGATATACCTATTGTACCACAAACCAATCAGAAACGGAATAAAACAGAAGATACAGGAGGTATGGATTCATCATAGATGATGATGATGAGGTACACATCATAGAAGATGATGATCCAGTTACATACGATGATGTAAGAGTTCTAGTGTGTACAAAAGGGATAGTGGGAGCGCCGTGACATTCCTAATATTATATGTTGATATACTACGGATGAGGAATAACATACCAATGCTACAATCAGTAAAGATAAAGTTGTCTAAACATTCCTCCATGAATGATTTGGAAGAGTATCTTAATTGGGGATATAAATCTATATAGATAGATTTAAGAGGATGCTTGACTTAACCAAGGAACGTATATTCATTTGATGCTAAAGTCGTTTAGCATGGCAAACTCTAAGAGATGTCTCATGTTGATGAGCCATGGAGTGTATCTCTCTTAATAGTCTCCATAGACTCCAAAGAAGAGAGATTGCATGAGTGACAATCATGTATGCAATGAAATGTACGAGACCTGATGTTGATCAGTCATATTCTGGAGAAGATCACTGTAAGACAGTGAAAAACATCTTAAAGTTCTTAACTGGCACTAAGGATGTGATCATATTAATGGTAGGTCTTAATTAAAACTAGAGGGCTTAATAGACTCAAGTTTTCGAAGATGACTCAAGACGACGTAAAAATCCACTTTAAGGTAAAAGGTTACCTTGAGCAGTGGTGCGTTGAATTGGAAAGGTTCCAAACAAAGAAAGAGTTGTTGGTTTAATGATAAAGACAAAGTATATAGCTATAAATGAAGTCGCAAGTTGATTGTTTGGATTAAAGTTCATTACGTAACTAGGAATAGTTCCTAAGTCTCATCTTGGATCTAAACATGTGTTGTGGCACTTTCATTTGATTATTAGAATCATTGAAGATGGGAAATCACTATAGAGATAGTGGACTCTCATGAACAACATTACATATCCATTAACTAAAGCTTATCCAACAATGCCAGGATAATCGTCACTTAGAGAAGAAGAGTATGAGATACCATGGCGATTGGCTTTAGTGCAAGTGGGAGATTGAAAGTAGTATGCACACAAGCCAATCATGTTTGATGATAAAGCATATACTTTGTAACAATCTTATTCATTTATTAATAAAAAGTATTAATTTATTAAAGGCTTTTAATTATCTACATGATCTTCGCTTTTATAATATGTGATAAACCCATAGTTTTAAGCAATGCTTTTAGAATAATGATGATGATCATTCTAATGAGATCTAAATTCTTAGAAAGCTTAAAACTAAAATAGTTCCCAATCATTGGATTACTAAATTGGGGATTAGTGAATCCAGGATAGATTGGTACATACGTTGCTTGCTCATTGGATGAGGATGATTGATCTCATGATCATTTGTGTGGAGACACTAAAGCAAGTATGTAGGTGCTTATTAGAGAATAAGTTCATCGAAGCATTGGCTCGCTAAGGAATACCTAATGGAGTTTTATTTATTCATCAATAGGAATTCTGTAGTGATAGTAGTACAAGTAATCCTTGGACTTGAGATTATCATAGTATCTTGTGTATGATGAGTTATACTTTGACTTATTCCTTAAGACCCTTAGGGTATATCAAAGGGTATGCTTGGGTATAATAAGTTGTACATGGAGATAATGTATGATCAATAAAGAATCTACCACTTCTAATAAAAGAAGAGAAATGTCCTATGTGATTCGATAAATGACAACCCAAAGAGTCCTTGGTTAAGGCGAGAATGAAATTAGAAAGGAGTTTCTAATTTGCATTATTTGGAGTTGTGCATTTAAGAGTCGAAATACATATAATTAAATAAAATAAGACTTTGACATGTAATTCCATGTCTTATATTTAATTGGGACATTGTATGGTGGAAGGATTGAATTGTACGGTAACTATTTACTCAAAGGTTCTTTAATGATTAATGTTGAAATCTATATTATCTGAAAAGTCGTTGATCGCTAGGGAGGCTTATCCCTATTATAGAATAAATATTATTTATTTAAATAAATTAATTATTTAATTTATTTATTTAAATAAGATTAGAATTGTTCTAATTGATTTATTCACAACCGGTTTAATATGGAGAACCTAAAGGGTCACACCATAAAAGGAAGAATAATTATTTAAGAAGTTAATGGCATAATCGTAATAATATGTTAAGTATATTTAATTTAATCTATGGTGATAGAATAAATTAAATAGCTTAATATTTATTATTTAATATTTTAGAAATATTAAATATAAATTAATAAGAGGAGTCTTATTAATATTATTACAATTATTATTATTTTAATTTCTAAAAGAGTTTAGGAATTAATTTAATATAAGTACTCTCATTTATTCCTAATTGGATTAGGAAGGAAAATTAGTTAAAGGAGTTTAATTAATTATCCCTAATAAGATTAGGGAGCTTAATTAATTAAAAGAATTTAATTAATTAAATAAAACCCAATTTCTTAATTGTTAAGGAGGGTTGCCCACATCAATAAATAAGAGGAGTCTTATTATGGGTATGGGTTGTTGACTTTAGCAAAGTACGTAATAATTCCAAGTTGTTGGGAGTATGCCTTTTCTATAGAGATAGAAAACTAGGGTTAGCCATAACACCCATCTTCTTGAATTTTATTCTTCCTTGGTGGATCACCTCTAGAGGCCAAACATATGGGTGGCTAACGTTTATCAAAGGAAGGAACCAAACCATGGTGGATTCAAGTTGAACGCTTAAAAGGATTGGAGGTGAACTTGTATACGAGGAAGCTCGATCTTCAAGGGTATAATTTTATTCTTTATCTTTTCGCTTAATTAATAATTATGCATAAAGGGTGATCCGCATATGGTTTGTAAATTTTTAAACTCGATTTTTCACGCTCGCATTATTTTGCAATTTGATTAGCACATGAATATTACAAACCTAACAGTTGGTTTCATCGGACTCGGTCACTTCATCTGTTGGACTGTGAGGTGATGATGACGCCGATGGATTGGCGGTTTATCACAGGTATAGAGTTTGGAGGGGCGCTGGTGCCTTGCACAGCGGATATCACCCCTACTGTTGTCAAATCCTTGTTGGGAGTTCCAGCGGAGGCGCTCAAGGGCAGGACTGTTCGTACGGGTCCTTTGAGTGTGGATGCTATGAGTGGGCTGTTGAGTGAGCCTATACCCAATGATGTGAGTGTCAGGGATCGCATTCTTCGGCGATTGTTCCTGATGATCATTAGGGGCTGCTTCATAGTAGATAACTCTTTTATGGTGTTCTTCGCTTTGATCAGCGCCACTCGACACGTGGACCGTATAGGAGAGTATGACTGGGGTTCCTACACCTTTGCCTACTTCCTCAGGGGAATGCGCATGCGATCGCAGGGCTTGACCGAGGCGTGGTTAGGATCTACCCGTTTCTACTGGTGAGTGTTTCTCTTATCTTTTCCCATATATAAGTTAAGAGTGTTGACTGACAGCAGATGTTTGCCTTTGTGTTGGTAGTTTTGGGCCTATGAGAGGCTTCCTTGTTTGCGTCATGTGAGCGTGTTAGGTTTAGATACCTATCCAAGAGGACGGAGATGGCATCATTCTATATTAGCGGAGGTCCCTGTTGCTGAGGGTTTTACTCATTGTCGCCTGCAGCTGGAGCTATTAACAGCTGATGTCATCACGTGGATTCCCTACTCTGGAGAGTATTTGGGAGTTGGTTTTGAGGATGGGTACCTGACTGGAGTAGAGTACATCATATCCACCCATAAGATTCCTCTCTTTACAGATGGAGGATGGGAGCTCTATTTAGGAAAGTGTGCTATTAGGAGCACTACAACAGATGTATGTCGATCTTGCCTCTCGCCAGCGCGTTCTTGCGCTTTGTGATCACCCACCCATCAGCGACATCCCATTGATGGGGATTGACGGTTTTACATTGTCAGAGGGCCCCTGTTCTCAGGAGATGTTCCAACATTGGTGTATCCCTCGCACGATTGGAGCTCATACCCGCGCCACACAATTTATGGGGAATATGGTTCTCAGGATCCGTGATGATGATGGATTGGCTAGCTTTATGTCGAGATCCCACTCATGTGACACTGGATTGAGATTGACTTCGGCAAATGGACCGGTCACATCTTTTCATTTGGCATTTGGGCGAGAGATCCCGCAGAGGTAGATACTTTGATCCTTCCGCCTCTGGCTTTGGTCCCTCGAGATGACCCATTTGGTTTTTAAGTGCAGATCCTCCCTTGTATAGGCCCGACATCCCTGTAGATAGAGATCCGGTGACTCGGGAGGAGTTACATCGAAGTGGACCGGATCGATGATGTGAACATCGATACTATTGACTTTTTTCGATGTATTTCTTGCTATCTCTCTTGATAGGCCTCTGTTGTATGTTGGGTAGCCGCCCCATTCCCCTGTATTTTAGTCAGACAGAGATGTATTAGATGATGATATACTTAGGAATGTATGCACATTTTTCCATTCCCTATATCATATTGCCATCTATTGTATCATGCATGTTATTGTGTTATGCATATATATGTATGTCCGAGATATTTAACATTGACTCTGGATGGTCTTATGACACTACCGTATAGATGTCTTCTTGACGGTTAGCCAGTATTGATCATACCCCACCATTTGTGGTGGTAGGTGGTATGTGCTCATGGTATGATAGTATATCACCATCGGATATAGTGATCGTAGATGATTTCTTTGCAACATACTATGACCTCATGATGTTTTAGGTTCCCACAGATTTTAGAGGGTATGCTAGAGCCTTTGGGTATCATAGAGACATGTATTTCGATTTGGGACCCGTGAGTTGACTCTACTTTGGAGGAGTATGCACGATTGACGATCTTTGCCTGCATGCGGACCTTGCGTGCACATGGTGATGGGAGACATGAGCAGACAGTTCATGACTCTCACAAGATTGAGGCGTAGAGTGGTGCAGGATGAGATTACATCCAGCCATGTTATATCCCAGCGTTTCCTGTTTGACAGATTTGGCTCTAAGGATAGCTATACACGATATTCTGGGGATTTCACCACACCGGAAAACCGTTGGCGTTCAACCAGAGTAGATGTACTTCTTCTATGCGTATTGTCATACATCTACATGCTGCGGTACATGGATGAGCTGGATATCGGCGTCATTATGGCAGTGAGAGCTCTCAGGGAGGGTCGTACCATTATACCGATGATTGTTGCAGAGTCCTTGAGGTCAGCTACATACTACTGCACTTATCCAATAGGAGTATTTACAGGTAGTTCGATCATGCTGTACGTGTGGTTCATGTCACACTTGAGACCGATTGGCACAATTTAGAGGGCAAGGGTTTTGTTTCACCCAGGAGATAGCCATGTCATACTCCTTTCAGCCTGCAGAGTGCACAGATGCTACATCGTGGTCAGCTTTTCTAGCAGGGATTAGGGATCTGTTTGCCATATTGCCATATTTAGGGCTTAGTTCACCCTACAGCTTTATTACTCATGCTCCGGGCATGGATTACCTCCCTCTGGCTGGATTGAGGGGCATGAACACTTACCACCCTTTGGCCGTTATGTGTCGGTTTGACTAGTTCGGAGATTTTCATCCGTATGAGGGGTAGTGAGTCGGTAACTTGGCGTCACACCATTTTTTAGCGGAGGATGATCCAAATTGTATGCCTGTTGGGATCGTGCGAGAGTCATTTGCCGAAGTTTTCTCGTCACCACCAAGTTATTCTGCAGAGTATTCTGCATGGATATAGACGAGATCGATTAGTCTGCGGCAAGTATCCACAGTGTAGGAGACCGATTCGACGATGAGGAGCTTATAGAGGAGGCGTTGTTCTCATCGATGAGTTGATTCTTTGGTCGCCAAAGATTTGTGATGGATTCTACCACCCCTAGTGCCCATTGTTACTTAGTATTCGACACAACATTTGGAGCAAGAGCTTACATCGATGACCTATGATAGAGATCAAAGGCTAGAGGCGTGATGTTGTGACTCTTAATGAGAGAGACGCTCTGTTAGAGAGGGATGAGGCTAAATCAACCAGGGATGCATTGATAGTGGAGCGGGATGCCGCCTTATTTGCTAGGGATGTGGCCATTCTGCATAACACTTGATGAGATCCCAGATGACGGTCAGTCTTGCCGACATGAGTGCCTACATTGATGAGCATTATGCCACCATGCAGTTAGCTTCTGATCTGCTAGCTCGTATAGATACCCTTGGGTAGGAGCTTGCAGTGTTTTCCCCGTCGTCAGAGAGGGATGCTATGTTAGATCTAATAGTCCGTATACACACAGATCTGTAGATAGCTTTGTATTTTCCTGTACAGACTAGCTTAGCCATTTTGTCATGTACAACACAGATGTATATATCAAACAGTATTATATATGGCAGGGAAATATATTTTGATTCACTTCCCTTTTAGTTATGCCTTGATAATTGCTTGATATTTGTCTGTTTCTCCAGGGCCTTGTGATCTTGATGCATTCTGAACTTATCCTTGATAGACGGACATTGAGATGTCGCAATATCTCTCAGAATGGATCGTTGATTTCTGTTAATCCCTACCATCTTTGGTGTCTTGGGACTGGTATCTATATGGAAAAGTGGAGAGGAGGGTGGTTTCTTCCTCTTTGAGATTAACCGCACCACAAATGGTTGCCATTACTTCTATTTGTGAGAAGCCTAGTTAATTCCATCTCTTATGGGTTGGTATTGCTCTTTGAGGCACGATCGCAGCTTAGATGGTCACCGAATCTTCTATTTGTGAGAAGAGGTTGGGTAATTCCATCCCTTTGATCTAAAACCGATGAAATGGGGCAAATTGAAGGTAGATCCCAATACCGTGTGACAAATATGTTGTTCTGGTAGGGGTTAGACTGCACCATGAATGACTGCCTACGTACTCCTATTGAAGAGGAGATCAAGTCTGCGTAGTTCAAACCTATTGTAGGAGGTTCAACGCTGAATGCTGAAGGCAGATGAGTATAGAAATATTTTTGTTGTTTTTGTTGTTTTTGTGAAGAAAGGGTAGAAATGTTTTTGTTGTTTTTTTTATTGCGACCGGGCCATATAGAATATGGTTGCCTACGTACCCCTAAGAGTGTAGGAGATCAGGTCGACGTAGTTTGCCCCTAAGGACGAATCGCAGCTGAAGAGAAACGTGAATCCCATGTGCAGGCTATACTGCGGGGAGAAGAAAGTTTGATCCCATAATGGGGATAAACTGCAGGTTTGGAAAAAGTTTGATCCCGTCTTTAGGATAAACTGCAAGTGTGAAAAGTTTAATCCTGTCTTCAGGATAAACTGCATGTGTGAAAGGTTTAATCCTGTCTTTAGGATAACCGAAAGTATATGGAGGGTTTAAATTGAAGTAAAACCCGTTCTTTGGCTTGAAGTGTATGTTTCCCGGAGGGCGTAAGAAGAGTAAAAAAAGGGTGAAAGGGTTCAAAATCGGAAATGACCGGTGATTTGATGATCAAAACCAGGATGTTTTTTTGATGGTAACTTTAGACATTGTACCGTTTCACAGTGTCCGAGTTGATAAGCTGTGGAAATTCATCGCCATCCATTTCCTGCAATCTGAGAGCACCTCATGTCAATATCTCCTTGACAAAAAATGGGCCTTCCCAGTTAGGAGCGAATTTTCCCTTAGCATGATCTTGGTTGACAATGATCTTCTTCAAAACCAAGTCATGTGGTTTGAATTGCCGTAGTCGGACTTTTCTGTTGTAGGATCGTGCAATCCTTTGCTGATATAACTGACCATGGAAGATAGCTGCGGATCGCCTTTCGTCTATCAGAGATAATTGGTGATACCTGTCTTGTACCCATTGGTCTTCATCCAAATGAGCATCCATTAATACTCTGAGGGATTCCATTTCCACTTCTATGGGGAGCATTGCTTCCATCCTATAGACTAACGAGTAAGGGGTTGCCCTAGTGGAAGTACGTATGGAAGTTCTGTAGGCTAATAAAGTCAAAGGCAAGAGGTCAGGCCATCCTTTGTGATTGGCGGACATTTTTTGCATGATCTTTTTGATGTTTTTATTAGCCGCTTAAACAGCACCATTCATCTTTGGACGGTAGATGACTGAGTTGAGATGTTTGATGTTGAATTTTTTGCATAACTCCTCCATCATTTTGTTGTTGAGGTTCTTAGCATTGTCTGACACAATGACCTCTGGTTGTCCATATCGACAAACAACATTATTTCTGATTAAAGTAATGTTGACTTCTTTAGTAACCTTGGGGAAGGAAGCTGCTTCTACCCATTTGGTGAAGTAGTCGATCATGGTGAATATGGATCGATGTTTATTACTGGCTTTGGGCTCAATGGGCCCGATCACGTCCATTCCCCACATTGAGAAGGGCCATGACGAACTCATATTGTGGA
Organism: Panax quinquefolius; assembly: GCA_020205615.1. Lineage (NCBI taxonomy): Eukaryota > Viridiplantae > Streptophyta > Magnoliopsida > Apiales > Araliaceae > Panax > Panax quinquefolius. The sequence continues at coordinate 82,288,521 of CM035159.1, read as the reverse complement.
GTTCCCTTGGAGGGGCGTGGATAACATTCCCGTGAATCTGGCATTGATAGCACCTCTTGACGTGATCATCACAGTCAGCTTTGAGTGTAAGCCAATAATGTCCCATTTTGAGAAATTTCTTGACAAGTAGGGGTCCGCTCATGTGAGGGCCACATACTCCACCATGGATCTCATCCATGAGTCTCTGAGTTTGGTGTTTATCCAGACATATGAGGAGACCTAATCCTACATCTCTTTTGTAGAGTGCATCTCCGCTCAGGTAGAATTTTATATCAAATCGATGAATCCGCCTCTTCTCAGTTAGGCTTGCCTTAGCGGGTGTAGATCCATCTCGTAGATACTCCTTGATGTGCTAATACCAAGGATTGTGGATGGGAGGTAGTTCATCTGATACTTTTCCAATGTAATTCCCATAGACTGGGGCTTTTTGCAGAGTAAACGTGATACTTGGCATGTTTTCCTTGTCCGATATGTAAACCATGGAGGCCAACGTTGCTAATACATCTGCAAAATAGTTCCTATTACGAGGAATGTGTAGAAAGGAGATTTCTTCGAACTCCAAATCCATCTGTGAAACTTGCCGATGGTAAGGCAGCAAATGCAATTCTTTGGTTTGATAGATTCCTATGGATTGTTTGATTACCAATTCGGAATCCCCAAAGACAGTTAACCGCCTGATGCCCATTGAACGGACAAGTTTTAGCCCCATGATACAACCTTCATACTCAGCTATGTTGTTGGTGCTGCCAAACTGTAATTTGATGGTGACGGATCTTTGCTCCCGCTTCTGTGATTTTAGAACTCCCACTCGAGCCTTCTCAATTAATACTCCATCAAAATATATTCTCCACGCATTGGCATGTATCGCATCGATGTCAGATCTCGAATCGTCATTACTCCCTCATCGAGGAAATAGATTTCTAGAAGTTTGTAATCCCTTGCAGGTGCAGCGGCCAGTTGATCCGCAATTCCTTGACCTTTGACAGACTTTTGCATCACGTAGACGATGTCAAATTGCTGTAGGATCAACTGCCATCTGGACAGTCGACAATTCAGTATGGGCTTGCTAAACACATACTTGAGAGGATCCATTCGGGATATGAGATGGGTTGTGTGACCATGGAGGTAATGTTATAACCTCATGGAAGCCCATGCTAAAGCACAACAAGTCTTCTCAATTAGAGTGTACTTATGTTCATTGATGCTGAATCTTTTGCTGAGGTAATAGATAGCTCGTTCTTGGCCTCTATCGTCTTTTTCTCGCTTCAAAGATGCGCAACCCCATAACATTGTCATTTATGGACAGGTACATGAACAGGGAAACATCATCCCTGGGAGGTACCAAAACAAGAGCGTTAGTCAGTTGCTCTTTGATGGTAAGGAAGGCTTTCTGACACTCATCGTTCCATTTCATGGAGGAGTTCTTCCTTAACAACTTGAAAATTGGCTCACAAAGTTCTTCGTGAGTTGAGAAATGAATCTGCTAATGAAGTTTATTCTTCCCAAAAATCCTTGTATTTCCTTCTCTATCTGAGGAATGGGTATTTCCTTGATGGCCTGGATTTTGGTAGGATCCAGTTCAATTCCTTTGTGGCTGAGTAGGAAGCCTACCATTTTACCTGATTTAACCCCAAAGGCGCACTTGGCGGGATTCAACTTCAAGTTGTACTTATGCAACTTGTTGAAAATCTTTGTGATATGGTCTAAGTGGTCATCCTCCATTCGGGATTTGACAATGATGTCATCCACGTAGATCTCTATCTCCTTGTGCATTAAATCGTGGAAAAGAGCCATCATAGCTCATTTGGTAGGTTGCCCAGCCGTTGATGAAGCCGAATGACAATCGCCTCAGTAGCAAAAAGGTTCCCAAGGCATGATGAAAGCAGTTTTCTCACGATCTTCCTCAGCAACCATAATTTGATGGTACCCCACAAAGCAATCAGCAAAGGAGTATATGTCGTATTGAGCAGTATTGTCGATAAGAATGTGGATAAATGGCATGGGAAAGCTATATTTAAGGCAAGCTTTGTTTAAATCCCGATAATCCACACAGACTCGCACCTTTCCCCCTAGTCTAGGCACAGGAACAATGTTGGATATCCACTCCGAATATGTAGACACCATGATGATGCCAGCTTGAAATTGTTTCACTATTTCTTCTTTGACCTTTAAACTCCACTCAAGTTTCAATCGCCTGAGCTTTTGCCTGACTGGCTTGAATCCTTCTTTAATGGGAAGGCAATGAAGAACAATGTCAGTGGACAAACCCACCATGTGTTTATGAGACCATGCAAACACATCCTGGAATTGGGTTAACATTGCAACCATGTCATTCCGTTGATTTGTGGTGAGGTCTGAACCAATCTGGATTATCTTAGGGTTGTCTAAGGTTCCAAGATTGAAAGGAGTGGTTTGATCGAGATTGGGTTTGGGTTTGTCTGCAACCCATTCCTTAATCTCTTGAGGTGTCTCAATGTCCTCTTGAATATCCATCAAGTCTGAGTCCAACTTTGCATCAAAGTTACAGCCCTTGTGGAGAGAAGGCACCTCATCAGCAAGCACATGCACATCTAAATTCAGAGTCCTGAAACAAAAGATGCTTTCACTTAATATATGCAACAGTTCGATCATACAAAAGTGTTAACATGTACTTGATAAAATAACTGCTAGTGTTGTAAACGAAAGCAAGCAATTAAAGTTATCTACAAGGCAGAGGGTTTTTTCTGCCCATTTTACCCTCGTCAACCAATGCGTGGAGTGCTGCTCCAATTATCGAGGGAAAAGTCCCGATGGATCGCAGATGATGGAAGGATCATCGCTTCTTCTTTCTCCCGAATGATAACCGTGACATCTGGGCAATCATCGTCTGGGGTGTATCTGTTAGTATGTTCATCATGAACAATGAAGCGGATGCCTGCCATCGTCAAGGCAAGGTCATGTTTACGTTTCCATTCCTTTTCTTCCACTTTGGGATCAGGAATCAGCACCTCTTTTGCTTTGATCGGCACTGGTTTCAGAAATAGCATAGCCACAACATGGGCTGGCACCTTTACTGGAGATTGCATTTACTCATGAGGTAAAGGTATAGAAAATCGCCGTGCGACGGAAGCTTGAGGAACTTGCTTATGCTTATGAGGATTCTTGTGAGTGGAATTGGCAGAATAGCCTAGTCCGACTGTTCCAATTTGACTGGACATTTGAATAGGGTGCTTGTGAGACCCCGAATTTTATGAAATGAAAGTATTCAATTTTCTTATAATTATTCTATTTAGTAAATGGTTAAATTGATATAAAGTTAAAGTTAAGGGTGATATATGAAAATTTTTCAAAGTAGACAAGTTGTCATAAAATACCCGGTTACTATTCACTCTAGTATTATTCACGAGCTACTATTCACGAGTTACTATTCACGAGTTACTATTCACGAGTTACTATTCACGCGTTACTATTCATGAGTTACTATTCACCCAAAAAATATATTTTTTTTCGGTCCAAATTATTTTTGGGTACAATATTATTCCATGAAGAGATGTACTAATTTTTCAGACCGTTGGTTGAAATTATAATAGTAAAATCTTTTTATATAAAATAGAATACTTTTATAAAGTTATTTTATAAATAGAATATATTATATTCTATTATGCATAGTGTTTTGCATAGTAAAATCTTTTTATATAAAATAGAATACTTTTATAAAGTTATTCTATAAATAGAATATATTATATTTTATTATGCATAGTGTTGCATAGTACACAGATATAGTGTTTTGCATAGTAAAATCTTTTTTATATAAAATGTAATACTTTTATAAAGTTATTCGTTTTATTAAATTATAAATAAAATATATTATATTTTATTTAAAAGATTTTGCTTTTAAATATGGACCGTCAATTAAAAGTAAATCAATACGGACCGTTCATGAATTAGTTACTATGCGATCCATTCTTCTATAAATAAGCTCATTCCTTCATTATTTCTTACGAATTCATTGAAACTCTTCAGAGAGAGAAACTATAGAGAGTTCTTCTTTTGTAATCTCGGCGTATTTCTTTAGAGTTTAAGAAAGCTTTGAGCGTAGAAGATAGTGCAAGTTTTCTTCAAGTATATTCCCATCCTACCAGTCGGAATACTATTCTTTTACGGTAAGGGATATTATTTGTTGTACTCGTAAGGGTATTATTCTTTCGTATTCATGAAGAGAATTATTTTCTTTCAATACTCGAAAAGCTGTTATTCCATTCTTCATTATTATGTTGAATAACTTTGTTTATGCCAAGTATCGCATACATGGTGAAATTCTTCTATTATTCCATTCTTTATTATTATGTTGGAATAACCTATTTATGCTAAGTACCGCATACATGGTGAAATTCTTCTATTATTCCATTCTTTATTATTATGTTGAATAACTTTGTTAATGCTAAGTATCGCATACACGGTGAAATTCTTTTATTATTCCATTCTATATTATTATCTTTGGAATAACTGCTTGTTTAAGGCAACCGCCCGCATACATGGTGAAATTTTTCTATTATTCCATTCTTTATTATTATGTTGAATAACTTTGTTTATGCCAAGTATCGCATACATGGTGAAATTCTTCTATTATTCCATTCTTTATTATTCTGTTGAATATCACGTCGTGCGCGATTACGCATGACTGGTTCCATTATTTATTATTCGTTTGAATAACTCGTCTGCGGCGGATTACGCATTTACGGTGAAATTCTTTTATTATTCCATTCTTTATTATTATGTTGGAATAACCCGTCTATGCGAAGTACTGCATACATGGTGAAATTCTTTTATTATTCCATTCTTTATTATTATGTTGGAATAACTTGTCTATGCGAAGTACTGCATACATGGTGAAATTCTTTTATTATTCCATTCTTTATTATACTGTTTGTTATTGGTTTTATAGTTGTATGTCTTTGGCCTGTAGTGCAAAGATGATATGTTGTTGAATATCTTTGGCCTGTAGTGCAAAGATGATCTGTGGTTTGATAGCTTTGACCCGTAGTGCGAAGAAGATGGGCGGTGTATGACATGATCATGACCACTAGTGATACTAACGAATATCCTTGGTCCGTAGTGCATGGATAATTCGATGATGTGATTAGCGGATCATGACCATTAGTTAACAATTGTATGTCTTTGGTAGTAGTGTAATCGACAGATTAATTGATTGGTATGATCATGACCATTGGTTTTATAGTTGAATATCTTTTGCCCAAGAAGTAAAAGATAGACAATCGATTGGTATGATCATTGTTATTACATTTGAATTTCTTTAGCCTTTGGAGTAAGGATATTGAGTAAATGTTCTATTAAGCCTTTGTGGCAAGGAGGAATTATTGATTTACATGATTATAAATATGAATTATGAAACATTATTATAATCTTTAGTGGTTCAGGTGAATACAGGTGATGAAAGTTCTCTTTGTCTTGGGTACAACAAAGAACTATTGATGAGTATTACATGAATGAAATATTAACGATGGACTTTTAATCTAGAGGATATAGTAGACATTATGTTCTACTTGACTCTTCTAATGGATTGTTGATTCCGCTGCTATTATGGTTGAAAGGTTTTATTATCTACCATATGTTCTAAATCTCTGATTTATTCTGATGAAGGCTGTTGATAAATAAATTATCTTAGCCATGATATTCTTTACTGGGCTAGTTGTGCTCACCCTTTTACTTCACAATTCCTTTCAGGTAATAAGAGTGTAGCTGGGTCGAGCGAGGATAACAGGGGAATAGTATGATGGTCCGAGACTGTCGAAGTTTCTCAATACATTATAAAATGACATGATATACAACAGATAATTGTATTGAGGACCTAAGATGTGTGTGTCATATTTTATATGTCACTTAATAATTGATTTTGGCGAACAATAATAGGGTGATGAGAACCCGACCTTGAAAGCGTCAAAAGTGCACCTCATTAGAATGAATATGATAGTAATCTTCTTGTTCTTCTTTGGGGTCTTAAAATATTTGTTGCTGTATTTTATATGGCATTGTAACAATTTGAGTTTGGATACTGTCTACGAGATAATATTATATTAAAACTCACAGTTAACTGTTATCGTACTCTGCACGACAGTTCAACAGTTGTATAAATGAAGTTTGTATTTGATTTTTATAGTGTGATATTTGGCGACTCAGGATGGGTCGTGTGGACCTATTTTGGGGGCGTCGCAGTGCTTAATACCTTGCTTATCTTTACCAAGCCCTTGTTCAGGTTGATGACCCAATAACATCATTTCTTGAGTGGCCGACATAACCTCGGCAGCAATCTTGGGTACGGGAAGTGGCGCTCCAATAGAATGGTATTGCGTGTTACTCACTTCCAGAGTATGGAAACTGGCCGGTTCAACTTCTGAATTGAAGCTGATAATTGGTAGAGTTCCTTTTCCAGAACATTCTTGCTCAGCGTTGATAGTGACTAGACTATTGTTGATAATGTATTTGAGTTGTTGATGTAGTGTGGAAGGAACAACTCCAGCCATGTGTATCCATCTTGAGGACGTGGAAGGATACATTGAATGTATTTGGACCAATCTCAATTGACAACTCAATCTTTCCGACAGAATTTCGTCGGGATCCATCAAAAGCTCTGATAACCGTATGGCTGCTTTGGATTCGCTTGAGATTGATATTCATCTTCACCAAGGTGGCATAAGGACAGATATTTAGAGATGACCCTCCATCTATCAATACTCCAGCTAGCATATACCCGAAAGATAAAACTGTAATGTACAATGGTTTACAATGACCAGTCCCTTCGGGAGGTATGTCGTCATCAGTGAATGATATCACATTGTTGTTGAAAATGTGATTAACCAAATGTTGAAATTTTTCCACATTCACCGATTTTGGCAGGTAGGCTTCTTCTAAAACCTTCAATAAGATCTTCCGATAATCCTCGGAAGAGAAAACCAAATCCAGTATCAAAATCTGGTGTGGAGCTTCTCGCAAGCTTAAAACCCCTTTGGCTTCATTGTGGCCCATAGTACGAAGGAATTTTTCAATCTTCTCTATGGGCAGCTTCCCCTTTGCTTCGCAAGTAGGTTTGATAACCCGTTGAAGAAGGTACAGTGGATTTTCCTTCGACACTACAGTAGTAGTATGAGATGTGGATCCTTCAGCTTCTCCATAATTCCATGGAATGTTGTGTAAGCTGACAACAGGATATTGTGGTCTGCAAGATAAAGAAATTGGCTCTGGTGCGGCCACTTTCAAAGGATTGTCAGCTCCTTTGAGTTGAATTGGTTATATGGGAAATACTTTGATAGTCTCATCATCCACTTCGGATATAACTGCTACTGATCCCTTCCATTTGGTAGGACATGCATTCCCACCTTTGAGTTGCACAGTGTAATCATCTGCCATTTGCAGGACACCGCTATCAATAAGATTCTGAATGATATGGCGGAGTGCCCAGCATTCTTCTGTGCTGTGACTGCGAGAATGTGAATGATATTGACACATTTCATCAGGATTGAACCGTCCTAAACGGGGATTGATCGGAGGGAGAAGAAATGTAATTCTTCCTTCGTTGATCAACATTTGAAGTATCTCCTCCATAGATTGGCCCAAATATGTGAATTCCCTTTGATTGGCAAAATCCCGACGGACTTTAGCATTTGCTCGCTTTGCAACCTTATCCTCCATAGCTTCGCTTTCTGAAGGTGTTGATGGAGCATTCATAACAAATGGAAGGAGATAGGCATGTTCCTGCCTGATTAATTGGTGTGTGACTTGATGATGGTGGGTCACCAGCTCTGCCAATTGCTCAATTTGTTTACAAAGAGCTTTCATCTTTTGTTCCATGGTAAATTGGAACTTTGCATAATCCCATTTGTTAACATCATCTTTGAGGGGTTGGATGATTCACCAGTAGAATTGGAACCATGTCCAGTGCTCCAACTGATCATGTTGACCTTTTCCTCTTTGTGTTGAGGGAGAGGGTTGTCTTGCACATGAGGTTGATCTGGTTTGGTTACCACGATCTCACCATTGTCTATCAGATCTTGAATCTTATGCTTCAAGGCCCAACAATCTTGAGTATCATGTCTAGGTGCCCTGGCATGATAAGCACACTTCCGAGTAGCATTAAAACTCTTCCCATTAGGGTTGGCTGGTGGAAGAAGGTGTGTAATTTTCTTCTGAGCAGTCAGAAGAGCAAGAATATTCTCGAGCGAGTCCCCTAAGGGTGTGAACGTCCGAGGTCACTTTACTTCTCCACTTTTAGGCAATGGAGTGTTTCAAGATTGTCTTTGGAAAAGGGAGTAGTTTCTCCTCCTGATAAGCATGATGGATTGCCTTTTTGTCCTTGTAGTATCAAGGAAACATCCTCCTCCTTTCTTCTTATGGGTCCTTCGGGGTTGTTTCCATAAGATCCGGACTGGATGTGCTCAAAGAATGCCTTTAAGAGTGGCTAGGTCTTGAATTTTCTGGGACTTCAATCCCATTTCGCCATTTCTCCGTGCTTGATCATTTTAGGAGAATGGTTTGCCAATACCAACTAGAACTCTTTCATAGAAAGGAGCTCTCAGATATCTATGAAAGTCATGACCATTTTCGATTCCGTCATGGAAGGAATAACTTGAGCAAAGAAGGCGCCTCCACCTTTGAGCGTACTCTCTAAATGACTCATTAGATTTGTTTCTTGACCTTGGTAATTTGATACCTGGGTCAGAGCCATCCGAGATTGAAAGCGTATTGAGTGAGGAAGGCATGAGCCGACTCTTCCCCAAACTATGGATCTTTGAATTTTCTAACTGGTATACCATGAAAGGCTTCTCCAAATGACTTTTCAAAAAACAATTTGATTGAAGAGCTTTTCATTTTTCGCATAAAACCCAAGTTCTCCAATGAACACTTTTAAATGTGTATAGGGATCCCCTAATCCGTCATATTTCTCAAAATCAGGGGTCTTGAATTTCTCTAGATAATGAACACCAGGGAATATGCAAAGGTCTGTATATGAAACACTGCCATGAGTTCCAATCCCTTTGAGAACACGAATAGTTTCCTCTATTTGAAGGACCTTCTTCCTAATATCACCGTTGTCTGGATATCCTTTGAGATGGGTGTTTTCAGGGTCTTTGTTGGTTGTATCCAACTAAAATTCTGGATTTGTTTTTTCCAGACTTTGAATTCCTCCTTGTGTAGAGGATTCTATATGTGTAGGTATCTTCGTACCCTGAGTAGACTGGTGTAATTCTTTCAGTAGAACAGCCAAGTCTGTAATTTTTGTTTACTCAATTCGTCAAATTCTTCTCGGGAAACAGCATTAAACTGGTCAGAAGAAGACATTATTGGCTGTAGGCTCGAAGCCTTTTTCGATTTTGAGCGGGTAACATGCCCAATTGCTTCCCTACAAAAGACTTGCGTAGTTTAGTCTTAGGGTAATGCAAATGTTATCATAACATGTCTGTTTAGGAATTTTGTCCTGCAAAACCAGTTGTTAATTGATAACATGTCATGCATGTACAGGTATTCTTCATATTTTCCATTACAGATGGATGAACATGGAATAAATTACAAGTAAATGCTTTTACAAGTAATTAAAAGATGGAAAGTATGAAGAGACTTTCCTCTGCGTTTGGTTTATCAGAGGCTGACCTATCTTAGGGTTACTCTCGCGGCTTTTCGGCATGAAGGTTCCCAGATCATCGCAATCTACTCGACGAGAAGTTAATCTGGTCTTTCAACTGGAGCGAATCTGAGTGGTGCCTTTCCTGAGCCCCGGGGAATCATTCTTCCCATAAGTCTAGTAATCAAACACCGACGGGATAGCCTCCTGGTGGAGGGACCACAAAACATACATTCACATACAACATGTCTCACCGTTTATGCAAAATGATGACATGTGCGAAGCACTAATATCACAGATAGATATTTAGCAGTGCAATAATTAAGATGCATTCGTACACATTCATCATAAATGTAAATGCAACATTCACACACAAGCATATAATAATTTTGAAAAGCTTGTAATAGTGGCTTAAGCCCTCTTACTGGAGTCCCCAGCAGAGTCGCCACCTGTCGACGTCAGGATTTTTTGATGTCCCTTTTCGTTGCTTGTTCTTTGGTGTTCTCATGTTAATGTGAGATTTGTTTGAAAAAACAAGTGAAAAAGGTCCGACATGTATAATGTCGACGATTTGACTTTAAGAGTCGCCATTGGTGTATTTAATCGGGTTGCATCAACGCAATGAATCAAAAGGTTTGCACATTGACCTAGTGATTTGGCACTGCTAGACGGGTCTGTGAAAACCGAGATTCATTTTGGGTCCAGGGGCTTGATTATCGGCGGAGGGAAGGTGTTAGGCACCCGACATCCGTGTTACCACGGTGACCGCCACTCTTCAAAGAAATTATTATATGAATGTGTGTGTGTGTGGATCAATGTGCAATTTATTTGAAAGTAGTGCGAGGCCTCGTTCGCACCTATATACAAGGGTTTGAATTTATTAGAAAAATTCAATTTTAACCACAATATAGCAATGACATTTTTGTAAAAGAGGTTTTTCAAACCCCGTGCTAAATAGAATTGAGACCTTTTCATAGTTCCATTTTATTATTAAATATTCGGCTTGTTTGCTTTTATTTTTGAGATGCGAAGCATTCTCGAGAAAATAATATCTGCAGATCGTCGAACTCCTCATGGGCATGACAGCCAACCAAGGAAATTCAAACATTGTAAAATAATGTACAAGCTGCTTACAGCCAGAAAATGTCCATCATGGGAACCGAATCTAGATTCAGTGTAATGAACATGTGATCACATGATTCCTAGGCTCATATGATACTGCAATTTGTATGGAAAGCAGTAAGTAGTTATATATATAAAAGCTGTAAATATATATATACAGACTTGATCAACCACCACGAAACAACTCCATGGGGGATCGAAAATGTAAATATATAAAAGTATATGGACATGATCAACCACCATGAAGCAACTCCATGGGGGATTAGAAAAGTAAATAAAGCAATAATTGCAATCAACTGCCACGAAGTAAACTCAGCAGAACAAAATTTAAAGAAAGTCAGAAAAGAGATCAACCGCCACGAAGTAAACTCCAAAGTGACGAAATGTAAAGAAAGTTGTAAAAGGCCATGAAGTAAACTCCAAACTGGCAGAATGTAAATATATATATGTACAAATATATATATAAAAGAAATAAACGCACTTTGATGTGAATCTGTGGCTCATCGGATATATCCGACAACAATTATATATATATATATATATATATATATAAAGCGTGTAAATGCTCGGATGTAAAATCCGTGCTCATCGATATGTTCGACAACAGCTTATATATACATATATAAGTATATATATATACAAAAGCAGATAAACGCCTGCATAAAGTCTAGGCTCAATCAAGGCATAACTCGATAATGTTAGTCCTTATATAAAATATATACATATATATAAGTATATATATACAAATGAAATGAAAACCATTTTAATTAAAGACAAGGGCAAACGCACACCACACGACTCTCAATGTGTATAACAAAGGTGTGCTATATGAGAAGAAGGCTTTATATAATGTAAGAAGGCTTATAGTGAGTCGCCAAAGTAGACTTCTATGACTTTAAATGGATAAACACTCTCGGCTCCCACGGATAAAAGATAGTTATATGTGAGAACAAGTGTTTAAAAGTGAGAAAACACTTAAAAGATGTGTATGCAGAGTAAAATGGGATGGGGCTTCCTCGCTTTTTTCCCTCTCTTCTCTCTTCAAATGGGTGACCCCAAGCCTTTATATATAGATCGATGGCGCAGTAGTACACTGCAGCCAGCAGCTTGTACCTGCGGTTGGTCATCATGGTGCATCCGAGCCTCATGGTCCTGGCTGTCTCGTAGCATACATGAACTCATGCCTCGTAATGTCACTCGAACTTGCGTAACTTCAATCCGAACATCCGAATGAGGTATATCTGACCTTCTTCGGACCGCTTGTGTCGAGAGTTACGCAATGACATGGATTAGAGGTTGTACGAAGTCAAGAAGAGGGGTCTATGCCCTTGGTCTTCAAGCTTTAAATTATATCCAGAAATCTTGTCACACGTAATAGTCACTCGGATTGTCACTCCTCGGTTCTTGTGGGACATTGTTGGATGTATGTATGAAGTGTTGAGATGATGTGCCATTGTCGAAGGAACAAGATGATGTTTGAATCCTTGCCAGGGTTATCACCAGTTTGAGTTGAAAGTAGACGTTGCTCAGAGTTATAGCTGATATTGGACCACTTGTTGGTATGCTGCGATATCATCTTGTTGAGACAGTAAGATGACGTGCTTACTCCTCACTGGGGTTATCGCCGGTTTAAGCGGAAAGTAGACGTTTCTCAGGGTTATATCCGAGATTGGACTGCTGCTTGTTTGTATGTATCACTGTCATCTGTGGGTGTTCCTATCTGCCCGTTGTTAGTTCTGGGACTGAGGTATGTGTGCCTCGACAGGATGTCTGGAGTTGAAGTTGTTTGCATGTGTTTGAAACAAGCATTTTCGGGGTTATAGCTGGAACTGCAATGGCATCCCTTGGGGCTATCACCAAGGATGGGGTTGATACTTCCAGTGTTGTCTCTGGGACTAGAACTGAGCGTCGCGGTGTTATCACCGAGACAGAACTGTCCTCTCCGGTGTTGTTGCCGGTTTTTTGATCTGCATATCTCGGGGTTATCTCCGAGATTGGAAATGCCACTCCCGGTGTGTATTCCGGGTTGGAACCGATGTTCCCGGTTTGTGTTCTGGGTTGGAGCTGAACCTCTGGTAGTATCCAGAATGGTTGTATACTGTCTTTCAAGGTTATCTCCAAAAGACGAATCTACCCTCCTGCAATGTTAGTAATAGGAGTGCAAAAATTTTGAGTGTCTACAACACATAAGCTCGAATGGAATGCTCCAATCCGGTGCGACTATAACGGGGGTTGTAGTTAATTTTCTTTTTAATAAGTCAAAAGCTATCTTGTATTCTTCATCAAAGTTGAAAGTCGCATCCTTCTCTAAAAGACTGCATAGAGGTTTCACAATTTTAGAGAAGTCTTTTATAAACCTCCTATAGAACCCTGCATGTCCCAAGAAACTCCTAATACCCTTAACTGTGCTCGGTGGAGGCAGTTTTTTGATAGTTTCCATCTTTGCTTTGTCAACCTCCAATCCTTGAGCCGATACCTTATGGCCCAAAATTATGCCCTCTTCAACCATGAAGTGGCATTTTTCCCAATTTAGTACGAGGTTTGTATCCTTACATCTTTGCAACACCATGACTAGATTCTTTAAGCAAATATCTAAGCTGTCTCCATAGACCGAAAAGGCATCCATGCAGACTTCAACATTTTTCTCCACCATATCTGAAATAATGGCCATCATACACCGTTGGAAAGTTGTAGGTGCATTGCATAACCCGAATAACGTCATCCTAAATGCAAATATGCCGTAAGGGCACGTGAATGTGGTCTTCTCTTGATCCTCTAGAGTGATGACTATCTGGTTATAGCCCGAGTATCCATCCAACAAACAGTAATACTCATGTCCCACCAATCTATCCAACATTTGTTAAATAAATGGCAGCGAGAAATGGTCTTTTCGGGTTGCCTTGTTCAATTTTCTATAATCCATGCAAACCCTCCAACCTGTCACTGTTCTAGTTGGTATTAATTCGTTGTCCTCATTCTGCACCATTGTCATTCCTCCTTTTTTCGGCACGCACTGCACTAGACTAACCCATTTGCTATCGAAAATCGGGTAGATGATGCCAGCATCTAACCACTTCAAAATTTCCTTCTTCATAACTTCCTTCATAATCGGGTTAATTCGTCATTGTTGCTCCACCATTGGTTTTGCCTCATCTTCTATTAAAATCTTGTGCATGCAAAATGAAGGGCTGATTCCCTTTATGTCCGAGATTGTCCACCCAATAGCTGATTTGTGTTCCCGAAGCACCCTCAGCAACTTTTCTTCCTGCATTTCATTAAGTGCAGTTGAAATAATAACAGGTAAAGAATTTGAATTGCCTAAATACGCATACCTGAGGTGTTTAGGGAGTGGCTTAAGTTCTAGCTTTGGTAGCTCTTCCAAAGATGGTTTCAGTTTTTCTGCGGCTACTTTCTCCGTGTGCAATGGTTCAAACGGTGTTCTGCATCTGGAAACTCGTGGCAATGAGCCTAGCATTTGTAAATAATCCACCAATTTTGGGTCGTCGACCTCTTCATCTCCCAATAAAGTTGTTTCTAATGGATCATTGACCAAACTCTTGCTCATATCTTCACTGATGATTTGCTCAATTAAATCCATTCAAAAACATTTTTCCTCATCCGTAGGGAATTTCATGGCCTTGAACACATTGAATTTTATTTCTTGATCTTGGACCCTCATAGTCAGTTCTTCCTTTTTGTACATCTATGAGTGTCCTACCCGTGGCCAAAAATGGTCTCCCTAGGATAATTGGGATGTTCTTGTCCTCCTCAAAGTCTAGAATGATAAAGTCTGCGGGGAATATAAACTTATCCACTTTCACTAAAATGTCCTCTACTATGCCTCTCGGATATATGACTGACCTATCCACCAACTGTAATGAAATATTTGTAGGTCTTGGCGCGGGCAAACCCAATTCTGTGTATACTGACAATGGCATAAGGTTTACACTCGCCCACAAATCATATAAACACTTGCTGAAATGCATATTCCCAATCATGCATAGAATAGTGAAGCTTCCCAGGTCCTTGAGTTTTGGTGGTAATTTCTACTGTAATACCGCACTACACTCGGTTAGTGCAACTGCCTCAAAATCTTCCCATTTATTCTTCCTTGACAGAATCCCTTTCATAAATTTTACGTAGCTAGACATTTGTTCTAGGGCTTCTGCAAATGGTATGTTGATCTAAAGTTTCTTGAACACTTCCAAAAACTTTGTGAATTTCTTATCTAATTTCTGTTTTTGGACCCTTTGTTGAAATGGTGGTGGTGGATAAACAATTGGCTTATTGTTAAAATTTGTTCTCTCACTCTGTTTATCCTCACCCTTGCTTCCTTCAATTATGTTTCTAGCATAAACTTTTTCATTCGGAGTCACTGAATTTTTGCATTAGTACCCTCAAGCTGTTTCACCCCCGAGAAAGTGAAATCTCGGAGAATATAGAGAGGAGAGAGAGAAATATATTGATTGTATCATTTCTTCGAAAATTCCCCCTTCTCCCACTTCATTGATCTTATCTTCGTCGAGCTTCGTTTTCTTTTCTTCTCTTATGTAATTTTAGAATATTTGAAAAGTTTTCTTTCTCTATGATGATTACGATTCGACTAGACTCACTAGGTGACTCAGATGCTTGAGATAGAACTACCGTGCCTAGAGGCGCATTTGGACGAATGGATCGCATAGATATTATTGCTTGGTAGGCGATGGCAAGGGATCCCATCTAATTCAAGTGGTGAACATCGATAAACTTGCGCTGAAGGAATGCCTAGAGGAATACGAGCTCCATATGAGCTCTGTCTTGCAGGCAGACAACAGTTTAATTGAGAAGGAAATGCCGACCAAGCTATATGCTCTTAACGCATATCCCTCGACAAAAGGGGTTAATGGTTACCCTTCGAATTTCTCTCTGTATCACTTGGTAGGGTCCCTTGTGGCCTGTTATTTAGTGTTAAGGCAATTTTCCCCATCTGATTTTCCAAGTTCTTGATGGCTATTGCTTGAGTTTTCATGGCTGCCTCATTACTAGTTATATACTTCGACACCAATTCCTCAAAATCTGATTTCCTTTCTTGATGTTGAGCTGGTTGTTGGTGATTCTGAAATCCTGGAGGATATGACTGTCGTGGAGCTTGATGTTGCTGATTATTGCTCCACGAGAAATTCGGATGATTCCTATTTCCTTGATTGTATGTGTTCCAGTATGTGTTCTGCGAAATTCTATTATAATTGCCCACGAATTATATAGATACTGGATTTATCGCGCATTGATCCGTTGGGTGCTCTCCCACGCACAACTCACATATAACTGCTACTTGCTGTGCTTGTTGTGCCTGTGCCCCTATCAGAGAATCCAACTTCTTCGAAAGTGCTGAAATCTGTGTTTGTATAGCTGTCACACCATCCACTTCTAAAACCCCAATTTGCCTTTAGGTCACGGCTATTCTCATGGTAATTTGGTAGTTGTTAGCCGCCATGGTTTCAATTAAATTGTTAGCTTCCTCGTAACTCTTGGCCATGAATGCTCCACCTGACGCTGCATCAATACTAGTTCTGAGATTCCCATGTAGTCCGTTGTAAAAGGTGTTCATTTGCAGCCACTTAGGTAATCCATGATGTGGGCATTTTCTGAGCAATTCTTTGTATCTCCCATGCCTCATATAACGACTCCCCATGTTGCTGCTCAAACATTGTGATCTCGTTCCTCATCTTTGAAGTTTTCGCTGATGGAAAGAATTTGGCGAGGAATTTCTGAGCTAAATCCTCCTATGTAGTTATCGATCCGGGCGGTAGAGAATACAACCAACTCTTTGCCTTGTCCCGTAGAGTGAATGGGATCAAGCGAAGTCTCACCGCATCATTCGACACCCCATTGTACCTAAAGGTGTCGCAAATTTCCAGAAAACTGACTAGATGTTCATTCGGATCATCATTTGCCAATCCCCCAAACTGAACTGAATTCTGAATCATTTGAATCATTTTCAGGCTTGATTTCAAATGTGTTAGCAACTATTGCGGGCCTGGTGATGCTTGACTGCAGTTCAGTCACCTTGGGTGTGGCAAAATCCCTTAACGCTTTTTGATCTTCGGCTGCCATTTCCTCTTCTTTCTCAGATGTTTCAAATTTTTGCCTCGTTTCCTTGATCCACTTACTCAACCTCTGAAACCTTTTCTCGATGTCGTCCTCAAAAGGCAGCAAGTCTGGATTTTTGGACCGAGTTTGCATAAATTGCTTCCAACACCTGAAATAAGAAGAAGAAAACAAAAATAAAAATTTCTAAGTAAAACTGGATTAATTAAACTGATATTGTAAAACTCTTAAGATTTATACTAAATAATCCTCGACAATGGTGCCAAAAACTTGTTGGGTAAAATCTAATTACGCACAACACGCAAGTATACGTGGTCAACAAGTAATAGAGTGATAAGTAGAGTATCGTTCCCACAGAGACTAACTAGTAATAACCTTAAATTACAATTACCAATTTCCTATTAACTCTAATTTTATTAAACAAATCAACTCAATAATTAAAATTAAAGAATCTAAATTAAAGAATAATTAAACTATCACAGAATAATCACAAATATCAAAATCTGGAATTTCAAACAATTAATGGAGAATTAGACTTATGATTTCACCCTAAGCTTCACTCTGATGTTAACACCTTTATTCCAATTCAATTTACTATCCTAGTTTATTAATCAAGAACACGAACGTAGTATTAACCACCTCTCGATGCACTAATACCGTATTAACTTAAATCCACAATTAAGATAGAAACAAGCTAAACACCTTAATTAACTAACTCACTATATCTCTATGTGAATTATAATTAAAGAAGGTTTAAGAATGAGTTCTCTATTAGATTACATGTGATGTCAAATATATCTCTACCTTAACATTCATCAAGATTCTGCTATTCACAAAATCCATGAACACATGCAATATTAATTAGGTCTAAATTTGAATATCCTCTCTCGATTCCATACAAATCCACAAAGAATTGTTGATCAGGCAATTCATTAATTCAAGCTCAAATCATTATAGATAAACTAAAAATAGACTATTGAAATGGAAATCAAAGTTTACAAAAATGTCGTTTCACTTAAAGATCCATCATAAACCTAAAAAGAGAATTAGTTCATACTAAACAAAATAAACACTGAATAATTCATAGTAAACATTCTTTTGATTACAAATAATAGCCTAAGATGAAGAATATTGAAAAACACCCTTCACGTAGCCTAGAATCCCAATCGTCTTTAAAATCTCCTTGAAATACTCCTCCAAAGCTAGCTATGAAAAACTGGAATCAATCTTCATAATATGCCTTGTTGTCTTGTTGGAGTTGTTATTGATAGAGTAGTTGATGTCCAACACACAAGCTCCAGTTGAAATTCCCTTCAATTAGAGTTCCATTGTCATGCAATAATCTAGAATCCATGCCCAAGAAGAGTTTTAATCATAGTAGGACATAGCCACAATTGCCACCCCCCGCCCCGGCGGGGGTTCATGTACTATATTCACCTGCCCCGGTGGGCATCCTTTCTGTCAAGCTCGAATGAAGACCGCCCGACGGGGTGTATAAATAAAAAATAATGCCGCCTTCTACGGCTACCTTTTCGCTAATCAAGTTTAAGACCCCAGCCCAATAGGGGTAGATAGATAACATTACCCTCCCAAATGTGAGCTTGTATTCTATTTGCATTTACATCTTTGAACTTCAAAATTTCTTCCAATTTTTCTCCAATTAACTTCAAATCACATCGAATAGTTCCAAATGTACGTTAAATGCTACAACCACCATCCTACACATGCAATAACATAAAACCAGTAAAAAGGAACATAATCACACGAATTTAGCAACAAATAAGCATGAAATGGACATTGAATCACGTATATAAAATCCACTTATCAATGTCTACTGTGCACCATCACCATCTGGATTTGCTAAGTCTCTGAGCTTTTGGTAGACTTTGTCTAACACTTAGCAATCCCTGAACCTTTCTTGAATGCTTTGCAGACATGATTTTGCATTTGTTCTTTTTCAGCCTTTGGTTCATGGTGATTTGTAGAGTGGCTCTCTTGATCTTCTTTATACTTTGCCACTTTTCTGAATGCTATTTTCTTGTCCTTCTCGCCTTTGAGCTTAGCTGCCATCTTTAGTGGAATTCTCATCTTTGTTGAGTGAAGCTCTAGTCTGATTAAGTCCTTCTTCAAAGCTACTTCACTTCCACCTCTGTAGTCTCACTATCACTGAGACTTGTTCTGTTAATCTCTGGTGGAACTCGTAGAGTCAACAATAGCATTCCAACAACTCAACGATTTTACAACTTCAGCAATTCTTCGCAACTCTTGATCTTTGAAGCTCGATTGATTTATACTCCTTCCCAATCTTCCCATTGGAAAGTAGCCGTTAAAAGCTTTTTGAATTTCTTCACAGATCTCGAGTTACTTGGTGTAGACTGTAGAAGTAACATGACATCCCCTTTTTTGACTTTTTGATACTGTAGTCTACTATTTCACCTACCCTGTCAGAGATGTCACTTTGATGCCTCGAGGCAGGTAGTCTTCTTTATTTCTCCTTTCTGACTTCTTGATTAGAACATTAGGATCTGTCTTTTTGCATCGATGCTCTCAATAAGCCATATTCGAATATCACTCTTCAGATTAAACCGTTGCCAATGCTTCAATCTTCAGATGACCGAACTCAACGATTCTGATGCATATTCTTGGACCTGATCGTAGTGTCATGTTGAATGTTGCTCATCGACCGGTTGAGACAACACTACGATCCTGAAGAGTGTTCATTGGATCCTCAATGTAGAACACCTCTTCCTTCTCTTGTGAAGTGCTTCAACTCTTTTGTTTGCTTCAACTGATCTCAGACACTGATGGTTTATTCCTTATTCTGGCATCTTCTGAATAGCAAGACACTTTAGATTTATAGCATGCCAAGCTAGCTTTCTCCTTGTGATCTCCCGTTCACTTATCATCAATGGACTGACCCATGCTTAATCACTTTAGCCTTGTTCTTTAGAAATTGACCAGTATCTCTGTGTACACTTCATCAGTTCCTTCTTTACTTTGGCAAACACTACGATCCTGGTTGACCCCAAGATCGTTGTCTTCTATTCATTTGACAGCAATTGCACCCGTTGACTTTTTCTTAGTCAATCACTGATTGAAGTCTTCTTCTGATTAACTTATGGAAGACTTCATCTTGAATGGCTTCACAACTCAATCTGAATGTTGATTGCGTTGGTGCATAGATCTTCTGTTAGCTTACATGCCATTTGTTGAGTGCTCTCTGGTTTCCTTTAGGTGGGATGTATCTTTGCAGTACCAACCAGAGGCTTCGTTCCTTTGGATATTCTAGGAGTGCTCAATTGTTGAGAATCGTGTTTGCTCTACGATTTGCCTTGGCATTGTGAGCACCTCTGTTGAAGTCTCAGTTCTACACTCTACGGTTCAGCTTCGGCTGTATAGACACTACAACTCGAAGATCAGATCTTGACACTCTATGATTTATGTCGTTGTGCTTGTTGTCTTCATCTGATCTTGCTCGACTATGATCTCTGCCTCTAATACGATCAGTATACTCTACGACTCTGAGTGTAGTCTAAGATTCTTGACGTATCTTTGACATCAGTGGACTCTACGACTCCGAGTGTAGTCTACGATTCTTGACTTGGCTTCGGCAGATGCTCAGTCGGCTCTTAGACAGGCTGTCTCTATGATTCTGAACATGACTTCCTCAGCAGACTACTGCTCTGAAGAAGTTCTCCTCGACACACTACGATCCTTCCTTGTCTCTCCTGGTAGTTTATGAACTCCGAGATCTACTATCTTGCAGACTACGATTCTTCCTTGATAGCTCTCGAGTTTTCCTTGACTCTCCTGGCAGACTACGATTTCTGGTCCAGTGCTCGATGATCAGACAAGCCTATCTATTATATCATAAGATCAACCTAACAAGCTTGATCTTTCTATATTTATAGTTCTTGTACATCATTTCCTTTTTAAGGACTTTACAAAGCGGTTTTGCTTATGTAAGATTAACCTAACACATTTGATCAATTCATTCTAAGTGCTTGTACATATGTTTCTATTATCTATCAAAGGACTTTACAACTTTTTTTAATACAAGCATACTTGCATATTCATTCATATATATCATAATCAAATCATATATAAATAGGAATATCATTCTCATGCTTATTCCTGACACATGGTACAAAATTTAAATACAACTTAATTATACAACTATCGTGTAAGATACGACAAAACATATGATGTGAGTTTTAATACAAATATTGTCATCTAGATAATATCCACACTCAATGGAGTCCTCATTACATTTATTGTCACACTATTTTATAGAATAGTGATGACTACTATGACACCATCTCGGACCATCACTCCATTCCCCGACTAGTCCCGGCTACGTTCTCATTTCCTGAAGAGAACAATGAAAGCAAAAGGGTGAGCTCAACTAGCCCAGTAAGAAATATTATGACTAAGATAATACAAAATAAATTATCCTTAGCCTTCAACAGTATAACAACTGATAGAATATAATAGACAACAAGTTTTAGATCAACAACTGAAGCGGAATAAGCAATCCATTAGAAGAGTCAAGTAGAGCATAAAATCTACTATCTTCTATGATTTAAAAGGTTTATCATCAATTTTATCACTGAGACTCAGCTTAATAAATAATCCACTTCATCGAATCACCCCTGCACTACGGCCAAGGATATTCTTTAGTATCACGACCACAAATTATCCATGCACTACGGGCCAAGGATATTCGTGTATTCATCAATGGTCATGATCATGCCAACAACTGTCCATCAATACACTACGGGCCAATGAGGACTTTTACCACATCATTTATAACATTACAGTCATGATTATACCAAATAATCCCTGGTCATAATCATACCAAGTCCATCTATGCACCGCGGGCCACAAATGACTTTCATCATAATATAAGCATGAGGATGATGACAATGATATAAGAATTTAATTAAAAAAAGTAAAGGACAAATTTTTAAAGATTTATAATTTAATTTATCCAGAATTCAATAATATCCAAATTGTCAATATGATACTGCTTTGTGGAGTAAAATTCAAGAATAATATTATATTAAAAATGATTTGGATGAAAACAAATCAATTTTTATCATGAATAGTGCCCAAGGTGAATAGTACCTGAGTGAATAGTACCTTGTGAATAGTAATTCGGTAATAGTACTCCGGCATGAAAAAGTTAAAACTTATCAATAATGCTTAGAATAATATTTCCATGAGAAGATACTAGATGAAACGCAAATTTTAAGGATATTCTACTAATTTCATGGAGTATAGAAGCCAAAACTTTAATAAAAGGAGTATAAAATTTGAAATATGAAATGAAATAATATTACTTACATACTACAGAGTATGGAAGAAAATATTATTTTATACGAATATTGAACAAAAACAACATCCCTTACCTTGAAAAGAAGAGTATTCCAACTGGTATAGCGGGGATATTCTTGAAGAAAACTTTCACTGTTTTCTACGCTCAAAGCTTTCTAAAACTCGAAAGAAATACGCTTAATATTATAGAAGAAGAATTCTCTGATTCTGATGTGATTTTCAATTCTAGCTAAGCATCCTATTTATAGGAGAATGGAAAGGATTCTATTTAGAAAATAAAATTATGGACGCACAGTGGAAAATAATCACGGACGTCAACCAACGAAATTTTCTGAAAATTTTGATTTTACTATTCATTACTGTGCAATAAAATATTCTAATAAAATAAAAACTTTAAATAAAATATAATAAAGTCATGTTTTTTGTTTCTCCCCCGTGACATCTAATTTTCCTCCCCCCATTTCAGTTTCCTACCAACATGTGGGCCCCACTTGACCCACTAGTGGCCCCAAACATTAATATATATGTATATATATACATTGAATAACTTTCTATCGATTATTTTGAAAAATAGGTAAATAGGGTCCATATAATAAGTAAAAATTACAATTAATACTTCATAAAATCCCTTCAATTTATTCATCATTATTATAACTCGCAATATTAACAACCAGATCGTTCCCAAGAAAGAGGGTGCTTTTAAATAAGGATTTCTCCCTATTGGCGCACAATTAGATTACCTAACCTCTCATTGACAAAACTTCT
Source organism: Panax quinquefolius (assembly GCA_020205615.1). Classification (NCBI taxonomy): domain Eukaryota; kingdom Viridiplantae; phylum Streptophyta; class Magnoliopsida; order Apiales; family Araliaceae; genus Panax; species Panax quinquefolius. Next base: position 82,265,597 of record CM035159.1, on the reverse strand, counting down.
AGACATTGTCAATATTGTAAATAATAATATGAATAACTTTATCGTCTCAATTATTGATTTAATAATATAAGATGATACTGTGACAATAATTGAATCAATAATATGAGAGATATGATGCAGCAATTACTGTAGCAATAATTGTGTATAACTGAGTGACTTCTCACGTAAGCATCAATAATCAATACCGTGTGCTACTATGTAACCACGCGTATTACTGTACTTTTACTACCGGGTATTTCAACAGTTTAACGGTAAAACTTTCACCGTTATTTTCATAAAAAGATATTTCTGTCGTTTTCTCAATCCGACAATAATTACGTTGTGGGGTCCACCAATGATTGTGTCGTCGTACGAATATTTCCTGACCAATCGAATATTATATAACAACTTGCTTACTTTGCAAAATTTCTAAATATTACCCACAACTATAATAGTATAACAAATTAACACCATAATTATTTAAAAGGATATTTATAGAAAAATTCATCTTTATTCATAAAAGTTGAGGTCTTACAATAAAACATATACTTTGTAACAATCTTATTCGTTTATTAATAAAAGTATTCATTTACTGAAGGCTTTAATTTATCTACATGGTGCTGTTTTAATAATATGTAATAAACCCATAGTTTTAAGCAATGCTTTTAGAATCATGATGAGATCATGCTAATAAGATCTAAATTCTAAGATTGCTTAAAAATTACAATGTTCCCAATCGATGGATTACTAAAAAGGGGATTAGTGAATCCGGATAGATTGGTACATACGTTGCTTTCTCATTAGATGAGGATGATTGATCTCATGATCATTTGTGTGGAGACTCTAAAGCAAGTATGTAGGTGTTTATTGGAGAATAAGTTCACTGAACGTAGCTCGTTAAGGAATACCTAATGGAGTTTTACTTACCTGTCAATAGGAATTCCTAAAGTGATAGTAGTACAAGTGATCCTTAGAATTGAGATCATCATAGTATCTTGTGTATAATGAATTATACTTTGACTTATTCCTTATGACCCTTAGGGTATATCAAAGGATATGCTTGGGTATAATAAGTTGTACATGGAGATAATGTATGATCAATACAGAATCTATCGCTTCTAGTAAAAGAAGAGAAATGTCCTATGTGATTCGATAAATGACAACCAATAGTCCTTGGCCAAAGCAGAATGAAATTAGAAAGGAGTTTCTAATTTACATTATTTGAAGTTGTGCATTTAAGAAATGAAATACATATAATTAAATAAAATAAGACTTGACAGTAAATCCATGTCTTATATTTAATTGAGACATTGTATGGTAGAAAGATTGAATTGTACGATAACTATTTACTCAAAGGTTCTTTTATGATTAATGTTGAAATCTATATTATCTGAAAAGTCGTTAATCGCTAGGGAGGCTTATCCCTATTGTAGAATAAATATTATTTATTTAAATAAATTAATTATTTAATTTATTTATTTAAATAAGATTAGAATTGTTCTAATTAGATTATTCATAATCGGTTTAATATGGAGAATGTGACGCCCCCAAAATAGATATACATCACCCATTCTAAGTCGCCAAATACATGGTACAAAAAATAACTACAACTTTATTATTACAATTGTCGTGCAAAATACGATAACACATACTATGAGTTTAAATACAAATATTGTCTTCTAGACAATATCCACACTCAAATAAGTCCTCATTACAATTATTCATACACTATTTTGCAAAAATAGTGAGGACTGCTAAAACAACTTTTTAGAACCATCACTCTATACCCCGGCTTGATCCTGCTATATTCTCACCTCCTGAGAAGAAAAATGGAACAAAAAGAAAAAGGGTGAGCTCAACTAGCCCAGTAAAGAATATTATGACTAAGATAAAGAACAACAATTTATCATTAGCCTTCAACAAATTAGATAAAATATAATGGACAACCAGTTTTAGATCAATAATCGCAGCGAAAATAACAATTCATTAGAAGAGTTAAGTAGAGAATGAAATCTACTATCATCTATGAATTTAAAAGTCCATTGTCAATATTTTATCCTTGCAACATCAATCAATATAAATCTTGCATAAAATATTCATCTTTGCACTACGGGCCAAAGATATTCATTTGTATCACCAATTGGTCATGTTCATCTCAACACCTGTTCATCTTTGCACTACGGGCCAAAGATATTCATCAGGAAATCATTCATCTTTGCACTACAGGCCAAAGATATTCATCAGGTAATCATTCATCTTTGCACTACAGGCCAAAGATATTCATCAAGTATCACAATTAAAGACTGAGAATGATGAAAAACATTTTAAAGAACGAATCCAGTAAGATAAAAGGACAAAGATTAGAGATTCGTACTTTAGATAATTCAAGTTTAAAAATACCCCATAATAAACCATAATGGAGTAAAATTTAAGAATGAAGATCAAAACATGGATACAATCAAAGATAATAACCATAATAGACATCTGGGACAAAGAAGAGAAAATTTCATTTTTTGGTGAATAGTGTCGTATTCGTGAATAGTAACCCCAACACAAAAAGGTAGAGATTCCATAATAAAATTCATATCAATATTTCGGCATAATGATATTGAAGAAAATAATATCATTTGCGAAGAAAATAACATCCCTTACATCAAAATAACAGTATTTCTGATCGGAATATCGAATGTAATGCTGAAGGAAACTTGTACTGAATAGAAACTCTCAAAGTATCTAAATACTCACAAAAATACGCTCGATAATATAGAGAGAAAGAAAACTTGTTTTTGGTATGATTTTAATTCTAACCTAAGCGCCTATTTATAGGAAAATGCTAGAACGTCATAGGAGACTAAATAATAAAATAATATTATTTCTTTTTCTTTCTTCTACGAATGCTAAGTTGGACAATCAAGACCAGCCACCTTTGAACAAAATTTGCAGCCCACATGTTAAAAACAAAAGTGGGTCCCACCAAATTTTAATAAAAAAGACATTTAATTTCTGAAATTTTAATAATTCATAATAAATAACCCTTTTATCAAAAAAAATACGAATTTTATGTCTATTCCATACGAAATCGAATTCTCTACAACTTTGTAGCTTTAAGTTTTTCCAAATTCGAAACAGAAAATATCCGAAATCCACAAACGAATGATTTTTAATACCTCTTAAAATTCATAACAAATCATACGTTAATTTTTAACGGTTCAAAATTTGTGGACATATACTCAACTTATATATGTATAACATATCCAAAAATCACAACGATCCAACGGTCGGATTAAAATTATAACTCACGCAATAGAGCTTTAAGAACACTAATTTGATTTTTAATACCTCCATTCTGACAAAATACAGATAAAACACCTCAACATTAATTCCTTCATTTATATCCACATAAAAATAAATATTTCCTTATCATATAAATCAATAATTAATTATTCACAGATAATATTACAGAATAACAATAATAACAACCAGGCCGTTCCCAGGAAAGAGGGGGCTTTCCGACAGAACTTTCTAGACATTGCTAATAATGTTATCTAATAATATTATTCAAATAATATGAATTATTGATCAGATAATGGGAAATACTGTGCAGTGACAATTATTGAAAGAACAATAATATAAAATATCAATGTAGCAATTATTAAATCAATAAAATAAAATATTGAACAATAATTATTGTAACAATTATTGAGTAGCGCCTTCTTACATAAGAATTAATAATTCAAAAATACTATGCAATACCGTGTGCTACTGTGCAACCACGCGTATTATTGTATTTTAACCACTACGTGATCCAACAGTGTTAACGGTGATAATTATGCCGTTATTTATAAAAACTCAAACTTGTCATTTTCTTCATCCGATAATTATTCCCTTATGGGGCCCACAAATGGCTGCGCCGTCGTACGAATATTCCCCGACAACAAGAATATTCCACGACCAAATGAATATTCCCCGACAACAATGAATATTTTATAACCACTTGCTTATTTTGCAAAATTTGCACATTTCACCCATAACCAAAGTATTATATCAAATTATCACCTTACTATTTCAAGATAATAAATAGAGGAAATTCAATTTTATTTATTAAAAAGTTGGGGTCTTACAACCTCACCTCATGAAATTTCATCCTCGAAATTGACGTACATACGTGGTGTTTCAAAAAGGTGAGGGTACCTCGCTTTCATTTTCGATCGAACTCCCAGGTCATTTCTTCAATAGCATGGTTCCTCCACAAAACCGTAACTTGTGGTATAACCTTGGTGCATATGACATGCTCTTTTCTATCCAAGATCTTAACAGGTACCTCCTCGTACATTAAATCTTCGGCTATCTCGTCTGGTTCTAACACAATAATGTGGTTCGGGTCTTTCATATATTTACGAAGCATAGATATGTGAAAAACGTTATGAACACGAGACATGCTTGGAGGTAATGCGAGTCTATAGCCACATTTCCTATTCGGTCAAGAATCTCAAATGGACCAACAAATCTTGGATTGAGCTTTCCTCTCTTCCCAAATCTTGTAACTCCCTTCCATGGAGCAATACGTAAGAGTACATGATCTCCAATATTAAATTCCACGTCCTTTCAACGAAGATCCGCATAACTCTTTTGTCGATCTTGTGAGGGTTGAATTCATTGTCGAATCATTTGGATCTTTTCTATATTCATGCGTACCAATTTTGGTCCCAACAAAGTTGCTTCACCCACCTCGTCCCGGCGTCCCGGCATATGGGAGAATTACATTTTTGTCCATACAATGCTTCGAATGGAGCCATGCCTATACTTACTTGATAACTGTTGTTGTAGGAGAATTCCACCAATGGTAAGTACTTATCCCAACTCCCTTTGAAATCTAGGACACAAAGTATTAATAGATATTCAAGAGTTTGAATAGTCCTTGTAACGACCCCGAAATTTGAATTTTTCCAGAATTTAAGTTTATAGAATTAGTTATTAATAAAAGGAATTTTTATTAATAATATTAGGTACTATGTGTTTATTAATCGTTCTAGAACCTAGGATGATTATAAGTTAGGAGGATTCTGGCTACGAGCTAGATTAAATGAGTAAGAATTTTTAAGACGAAATAGGCGCTATTCACCCAATGAAACCTAAGGGGTAGGGTTTGAAGAACCTAAGCCATTCTGAGAGTTTGGTATGTCAAAATGACATTCCGTCGAAAGATTTGGCGATAAAAGTTTTTCTCAAAAAATGTGTAGAAATCAAATAAAATAAAAACAACGAAAAGTACTGCTGTGTACTCTTCACTCGTTTAACTACGTTAGGGTAAAACATGAAGGAAAACACTTAACGCCAAAAAGTGTTTTTGCAGTTTTTTAGAAATCCGAAGAATACGTAAAAGTTAATCGGTAAAGGAAAGACGAAATATTCAAAAATATTTGGATTTCGAGAATCGCAGTTTTTAAAACTGTCGGACAAAAACCAGAAAGATGAAACCACGAAACTTACGTGAATAGTAAGGAGGTGTGAATAGTAAGGAGTTTGGGGGCGAAATGACTAAAATACCCCTAGCTTGGAAATTTTATAAATAAGAAGCTTAAATCATTTATTTGGGATTTTGAAAATCCTACACCTTAGAGAGAGAGAGAGAGAGAGAGAGAGGGTTCGGATGAAGAGGGAGAAGGAAGAGTATGACCATGAATGATCGGATCGAAAGTGCTTGTGAAATAGAAAAGCTTGCGAATCGCCAGTTTTGTCTAGCGGAACAAAAATAAAGAGGGAATGTATTAAAACCTAACTCCTAAGTTAACTTTTCCTAAGTTTTTATGTTCAAAACTTAGCTTAATAAGAATATGGAGTAAAAGAAGTTAGGAATGATTTCTTATGGTTGAAATCGTGAGAAATAAAGAAAATAAGAATTTAAAGTTTAGTAAATAAATTTCTTAAGGAAGTATAAGATTCATAATGAATTAGAACGATCCAAGTGGATTATATAAATAAGTAGGTGAAATAAGTAAGTAATAATGTTCTATACCATCAAATTCCAATAAAAAGTGAAATCGTAATCCAAAATATCGATTAAAATGAAGAATGAACGAAGAACACGCGAAGAACAAGAAGAACGTTGTTGATGGACAAATTTAAAACCATCGTAGTATAATTGTTGTTGATGGATATTTTTAAAACCATAGCGTATAAGTTAATTGTTTATTGCTTGGTTAGGAACGGTAGAAACGTTCATAAAGAACGGATTAAAACTTAGCTATAACGAAGTTATGGCGAAAATTTCGTAAAAGCTGAACGAGAATTAGAAAGTGTGTAAATGAACCTGGACGTGTAGGGTTTCATAAGAAAGTAAGAGAGTGTAGAAAATGTGAGTCATGGACTCAAGAACGAGCGAGTTCCGAAATCAGATGATCGAATTACAGGACGAACGAACAAAGAACATTAAAAGCATAAAAATGAACAAAGGGTGAAGATCAAGCCAATCGAATGACACATTAACGGATTCAGAACGAAGTTCTGTCTAAGAGGCATTGAAGTACGTAAGATAAGGAAGAGAATGGCTTTGGAACAACCTCATTCTGGGTTATAACGAATAAGTTATGGAAGGGGGAAATAAGTGTCTCGGAATAATGAAAGACTTAGAAAAATTTTCTAGGGTTAGGGCTTGGCGTCGTGGCGCCAACTATGCCTTGTAAGGTGGCGCTACAATGCCAGACCAGGGAGCTGGGTACTGCAAACTCGCGCCGTGACACGAGAGATAAAGAAGAGAGTGGCGCCGCAGCGCCAGTGTAGGAAAAAGCCAAAGAAGAGCTTTTAACTGCTCAACTCTTGGGGGAAACGTATGGGAAGATAAAGAACATAATGTTCAACTAATGTAACACTTAAGCAGGTAATTTAAACCTTTAATATAGGATAAACAAAATGATCGAAAGAGACTAAATGACTAAAAAGGTAATGAACATAAATGCAACGCAGATGTTGAATAACCGGTCTTAGCATACAACGAATTGTATGGCTTCAACATTAAGGAAGAATAATGAATGGTATTAAGAAAGCCGTAATGAATGGTAAAAAGATTAATGGAAGCCGAATGTGAGTCGGATGAGAACGTTAGAATAAAATATAAGTGTTGAACACTTTAACCGACGTGAAGGTTGAGGGTACGCAAATATTAAACGGATAGAACCTACACCCCGTGTATGGTTTGTTCGTAAGATGATGAAGATCAATGATTAAACCATGAATGGTAAAAGACTGAATTAAAGACAATGACATTAACGTAATGAAGCTGAGTAATGATTAACTTGAATTATAGCTCTGAGTATACAAAAGATTGTATGACTAAGACGATAAAGAGTGAATACCGAGGTGTGACATTTAGTTGCCAGGAAGCCATAAGGAATGAGAAATTAACTTGGCGAATGTTATAGTGTTAATGGTTCGGATAAGTTAAGATAAGTTTAGGTTGTAGTACAATCGTAACCTTTAATGGTTGACATATGGGAGCTGGGCTAAACAATTTCTTTAGAGAGCGAAGGTATATACAAAACTGGCAACCGATCTAACTCACTATTATGGGCAGTGTAGATGAGATGGGAACTTGTTTGTTCGTTGTTTGTAGGAAACCACTCAAAGTACCATATGGACTACTAGCAGAGAAGCGATGTGTGCTGAGTCCTAAAGAAGTTATAAGAAGAAGATAAGAATGTAAAACATCAAAGATGATGAACATATAAGTAAGACATCTCCGTATGTCATGAAGCCGTAGAATGATAATGAAAGTGGTCGTGTAAACTTAGGTTGCAAGAACGCGAACCCTAAGAAGTAAAGTTAAGTAAACTAATGCATAAGTCAAAGATGTATGACTAATCGGTGTATGTGGTGTTTTCTTATGTGTTATATAGGAATTGGAGTGAGTAGTTCAGCGTAAGCTGTAGCTATGCGTAAGGCAAGTTTCCTAACTTCATTCATATTCTAAATGAATACTAGTTTTTGAACTTCTCAGATGTTGAACTTGAGAATTTCTTTCTATGTACTAATGTGTGATATTTGTACAAGGTGGTAGAATGTATGAGGCCTTGTGCCACAACATGAACACTTCGGTGTTTCTATGATATGAACTGTTCTGTGATTGAATTGTTCAATAAGAGAATGCTCTGTCCATACATGATTCGTTATTGTTAAGTCTGTGCTAATGATTCTATCCAGACAGGATGAGTATGAAAAAGGTAGAAGAATGAAAGTATTTCAAAGTGCATGTGAATAATGTTTTAAAATGATAGGAATCGAGATTATTCCTATTATTCAAGCTGCTTCATACGTTTGTTTGGTTATCGAAGTTCTAAAGAAATGTTTAAATTCTTAAAGTTGTTTGTTCAACTGCTATGACTTGCTGGGCAATTGAATACTCACACTTGCTTTAAATAAAAAAAAAATTCAGTGAACGATGTTAGAAGAACTTAAGGATCTCATAAAGATCAAGCTGACGGTATCCAGATGAAGTGTCATTCAGAATGTAAATGAGCGAGAAGATCAAGTGAAGACCTGTAATATAGAAAGATGGAATTGAACTATAGACTAGTTTAAAAAACTGTTATGTATCCTTGGTGGCGGATAAAAGTCACTCTTGTAAGTTGAAATGAATAATTTATTTATAATTATTTATAATGAAAAAGGTTATAAGGTTTTTAAAACCTAGGATTTGAGAGTATATGTTGTTATATTTCAATATATAATAATGTATGTTGGATGAATGATGTACTCGTGACGTACGGAATCCGGGTGTGAAGATAGACCGGATTTTAGGGCGTTACAGATTGGTATCAAAGCTGATAGTTTATAAACCTTAGGTAGGAGTACCTAAGACTATAATCGTAGAGAGAAGGATAAGAAGATCACCACGTGATCATAGTGATTCATAGTAACAGATGAGTTGTTAAACGATGAATGATTTGTAGTTAATGTTATGAAAGAATGGTACTACGAAGTAGTATGGGAGGAAGAATTCAGATTGTGTTGAGAGGGATAGTATATGAATTAAAGAAAATTCATATTTAGTAAAGAGAGATTTAAAGTTGTAAAAAATTCAATTGAGGACTCATGTGATAGCTGAGTTGTATGAACCTTTGTTATGGGCAGAGGTTTGTGCTTGGTGTAACAACTGCTTAGCTTATTACAGTGATAATCATTGGAATTGGTCGCGCTGTCAAGATGTATATGACGAGAAGGTGAATCTTTTCTCATGTATATACTTGGTAGGTAGAGAAAGATAAGGTAGGTGCGAGTTCTTGAAACTCATACTTATGGTACGTCGTGACTCATAATGATATGGTAGGTTTTTGAACTTCTCAGCGAATGGGCGCCTATGGTCTGTTTGGGATAGTTCTTAAACTTATATTATTGTGGCAAGTTCCTGAACTCATAATGTGTGGTAAGTTGATGGACTGTACTAAGATATATGAATGTTTAGACTGAAAATGAGTTATTTTCAGTAGTCTTAGTATTGAAGGTACTAGAGAAGATTAAGTAGTGTCGCAGTAAGACAATGAAGGAAGATGGGAAATAGGATATTCCAAGTCATCTAGCTATGCTAGATTTCGAAGTTTATTGAAATTGTGCTTATGTGTTCGCATTTTAAAAAGGAAAGAATTGGTTCAACTTTTGGAACCAATAGATTTTTTTTAAGAACTATTCTTGGTGTGTCTATGCTAATTGTTTCGGCTAGACAAAAATTGATTTGAAATATCAAAATGAATTTTATATCATCAGTGCATTTGATGCAAGGATGGTAAAAAGATGGAGTTATTAATGCAATTGAACCTAGTGTTGGATGTGATCTTCGGATCAACAACCCGCTATGGTATGATGTATAATGACGAAGTCTCAAATTGATGAAGTCCTCAATGTACTGTGAAAAGTACGGTATCATGACATCATAAAATGTTTTGATGTATTGCGAAAAGAATTTACAGAAGTAGTCAATGTCAATTGAGTTGACTAGATGAATGTTTCACGTTGATATCCAATTTATTGGTATGGTCTAAGCTACTTGATTCGGCTAGACAAATGGTATGTCATGTTTAAAAGAAAATCAAGTTTTCCTTGAGATGTTGTGCTAATCCAAATTGTTTTGGTGTGGAATCTAATGATTAAGTCTGAGGTGAACACGCCCCGAAATGGGGTTATATAATGGGTTGATCGCCTACGTATGGAAGATGTAGTTTACCTTCTTGGTGATTGTAAACTGCTAGTAAGAGTTCATGGTTAATTTGACCCCTCAGCAAAAGTATGAAATGTTTTAAAGGAATTCTTATATTCCTCGTTGTTCATTATACTTCATAATTCTTGATAAGTTGTGAAGGTGAGAGAATGTCTAAAAGATAGGAACTTCTTTGAAGAGAAGTTGAGAAGATGGGTAGGCTAAAATTTTGAGGACGAAATTCTGTAAAGAAGGGGTGAATGTGATGACCCGGGTATGGGTGTGATTTTGAGAAATTCCGAGGACGAAATTTTTATAAGAGGGGAAGAGTGTAACGACCCGAAAATTCGGATTTTTCCAGAATTTAAGTTTAAAAAATTAGTTATTAATAAAAGAAATTTTTATTAATAATATTATGTGCTATGTGTTTGTTAATCGTTCTAGAACCTAGGATGATTATAAGTCAGGAGGATTATAGCTACGAGCTAGATTAAATGAGTAAGAATTTTCAAGAAGAAAATTAAAATTTTTCGAGAACAAAAATATTTTTGGGGAAAAAGACGAAATATGCACTATTCACCCAACAAAACTTAAGGGTTAGGGTTTGAATAACTTAAGCAGTTCTAAGAGTTCGGTATGTCGAAATGACATTCCGTCGAAAGATTTGGCGATAATATTTCATGAAAAGTTAAGTAAGCTGATAAAAGTTTTTCTCGAAAAACGTGCAAAAATCGGATAAAATAAAAATAACAAAAAGTACTGCTGTGTACTCTTCACTCGTTTAACTACGTTAGGGTAAAACATGAAGGAAAACGCTTAATGCCAAAAAGTGTTTTTCAGTTTTTCAGAAATTCGAAGAATACGTAAAAGTTAATCGGTAAAGAAAAGACGAAATATCCAAAAATATTTGGATTCTGAGTATCACAGTTTTTAAAACTGTCGGACGAAAACCCGAAAAACGGAACCACAAAACTTAAAGGCTAAGTAGAATTAAGGGCTAAGTTAACTTAACACTTAAGTCATGAATATTAAGGAGGTGTGAATAATAAGGAGGTTGGGGGAGAAATGACTAAAATACCCCTAGCTTGGAAATTCTATAAATAGGAAGCTTAAATAATTTATTTGGGATTTTGAAAATCCTACACCTTAGATAGAGAGAGTGTGTGTAACGATCCAAAATTTCAAAGTGTAATATTAAATATTTATTGAATAATATAAATATTTATTTGGTGTGTCTATTGTTAAATTGATGAATCTAAATTTATTAGAGAATTTTCTAAATTAAATTAATTTATAATTTAGAGAGCTATAAAATAACATGAGATGTTATATTGTTGATTTAATAATTTAGATGGTATATTAAATTATTAAATAAAGTTATAATAAAATTATAATTTTGTGATTTTTGCTAAAAGGCTATATTTAATTAAAATATAGTATGTGATTATAATTATAAACTAAAGTGTTTATTAAAATAAATTAAAAAGGGTTTAAATTAGTTTTGTCAAACAAGGCTTAAAAGTATTTTAATTCTTTAGAATTTAAATGGTTTGCCAAACAAGCATTAGGGCTTTTGATATTTCTACTTTTTTGAAATTTAAAATAAATAATATAAAAAAAAATAAAAAAATAATAAATATAATGTATTTATGTTATAGACGTTATTTTGATAAGCGATGATGGCTATTAAGGCCATATCAACAGTTTATTTTATGTTATTACGCATTCTAGCTATCAGAGTTTCATTCTAGTTGTGCTAGGCATTAGAGAGAATTGAGAACTTGAGAGAAAACTTAAGAGAATTCTAGAGAAGCTTTGAGAGAAGAATTGGGGAAAAGAAGATTGTTGATCAAAGGGAAAGTTTTCATCTTCTAAAACTAAGTTATTATCTTAATTCTTTTATTTTTAAAGTTTTAGTTTTCTCTTCCCAATGTTCTCTGTAAAATCTTTATAGAGGATGAATTATTTGTTATATATAGTTTTATATGATAAATTAGTTGTTCTGAAACTGTTTTCATGAGTTTGTATATGAGTATAATCAATGAATTCATGTTATGTATGTAATTTATGAAGAAAACCATATTACAGTGAGTTTATATGAATATATGAATATGGCTTAGTTTAAAGTTAAATTAAGGTTTAATTAGTTATTTAATTTATAAATTGACTATTGAAGTTGAAAGAGGATGAATAAACATAAACAAGGTACTTTGAATTAACTACTTTGGTTGAAAAACACTATCACAGTGATGATTTTCACTGAAAATGTCAAAAGTGAAGTTTTAGCAAAAATAGTGAAAATTAATGGTTGTAATTTGGATGTTTATGTTGTTTAGATGGCTAGAAACGCGTTAGAAAACATTAGATTATGTTTCTGTAAACCTATTACACCTTAGATAGGTTGGTATGGTTGTTAGAAAGGAGCTTGGAAGCCAAATTTGGCTTTCCGTAGAGTTACAGAGCATAAATTCGCAATTCACATAAGGGACCCCCGCCCTGGCGCCCCCCCCCCAGTGCAAAAACCCCTGCCCCGGTGGGAGGGTAATCTGCCAGGCCAATTTTTGGAAAAAAACTGACAGAACATAGTTTACTAAAATAGGCATAACTTCTTCATACGAACTCCGATTGAGGTGATTCAAAATGATTCGGAAAGCGGACGAATAGGCCTATAACCGTTATTCTTTAAGGTTTTCAATTTGAAATCTTTATGAAGGGTCAAAATGGCCATCTTTAGGACTATTGTGTATTTGGAGCCAATTGGAGGGCGTCGGGAGGCGCGAATGCAAGTGCAATCCTTTGTGTATTAGTATAACTTAATGTTAACATGTTGGACATGTAATGGGATGTTGTATAAAGTTTTTAATGTGTATTTAGTGCAATGGCATGATCACTTAAGTAGTGGAAATAAAGCTAAATAGTGATGTTCATGAAAAGATGCGATTTTGTTAGTGAGCTATATGAATCTAATGATAGTGTAACTAATGTGTATTGTCAATACATATGGTATATGTAGGACCTGTGGTGAACGCGAGTAATGATTGTTTAACCTACTCACGAGGCAAGTTCTCTAACTCTACTTTTATAATTTTGCAAGCGCTTAAACTTTCTTTGAGCAGGTTTTCTAACTCTACATTTACGTTGTGCAAGTTTCTAAACCTTGTTTCTTTTACATTGTGCAAGTTTATTCTTATTGTTGAGAAAGTTCTTGTATCTAGTTTGTTTATGATTTCTAAATCTAGATCTTACTCTGATATTGAACAAGTTATTCTTGTCTTTAACTTGTTATCTAGCATGCAAGTTTACATACTCTAATATACTCATGTTGAACAAATTATATCGTGTAAAGTACCATTTGTTGTGCATGCTTAGTACTTAGTTCCAAATAACCTTGGCTTATCATTGTTCAAGCAAGGCATATTATAATTATTCGATGTTTATGCTGTTAGTTTATTCCTAAAGCATGATCTTAATTTTCAATGTTAATTTAGTTATGATTATTGCATAGCATGATGTTATCAATATTGTATTCAACTAATCCTTAGTTGATGACCGATGAATTCTAAATTACCCTTGAAATGTATTCAAACCAAACTTACTTTGGTGTGGACTTGTATTCTAAATACTGAGATGAACAACCCTATTATTATTAGGGGATAATTTAAGCTTAGCGTTGAAATGTTTATGCACAATACATTGTACGAAGGGCTGATCCCCCTAAGTAACGAGGAGTCCTTATAGTCTTATGACTGTTAAAGTTAGAGTTGAAAGATTACTCGCAACTGTGGACATAGTTCATGGTCTTATGACCCTTAGTAAGATATATTCCATATTTTGAATTCTAGTTTCTGATTATCATCGTTAAGAGTACTATTGAGTTTTGATGAGCTTATTGTTGGCAGTTATTATTATTATTCTCCTATTGATTCATTGTTATATTCAGTGAGCAATTGTTTTGCTCACTCTTGCATATTTATATACTCATTCCAGCTAAAGTTGAGAAGGTAGATGAGCCTTCAACGAGCAAAGGAAAGGGAAAAATGTACAAGTGATGAAGACTTGTAATTTTGATTATTGATATGATGTTAGACTTTTTACTTTGATGATAGACTTTTATTTTATGATGTGATGTAATAATTTTATTTCCACACTTGAATGATGTTAAAGGTTAGATAACCTAGGAAGATTTTTATTTAATGATGTAACCCTATTTAAAGGGAGGATTTATGGTTTAAATGTTACTTTATTTGGGTAAATAGTATAAATGTATGGATAGTGAGCACCAAATCTTGTGGGAATGAAGAACCTAGATTTGGGGGTGTCACGGAGAGGGTTCAAATGAAGAGGGAGAAGGAAGAGTATATGCATGAATGATCGGATCGAAAGTGCTTGTGAAATAGAAAAGCTTGTGAATCGCCGATTTTGTCTAGCGGAACAAAAATAAAGAGGAAAGGAATTAAAACCTAACTCCTAAGTTAACTTTTCCTAAGTTTTTATGTTCAAAACTTAGATTAATAAGAATAAGGAACAAAAGAAGTTAGGAATGATTTCATATGGTTGAAATCGTGAGAAATAAAGAAAATAAGAATTTGAAGTTTAGTAAATAAATTTCTTAAGGAAGTATAAGATTCGTAATGAATTAGAACGATCCGTGTGGATTATATAAATAAGTAGGTGAAATAAGTAAGGAATGATGTTCTATAACATCAAATTCCAATAAAAAGTGAAATCGTAATCCAAAATATCGATTAAAATGAAGAACAAACGAAGAACATGAAGAACACGCGAAGAACACGAAGAACATTATTGATGGACAAATTTAAAACCATCGTAGTATAATTGTTGTTGATGGACAAGTTTAAAACCATCGCGTATAAGTTAATTGTTTATTGCTTGGTTAGGAATGGTAGAAACGTTCATGAAGAACGAATTAAAACTTAGCTATAACGAAGTTATGGCAAAAATTTTGTAAAAGATGAACAAGAATTAGAAAGTATGTAAATGAACCCGGACGTGTAGGGTTTTATAAAAAAGTAAGAGAGTGTAGAAAACGTGAGTCATGGACTCAAGAATGAGCGATTTCTCGAGTTCGGATGATCAAATTACGGATGAACGAACAAAGAACGTTAAAAGCGTAAAAAATGAACAAAGGGTGAAGATCAAGCCAATTGAATGGCACATTAACGGATTCAGAACAAAGTTCTATCTGAGGGGTATTAAAGTACGTAAGATAAGGAAGAGAATGGCTCTAGAATGACCTCGTTCTGGGTTATAACGAATAAGTTATGGAAGGGGGAAATAAGTGTCTCAGAACGATCAAAGACTTAGAAAAATTTTCTAGGGTTAGGGCTTGGTGTTGCGGCGTCAGCCATGCCTTGTAAGGTGGCGCTGCAGCGACAGACCAGGGAGCCGGGTACTGCAAACTCGCACGCGCGAGAGATAAAGAAGAGAGTGGCGCCGTAGCGCCAATATAGGAAAAAGCCAGATGTGACGCCCGCAAAATAAATATACATCACCCATTCTGAGTCGCCAGATACATGGTATAAAATACAAATACAACTTAATAATACAACTGTCGTGTAAAATACGACAAAAACATAAACTGGGAATTTTAATACGAATATTGTTTTCTAGACAATATCCACACTCAAATTCAATCTTATTACAATTATTATCACACTATTTCACAGAATAGTGAGAACTACTAATGCAACCATCTAGACCGTCAATCTGTTGGTTGATTTCACAATCAAAGCAAATGTGCAAGTATACATGATCAACAAGTAATATAGTGATAAAATAGAGTGTCGATCCCACAGAGAATTTTAATTAATAAACTCCAACTACTAGTACTATATCAATTCAATTATATTTAAACAACCAATAATTGTGATTTTAAGAACTAAGAAACTAATTTTAATAAAGCAAGAAATTATTCTAAAAGAAAATAAGGAAACAAACTAAGAATTGATTGAATGAAGATAAATAACAATTAAGACTCCAATATCCCCAATTATGATTTTTAAATCAATTATTTAATTATCCCAATTACTATGTCTACTGAATTGTTAACAGGAATTCTCAAATGCCAAAAGTCCTTTCTCAAGTGATCATTTGCCTTCTATTTAACCCAGATTAATTTTGCTATATCTCTATGCAAAATAATTGAATTAAACTCGTTACAATCCTAATTCCTTATGTGTTACATGCGGTAAATAGATATTCTCATTCTATTCATAAACCTAATTATTCACTGTGCAAATAACTAAGTCACATGTCATCATGCCCAGGTCTAACCCTAGAATTCCTTTCTCAATTCCTTCTAGAGTAACAAGGTAATTATTGGCCAGATAATTAAACAATCATCACAAAGCAAGATGAACAATTCACTTCAACATAAATATTTGGAATAAATTAAATTAACAATTCATAACCATAAAAGGTTCAATTGGAATCTTAATAAAAGAAATTAGTTCATAACGAAAATAAAAACCAACAATAATTGATAAATCATCCTTAATGAATTACACAAATTAAAAGAATAAAGAAGAAGAAGAACTCCCAATCCTCAAAATCTGCTCTTGCTCCTTGATTAATCTCCCAATTGTGTAGAATATGAGTCCCCCAATTCAATGCAAATAACCAATTTATACTCTTCTTGTCCACTCTAGCAATCCCAATCCAAATATGCTTCAAACCATCTCCAAATAAGAGGTCAAACAAAAAGTCAATGCCAGTCAAACAGTCAAACACGCGCCTTGTCCAGTCAACTGAAACTCCTCCCCAGTGGCGCTGGGATTAACAAAGGAAATAGCGCCCCGGCGCTGGTGGACAAAAAGTGATGCTCAAGCCCTTTTTTTAGCCAAATGCTCCCCATTGTTCTCACAGCTCCCAAACCTACAAATCAAAACATAAACACAGTAAACATGATACTAAAAGACTCAAAAATACATAAATCTAAGCTCAAGTATATCCAATTTATAGGTATATTACCCAATCATCAAATACCCCCAAACTGAAATCGTTGCGTGTCTTCAAGCAATAGAACACAAACAACACGAAAAACTAGACATCATGCAAATGCAAACAATCTATATGATCTTAATTCCAGTAATTCAATAATTGACGAATATCCATGGGCCTCAAAAAAATCACAAAAAAATGCTAATACATCATGATAAAGAAGATCAATAATATCCCAACAATCAAATCAATCCAAATCTGTTATTACTGATATTGTGAGTGTGTGTTCAACAACCATGCCAACCAATGAACAACAAAATATGAGAGATAATAACGTTCTTAATAGGCATCATACAGTTTAACTCAAGAACTCATCAAATAAACTAGATTCAACTAAAATTAAACAATCACCAACATCCAGGGGTCAACATGGAATACTTATGCTTATTTATGCTAGACGGGGGCATTTTTCACTTTTCCCGCTTTATTATTTTGTTTATCTTCTTTTTTTTCTTTTTTCTTTTTTTTTTCTCATGACTATGCATTGTCTTATTCCCTTAGGCTTTTCAATGCTACCTTTATGAGCTTTCGACCAACGAATCCCAAGTCATTAAAACCTTAGGGCGCTAGGTGTAGAGACAATCCTCTCGGGCTTACTTACTCAAGTAACAAAGGCCAGAAAACTAGACAAGCATGCCACGGTGTTTATTCTTTTTTTTTTCTTCTTCTTTTTTCCCCCAAACTTGAGTTCATATCTAAAACAGTCTTCATTAGCTATTTAACTTGCTCCTTCATTTCACTAGCATTCCTCCTTTAGAACTCTATTATCTATCCATTTAAACTATCATAGCCAACATGGTCATTTTTCAAAATGTGTTATCCTTGAAATATCAGTGTCAAACAGATAAGGATTCAAATCATGTCAAGAAAATCATATCACTGACTCAACAATCCTTACTAGACCTGTTCATGCAATTCTAATTTCATTATTGGCCCCCAAATATACGCACTATCAAAAGCTGGAATTAACATGCATTCCTAAACGCAACATTTATAAAAATCAAAACATCCACAAACTATTAACAATCACAGTTTACTCATGCAAATAAAAATAAACTAAATAACTACCCCCAAACTTATCTAGAGCAATGTCCGCATGTGAAAGATAAAAATATATAAAATAGAGGACTTCCCTGATGAGCTTAAGCCTCGGGTGGAGCATCATCATCCTCGCTCATCTCTAAATCGAAGGGAAAGATGGTAGGATCAAAGAGTACGGGGAACTAAGCGAGATTAACACCTAAAAGCATTTGGGCATTCATAGCATTCTCGGAACAGAACCGATCAACCAAGTACTTATAGATCACATCCTGATGTTCCGAGAGACAGACATTTTGAGATTCCAAATTGTAAAACCATCCGTTAACTTCACGTTGGACTGCTTCGGGAACCACACCACGATAAGCTACAGACGATGAGCCATAAGTCGGTGGGGCCTGAGGTGGTGGAGCTTGAGAAGGTTCGGCGTGGGGAATTATGAAACCCAATCCCTTAGGGTGGTTTACTCCCCCAGTCCACACTTTATATCGGCTAATCAACTTATGGTCCAACACTTGATAGGCGGTTGAATCATCTCATCTGATTTCCATTGTACTCCGAACTTAGCACACAAAACGCAGATGAGAGACGGATGTGGTAATTCCCCTGTGGTCCCTCCTCGAGATGCGCGGAGAATAGACTGCTGAATAAGATGGCCTACATCAATCTTGAAGCATTTGATTATTGAGTATAAAAGCACTGCTCGCTCCCTAGTGACATGGCTCACATGCGTGCATGGCATTAGTTTGGCACAAATAAACGCGTACCACGCCTTCCCATATAAGCTGAGATTAGAGAGTGGAAAGGTTATACTTCCGCGTTCATGTACTGTCCATGTGGTGCCCGGCTGATAAAGTTCACGAATAATCTTCTCATAATCCGGCCCATCACTCACAAGTTGTACGTACTCGTCGTTTAATCCCTCTAATGGCAGTTGATAGCACCCGTTGAAATCCTCTTTGCCAATTTCCACTGTTTTGCCCCGTACAAAAACCCCATAATGATCATGCTCGGGCACGTTGGCGTAGAATTCTTTTACAATTGCAATCATTGTTGGATCGGGTTGCTCGGTGAGTGTGAACCAGTTCCTCTCGGCTATCATGACTGCAATGTCCCCGTCTTTGGATTGATCGGGTCTCAAACCACGTTCTGGAACTAATGAGCGAGTAGCCATGCAAATAGAAGCGTTCTTGAGCAGCAATGACCGACAAAAGCAATACCGCCAATTTTGGAGGTGAAATTAAAGCGATGACGGAACCTTCGCTTACGTCCGACGTTTGGAAGCCGTGTCTAAAATTCTTCACGTAAAGAGATACACATGTATTAGTATTGGACAGAATTCTAGTTAGGACATCATCCTTCATGATAATACCCCCAAACCTTGAAATATATGTCTAAATTGAATATATTGTTGTAGGTAATGCTTGACACAAAATAGCATGCACATACACAATTTCGCCGATTAGATTCATGTATTCGTCGACTTCTTTAATTGGCAAAAGACATACACAATATTCCCAAGAGTGTTGGCATGTATAAAAAAAATTATCCATGTATGCAACAATACGATGCACCACTCACCTACAATAGTGATAAATAGGTGTGACAATAAGCATATACTATTGTGGTGGCAGGATGACAAGTCAATACAGTGTGGAGAAAGGGAGATATTTGCATATTGAACCCTTGGCATTGAGTCAGGAAATTTATCGAACGCAAAATGTGCAACCCATAAATTGCTTTGAATCACCTTAGTTTTCTATCAAAATACATCTCGAGAAGTCAATTATCCAATATACATGCTATCACAACCAAACGTGGTGCATAAACAATCATTTATCTTATGCAGGCAACACAAGAGAATCAAAAATCGAAGAAGATGAAAGTGTGCACTTAATATGTGTAGAGTGAAAATCAATCTTACTTGGATCAATCGAACGCAAACATTTGTTGAATATTCTTACATACGTACCTTTGCAATAGAGAGAATAGATGAAAATGGATTTGTGAAAGGACTCCCAATTTGATATGAAGAGTTATGTTTTGAATGGAGAGTTAAAAAAACACGTTTAGATCGGTTACCAGCTATGAAGTTGAAATATGTGTGGAAAGTGGAGTGCATGGACTGAAAAACCGAGCAGTTGGAACAAAATAAGATTCTCAAACGCCTCCTCAGCGCCGGGGTGCTGGGATTTGGCCTGGAACAAGCGTCGGGGCGCTGGCCTTGAGAACTTCAGTGACAATGTCAAAGACCGGAGCACGCGATTATGTATAAGAATGGAGAGCCAAGGTATTGCATCTGCGCGATGAGTTGTGTTCTCTCTCGGCCTTGTGGTGCTAATGTTGCCTAGAGAATGAGTGCTGGGTGTGACGCTCCCAAAATAGGTATATATCACCCATTCTGAGTTGTCAATACATGGTACAGAAACAACTACAACTTTATTATTACAACAAGAAAGCGTGAGTTTGAATACAAATATTATCTTCTAGATAATATCTATACTCAAATAAATCCTCATCACATTTATTGATACATTATTTTACAAAATGGTGAGGACTACTAAACAACTCTCTCTAGAACCTTCATTCCATACTCAGACTTCGTACTCGCTTATATTCTCGCCTCCCGAGAAGAAAAATGGAACAAAAAGGAAAAGGGTGAGCTCAACTAGCCCAAGAAAAGAATATTATGACTAAAGATAATATACAACAAATTATCATTAGTCTTCAACAGGAAAAAACTAATAGAATACAATAGACAACAAGTTTTTAAACCAATATTCGCAATGAAATAATAATTCATTAGAAGAGTTAAGTAGAGAATGCAAACTACTATCTTCTATATATGAATTTAAAAGTTAAATCGTCTATCTTTTATCCACAGTAACATCAATCAACATACATCCGAAATCAAATATTCATCTTTGCACTACAAACCAAAGATATTCATCGATTGGTCATGTTCATCTAAAACACTGTTCATCTTTGCACTACGGGCCAAAGATATTCATCGAAATCATTCATCTTTGCACTACAGCCAAAGATATTCAATAATATCATCATTTAAGATCGAGGATGATGAAAATATTTTTAAAGAAACGAATCCAGTGAAACAAAATGACAAGGATTAAGGATTAAGGATTCGTACTTTGTTTTATCCATGTCCAAAAATACCTCAAAAATAATCATAGTGGTGTAAAATTCAAGAATGATCAAAACATGGATACAATCAAAGCTAGTATCCAGAATAGATATTTTGGACGAAAAGAAATTTTTTATTTTTCGATGAATAGTCTTAGTATTCGTGAATAATCTAGTATCGTGAATAGTGTTATATACGTGAATAGTAACTCCGACACCAAAAGTTCCAAATTTGATAAAAAAACTTCAGATCAATATTTCAACATAATGATATTGAAGAAATAATATCATTACGAAAAAATAATATCCCTTACCTCGAAAGATCAAGACTTCTAATTTGAAACACCAGGATATAGGCTATGACTTGAACTTGCAATCAGTATAGCAATACTCAAATTATACTCAAAATACTCACAAGAATGCGCTCAATAATATAGAGAGAAAACTTGAGTTTCGGTGTGATTTTGAATTCTAACCCAAGCACCCTATTTATAGAAAATGCTTAGAACACCAAAGTAGAAAATTTAATATAATAATAATATATATAATCAAATTTCCTACGCACACAAATCTGGTCCAAACTTCAGCCACACATGTGCCAAAAACAATAAAAACGTTTTTCTTAATAAAAATAATTAAAACTTCCAAAAATCAATTATTTTGGAGCTACGAAACTTCAATAATTCATAATAAATAGCCCTTTTATCAAAAAATTCGAATCTCGCCACCTTTTATAGGAAATTCAATTCTCTACAACTTTGCAGAAGAAAGTTTTTCCAAATTCCAAACAAAAATTGACCGAAATCCACAAACCACGATTTTAAAGTTATAATCAAATTTCGAAATAATAAATGGGGTCCCACAGACATGTTTAACATGTTTTAAACATTTATTGCAAAAAATACTCTTCCTCCTCGTATACTCATATATCCCACATTCGTTATAAAAATATCACCATTATTATATTATTAAAATATAATAATATATTTAAATGAATTATTTTATCAGAAAAAGATAAAATTTTTATTTTCAACAATTGTCACATTAAAAATTTTCTCCATCTATATCCACATAAAATCAATATTTTTCTTATCATATGAATCAATAATTAATTATTCACAAATAATATTACAGAATCACAATATTGACAACCGTGCGGTTCCCAAGAAAGAGGGGGCTTTCCAATAAAGATTTCTCCTTCTTGCCGCAATTAGGTGACCAAATCTCTCCTTAGATGAACTTTCTAGACATTGCCAATAATGTTATCCAATAATATTATTAAGATAATATGAATTATTGTCTCGATAATGGAAAATACGTGTAATGACAATTTATTGAAACAACAAGTA
Source organism: Panax quinquefolius (assembly GCA_020205615.1). Taxonomy (NCBI): domain Eukaryota; kingdom Viridiplantae; phylum Streptophyta; class Magnoliopsida; order Apiales; family Araliaceae; genus Panax; species Panax quinquefolius. The sequence continues at coordinate 82,242,884 of CM035159.1, read as the reverse complement.
ATATAAAATATCAATACAAAGAATTATTGAATCAATAAAATACCGAACAAAGAATTATCGTAACCATTATTAAGTAGTGCCTTCTTACGTAAGAATCAATAATTGGTGCAATACTGGTGTAACTCTCTTGTGTTTTAACCCCAAAGTATTTTAACATTATTAATTGAATAACAACTATACCGTTATTTTTTAAACAACTTATATTTGTTGTTTTCTTCATCCAATCGCTTTCAGTTATGGGGCCCACACATGGTCGCGGCGTGGTCGCATACGAATATTCCCCGACAGCGAGACGAATATTCCACGACCAAACGAATATTCCCAAACAACAATGAATATTTTATAACCCACTTGCTTATTTTGAAATATTTGCGTATTTTACCCCTAACTATCCACATTAATCAAATCAACCCTTACTATTTCAAAATAAAAAATTGAAAAATTAAATTTCATTAATAATAAGTTGGGGTCTTACAACCTCCTCTCCTTATGAAATTTCGTCCTCGAAATTGACGACGATACACAGTGTTTCAAAAGGTGAGGATACCTCGCTTTCATTTCCGCTTTCCAATTCTCGTGTCATTTCCTCTATAGCATGATTCCTCCACGTGAACTTTAACTTGTGGTATGACCTTTTTGCAGCGTGGGACATGCTCCTTCTTATCCAAGATCTTGACAGTACCTCCACATACGTTAAGTCTTCGGCTATCTCATCCGGTTCTAACTTTATAACGTGATTCAGGTCTTTCACATATTTACGAAGTACAGATATGTGAAACACATTATGAACACGAGACATACTCGGAGGTAACGCGAGTCTATAAGCTACATTTCCTACTCGGTCAAGAATTTGAAATGGACCAATAAATCGTGGATTGAGCTTTCCTCTCTTCCCAAATCTTGTAACTCCCTTCCATGGAGCAACTCGCAACAATACATGATCCCCTACACTAAATTCCACGTTCTTTCGATGAAGATCCGCATAACTCTTTTGTCGATCTTGTGCCGTTTGTATACGTTGTCGAATCATTTGGATCTTTTCCGTAGTCATATGTACCAACTCGGGTCCCAACAATGTTGCTTCACCCACCTCGTCCCAACATATCTTTGGAGAGCGACACTTTCGTCCATATAATGCTTCAAATGGAGCCACACCTATACTTTCACGATAAGCTGTTGTTGTAGGAGAATTCCACCAATGGTAAATACTTATCCCAACCGCCCTTGAAGTCTAGGACACGAGTCTTAATAGATCTTCAAGAGGTTGAATAGTCCTCTCTCGATTGTCCGGGTCTGTTTGAGGATGGTATGCGAACTAAATCGCAAATCCGTGCCCATAGCTTTTTGCAAGCTAACCTAAAATCTTGAAGTGAATCTTGGGTCACGATCCGAAACTATGGATACTGGCATGCCATGCAACCTCACAATCTCATTCACGTACATACTAGCAAGACGTTCAAGGGAATAAGTATCCGTGTCGGCAAGAAATGAGCGGACTTGGTTAATCTATCAACAATAACCCAAATAGCATTGATGATGCTTTGAGAACCCGTAGGAAGACCCGTAACGTAAATCCATGGTAATGTGTTCCCACTTCCATTTCGAAATCTCAAGTGGTTGCAACGGACCCTTAGGTACTAGATGCTCGCCTTTACACATTGACAAGTTAAACACATTGAGATAAACTTTGCAATCTCTCTCTTCATATTGTTTCTACCAAAATGTATGTCGAAGATCACGATACATTTTAGTACTTCTAGGATGGATTGCAAATGGTGTATTGTGTGCCTCCATCATAATCTTGTACTTCAAATCGAGTCGTTAGGAACACAAAGTCTAGAGTGGACTCAAGTATTCCTTCTTCATCAATTCTCGCTTAGGAATAGCTCCTTCTTGTACTTTTCTTCTTCATCACGCATCGCCTCAAGATTCGGTGGCATGAGCAACCTTAAGTTTTTCTATTAAAGTTGGCTCTGTCGTATACTTGACATCATCGCACTCATTCCCGCGATATGATCTTCTACTTAACGCGTCGCCTAACTACCACGTTCGCTTTTCCGGGATGGTATTAAATAGTGTGGTCGTAGTCTTTCAATAGCTCGAGCCAACGTCATTGCCGCATGTTGAGTTCTTTTGAGTGAAGAAATATTTAAGGCTTTTATGGTCCGAATATATCTCCACTTTCTCCCCATATAGATAGTGCCTCCATATCTTTAGCGGCAACGATCGGCCGCTAACTCTAGATCATGAGTAGGATAATTCCTCTCATATTCTTTAAGTTGTCGCGAGGCATAAGCTATGACTTTCCCACGTTGCATGAGAACACATCCTAACCCTTTGCCCGAAGCATCGCTGTAGATAACAAATCCATCCGTACCAGATGGTATTGTTAGAACAGGTGCAGAAATGAGTCTCCTCTTAAGCTCTTGGAAACTCTTCTCGCATTCTTCGCTCCAAATGAATTTTGTATCCTTCCTAGTTAGCTAAGTTAATGGAGTAGTGATTCGAGAAAACCCTTCCACAAATCTCCGATAATAACCATTTAAGCCCAAGAAACTACACGATTTCAACCACCGACTTCGGTTGCTCCCAACTTTGTGTTGCTTCAATCTTCTCCGGATCAACAGATACTCCATGTTTCGACACCACGTGCCCAAGGAATGCTACTTCCTCGCCGAACTCGCATTTCTTCAATTTGGCATATAGTTTGTTTTCACGAAGCCTTTGGAGTACCAAACTTCAAATGGTGCTCATGATCTTCACGGCTTTTGGAATATATGAGGATGTCATCAATAAAGACAACAACGAATTGATCCAAATATTCCTTGAATACTCGATTCATCATATCCATGAAAGTCATAGGAGCATTAGTCATCGATCAAAGACATGACTAAGAATTCATAATGCCCGCATCGAGTTCTAAAGGTAGTCTTTGGAATGTCCTCAGTTCTAATCTTCAGTTGATGATATCCAGAACAAAGATCGATTTTTGAAAAGAATTGTGCCCTTTGCAACTGGTCAAACAAGTCATCAATACGAGGTAGAGGATACCTATTCTTGATGGTGACATGGTTCAATTCCCGATAGTCAATAAAAAGTCGCATACTCCCATCTTTCTTCTTTACTGAATAAAATAGGAGCACCCCAAGGAGATGTACTAAGGCGAATGAAACCGATGTCCAACAATTCTCGTAGTTGGACCTTAACTCCTCAAGTTCAATAGGAGCCATTCGATATGGGGTTTTAGAAATGGGCTTTGTACCGAGTTCAAGATCAATAAAGAATTCAACTTCACGTTCGGGGTAGGCCGGAAGTTAAATCAGAAATACGTCAGGAAAGTCAATAACAACAGGAATATTATTCAAATTTGACGTGTCTTTATTCAAATCCATAACATGGGCTAAGAAAGCTTGACATCCATTTTTCAATAAACGAATAGCTTTATGATTAGATATGATAGTGATTGATTTTAATGGTTTAGTTGCTTGAATTTGTATAACAGGTTGGTTAGGAATATGAAAACTAACAACCTTACGAAAACAATCAATTTTGGCATGATGAGTAGTTAACCAATCAATCCCTAAAATCACATCAAAAGCAAGTATCTTTAAAGAGATAAGGTCAACAGGTAAGGTGATGGTGCCAACTTGAATCAAACAAGATTTATAAACAGTGGATGTGATGAAAGTTTCTCCTAACGAGTTTCCTCAGATAGGTCAAATTCTAATTTCTCCGAGTCAAGTTTAAGCGTTGAGCACATGCAGGAGAGATAAATGAATGGGTAGCACCCCAGATCAAGTAAGGTATAAACTTTGCAAGAATTTATAAATAGCTTACCCGTGATCACCTCGTTTGGGTTCCTCGATTTTGACCGATCCACAACAAACGCTCTTCCGAGAATCGTTGACTTTGACTATTTCGGGACGATCTTTTTGAGTCACCGTCCCCATTGAACTAGGTTTAGCTACCATACAATCTCGAGCGATATGTGTCTTCCTTTCCACAATTATAGCATACCTTGAACTGTTGTGGGTAGTTTGACCGATATGTCCCTCTTTTCGCATTTGTAGCATATACGACCTAGTGGTCGTTCTCCTCCTTAGAACCGCTTTCGCCAAGACCTTCATCATCTTCACATGGTCGTTGTTAAATCTCCTCTTTTAAAATCTCCTCTGATCGACTCGCTTCTTCTATTTTCATGGCCATGATTACCACCGTAGTGGTTACCATTTTTGTCCGTCTCATTTCTTTCTCCATTGGTTATCATTATTCTATTGATCGCTATCTCCGTACGATCCTCGATTATGGTCCCTCGGTTGAACATACTCGTTATCTCGCTCTAATAATTGAGCCTCGTTAACAATTATCCGAAATAGAGAAAATTTATGAGAAATGAGATATTATCGTATCCGGGTTTCAAACCACTCGTAAACATCCGCGCCATCACGTTCCTCATTCTCCCCAAATGAGGTGCAAACCGATAACTCGCAAACTTTGCCTCGTCATTGAGACACCGTCATGTTGTTTTGTTCTAATCGATGAACTCCACTTCCTTCATACATCTTTGAACACTTTCGTGAAAGTATTTGTCATTAAATAGTTTTCAAATGTCTCCCAAGACATGCCGAAAGTCTTGGTTGGATGGGTACGCTTCATAGTCTCCCAAGACATGCGAATGGAACCTTCGTTCCTCCGTGCATCCCAAGACATCGAATATCTTGGTAATTTGTTTGACCCATGTTTCCATTATGATCGGATCCGCTTTCCTTAAATTTCGTGGTCCCAACTCTTTGAACCGCTTTTGTGACAACCGGTGAATTGCTATCATTTCCTCCTATATTTTGAACACGAAGTCTCCCTCGTTTGATTTTGCATGAATGCAAATAGCTTCTAAACATCCCCTCGTTCATCATCTCGCTTTCGGTGGTGTTGTTCACGGGAGGAACATTGCCACTGTTGCAAGTTCTCCTCGTTGGTGAGTACAGCGTCTCCACGTCTCATTTCCATTGTTAATATTCTCAATCGACATTCTCAAATACTTGTCATAAAACAAGGGTTAATTAAAGAAATCAATATATCACATAATATCCTTATATATCTTGACCAACTAACAAATAAGCTTAGGTAGGACACACTAGCGAAGGATTTACTCGTCTCTCCCTCCTAGTTCTATTCCCGATCTCCGCCAGAGATCATATCCTAAGCTACGATACCAACCGTGGCGCCCCAAAATAGGTATACATCACCCATTCTGAGTTGTCAATACATGGTACAGAAACAACTACAACTTTATTATTACAACAGTAAAACTGTGAGTTTGAATACAAATATTATCTTCTAGACAATATCTATACTCAAATAAATCCTCATCACATTTATTGATACATTATTTTACAAAAATGGTGAGGACTACTAAACAACTCTCTCTAGAACCTTCATTCCATACCCCGACTCGTACTCGCTATATTCTCGCCTCCTGAGAAGAAAAAATGGAACAAAAAGGAAAAGGGTGAGCTCAACTAGCCCAGTAAAGAATATTATGACTAAGATAATATACAACAAATTATCATTAGTCTTCAACAGGGAAAAAAAACTAATAGAATACAATAGACAACAAGTTTTTAAACCAATATTCGCAGAGGAAATAATAATTCATTAGAAGAGTTAAGTAGAGAATGCAAACTACTATCTTCTATGTATGAATTTAAAAGTTTGTCGTCTATCTTTTATCCCTGTAACATCAATCAACATACATCTGGAATCAAATATTCATCTTTTCACTACAGGCCAAAGATATTCATCAGTTGGTCATGTTCATCTAAACACCTGTTCATCTTTGCACTACGGGCCAAAGATATTCATCAGAAATCATTCATCTTTGCACTATGTGCCAAAGATATTCAATAATATCATCATTTAAGATCGAGGATGATGAAAATATTTTTAAAGAAATGAATCCAAAGTGAAACAAAATGACAAGGATTAAGGATTAAGGATTCGTACTTTGTTTTATCCATGTCAAAAATACCTCAAAAATAATCATAGTGGTGTAAAATTCAAGAATGATCAAAACATGGATACAATCAAAGCTAGTATCCAGAATAGATATTTTGAATGAAAAGAAAATTTTTTATTTTTTGATGAATAGTGCCGTATTCGTGAATAGTATCGTATACGTGAATAGTGCCGTATACGTGAATAGTAACTCCGACACCAAAAGTTCCAAATTTGATAAAAAACTTCATATCAATATTTCAACATAATGATATTGAAGAAATAATATCATTACGAAAAAAATAATATCCCTTACCTCGAAAGATCAGTACTTCTAGCTGAAACACCGGATATAGGCTATGACTTGAACTTGCACCGTATAACAATACTCAAATTATACTCAAAATACTCACAAGAATACACTCAATAATATAGAGAGAGAAAACTTCAGTTTCTGGTGTGATTTTGAATTCTAACCTAAGCACCCTATTTATAGGAAAATGCTTAGAACACCAAAGCAGAAAATTTAATATAATAATAATATATATAATCAAATTTCCTACGCACACAAATCAGGTCCAAACTACAGCCACACATGTGCCAAAAACAATAAAAACGTTTTTCTTAATAAAAATAATTAAAACTTCCAAAAATCAATTATTTTGGAGCTACGAAACTTCAATAATTCATAATAAATAGCCCTTTTATCAAAAAAATTCGAATCTCGCCACCTTTTATAGGAAATTCAATTTCTACAACTTTGCAGAAGAAAGTTTTCCAAATTCCAAAACAAAATTGATAAAGAAATCCACAAGCGGTCGATTTTACTGTGCTATAATCAAATTTCGGTCAATAAATGGGGTCCACCGACATGTTTAACATGTTTTAAACATTTATTACAACAAAAATACTCTTCCTCCTCAGATACTCATATATCCCACATTCGTTGTAAAAATATCACCATTATTATATTATTAAAATATAATAATATATTTAAATGAATTATTTTATCGAAAAAGATAAAATTTCAATTTTCAACAATTGTCACATTAAAATTTTCTCCATCTATATCCACATAAAATCAATATTTTTCTTATCATATGAATCAATAATTAATTATTCACAAATAATATTATTAGAATCACAATATTGACAACCGAGCAGCGGTTCGTGGAAGAGGGGGCTTTCAATAAAGATTTCTCCTTATCATGCGCGCAATTAGGTGACCAAACCTCTCCTTAGATGTAACTTTCTAGACATTGCCAAATAATGTTATCCAATAATATTATTCAGATAATATGAATTATTGCTCGATAATGGAAAATTTGTGTAATGATAATTTATTCAAACAACAGTAATATAAAATATCAATACAAGAATTATTGAATCAATAAAATCTTTGAGCAAAGAATTATCGTAACCATTATTAAGTAGTGCCTTCTTCACGTAAGAATCAATAATTGGTGCAATCTGGGTGCTTTCGTGTTTTAACCCCGAGTATTTTAACAAGATTAATCTGTAATAACTAATACCGTTATTTTTTAAACAACTTATATTTGTCGTTTTCTTCATCTAATCGCTTAGTTATGGGGCCCACACATGGTCGCTGCCGTCGCATTTAATATTCCCGATAATACGAATATTCCACGACCAAATGAATATTCCCGACAACAATGAATATTTTATAACCACTTGCTTATTTTGAAATATTTGCGTATTTTACCCCTAACTATACACATTAATCAAATCAACCCTTAATATTTCAAAATAATAAATAGAGAAAATTAAATTTCATTAATAATAAGTTGGGGTCTTACATCAAGTATTTGGCCTTGTGGCCTGGTATTGAAGCTTCGGTATTTGGGCGCTTAGTTTATAAAGTGAACTCGGTACGGGCGCTTATCAAGCGTAATCGGCATTGACCCTCCCTAGCTACTGGGCGCTTTATATACATGCAATTCAAGCACCGGGGCGCTCTTGGTCTTTCTCAGTTGCCCTTTTCCTTTCCAATTTCTTGTGAACAAAAGTTGCACGTGTGAGGTCAATGAAGAGCATAAATCTATCATGAAATTAAAGATGAAATAAATGAAGTGTAACTAAATGGACTAAAATAATTCAAAATAAGCTAAAACTCTCGGGGTTGCCTCCCTGAAGCGCTTGGTTTATAGCCGTCAGCCCGACTTTGCTGTCGTGATCACTCGATTATTGGGTCGGAAAGATTCATGATCGTAGTCTGACGTTCGATGGGTCCACTCCAGTAATGTTTGAGTCTTTGACCGTTAACCTTGAATGTGCAATTTGAATTTGGTTTTTTGATCTCGATGTTACCATGGGGTGTAACATTCACAACTTTAAAAGGTCCTGACCAACGAGATTTCAGTTTCCCAGGAAATAAACGCAATCTTGAGTTAAAAAGAAAGACTTGTTGGCCCGGTTCAAACGTTCTATCAAGAATTTTCTTATCATTCCAAGCTTTGACTTTCTCTTTGTAGAGTCTTACGTTTTCATAGGCATTGAACTGAAATTCATCCATCTTGTTTAATTGCAGTAACCTTTTCTCACCCGCCGCTTGTAAATCAAAATTGAGCTTTCGAATGGCCCAGTGTGCACTATGTTCTAGCTCGATCGGGAGGTGACACACCTTTCTGTAAACCATTCGATAATGTGACATGCCGATCGGATTCTTATATGTTGTTCGATATGCCCATAGAGCATCGTCAAGACGTAAAGACCAATGTTTTTGTGATGGATTGCCCACCTTTTCCAGAATTCGCTTTGCCTCCCTATTCGAGACCTCATCTTGACCATTAGTTTGGGGATGATACGCAGCTGCAATTTTATGCGTACCCCATACTTTGTGAGTAGCTTTATGAATTGTTTATTGCAGAAGTGAGTCCCTTCATCACTTATTATTGCTCTCGGTGTCCCAAATCGTGTGAAGATATTTTTCTTTAAGAATCGAAGGATGACGTTGGCATCATTTGTGGGTAAAGCTGCGGCTTCTACCCATTAGGAAACATAATCAACTGCCAATAGAATATACTGATTATTAAAAGATGATGGGAAGGGGCCCATAAAATCAATTCCCCATACGTCGAACAGTTCTACCTCCAAAATAGAGTTGAGTGGCATTTCATTTCACTTGAAGATATTACCCACGCGTTGGCATCGATCACACTTTAGCACAAAGAGGTAAGCATCTTTGAATAAAGAAGGCTAGTAAAATCCTGATTGTAACACCTTGGCCGTAGTTCGATCACCGGAATAATGGCCTCCATAATCTGATGAGTGGCAATGAACCAATATGCTGTCCATCTCTTCATGTGGCACACAACGTCTAATCATTTGATCCGCGCATGCCTTAAACAAGAATGGTTCATCCCAATAGTACTGCTTCACGTCGTGGAGGAATTTCTTTCTTTGTTATGAGTTCAAATCCGGTGGTAATACCTTAGCAACCACGTAGTTCACATAATCAGCATACCAAGGCAGTGTTGTGGTTAATTGAAGAATTCGTTTGTTTGGAAATTTCTCATTAATCATTGCGTTGTTTTTCTTTTGTACCTCTGCATTCTCCAACTGAGAAAGATGATCTGCTACCTGATTTTCAGTGCTCTTTTTATCCCGGATTTCCAAATCAAACTCTTGCAGTAGTAATACCCACCGTATTAACCTCGGTTTGGCATCCTTCTTCTCAATCAGATATTTGATGGCAGAATGATCCGTGTAGACAATTACCTTGGTCCCAATGAGATATGTTCTGCAAGTAGTTCTTTTTTGGTGGTTGTGTAGTTCAACTGAGCATCTGTCAACGTCTTGCTTGAGTAATAGATTGTTTGAAAGATCTTGTCATGGCGTTGTCCCAAAGACGGCCCCATTTGCATAGTCATCAAGCGTCGCACATCAATTCAAACGGTATAGACCAATCGGGCGCCACAATGATCGGAGCAGAAACCAACTTCTTCTTTAAAACCTCAAATGCCATTTTGAAAGGCATGTCTTTCTCTAACAAGGAACATAAAGGTTTTGAAATTTGTGAAAAATCTTTAATGAAGCGTCTATAGAAACCCGCATGTCCCAAGAAGCTCCGGATTCCCTTCACAGATGATGGAGGAGGTAATTTTTCAATAGTCTCAATATTTGCTTTATCCACCTCTAACCCTGCTGCAGAAACCTTATGCCCTAGAATAATCCCTTCTTTCACCATAAAGTGACATTTTTCCCAATTAAGAACCAAATTAGTTTCCACGCATCGTTTCAACACTAAAATCAGATTTTTCAAGCAAAGATCAAAGCTATCACCGAATACAGAAAAATTGTCCATAAATACCTACAAATTTTTCTCGACCATATCGGAGAAGATCGCCATCATGCACCGTTGAAAGGTTCCTGGTGCATTGTATAAGCCAAAGGACATACGTCGAAATGCAAACGTACCGTATGGGCATTTGAATGTCGTTTTCTCTTGATCCTCCGGTGCTATGGAAATTTGATTATACCCAGAATATCCATCCAAGAGATAATAGAACTGATGTCCCGCTAGCCTATCCAGCATCTGATCAATGAATGGCAAGGGGAAGTGATCCTTGCGTGTGGCTTTATTTAGCTTGCGGTAATCCATGCATACTCTCCATCTTGTAACTGTTCGAGTAGGGATGAACTCATTAGCTTCATTCTTCACCACTGTCATACCCCCTTTCTTTGGTACGCAGTGTACAGGACTCACCCATGAACTATCTAAGATCGGACAAATAATGCCAGCATCTAACCACTTTATAATCTCCTTTTTCACCACCTCCTTTATGATGGGGTTTAGCCTTCTTTGCATCTCGATGATTGGTTTTGCCCCCTCTTCCATTAAGATTTTATGCATACAGAATGATGGGCTAATACCTCGAATGTCCGCTATAGTCCACCCAATTCTTTGTTTTGAATTTCGCATGAAGACCAGTAAAGAGTTTCTCCTTTACAGATCACCAAATCTGTCGAAACAATAACTGGTAGGGTATCATCTTTTCCAAAATAAGCATACTGTAGATGAGATGATAGTGGCTTTAATTCCAGCACCGGTGGCTTTTCTATTGAGGGTTTGAACTTTTACCTTAAACCGGGCCTCTCTATGGTGTCGAAAGATTGAGTGCTTTTCTGAAAGACTGATGGTGTGTCTAGCCATTTGACATATTCGATATCCTCTTCAATACCACATTTGTCTGTCCCGAGCAAAATGGATTCAAGTGGGTCCTCCGAATAATTTGCGCTGAATTTGTGATTCACCAATTCATCCATGATATCAACCCGCATACATTCACCTTTTTCTTTGGGTAAGACATTGACTTGAAAATGTTAAAGGTGACCTGTTGATCTTCAACTCGCATTGTCAATTCACCTTTTTTAACATCAATCAATGTTCTGCCTGTTGCCAAAAATGGTCGCCCAAGAATGATCGAGATTTCACTGTCCACTTCACAATTCATGATAAAGAAATCCGCGGGAAAGATGAATTTATCCACTTTTACTAACACATCTTCAACAATACCTCGTGGATATGTAACCGATCTATCCGCTAACTATAAACTGATATTTGTTGGGCGTCGATCCTGAAGTCCGAACTGGTTGTAGACGGATAATGGCATCAGATTTATACTGGCCCCCAAATCACATAATGCTCGACCCAAAAACTGATTTCCAATCTCACACGGTATATTAAAGCTACTTGGATCTTTGAGCTTTGGTGGTAACTTATTCTGAATGATAGCGCTGCATTCTTCAGTCAATGCTACTGTCTCAAATTCACCCAAATTCCCCTTCCTCGACAAAACCTCCTTCATAAACTTAGCGTAACTCTACATTTGTTCCAAGGCTTCGGCAAAGGGGATGTTGATATGCAGCTTTTTGAAAATATCCAAAAATCGTGAAAACTGCTTATCTAACTTAGCTTTCTAGAATCTCTGTGGATACGGTATGGGAGGCATTGTACTGGTTGGTTCTAAATTTTTCTGCTGTAAGGTCTCATCTTAACGCTTTTCGGTATCCACCACTTCCTCTATTTCAATTGATGCCTTATCCTTCTTTTCCCTATCCGTGACTGACTCTTGTAATTCTTTTCCACTTCATAGAGTTATTGCCTTACAATGTTCATCTCTGCCCGGGATTTTCTCTGTGTCGCTCGGAAGTGTTCCAAGTGGTCGGTTATTAAGTGCATGCGCTATCTGTCCCATTTGATTTTCCAGATTCTTGATCGACGCATTTATGCTTTGTATATTCTAATCTGTTTTATTTTGTTTCCTTTCATGTTCCTCGTGTTTCTTTTCAGAAGTTGTAATAAATCTATCCAAGGCTTCTTCCCAACTTGCTTTCTGCTCTGGTTGTTGTGTCTGATTTTGAAACCCAGAATTGTTTTGTTGTCTCGGCGCTTGAGCTGTAGCTTGGTTGTTACTCCATGAAAAACCTAGATGATTCTTCCAACCTGGATTATATACATTTTGATTCGGATAGGGCTGGGTAGACTGACTGTAGCTCCCTACAAACTGTGCTGATTCAGCATTTATGGCACATTGATCTGTAGTATGGCCCCAAAGACAAATTTCACAAACCATCGCTACTCTTTGTGTGGATGGAGGACGCCATAATTCCATTTGCTTGTACATTGCGCCACATTGTGCTTGTAATGTTGTCATCGCTTCACGCTATATTTCCTCGCAGCTTTTTGGAGGATTAGACCTAGTCATGGGCCACTGATAGTTGTTGGTGGCCATTGTCTCTAACAATTGATATGCCTCGTCAAAACTTTTCGACATGATTGCTCCTCCCCACTTTGATCTATACTAGCCCTCGTGGAAGCTTGCAAGCCATCAAAAAATATCCCTAATCGCATCCATCATGAATTCCATGGTGAGGACACTTACGAAGCATATCCTTAAACCTTTCTCATGCCTCATACAACGATTCTGAATCAAATTGTGCAAAGGTATGAATATCGTTCCGTAGTTTTGTCGACTTCACTGATGGGAATAAATTAGCTAGAAATTTTTTGAGCTAAGTCATCCCAGGTGGTGATTGAACCAGGAGGCTGAGAGTGTAGCCAACTTCGTACTTTGTATTTAAAGGTAAACGAGAACATCCTCAACCTTGTAGCATCTTCCGATAACTTATTGAATTTGAAGGTATCGCAAACTTCCAAGAAGCTTAAGATATGCTCATTCGGATCATCTAACGAACTCCCCCCAAACTGACATTGATTCTGAAGCATTTGAATTATCGCTGGTTTAATCTCAAAATTGTTAGCGTTGATTGCCGGCCTCCTAATACTTGACTGTATATCCGTGACATTCGGCATGGCATAGTCCCGAAGTGATTTCTGTATATCCACCAGTTTTTCTTCCTCGGGTGATATTGCACTAGTCGATTGCACTTTTCATAACTTCCTTTCAATCTCGTCTGTATAAGGAAAAAGTTCCTTTCTTGCCCTTGATCTAGTGTGCATACACCCGCAAAGAATTCCTGCAAAGACAAGAAGAAAAATAAGTAATGTTTAAATTAAGACCGAATTGATTATAACTAATATGGAATTAATATTAAAAAAAATTCACCGACAACGGCACCAAAAACTTGTTGGTTGATTTCACAATCAAAGCAAACGTGCAAGTATACACGATCAACAAGTAATATAGTGATAAAATAGAGTGTCGACCCCACAGAGAATTCTAATTAATAAACTCCAACTACTAGTACTATATCAATTCAATTTTATTTAAACAACCAATAATTGTGATTTTAAGAACTAAGAAACTAATTTTAATAAAGCAAGAAATTATTCTAAAAGAAAATAAGGAAACAAACTAAGAATTGATTGAATGCAGATAAATAACAATTAAGACTCCAATATCCCCAATTATGATTTTTAAATCAATTATTTAATTATCCCAATTACTATGTCTACTGAATTGTTAATAGGAATTCTCAAATGCCAAAAGCCCTTTCTCAAGTGATCATTTTCCTTCTATTTAACTCAGATTAATTTTTCTATATCTCTATGCAAAATAATTGAATTAAACTTGTTACAATCCTAATTCCTTATGTGTTACATGCGGCAAATAGATATTCTCATTCTATTCACAAACCTAATTATTCACTGTGCAAATAACTAAGTCACTTGTCATCATGCCCAGTTCTAACCCTAGAATTCCTTTCTCAATTCCTTCTAGAGTAACAAGGTAATTATTGGCCAGATAATTAAACAATCAGTACAAAACAAGATGAACAATTCACTTCAACATAAATAAAAATGAATTTTCTATAAATATCATTTTTTAATATTATAGAGTGAATTTGATATAATGTTATAGTCGTGGGTAATATTTATAAATTTTGCAAAGTACGCAAGTTGTTATATAATATTCGATTGGTCGGGGAATATTCATTTTAACAGGGAATATCGTATGATGGCACAATCATTGGTGGATCCCACAATGGAATTATTATCGGATTGAAAAAATTATAAAAATATCTTTTTATGAAAATAACGACGGAAGTTGTACCGTTAACTGTTGAAACACCTGGTGTTAAAAGTACGATGTCTGGCGATTTGCATAGTAACACACGGTATTGATTATTGATGCTTACGTGAGAAGTCACTCAGTTTTGTTCAATTATTGCTACAATAATTGCTGCATAGTATCTCATATTATTTGATTCAATTATTGTCGATATTTTATATATTATTAAATCAATAATTGAGATTTATTAAAGTTATTAATATTATTATTTCCAATATTAACGATGTCTAGAAGTTCTATCAAGGAGAGGTTTGGTCACCTAATTGCGCCAATAGGGAGAAATCCTTATTGAAAGCCCTCTTTCGGGGGAACGACACATGTCGATTAATATTGTGAATTATAATAAAGGTGATAAATTTTGTTTTATTATTATTATAAATGTAATAAAATAGAATACTTTTATAAAGTTATTGTATAGTGCATAGTGCCTACATAGTGTTTGCATATTAAAATCTTTTTATATAAAACAGAATACTTTTATAAAGTTATTCATTTTATTAGATTATAAATAGAATATATTATATTTTATTTAAAAGATTTTATTTTATTAGAATTTTTTATTAATACTACATAGTAAATCAATATGGACCGTCCGTTTAAAAGTAAATCAATCTAGACCGTTCATGAATTAGTTACTATTCAGTCCATTCTCCTATAAATAGAAGCTCATTCCTTCATTATTTCTTATGAATTCACTTAAACTCTAGAGAGAGAAACTATAGTATTCTGCTACTTCACTACTCCTATATCCAATTTCTTCTAAGGTAAGGGATATTATTTGTTGTACTTGTAAGGGGTATTATTTCTTTTGTATTCATGAAGAGAACTTCTGTTATTCCATTCTTTATTATTCTATTGAAATAACTTGTATACGCGGACTACCCTATACTTGGTAAAATTCTTCTGTTATTCCATTCTTTATTATTATGTTGGAATAACCTGTCTATGCAAAGAACCACATACATGGTAAAATTCTTCTATTATTCCATTCTTTATTATTCTGTTGGAACATCCTGTCTGTGCGTTTACGCATGACTGGGTTCCGTTATTTATTATTCGTTGGAATATCATGCATGCGTTCACGCATAACCTAGTTCCATTATTTATTATTCTATTGGAATATCCTATCTGTGTGTTTACGCATGACTGGTTCCATTATTTATTATTTCATTTGGAATATCACATGCCTCGTATGCGTTTACGTATGACTTGGTTCCGTTATTTATTATTCTGTTGGAATAACCTGTTTGTGCGGTCTATCGCATGCCTGTTGATTTCTTTCGTTATTCCATTCTTTATTATACCTAGTTGGTTAAAGTTTTGGCTTTTTTACTCCATGAAATTAGTGGAATATCCTTGATATTTGCGCTTCATCCAGTATCTTTTCATGGAAATATTCTTCTGAGCATTCTTGAATTTTACTCCACAAAGAAGTATCATGTTAACAATTTGGACGTTATTGGTTCCTGGATAAATTAATTCTTGAACTTGTTTTATTGAATTTTTATATCATTGTCATCATCCTCATGTTTATATTATGTTGAAATTCATCTGTGGCCTGTAGTGCATAGAAGGACTTGGTATGATTATGACCAGGGATTATTCGGTGTAATCATGACCGTAATGTTACAAATGATGTGGTAAAAGTTCTCATTGGCCGTAGTGCATTGTTGGACAGTTGTTGGCATGATCATTTCCATTAATGAATACATGAATATCCTTTGCTCATACTGCATGGATAATTTGTGGTCGTAATACTAAAGAATATCATTGGCCGTAGTTCAGGGGTGATTCGATGATGTGGATTATTTAAAATTTCGAGTCTCAATGATAAAAGTGATGAAAAACCTTTTAAATCATAAAAGATAGTAGATTTATTCTCTACTTGACTCTTTTAATGGATTGCTTGTTCCGCTGCAGTTAAACTTGATGTTTGTTATATTGTATCAGTTTAACACTATTGAAGGCTAAGGATAATTTATTCTGCATTATCTTAGTCATAATATTTCTTCCTGGGCTAGTTGAGCTCCCCCTTTTGCTTTCATTGTTCTCTTCAGGAAATGAGAACGTAACAGGGACAAGTCGAGGAACGGAGTGACGGTCTAGAGGATAGCATTAGTAGTCCTCACTATTCTATGAAATAGTGTGTTAATAAATGTATTGAGTACTTATTTTGAGTTTGAATACTGTCTAGAAGACAATATTTGTATTAAAAACAGACAGCTAATGTTGTATATTTAAGATTGTATTTGTATTTTGTACCATGTATTTGGCGACTCAGAATAGGTGATGTATACCTATTTTGGGGGCGTCACAAATGAATAACGTCCAAATTGTCAACATGATACTTCTTTGTGGATTAAAATTCAAGAATGCTCAGAAGAATATTTCCATGAAAAGATATTGGATGAAGCGCAAATATCAAGGATATTCCATTAATTTCATGGAGTATAGAAATCAAAGATTTAATCGACTAAGTATAAAAGAATATATGATACTGCAAATGGATTTTTGCCCGCCATGCGATAATCCACTTAGACAGATCATTTCCACAATTTAATAAGGAATGAATACAAAGGATCATTCACCATGCATGTGATAATCCACATAGACAGGTTATTCCAATAGAATAATAAAGAATGGAATAATAGAAGAAATCACCATGCATGCGATAGACCGCACAGACATGTTATTCTAACAGAATAGTAAAGAATGGAACCAGGTCATACGTAATCCGCACAGACAGGATGTTCCAACAGAATAATAAAGAACGAAACCAGGTCATGTGTAAACCGCACAGACAGGATGTTCCAATAAAATAATAAAGGACGGAACCAGGTCATGCGTAAACGCACAGACAGGATATTCCAACAGAATAATAAAGAATGGAATAACAAAAGACTTCACCAGGCATGCGATAGACCGCACAGACAGGTTATTCCAACGGAATCATAAAGAAAGGAATAACAGAAGAATTTCACCATGTATGCGGTACTTTTCATAGACAAGTTATTCCAACAAAATAATAAAGAATGGAATAATAGAAGAATTTCACCAAGTATAGGGTAGTCCGCATATACAGGTTATTCCAACAGAATAATAAATAATGGAATAATAGAAGAATTTCACCAAGTATAGGATAGTCCGCATATACAGGTTATTCCAACAGAATAATAAAGGATGGAATAACAGAAGTTCTCTTCATGAATACGAAAGAAATAATACCCCTTACCTTAGAAGAAACTTGATATAGGAGTAGTGAAGTAGAAGAATACTTTTCTTTTTTCTCTCTATATTTTCTCTCTCTAGAGTTTCAGTGAATTCGTAAGAAATACTGAACGAATGTGCTTCTATTTATAGGAGAATGGACCGAATAGTAAATAATTCATGAACGGTCCAGATTGATTTACTTTTAAAGCAGACTCATCCATATTGATTTACTATAAAGATTAATAAAATATTCTAATAAAACAAAATTTTTAAATAAAATATAATATATTCTATTCATAATCTAATAAAACGAATAACTTTATAAAAGTATTCTATTTTATATGAAAAGATTTTACTATGCAAACACTATTGGAACATTATGCATAATAGAATATTATATATTCTATTTATAGTCTAATAAAACAAATAACTTTATAAAAGTATTACATTTTATATAAAAAAGATTTTACTATGCAAACACTATGCACGCACTATGCAAACACTATGCATAATAGAATATTATATATTCTATTTATAGTCTAATAAAACAAATAAATTTATAAAAGTATTCTATTTTATATAAAAAGTTTTCTATTTTATTACATTTATAATAATAATAAAACAAAACTTATCACATTTATTATAATTCACAATATTAATCGACCAGGTTGTTCCCAGGAAAGAGGGGGCTTTCCAATAAGGATTTCTCCATATCAAGCTTGCAATTAGGTGACCAAACCTCCTCGATGTAACTTTTAGACATCGTTAATATTGCAAATAATAATATTTGTGGACGCCACCAAAATAGTATGTATACACAACACCCATTCTCGAGTCGCCAAATACATGGTACAAGAAGCAAACTACAACTTCAATAATACAAATGTCGTGTGAAATACGACAATATATATATGAGTTTAAATATAATATTGTCTTCTAGACAATATCCACACGCAAATAAATCCCCATCATAATTATTGATTCATTATTTTACAAAAATGGTGAGGACTACTAAACAACTCTCTAGAACCTTCATTCCATACCCCGACTAGTACTCGCTACATTCTCGCCTCCCCGAGAAGAAAAATGGAACAACAAGGAAAAGGGTGAGCTCAACTAGCCCAAGTAAAGAATATTATGACTAAGATAATATACAACAAATTATCGTTAGTCTTCAACAGAAAAAAATCGATAGAATACAATAGACAACAAGTTTCGGATCAATATTATTAGCCGAAATAATAATTCATAGAAGAGTTACGTAGAGAATGAAATCTACTATAATCTATGAATTTAATACCCATCATCAATATTTTATCCCGTAACATCAATCAATATGCATCTGGAATCAAATATTCATCTTTGCACTAAAGCCAAAGATATTCATCGATTGGTCATGTTCATTTAAACACTGCTCATCTTTGCACCACTGAGCCAAAGATATTAATCAATCGGTCATATTCATCATCTCAACACTGTTCATCTTTGCACTACTGGGGCCAAAGATATTCTTCAGAAATCATTCATCTTTTCAGACTCTAAAGCCAAAGATATTCAATAATATCATCATTTAAGATCGAGGATCATGAAAAATATTTTTAAAGAAACGAATCCGGTGAAACAAAATGACAAGGATTAAGGATTAAGGATTCGTATTTTGGTTTTATCCACGCTTCAAAAATACCTCAAAATAATCATAGTGGTGTAAAATTCAAGAATGATCAAAACATGGATACAATCGAGTTAGTATCCGAATAGATATTTTTGGACTAAAAGAAGAAATTTTATTTTTCTATTGAATAGTACTCAGATATCGTGAATAGTGCCAGAGTACGTGAATAGTAACTCGACACCAAAAGATAGAAATTGACAAAAAAAAACATCTTCACGCTTCATGAATAGTACTCGTGAATAAGAACTCGTGAATAGTAACTCATGAATAGTAACTCATGAATAGTAACCCCATACATGAAAAAGTTCTAAATTTGATAAAACTTCAGATCAACATTTCAAAGATAATGATATTGAAGAAATAATATCATTACGAAAAAATAATATCCCTTACCTCGAAAGATCAAGATTTCTAAATTAAAACCAGGATATAGGCTATGACTTGGACTTGCACCGTATAGCAATACTCAAAGTATACTCAAAATACTCACAAGAATACGCTTCGATAATATAGAGAGAAAACTTCAGCTTCGGTGTGATTTTCAATTCTAACCTAAGCACCCTATTTATAGAAATTGCTAGTAACACCAAAGGTAAAATTTAATAAATTAATAATATAATTATATTATTTTCTACACATGTCTAGAATCTGATTTCAGCCATCAAAAACATGCCACCTTCTAGAAAAAATAAGAAAAACATTTTCTAATTTTAAATATTTTAAACTTCCAAAAATCAATTATTTTGAGCCTCTAACTTCAATAATTCATAATAAATAGCCCTTTCATCAGAAAATTCGAATCTCGCGTAGTTTTATAGGAAATTCAATTCTCTACAACTTTGCAGAAGAAAGTTTTTCCAAATTCCAAATAGAAATTGACCGAAATCCACAAACGGGCGATTTTACAAAGCTATAATCAAATTTCGACCAATAAATGGGGTCCAACCGACATGTTTAACATGTTTTAAACATTTATTGCAACAAAAATACTCTTCCTCCTCGATACTCATATATCCCACATTCGTTGTAAAATATCACCGCTATTATATTATTAAAATAATATATTTAAATGAATTATTTTATCGTAAAAGATAAAATATTAATTTTCAACAATTGTCATTTTAAAATTTTCTCCATCTATATCCACATAAAATCAATATTTTCCTCATCATAAAAATCAATAATTAATTATTCAAATAATATTACGAGAATCACAATATTGACAACCGTGCGGTTCCAGGAAAGAGGGGCTTTCAATAAGAATTTCTTCTTCTTGCGCGCATAATTAGGTGACCAAACCTCTCCTTAGATGTAACTTTCTAGACATTGCCAATAATGTTATCTAATAATATTATTCAGATAATATGAATTATTGCTTCGATAATGAAAAATACGTGTAATGACAATTATGAAACAACAAAGAATATAAAATATCAACGCAAAGAATTATTAACTCAATAAAATATCGAATAAAGAATTATCCGTAACCATTATTGAGTAGTGCCTTCACGTAAGAATCAATAATTGGTGCAATATGCAGGTATTCTTACCGTTCAACAACGGCGTATTAGTGTTTTTTTAACCACCGGGTATTCCAAATGTGTTAACTGTGAATAACTACGCCGTTATTTAAAACAACTAATATTTGTCGTTTTCTTCATCCAATAAACTCAATATTTAATAACCGCATTTAATATTCCACGACTCAAAACTAATATTCCCCGAACAACAATGAATATTTTTATAACCACTTGCTTATTTTGAAATATTTGCATATTTAACCCTTAACTATCCACATTAATCAAATCAACCCTTACTATTTCAAAATAATAAATAAAGGAAATTCCTTTTATTTAAAAAAAATTTCGGGGTCTTACAATATTAATAACTTTGTCGTCTCAATTATTGATTTAATAATATATAAAATATTGACAATAATTCAATCAAATAACGTTAGATACTATGCAACAATTACTGTAGCAATAATTGAACAAAACTGAGTGACTTTTCACGTAAGCATCAATAATCAATATCGTGTGCTACTATACAACCACGCGTATTACTGTACTTTTACTACCGAGTAGTTCAACAGTTTTAACGATAAAACTTTTGCCATTATTTTCATAAAAATATTTTTGTCATTTTCTCAATCCGACAATAATTTCATTGTGGGGTCCACCAATGATTGTACCGTCGTACATATATTCTCCGACAAAAAGAATATTCCCTGACCAATCGAATATTATACAATAACTTGCATACTTTTCAAAATTTATAAATATTACCCACAACTATTACATTATCTCAAATTTACACTATAATTTTGAAAAAAAATATTTCGAGAAAATTAAATCTTTATTCGTAAAATTTGGGATTTTACAATCTCCCCTCCTTATGAAATTTTGCCCTCGAAATTTACATACTTACCTGGTATGCTGAACAGGTGAGGATACCTCATTTGATTCTAACTCTTAAGGTATAACCTTTGAGCGTAAAATATATTTCAAGATTTTAACAGGTACATCTTCATACGTTAAATTATCCGCTATCTCGTCCGGTTCTAAATTAATAATGTGGTTCGGGTCGTCCACATATTTATGTAACCTCGATACGTTAAAAACGTTATGAACACGCGACACACTTGGCGATAAAACGAGTCTATAAGCCATAGTTTCTACTCGATCGAGGATTTTAAATAGGCCAAATAAATCGAGGGTTGAGATTTTCTCTCTTCATCGATTCTTGATTCTAGAATAACGCCCTCTTGAACCTTCTTCTTCACATTCATCAGCTCTGAGTATGTAGCTTGAGCGACTTTAACTTTATCGATTAAGGTCGATTCTAATGGTATATTTGTTATCTTCACGTGGGTCCCTAGAGTCTTTAACTCTATCTTCATCATTTGTAAGTTATACAAAATGGGTTTTTGTGTTAACAACATCGCACTCGTAAACGCATACGATCTTTTACTCAACGCGTCAGCTACCACGTTCTCTCTTCCACAATGATATTGATTGGTATGATCGCAATCTTCAACAGCTCGAGCCAACTACTTTAGCGCATTATACGTTCATTTTGGTTGAAGAAATATTTAAGGGTTGAAGAAATGGGTTTTGTACTGGGGTCAATACAAAATTCAATTTCACGCTCTAGGGGTAGGCTAAGAAGTCTTCAAGAATACGTCAGAAAATTTATTAACAATAGAAATATCATTCAAAACTGTGACTCTCATCCAAGACTTGGATAACATGTCACATTGATACTTATCAACTTGCCATCGTCATTCACAACGTCCCCTACAGAAAGTTTGGCTTCGGTGCATTCCACACAAGGAAGTTAACAACGAAATGACAGGGGCTCTTTACTTATGGCTTGATATGACAATGATTGACTTTGGTGGTTTGGTTGCTTGAATTCGCATAATAGGTTGGTTAGGAATATAAAAGCTAACAACCTTACGAAAAGCTTGATGAGTAGTTAACCAATCAATTCCTAAAATCACATCAAAGGCAAGTATTTTCAAAGAGATAAGATCGACAGGTAACGTGAAAGTGTCGATTTGAATCAACAAGATTTATAAACAGTGGAGGTAATGAAAGCTTCTACTAACGAAGTTTCAACCAATAAGTCAAAGTCTAACTTCTCTGGGGTTAAATTTAAATGTTGAGCGCAAGCAAGAGAGATAAAAGAATGGGTAGAACCGATATCTAATAAGGTATAGACTTCGCAAGAATTTATAATTAACTAACCCCGTGATAACTTCGTTCGGGTTACTCGCTTTTTGAGAAGTCACGAAAAATGCTCTCCCTGAAACCACCGACTTTGTTTTGTCCATATCCGCCTTTGGTGCCATCGTCCCAGCTGGACTTGATTTCGCTACAGGACAAAATCGAGCTATGTGACCGTCTTTTCCATAACTAAAACATACCTTGGAAGGCTGTGGACAGTTTGGTCTGATATGTCCCTCCCCTCCGCATTTGAAGCATATGATAGGTGGTCGTTCTCCTTCCTTAATAACGCGTGTCGATGCGTCGACGTCTTTCCATCATTATTGAATCTCCTCTTCTTGAAATGTCCATTCTTATTGTTTTTGGCCATGATTACCCATCAAGTGGTTACCATTTCGGCATGTTGATTCCTCCACGCTTATTGTCACCGCTTTGATGGTATTATCACCGGTATTATCATTTCTTATTTGCTCTTTTTTGGTTGGGTTGACTCATTATCGCGCTCCAATAACTGAGCCCTATTAACAACATCTGAATACAAACACAGTTTATGAGAGATAAGATATTGACGTATCTCGGGTTTCAAACCTCTTAGAAACATTCACGTCATTCTCTCCTCATTATCAACCAAATGGGACACAAATCGGGACAACTCGGCAAACTTGGCTTCATACTGCGACACGGTCCTGTTGTTTTGCTCCAGCTTGATGAACTCTACCTCTTTCATGTGATGAATACTTTCAGGAAAGCACTTGTCGTTGAACAATTCTTGGAACTTCTCCCAAGTCATCTTCAGTGCGGCAGGTTGAGTACGTTTTATAGATTCCCACCAAGAATACGCCTCACGCACGCAACATGAAGGTGGCAAAGGAACCTTTTGCTCCTCGGAGCATCCCAAGACATCAAATATCTTGCAGATCCGCTTTATCCATGTCTCTCGCCTTTAAGTGGTTTTGGCTCTCCAAAAACTCCGGTGGTCCCAGTTCCTTGAAGCGCTTAATGATGACCGTCCGAGAGTTGCCAGTGTTTCCACCTGTATTTTGGATAGGAGCTGCTCTTGCCTGATGTTGCATGAATTGCATAAAGCCTGTGAAACATTCCATCGTTCATCATTTGGTTAGTGTTGTTGTTTACCTGAGGATTATTGTTTTCCTGTTGCACGTTATCCTGGGTATTGATCGTTGGTGACTCAATGGTCTCATGTGCTTCATTGCTTATCTCAACATTTTCGGATGCCATTTTCAAATACTGCCACAAAACAAGGGTTAATTAAAGTGAAACATATTATCCCTATACTCTAACCAACCAATTAAATAACAAGTAAACTTAGGTAGGTCATACTAGCGAAGGAATTACCCGTCTCTCCCCTTCTAGTTCTAGTCTCACATCTCAGCCAGGGATCATATCACTAAGCTTTGATACCAACTATGATGCCCCCAAAATAGGTATACATCACCCATTCTGAGTCGCCAGATACATGGTACAGAATACAAATACAACTTAATAATACAACTGTCGTGTAAAATACGACAAAACATAAATTGGGAGTTTTAATACGAATATTGTCTTCTAAACAATATCCACACTCAAATCCAATCTTATTACAATTATTATTACACTATTTCACAGAATAGTGAGAACTACTAATGAAACCATCTGGACCGTCAATCCATTCCCCGACTAGTCCCAACTATGTTCTCATTTCCTGAAGAGAACAGTGAAAGAAAGGGTGAGCTCAACTAGCCCATCAAGAAATATTATGACTAAGATAATGCAGAATAAATTATCATTAGCCTTCAACAGTGTTAAGCTGATACAATATAACAAACATCAAATTTAACTGCAGCGGAACAAGCAATCCATTAAAAGAGTCAAGTAGAGAATAAAATCTACTATCTTCTATGATTTAAAAGATTTTTCATCACTTTTATCGCTGAGACTCGGCTTAATAAATAATCCACATCATCGAATCACCCCTGCACTACGGCCAAGGATATTCATTAGTATCACGACCACAAATTATCTATGCACTATGGGCTAAGGATATTCGGGTATTCATTAATGGTCATGATCATGCCAACCACTGTCCATCAATGCACTACGGGCCAATGAGGACTTTTACCACATCATTTGTAACATTACGGTCATGATTATACCGAATAATTCTTGGTCATAATCATACCAAGTCCATCTATGCACTACAGGCCACAGATGACTTTAATATAAAATAAACATGAGGATGATGACAATGATATAAGAATTCAATAAAACAAGTTCAAGAATTAATTTATCCAGAAACGAATAACGTCCAAATTGTCAACATGATACTTCTTTGTGGAGTAAAATTCAAGAATGCTCAGAAGAATATTTCCATGAAAAGATTTGGATGAAGCGCAAATATCAAGGATATTCCACTAATTTCATGGAGTCTGTAAATCAAAGCTTTAACCAACCGAGTATAAGAGAATATATAATCACGCAAATGAATTTTTCGCCGCCATGCGGTAATCCACTTAGATGAGATCATTTCCACAATTTAATAAGGAATGAATACAAAGGATCATTGACCATGCATGTGATAATCCACATAGACAGGTTATTTCAACAAAATAATAAAGAAAGGAATAATAGAAGAAATCACCATGCATGCGATAGAATCGCCTTGCAGGCGAGTTATTCCAACGAGAAAAATAAAGAATGGAACCAGGTCATGCGTAATCCGCACGCAGATGGATGTTCCAATGTAATAATAAAGAACGAAACCAGGTCATGCGTAAACCGCACAGACAAGATGTTCCAACAAAATAATAAAGAATGGAACCAGGTCATGCGAAAACGCACAGACATGATATTCCAACAGAATAATAAAGAATGGAATAACAAAAGACTTCACCAGGCATACGATAGACCGCACAGACAGGTTATTCCAACGGAATCATAAAGAATGGAATAACAGGAGAATTTCACCATGTATGCGATACTTCGCATAGACATGTTATTCCAACATAATAATAAAGAATGAAATAACTGAAGAATTTCACCAAGTATAGGGTAGTCCACGATACTGAGTTATTCCAATGAGAATAATAAATGTGATGACCGAGAATTTAGAAAATTTATTAAAATCTTAAATGATTGATTTAAAAGTCAAATACTAGACCTCAGACAGGAAAATAAGTGTATGCGTTTGATATTTTTGGGAAGGAATTTTGAGGGTTTCAAAATTACATGAAGGATTTAAGTGAATTATTCGAGATTAAGTGTATGTGTGAATATGTTACGTGTATATGGTTTTGTATGTGTTCGAATGTGGTTAAGGGTCAAGGTTGACGGATAAATTTTATCGATGTCAAACCCTAATATTATTAAGAACGTCAACGTTCAGTTAGAAAACCCTAACGTTTGATAAAAACCCCTAGAAACCGATTTTGGAACCCTAATTTTAGTTTCGGGAATCCGAAACCTTAATTCGGATATTGAAAAACCCTAATTCGGGAATTTAAATGCTATGAATAAGTTTAAAACGTTATTAATTATAACTTAATTAAGGAAACCTTAATTGACTATTAGAAAACCCTAATACCAGATCTAGAAACCCTAATTTCAGACTTTGGGAATTTGAAACCCTAATCTGGGAACTTATTTGATAATTATAATGCTCAAGTGCTTTTGAGTATAAGCTTAATCAAGGTAAAGCTTAATTAATTTGCAAATCCTAATTTCAATTTTTAAACCCTAATTGTTCCGTTATAAACCCTAACTTACAATGGTGGATTTAATTTCTAAATTAGCAATCTTAATTAGGAAATATTAATCCTAATTTGTTTAAGTCCTAATGTGATTAGGAAATTATAATATAATTAGGAAGCCCTAATTATAATTTAGAAATCATGATTTTCTATTTTAAAATCTAATTAGAAAATCTTAGAATTTTAATTTGCTAAAATCTTTAGGGTTAAAACCTAAACCCTAAGGGTTAAACCCTAAACCCTAAAATGCTAAACCCTAAACTCTAAGGGTTTGATCAAATGATAATTTTAGAATTAAAAATTGTATAGAAATGATAATTATGCCCTTTTGTCACATTTTATAAAATGCTGAGTGTAAATCTTACCAAATCTTGATTTGGTAACCAACTAATGCTAGCCTTTTGACTTATTACTCAGCTACAATCTGATTTAGCATGACACCTTGCAATACATTGCACCAATTTATATATATAGATTTAGAGAGAGAAAAGGACACTAGTATGCGTCATTTGTTCACCAAATGTTCAACCAACATTTTCCTCTCTAGACCCACGAAGTGTATAAGTAATTCAGTCCCTAGCATGATCTCTATCAAGCCAAGAACAGACATCAAGGATCAGAATCCTGATTAAAGCTCAAAGTGGTATAAACCCTAATTTTCAAAATCCATAGATTTGATGTTAAATGTTGTTGTTTGTTGGTTAGATACGTGTAATAGGGTGTCATTTGATGATATGGGTTGCTAAAACTCAGATCCATATCATCAAAGTGCTCGAAATTAAAGATTTCTCAAATGGAAATCGGAAATTTAAGGCCGATGTGACCGTATATGTCGGGGACTCAGATCTTTACTGTTAATGTTTTGTTGTGTTTTAAGTTATATATTTGTAGTATGCCATTTTTCTTTGATCTTAAACTTGAATCAAGTCCGTAGGCGGGTGTCGATTTAAAGTTATAAGTAGTTAAAACCCTTTGAATGACCATGACCAATCGAGTTTACGGGCAACCCGTAAATCCGTAATGGTCGACGACAACGTTTTGAAGCTTTTGATCTTCTTGTGGTTTAATTGTTGGGTCAAGTTGTTTGTGTTGATATTGTTGTCTATCATGTGGACTACATTTATAAGCTTTAGATCACCATTATCTTCCACGAGAATCACAGGGAATTAGAGGTCAAACAAGCGTTGACCGAATCGCTTCAAGAACATTTACGGTTTTTCGTAAATGTTCAAAAACGATTCTTGATGCGTAGTTTGATCGGCCTTGATCTTTTAATTATGTTATTGTTAGACTAGATTGGTGTTATATGATCGTACCTGGCATGATTACTACATGTTTGAACCTTAGTATTACACTAACAAAGTCCGAATGCTAGATTCAAGGCTTGCGAACTAGACACACAGTCGTTCTTCATTTTGGGAAACCCAGAAATGAAGAAATAAATGATTAAACGAACTGACTATATGATTTTCTACGCCCAGATCTTGATGTTTAGTTGTTGGATTTCCAAGAAATTTATAGATAATGATAGTATTACATTTATAGTACAGTTCTAAACCATCAAGTAGCCCCGAAAACAACTAGATCATGGATTCAAATAAGGTCAAACCTCATACCTCGAAGTCTAACATGAAAATCTGGGCCGGCTCAAGAACACCTATAGCTACGGTTCTGTCGCTATAGGACCCTTTAGTGACACTTATTTTCCGAAAAATACTTAAAAATAGGAAATAAATTATAAAAATTATTTAAAAATTGTTTTTAATTATTAAAAATTAATATTAAATTCCTAAAATTATTTTAAAGCTTGAAAAATAGTTTTTAATTATGTTGAGTATATTTCAAAAATATTTAATATTTTTGGAATATAAAAGGTATTTATTTATTTAATTGTAATATTAAATAAATTATTTAAAAATAGTTTTAATTCATGAAAATCATGAAAAATTATATTATGATATTAAAAATATTTTAAGTTATTTTGATGACTTTTAATATTTTGTGATGAATTTCATTAATAATTTATTATTAATGGTAATTAATTTATTTAATAAATATATTAAATAAATTATTGAAAAATAGAATTAATGATTTAAAAATCATATAAAAATGATTTAAGTGTTAGGAAAATATTTTAAGTTATAAAATACAACTTTTGATATTTTGTCATGAAAATATTAATATTTTTATATTAATATCAGTTATCGGATAATGGATTTAAGTGTTTAAAAATCATATAAATATGATTTTAAGGTATTAAAAAATACTTTGATATATTATAATTATATTATAATATTATGTAATGATTTTCATTAATATTTAATGATAAATGAATATTAATGATTAAGGAATTGTGTGGTATTTATATTATATAAATATAATATTAATGATTGGAAAATCATTTTAAATGGCAATAATTATCAGGAAATTATTACAAGTCTGTGAAAAAATGTTTTGACTCATAATATGATTATCTAAGATAATTGTTAAGTGTTAAGGCAGAGTTTAATTGAACTTAAACTCGAGTATTGTCCGACTAGACCCTTGGGATGATAAAATTGTGTCGGTTTCAACTCGGACTTAAATAGTTTGACTTGATGCTATGTCTTATATGCTATATAGACTGATAGGGTTATGTGTTATGTGTTTAGGTTATTCTATATATATATATATAATAGTATTATATTGTGATGATATTATTCTAATATTGGAGATCTATATTACTAATATTAGGTCTTTGAATAAAGCGTTATAAATTGCGTAGCGGTAATCAACGGTTTAGGCAAGTTTTACTTCACTCTACTAAGAGTTGTTTCATTCAAGATATGTTATTGGTTAATCATTCTTTTTGATTGTCATGGATAAATTGTACTCTGTACATATTGCATGTATAAGTCAGGTATGAAAGGTTGATCACCTTCATTACCAGTTGGTCCAGATATATTTGTTCATGTTCAATACTTGTTTAGTCAAAAGTTTATTCGTGCTAGTTCTCAATTATATTGATGAATTATAGCCAGCCTATTATTCAAACTCTTTCAATCATGATATATCCTTAAATTGTATTTAAACTTGCTGGGCAACTTTCATGCTCACCCTTGCTATATCATGATAAACATTGCAGATAAGGCAAATGCGTTTGGATGCAGGAAAAGGTTAAAGCCAAGTTCAACTTGGGATAAAATGTGCGGCTAGTTTGTAATAGTATAGTTGGATAATAATGTTATGTGTTAGATAGTTGATGAATTGTGTATAAATTAAGGTTACTCGATTTTGGGGAATAGTGTGTAAAGTGTATTGTATAAATAATTTATGTTTATATCTTCCGCAAATAGTTATACAATGATTGAACCGAATCTGTGGTGATTTGGGACCCGGATTTGGGGCTGTCACAATAAATAATGGAATAACAGAAGAATTTCACCAAGTATAGGGTAGTCCGCATATACAGGTTATTTCAACAAAATAATAAAGGATGGAATAACAGAAGTTCTCTTCATGAATACGAAAGAAATAATACTCCTTACCTTAGAAGAAACTGGATATAGGAGTAGTGAAGTAGCAGAATACTTTTTTTTTTCTCTCTATAGTTTCTCTCTCTAGAGTTTCAGTGAATTCGTAAGAAATAATGAAGGAATGAGCTTCTATTTATAGGAGAATGGACTGAATAGTAACTAATTCATGAACGGTCCAGATTGATTTACTTTTAAATGGATGGTCCATATTGATTTACTATGCAGTATTAATAAAATATTCTAGTAAAACAAAATCTTTTAAATAAAATATAATATATTCTATTCATAATCTAATAAAACGAATAACTTTATAAAAGTATTCTTTTTTATATAAAAAGATTTTACTATACAAACACTATGCAGACACTTTATGAACACTTTATGCATAATAGAATATTATATATTCTATTTATAGTCTAATAAAACAAATAACTTTATAAAAGTACATTTTTATATAAAAGATTTACTATCTGCAAACACTATTGCACGCACTATGCAAACACTATGCATAATAGAATATTATATATTTATTTATAGTCTAATAAAACAAATAACTTTATAAAAGTATTACATTTTATATAAAAGATTTTACTATGCAAACACTATGCACGCACTATGCAAACACTATGCATAATAGAATATTATATATTCTATTTATAGTCTAATAAAACAAATAAATTTATAAAAGTATTCTATTTTATATAAAAATTTTCTATTTTATTACATTTATAATAATAATAAAACAAAACTTATCACATTTATTATAATTCACAATATTAATCGACTGAGTTGTTTCCGGAAAAGAGGGCTTTCAATAAGGATTTCTCCATATTGGTGCCGCAATTAGGTGACCAAACCTCTCCTCGATGTAACTTTTAGACATCTTTAATATTGCAAATAATAATATTAATAACTTTGTCGTCTCAATTATTGATTTAATAATATATAAAATATTGACAATAATTCAATCAAATAACGTTAGATAATATGCAACAATTACTGTAGCAATAATTGAACAAAACTGAGTGACTTTTCACGTAAGCATCAATAATCAATATCGTGTGCTACTATACAACCACGCGTATTACTGTACTTTTACTACCGAGTAGTTCAACAGTTTTAACGATAAAACTTTTGCCGTTATTTTCATAAAAATATTTTTGTCATTTTCTCAATCCGACAATAATTTCGTTGTGGGGTCCACCAATGATTGTACCGTCGTACAGATATTTCCCTACAAAAAGCATAGTCCCTGACCAATCGAATATTATACAACAACTTGCATACTTTTCAAAATTTATAAATTTATACCCACAACTATGACATTATCTCAAATTCACACCATAATTTTGAAAAAAAATATTTCGAGAAAATTAAATCTTTATTCGTAAAATTTGGGATTTTACACCAAAGAAGAGCTTTTAACTGCTCAACTCTTGGGGGAAACATATGGGAAGATAAAGAACATAATGTTAAACTAATGTAACACTTAAGCAAGTAATTTAAACCTTTAGTATAGGTTGAACGAAATGATCGAAAGAGATTAAAATACCAAAAAGGTAATGAATGTATACGCAACGCAGATGAGTTGAATAACCGATCTTAGCATACAGCGAATTGTATGGCTACGACATTAAGGAAGAATAACGAATGGTATTAAGAAAGCCATAATGAACGGTAAAAAGATTAATGGAAGCCGAATGTGAGTCGGATGAGAACGTTAGAATAAAATGTAAGCGTTGAACACTTTAACCGACGTGAAGGTTGAGGGTACGCAAATATTAAACGGATAGAACCTACAACCCATGTATGGTTTGACCGTAAGATGATGAAGATCAATGATTAAACCATGAATGGTAAAAGACTGAATTAAAGACAATGATGTTAACATAACGAAGCTGAGTAATGATTAACTTGAATGATAACTCTGAATATACAAAAGACTGTATGACTTAGACGATAAAGAGTGAATACCGAGGTGTGGCATTTAGTTGCCAGGAAGCCATAAGGAATGAGAAATTAACTTGGCGAATGTTATAGTGTTAATGGTTCGGATAAGTTAAGATAAGTTTAGGTTGTAGTACAATCGTAACCTTTGATGGTTGACATATGGGAGCTGGGCTAAACAATTCCTTTAGAGAGCGAAGGTATATACAAAACTGGCAATCGATCTAACTCACTGTTATGTGCAGTGTAGATGAGACGGGAACTTGTTTGTTGGTTGTTTGTGGGAAACAACTTAGAGTACTATATGGACTACTAGCAGAGAAGCGATGTGTGCTGAGTCCTAGAGAAGGTATAAGAAGAAGATAAGAATGTAAAACATCAAAGATGATGAACGTATAAGTAAGACATCTCCGTATGTCATGAAGTCGTAGAACGATAATGAAAGTTGTCGTGTAAACTTAGGTTGCAAGAACGCGAACCCTAAGAAGTAAAGTTAAGTAAACTAATGCATAAGTCAAAGATGTATGACTAATCGGTGTATGTGGTGTTTTCTTATGTGTTATATAGGAATTGGAGTGAGCAGTTCAGCGTAAGACAAGTTTCCTAACTTCATTCATATTCTAAATGAATGCTAGTTTCTTGAACTTCTCAGATGTTGAACTTGTGAAGTTCTGTCTATGTACTAATGTGTGATATTTGTACAAGGTGGTAGAATGTATGAAGCCTTGTGCCATAACGTGAACACTTCGGTGTTTCTATGATATGAACTGTTCTGGGATTAAATTGTTCAATAAGAGAATGCTCTATCTATACATGATTCGTTATTGTTAAGTTTGTGCTAATGATTCTAGCCAGACAGGATGAGTATGAAAAAGGTAGAAGAATGAAAGTATTTCAAAGTGCATGTGAATAATGTTTTAAAATGATAGGAATCGAGATTATTCCTATTATTCAAGCTGCTTCATAACCTTTGTTCGGTTATCAAAGTTCTAAAGAAATATTTGAATTCTTAAAGTTTTTTGTTCAAATGTTATGACTTGCTGGGAAATTAAATGCTCACACTTGCTTTAAATGAAAAACATTTTCAGTGAGCGATGTTAGAAGAACTTAAGGATCTCATAAAGATCAAGCTGACGGTATCCAGATGAAGTGTCATTCAGAATGTAAATGAGCGAGAAGATCAAGTGAAGACCTGTAATATAGAAAGATGGAATTGAACTATAAACTAGTTTAAAGAACTGTTATTTATCCTTGGTGGCGGATAAAA
The DNA here is from genome assembly GCA_020205615.1 of Panax quinquefolius. Taxonomy (NCBI): domain Eukaryota; kingdom Viridiplantae; phylum Streptophyta; class Magnoliopsida; order Apiales; family Araliaceae; genus Panax; species Panax quinquefolius. Next base: position 82,209,247 of record CM035159.1, on the reverse strand, counting down.
GTCACTCTTGTAAAATGAAATTAATAATGTACTTATAATTATTTGTAATGAAAAAGATTATAAGGTTTCCATAACCTGGGATTTGAGAGTATATGTTGTTATATTTTAGTATATAATGATGTATGTTGGATGAATGATGTACTCGTGATGTACGGAATCTGGGACCAGATTTCGTATGCGTTCTGATCCTTTCCGATTACTGTCCAGTTTGAGGATGGTATCTTTGAATCAATCGTAAATCCGTGCCCATAGGTTTTTGCAAGCTAACCCAAAATCATGAAGTGAATCTTGGGTCACGATCCAAAACTATGGATACTGGCATGCCATGCAATCTCACAATCTCATTCACGTACATACGAGCAAGGTGTTTAATGGAATAAATCTCTCGTATCGACAAGAAATGAGTAGACTTGGTTAATCTATCAACAATAACCCAAATCACATCTATGCCTTGAGATAATTTGGGAAGACCCGTAACGAAATCCATAGTAATGTGTTCCCACTTCCATTCTAGAATCTCAAGTGGTTGTAATGGACCTTTTGGCACTTGATGCTCTGCCTTTACACATTGACAAGTTAAACACCTCGAGATAAACTCCGCGATCTCTCTCTTCATATTGCTACACCAAAATGTATGTCAAAGATCATGATACATTTTGGTACTCCCAAGATGGATTGCAAATGGTGTGTTGTGTACTTCTATCATGATTCTATGCTTCAAGTCAGAATCGTTAGGAACGTAAAGTCTGGAGTTGACTCGAAGTATTCCTTCTTCATCAATTCTTACTTCTGGAATAGCACCTTCTTGCACTTTCTTCTTCATACGCATCAGCTCCAAGTCTATAGTTTGAGCAGCTTTAACTTTATCGATTAAAGTCGGTTCTACTCGTATGTTTGATATCATCACGTGGGTACTTGGAGCCTTTAACTCTATCTTCATCCTTTGTAAGTCGTACAAAATAGGTCTTTGTGTTAACAACATCGCACTCTTACCCGCATACGATCTTCTACTCAATGCATCAGCTACTGTAAGACCCCAACTTTTATGAATAAAGAATAATTTTCTCAAAATATATTTTTGAATATTATGGTGTGGATTTGATATAATGTTATAGTTGTGGGTAATATTTACAAATTTTGCAAAGTAAGCAAGTGGTTATATAATATTCGATTGGTCGGGGAATATTCGTTTTAACAAGGAATATTCGTACGACGGCACAATCGTTGGTGGACCCCACAACGGAAGTATTGTCGTAGTAAGAAAATGACAAAATTATCTTTTTATAAAAATAACGGCGGAAGTGTTACCGTTAAAACTGTTGAACTACTCGGTAGTAAAAGAATAGTAATACGTGTGGTTGCATAGTAGCACATGGTATTGATTATTGATTCTTAAGTGAGAAGTCACTCAGTTATACTCAATTATTGCTACAGTAATTGCTGCATCATATCTCTCATATTATTGATTCAATTATTGTTACAGTATCATCTGCATAATATGATATATTATTAAATCAATAATTGAGACGATAAAGTTATTCATATTATTAAATTGCAATATTGACAATGTCTAGAAGTTCTGTCAAGGAGAGGTTAGATAATCTAATTGCGCGCTAATAGGGAGAAATCCTTATCGAAAAGCCCCCTCTTTCCTGGGAATGACTTGGTTGTTAAATATTGTAAGTTATGATATTAATGATGAATAAGTTCGTGTTGATTAAAGATGAATTGATAGTTCCATTGTGTTGGAATTATTAGTGTTAGTGGAAATCGACATTTAGTTTGATATTAATTGATGTCTGGAAGTTATACTGACCAATCGGGTAATTAATCGGATAAATGAGCAATTAATTGTTATTGATTCACATGATTATAACTATTTGTTCACATATGTGTACTATTGATTCACATTCATTTATTATTAGGTGAGTTGGTTCAAGATTGATAATACTTGAATAACTAAGTTAAAATAGAGGTATAGATGGAGGTACTATACTGTAATTCATATTTTCACATGTCTAGAACTATTGAGTCACATGATTTACTATTGATTCACATGATTGACTATTAGGGGAGGTGGTGCAAGTTTGATAATACTTGCAGGACTAAATTAAAAAGGAAGAAAAAGAGGAAAGTATTATACTGTAATATTTTGAGCCCCAAAATGTGCAATTATTGAAACTATATTTTCCTATAAATAGAAGCTCATTCCTTCATTATTTTTCACTAATTCACTAAAGCTATAGAACAATTATTATAGAGAGAAATTATAGAGAGAAAGAAGAAGAAAAGTCTGCTACCTCACTATTCCGATTATCCGATCTTCTTTTGAGGTAAGGGTATTATTTCTTTCAGATTCATGAAGAGAGCTATTGTTATTCCATTCTTTATTATTCTATTGGAATACTTTTTGTATATGCGGACTCTAGTATATATGGTGAAATTCTTCTATTATTCCATTTTTATTATTATGTTGGAATAACCCGCTCTCATGTGAAGTACCACATACATAGTGAAATTCTTACATTATTCCATTCTTTATTATTCATTTGGAATATCACATGCATGCGGATTACGCATGACTGGTTCCATTCTTTATTATTCATTGGAATATCCCATCTCATGCGGATTACGCATGACACAGTTCCATTTTTATTATTACGTTGGAATAACTCGTCATGCGATCTATCGCATGCATGGTGAATTCTTACGTTATTCTATTCTTTATTATTACATTTGGAATATCATGCATGCGGATGACGCATGACACAGTTCTATTATTTATTATTACATTGGAATAACTCGTATGCATGCGGTCTATCGCATGCATGGTGAATTCTTTCGTTATTCCATTCTTTATTATTATGTTGGAATAACCTGTCTATGTAGATTAACACATGCATGTTGAATGATCCTTCGTATTCATTCCTTATTAAAGAATGGAATAACTGAAGAATTCACCATGCATGCGATAATCGCATGCATGAGTTATTCCAATGTAACAATAAAGAATGGAACAGTCATCGCGTAATCCGCATGCATGTGATGTTCCAACGTAATAATAAAGAACGAAACCAGTCATGCATAAACCGCATGCATCGGATGTTCCAACGAATAATAAAGAATGGAACCAGTCATCGCCATAAAACACACGTATATGATATTCCAAATGTAATAATAAAGAATGGAATAACAAAAGACTTCACCAGGCATGCGATAGACCGCACAGACAGGTTATTCCAACGGAATCATAAAGAATGGAATAACAGGAGAATTTCACCATGTATGCGATACTTCGCATAGACATGTTATTCCAACATAATAATAAAGAATGAAATAACAGAAGAATTTCACCAAGTATAGGGTAGTCAGCGTATACAGGTTATTCCAACAAAATAATAAAGAATGGAATAATAGAAGTTCTCTTCATGATTACAAAAGAAATAATAACCCTTACGAGTACAACAAATAATATCCCTTACCTTAGAAGAAACTGGATATAGGAGCAGTGAAGTAGCAGAATACTTTTCTTCTTTCTCTCTATAGTTTCTCTGTCTAGAGTTTCAGTGAATTCGTAAGAAATAATGAAGGAATGTGCTTCTATTTATAGGAGAATGGATTGAATAGTAACTAATTCATGAACGGTCCAGATTGATTTACTTTTAAACGGATGGTCCATATTGATTTACTATGCAGTATTAATAAAATATTCTAATAAAACAAAATCTTTTAAATAAAATATAATATATTCTATTTATAATCTAATAAAACGAATAACTTTATAAAAGTATTCTATTTTATATAAAAAGATTTTACTATGCAAACACTATACAGAAACTATGCATAATAGAATATTATATATTCTATTTATGGTCTAATAAAATAAATAACTTTATAATGGTATTATGTTTTATATAAAAAGATTTTACTATGCTAATACTATGCAGGCACTATGCAAACACTACGCATAATAGAATATTATATTTTCTATTTATAGTCTAATAAAATAAATAACTTTATAAAAGTATTCTGCTTTATATAAAAAGTTTTTTGTTTTATTACATTTATAATAATAATAAAACAAAACTTATCACCTTTATTATAATTAACAATATTAATTGACTAGGTCGTTCCCAGGAAAGAGGGGGCTTTCCAATAAGGATTTCTCCCCATTGGCGCGCAATTAGATTATCTAACCTCTCCTTGACAAAACTTTTAGACATCGTTAATATTGCAAATAATAATATTAATAACTTTGTCGTCTCAATTATTGATTTACTAATATATAAAATATCGACAATAATTGAATCAAATAACGTGAGATACAATGCAACAATTACTATAGCAATAATTGAACAAAACTGAGTGACTTCTCACGTAAGCATCAATAATCAATACCGTGTGCTACTATGCAACCATGCGTATTACTGTACTTTTAACACCGGGTGTTTCAATAGTTAACGGTAAAACTTCTGCCGTTATTTTCATAAAAATATTTTTGTCGTTTTCTCAATCCGATAATAATTCTGTTGTGGGGTCCACCAATGATTGTACCGTCGTACGGATATTCCCCGATAAAATGAATATTCCCCAACCAATCAAATATTATACTACAACTTGCATACTTTGTAAAATTTATAAATATTACCCACAACTATAACATTATCTCAAATCTACACCATAATATTAAAAATAAATATTTCGAGAAAATTAAATCTTTATTCATAAAATTTGGGGTTTCACAGAGTGGTTAACCAATTAATCCATAAAGAGATAAGTTTCACAGGTAATGTGATGGTGCCAACTTGGATTAAGCAAGATTTATAAACAGTGGATGTAACGAAAGTTTCTCCTAACGGAGTTTCCACTAATAAGTCAAGGTCTAATTTCTCCGGAGTCAAGTTTAAATGTTGAGCACAAGCAGGAGAGATAAAAAAATGGGTAGAACCGGTATGTAGTAAGGTATAAACTTCGCAAGAGTTCAAGATTAGCTTACCCCGTGATCACCTCATTTGGGTTTCTCACGTTTTAGCCAGTGACAACAAACGCCTCCCTTGAACCATCGACTTTATGTTGTCCATAGTCGCCTTTGGTGCCGCCATCCCAGTTGTACTTGACTTCTCTACCGGATAAAATCGGGTTATATGACTATCTTTTCCACAATTGAAACACACCTTGGAAGGCTGTGAACAGTTTGAACTTATGTGTCCCTCCTCTCCGCATCTGTAGCATCTAACTGGCGGTCGTTCTCCTCCCCTAGAATTTGTTATTGGTGCTGGTGTTGGTGCTGATGTCTTTCCCTCATTGTTGAATCTCCTCTTTTTGAAATTTCCACTTGACTCACCTCTCCTATTATCATAGCCACGATTACCACCCGAGTGGTTACCGCTTTTCTCTGTATTTTCCCCTCCCAGCTGGTTATCATTGCTCTGATGACTGCTGTCACCGGTATGACCCTGGTTGTGGTCCCTCGGTTGAATATACTCAATATCTCGCTCTAATAATTGAGCCCTGTTGACAACATCTGAATACAGAGAAAATTTATGAGAGATAAGGTATTGACAAATCTCGGGTTTTAGACCTCTCAGAAATATTCGCGTCATACGATCCTCATTCTCTACCAAATGAGGTGCAAACCAGGATAACTTCGCAAACTTCGCCTCATCGTTGAGACACTGTCATGTTGTTCTATTCCAGTATAATAAACTCTACCTCCTTCATATGACGAATACTTTCAGGAAAATACTTGTCATTGAACAGTTTTGAAAATCTTCCCCAAGACATATTGAGTACGGCTGGCTGGGTACGCTTCACAGATTCCCACCAGTAATCTGCCTCACCCCAGAACATAAAGGTGGCAAATGGAACCTATTTTTCCTCCGTGCATCCCAAGACATCGAATATCTTGGTAATTTGCTTGACCCACGTTTCCACCTTAATCGGATCCGGCTTTCCCTAGAAATATGGTGGTCCCAACTCCTTGAACTGCTTGGCTGTGACAAACCGTGCGTTGCTATCATTTCCACCCGTATTTTGTACACAGGTCTCCCTCGTCTGATTTTACATGAACTGCAAAAAGCTCCTAAACATTCCATCATTCATCGTTTTCTCGGTAGTGTTGTTTACAGGAGGAATATTACCTTCATGTTGCATGTTCCCCTGGTTGGTGATTGAAGGTTGTTCCACAGTTTCATACACTACATTGTTAACATTCTCAACTGCCATTCTTAAAAATTGCCATAAAACAAGGGTTAATTAAACAAATTAAAATATCACATAATATCCTTATATTATGACTGACCAACAAATAAGCTTAGGTAGGACATACTAGCGAAGGATTTACTCATCTCTCCCCTCCTAGTTCTATTCCTCGATCTCTTCCTAGAGACCATATCCCTAAGCTCTGATACCAACTGTGACGCCCCAAAAATAGGTATACATCACCAATTCTGAGTCGCCAAATACATGGTACAGAAAATAACTACAACTTTATAATTACAATTGTCGTGCAAAATACGACAACACATACTGTGAGTTTAAATACAAATATTATCTTCTAGACAATATCCACACTCAAATAAGTCCTCATTATAATTATTCATATACTATTTTACAAAAATAGTGAGGACTGCTAAAACAACTTTCTAGAACCATCACTCTATACCCCAGCTAGATCCTGCTAATATTCTTACCTCCTGAGAAAAAAATGGAATAAAAAGGAAAAGGGTGAGCTCAACTAGCCCAGTAAAGAATATTATGACTAAGATAAAGAACAATAATTTATCATTAGCCTTCAACAAATCAGATAAAATATATTGGACAACTAGTTTTAGATCAATAATCGCAGCGGAAATAACAATTCATTAGAAGAGTTAAGTAGAGAATGAAATCTACTATCATCTATGAATTTAAAAGTCCATCATCAATATTTTATCCTTGCAACATCAATCAATATACATCTTGCATCAAATATTCATCTTTGCACTATGGGCCAAAGATATTCATTTGTATCACTAGTTGGTCATGTTCATCTCAACACCTGTTCATCTTTGCACTACGGGCCAAAGATATTCATCAGGTAATCATTCATCTTTGCACTACAGGCCAAGGATATTCATCAGGTAATCATTCATCTTTGCACTATAGGCCAAAGATATTCATCAGGTAATCATTCATCTTTGCACTACAGGCCAAATATATTCATCAAGTATCACCATTAAAGACTGAGGATGATGAAAAACATTTTTAAGAACGGATCCAGTAAGATAAAAGGACAAAGATTAGAGATTCGTATTTTAGATAGTTCAAGTTTAAAAATATCCCATAATAAACCATAATGGAGTAAAATTTAAAAATGAAGATCAAAACATGGATACAATCAAATATAGTAACCATAATAGACATTTGGGATAAAGAAGAGAAAATTTCATTTTTTGGCGAATAGTGTCGTATTCGTGAGTAGTGACGTATACATGAATAGTAACCCCGACACAAAAAGGTAGAGATTTCACAATAAAATTCATATCAATATTTCGGCATAATGATATTGAAGAAAATAATATCATTTACGAAGAAAATAACATCCCTTACCTCAAAATAACAGTATTTCTAATTGAAATATCGGATGTAATGCTGAAAGAAACTTGTACCGAATAGCAACTCTCAAAGTATCTAAATATTCATAAAAATACGCTCGATAATATTGAGAGAAAGAAAACTTGTTTCTGGTGTGATTTTCAATTCTAACCTAAGCGCCTATTTATAGGAAAATGCTATAACGCCATAGGAGATTAAATAATAAAATAATATTATTTCTTTTTCTTTCTTCTATGCATGCTAAGTTGGACAATCAAGACTAGCCACCTTTGAACAAAATTTGCAGCCCACATGTTAAAAACAAAAGTGGGTCCCACCCAATTTTAATAAAAAAACATTTAATATCTGAAACTTCAATAATTCATAATAAATAGCCCTTTTATAAGACAAATATGAATTTTATGTCCATTCCATACAAAATCAAATTCTCTACAACTTTGTAGCTTTAAGTTTTTCCAAATTCCAAACAGAAAATATCCAAAATCCACAAACGGATGATTTTTAATACCTCTTAAAATTCATAACAAATCATACGTTAATTTTTAACGGTTCAAAATTTGTGGACATATACTCAACTTATATATGTATAACATATCTAAAAATCACAACGATCCAACAGTCGGATTAAAATTATACTCACACAATAGAGCTTTAAGAACACTGATTTGATTTTTAATACGTCCATTCCGACAAAATACAGATAAAACACCTCAACATTAATTCCTTCATTTATATCCACATAAAAATAAATATTTCCTTCATTAATATTTCATTATCATATAAATCAATAATGCTCTATTGTCAATAATGCTATCTAATAATACTATTCTAATAATATTTATTGATCGATAATGGGAAATATTATGTAGTGACAATTATTGAAACAATGATAATATAAAATATCAGCGTAGCAATTATTGAATCAATAAAATAAAATATTGAACAATAATTCGTAACAATTATTGAGTGGCGCCTTCTTACGTAAGAATCAATAATTCAAAATCTTTATGCGATACCTTGTCTGCTAAGTAATGCGACCACAGCGTATTCTTCGTATTTAAACCACGAGGTAATCCAGCAGTGTTAACGGTAACAATTACTGCACGATTATTTATAAAAACTTAAACATGCGTTTTCTTCATAAAATATTCATTAGTTATGGGCCCATATATGGTCATACGTACATACGAATATTCTCGAGAACAAGAATATTCCACGACCAAACGAATATTCCCCGACAACAATTAATATTTTATAACCATTTGCTTATTTTGCAAAATTTAAACATTTCACCCATAACCAAAGTATTATATCAAATTATCACCTTACTATTTCAAGATAATAAATAGAGGAAATTTAATTTTATTTATTAAAAAGTTGGGGTCTTACAGAGAACCTAAAGGGTCACACCATAAAAGGAGAGAATATTTATTTAAGAAGTAAATGGCATAATCGTAATATTATGTTAAGTGTATTTATGTTAATCTATGGTGATAGAATAAATTAAATAGCTTGATATTTATTATTTAATATTTTAGAAATATTAAATATAAATTAATAAGAGGAGTCTTATTATTACTATTACTATTATTATTATTTAATTCCTAAAGTTGTAATACCCCAACTTTTTATAAATAAAATTGAATTTCCTCTATTCATTATTCTAAATTAATAAGGTGTTAATTTGATATAATGCTTTGGTTATGGGTGAAATGTGCAAATTTTGTTTTGCGAACATAAATAAGTGAATATAAAATATTCATTGTTTTCGGAAATATTCGCTTGGTCGCGGGAATATTCTTTGTTGGTTCGGAAATATTCGTATTTACGGCGCAACCATTCAGGGGCCCCATAACGGAAAAAACTATTTGATGAAGGAAAACGATAAGTATGAAGTTTTTATAAATAACTGCGTAATTGTTACTGCTAATAATCGTTAGAATATTCTCGTGATTAAAATACAAGAATACGCTGTGGTCGCACAAAGAAGATTATTGCGACAAGATTTTGAATTATCGATTCTTACGTAAGAAGACACTACTCAATAATTGTTATAGTAATTACTATTCAATATTTTATTTTATTGATTCAATAATAGCTACGCTGATATTTTATATTATTGTTATTTCAATAATTGTCACCGCACAATATTTTCCATTATCGATCAATAATTCATATTATTTGAATAATATTATTATATAGCATTATTGGCAATGTCTAGAAAGTTTCATTGAGGAAAGGGTTAGGTCATCTAATCAAGGCGCCAAGAAGGAGAAATCCTTATCTGAAGCCCCTCTTTCTCAGAACTACTGTTGTTATTATTATGAATTACGTGATATTATTTGTGAATAATTAATTATTGATTTATATGATAAAGAAATATTTATTTTATATGGATATAAATGATGAATATATTTATTTTATGTGGTTATAAATGATGAAATTAAAGTTGAGGTGTTTTATCAGTATTTTATCGGAATGGAGGTATTAAAAATCATCCGTATGTGGATTTCGGATATTTTCGTCTGGAATTTGGAAAACCTTAAAGCTACAAAGTTGTAGAGAATTCGATTTCCTATGGAATGGACATAAAATTCATATTTTTCTTATAAAAGGGCTATTTATTATGAATTATTGAAGTTTCGGAAATAAAATTAAAAACATGGTGGGCCCCACTTTTGGTTTGTATGGAATTACTGATTTTGGGTGGGCCCCACTGTGGTGTGCTGAAATTTGATCAAAAGTGATGCTCGAATGGTTTTAGAATAATATTATTTTATTATTTAGTCTCCTTTGACGTTCTAGCATTTTTCTATAAATAGGTGCTTAGGTTAGAATTGAAAATCACACCAGAAACATAAGTATTCTCTCTCTATATTATCGAGTGTATTTTTGTTAGTATTTAGATACTTTGAGAGTTGCTATTCAGTGCAAGTTTCCTTCAAACATTATATCCAAAGATATTCGATCGTAAGTAATCATTATTTTGAGATAAGGGATGTTATTTTCTTCGTAAATGATATTATTTCTTTCAATATCATTATGCCAAAATATTGGTATAAATTTTATTGTGGAATTTCTACCTTTTTCATGTCGGGGTTACTATTCACATATATGGCACTATTCACGTATACGGCACTATTCACCGAAAAATGAAATTTTCTCTTCTTTGTCCAAGATGTCTATTATGATTACTATCTTTGATTGTATCCATGTTTTGATCTTCATTCTTGAATTTTATACCACTATGAAGTGTTTTTGAACTTGAATTATCTAAAGTACGAATCCTTAATATATTTCCTTTTGTCTCACTAGATTCATTTTGTTTAATATATTTTTCATCATCCTCAGTCCTAAATGATGATATTACTGAATATCTTTGGCCTGTAGTGCAAAGATGAATGATTAACTGATGAATATCTTTGGCCCATAGTGCAAAGATGAACAGGTGTTGAGATGAACATGACCAACTAGTGATACAAATGAATATCTTTGGCCTGTAGTGCAAAGATGAATATTTGATTCAAGATGTATATTGATTTATGTTATAGAGATAAAATATTGATGATGGACTTTTAAATCTTAGAAGATAGTAGAATTCATTCTCTACTTGACTCTTCTAATGGATTGTTGTTTTCGCTGCAGTTATTGATCTAAAACTTGTTGTCTATTATATTCTATCAGATTTTTTCCTATTTAAGACTAATGATAGTTTGTTGTATATTATCTTAGTCATAATATTCTTTATAGGGCTAGTTGAGCTCACCCTTTTCCTTTTTGTTCCATTTTTCTTCTCAGGATGTGAGAATTTAGCAGGAACTAGCCGAGGTATGGAGTTATGATTCAAGATAGTTGTTTTAGTAGTCCTCACTATTTTGTAAAATAGTGTATCAATAATTGTAATGAGGACTTATTTGAGTGTGGATATTGTCTAGAAGACAATATTTGTATTTAAACTCACAGTATGTGTGTTGTCGTATTTTTCACGACAATTGTAATAATAAAGTTATAGTTGTTTCTGTACCATGTATTTGACGACTCAGAATGGGTGATGTATACCTATTTTGGGGGCGTCACAGTTGGTATCAGAGCTTAAGGATATGGTCTCTGGCGGAGATCGGGGAATAAAGTTAAGAGGGGAGAGATGAGTAAATCCTTCGCTAGTGTGTCCTACCTAAGCTTATTTGTTGGTCGGTTATAATATAGGGATATTATGTGATATGTTAATTTGTTTAACTAACCCTTGTTTTATGGCAGTATTTAAGAATGGCAGCTGAGAACGTTAATAATGGAGTGTATGAGACCGTGGAAACACCTTTAGTCACCAACCTGGAGAACATGCAACAGGATGGCTATATTGCTCCTGTAAACAACACTACCGAACAAACGATGAATGATGAGATGTTTAGAAGCTTTTTGCAGTTCATGTAAAATCAGACGAGGGAGGCTCGTGTACAAAATACAAGTGGAAATGATAGAAACGCGTGGTTGGTCACAGCCAAGCAGTTCAAAGAGTTGGGACCACCATAATTCTTGGGAAAGCCGGATCCGATCAAGGCGGAAACGTGGGTTAAGCAAATTACCAAGATATTTGATGTCTTGGGATGCACGGAGGAACAGAAGGTTCCATTCACCACCTTTATGTTCCGTGGTGAAGCAGATCATTGGTGGGAATCGTGAAGCGCATCACCAAACTGCACTCAATATGTCTTGGGAAACATTTCAGAAACTGTTCAATGACGAGTACTTTCTTGAAAGTATTTGTCATATGAAAGAGGTAGAATTTATTAGACTGGAGCAGAACAACATGACGGTGCCCCAGTACTAGGCTAAGTTTGCGGAGTTATCCAGGTTGCACCTCATTTGGTAGAGAATGAGAAACGTATGACGAGGATATTTCTGAGAGGTCTGAAACCTGAAATTCGTCAATATCTTATCTCTCACAAATTTTCTCTATATTCAGATGTTGTCAACAGGGCTCAAATATTATAGCGAGATAATGAGTATGTTCAACCGAGGGACCACAACCAGGGTCATACCGGTGGCAACAGTCATCGGAGCAATGATAACCAGTGGGGAGGAAAGAATACGGACAAAAGCGGTAACCACTCGGGTGGTAATCGTAGCCATGATAATAGAAGAAGCGAGTCAGGAGGAGATTTCAAGAAGAGAAGGTATAACAATGACAACGTGAAGATGTCAGCACCAACATCAACTGTTTCTAGTAGAGGAGAACGACCACCGGTCGTATATTACAAATGCGGGAAAGAGAGACATATCAGCCCAAACTGCCCACAACAATCCAAGGTATGTTATTACTTTAGAAAGGAAGGTCATATAGTTCGAGATTGTTCTGTAGCGAAACCAAGTCCAGCGGGGATGGTAACTCCAAAGGCTGTCCCGGACAAGTCAAAATCAGCGGTTCCTGGAAGAGCGTTTGTCGTGACTGGCCAAAACGTGAGGAACCTGAACGAGGTGATCATGGGTAAGCTAATCATAAACTCTTGTGAAGTTTATGCCTTACTAAATACCGGTTCTACCCATTCTTTTATCTCTCCTACTTGTGCTCAACGTTTACACTTGACTCTGGAGAAATTGGACTTTGACTTATCTGTTGAGACTCCGTTAGGAGAAACTTTCATTACATCCACTGTTTATAAATCTTTCTTAATCCAAATTGGCACTATCACATTACCTGTTGATCTTATCTCTTTAAAGATACTTGCATCTGATGTGATTTTAGGGATTGATTGGTTAACCACTCATCAAGCCAAAATTGATTATTTTCATAAGGTTGTTAGTTTTCATATTCCTAACCAACCTGTTATGCGAATTCAAGCAACTAAACCACTAAAATCAATCATTGTCATATCAAGCCATAAAGCCATTCGTTTATTGAAAATGGATGTCAAGCTTTCTTAGCCCATGTTATTGATTTGAATAAAGACACGTTAGATTTGAACAATATTTCTGTTGTTAGTGAATTTCCTGATGTATTTCCTGAAGAACTTCCCGGTCTACCCCCATAACGTGAAGTTGGATTCTTTATTGACCTTGAACCTAGTACAAAGTCCATTTCTAAAAGCCCATATCGAATTGCTCCTATTGAACTTCAGGAGTTAAAGGTCCAACTACAAGAGTTGTTAGACATCGATTTCATTCATCCTAGTACATCTCCTTGGGGTGCTCCTATTTTATTCGAAAAGAAGAAAGACGGGAGTATGCGACTTTGTATTAACTACCGAGAATTGAACCATGTCACCATCAAGAATAGGTATCCGCTACCTCACATTGATGACCTATTTGACAAGTTGAAAGGAGCACAATTATTTTTAAAGATCGATATTCGTTCTGGATATCATCAGCTGAAGATTAAAACTAAGGATATTCCGAAGACTGCCTTCAGAACACGGTACGGGCATTATAAATTCTTAGTCATGTCTTTTTGATTGACTAATGCTCCCGCTTCTTTCATGGATATGATGAACCAATTATTCAAGGAATATTTGGATCAGTTCGTTGTTGTCTTTATTGATGACATCCTAATCTATTCCAAAAGCCGTGAAAATCATGAGCATCATTTCAAGCTGATACTTCAAAGACTTCGTGAAAACAAGCTATATGCCAAGATGAAGAAATATGAGTTCTGGCTTGAGGAAGTAGCATTCCTTGGGCACGTGTTGTCAAAACATGGAGTATCTGTTGACCCAACGAAGATTGAAGCAATACAAAGTTGGGAACAACCAAGTTCGATCGGATCAAGCACGTAGCTTTTTGGGCTTAATTGGTTATTATCTCGGAGATTCGTGGAAGGATTTTCTCGAATCTCTACTCCGTTAACTCAAATTGACTTTCGGAAGATACAAAATTTATATGGAGCGAGGAATGCGAGAATAGTTTCAAGAGCTCAAGAGGAGACTCATTTCGAAGATCCTGCTCGCAATACCATCTGGTTCGGATGGATTTGTTATCTACAACGATGCTTCATGCAAAGGGTTAGGATGTGTTCTCATGCAACATGGGAAAGTCATAACCTATGCCTCGCAATAACTCAAAGAATATGAGAGGAATTATCCTACTCATGATCTGGAGTTGGCAGCAATCGTTTTCGCATTGAAAATCTAGAGACACTACCTGTATGGGTAGAAAATGGAGATTTATACGGATCATAAAAGCCTCAAATATTTCTTCACCCAAAAAGAACTCAACAAGCGGCAACAACATTGGCTTGAGCTGTTGAAAGACTACAACCATACCATTCAATATCATCCCAAAAAAGAAAACATGGTAGCTGACGCATTGAGTAGAAGATCGTATGCGGGTACGAGTACGATATTGTTGACACAAAGACCCATTTTGTATGACTTACAAAGGATGGATATAGAGTTAAAGGCTCCAAGTACCCATGTGATGATGGAGAATGTACGAGTAGAACTGACTTTAATCGATAAAGTTAAAGCTATTCAAGCTACAGACCTGGAGCTGATGCGTATGAAGAAGAAAGTGCAAGAAGGTACTATTCCAGAAGCAGGAATCGATGAAGAAGGAATACTTCGAGTCAACTCTAGACTTTGCGTTCCTAATAATTCTAACTTGAAACATAGAATTATGATGGAGGCACACAACACACCGTTTGCAATCCATCCTGGTAGTACCAAAATGTATCATGATCTTTGACATACATTTTGGTGGAACAATATGAAGAGAGAGATCGCGGAGTTTATCTCGAGGTGTTTAACTTGTCAACGTGTAAAGGCGGAGCATCAAGTGCCAAAGGGTCAATTACAACCACTTGATATTCCAAAATGGAAGTGGGAACACATTACCATGGATTTCGTTACAGGTCTTTCCAAGGTTTCTCAAGGCATAAATGCGATTTGGGTTATTGTTCATAGATTAACCAAGTTTTCTCATTTCTTGCCGATATATGAGACTTATTCCCTTGAACATCTTGCTCGTATGTACGTGAATGAGATTATGAGATTGCATGGCATGCTAGTATCCATAGTTTTAGATCGTGACCCAAGATTCACTTCACAATTTTTTGTTAGCTTGCAGAAAGCTATGGGCACGGATTTATGATTCAGTTCAGCATATCATCCTCAAATGGACGGGCAATCAAAAAGGACTATTCAAACTCTTGAAGATCTATTAAGACTTTGTGTCCTTGATTTCAAAGGAAGTTGGGATAAGTATTTGCCATTGGTGGAATTCTCCTACAACAACAGTTATCAAGCAAGTATAGGAATGGCTCCATTCGAGGCGTTGTATGGACGAAAATATCGTTCTCCAGAATGTTGGGATGAGGTGGGAGAAGAAACATTGTTGGGACCAGAATTGGTACCCATGACTATAGAAAAGATACAAATGATCTGACAAAGTATACAAACCTCACAAGATCGATAAAAGAGTTGTGCAGATCTTAATCGAAAGGATGTGGAATTTAATATTGTGGATCATGTATTGTTACGTATTGCTCCATGGATAGGAGTTACAAGATTTGGGAAGAGAGGAAAGCTCAATCCATAATTTGTTGGTCCATTTGAGATTCTTGACCGAATAGGAAATGTGGCCTATAGACTCGCATTACCACCAAGCATGTCGCGTGTTCATAATGTTTTTCACATATCTATGCTTCGTAAATATGTAAAAGACCTAAACCATATTATTGAGTTAGAACTAGACGAGATAGCCAAAGATTTAACGTACGAGGAGGTACCTGTCAAGATCTTATATAGGAAAGAGCATGTCCAACGAACAAAGGTTATACCACAAGTTAAGGTTTTGTGGAGGAACCATGCTATTCAGGAAATGACCTGAGAGTTGGAATCGGAAATAAAAGCGAGGTATCCTCACCTTTTTGAATCACCAGGTACGTACGTCAATTTCGAGGATGAAATTTTATAAGGAGGGGAGGTTGTATGACCCCAACTTTTTATAAATAAAATTGAATTTCCTCTATTTATTATCTTGAAATAATAAGGAGTTAATTTGATATAATGTTTTATAAATAAAATTGAATTTCCTCTATTCATTATTTTGAATTAATAAGGTGTTAATTTGATATAATGCTTTGGTTATGGGTGAAATGTGCAAATTTTGCAAAATAAGGAAGTGGTTATCAAATATTCATTGTTGTCGGGAAATATTCATTTGGTCGTGGAATATTCTTGTTTTTGGGGAATATTCATACGACGGCGCATCCATTTATGGGCCCCATAATGGAAAACGGTCGGATGAAGAAAACGACAAGTATGAGTTTTTATAAATAACGACGTAATTATTACCGTTAACACTGTTGGAATACCTGGTGGTTAAAATACAGTAATACGCGTGATTGCACAGTAGGACACAGTATTTCACATTATTTTTGAATTATTGATTTTTACGTAAGAAGACACTACTCAATAATTGTTACAGTAATTACTGTTCAATATTTTATTTTATTAATTCAATAATTGCTACGTTGATATTTTATATTATTGTTGTTTCAATAATTGTCACTACACAATATTTCCCATTATCAGATCAATAAATATTATTTGAATAGTATTATTAGATAACATTATTGGCAATGTCTAGAAAGTTCTGTCGAGGAAAGGGGCTAGGTCATCTAATCATGGCATGATGAGAGAAATCCTTATCGAAAAGCCCCCTCTTTCCAGAAACTACTGCTGTTCATCATTATTATAATTCTGTAATATTATTTGTGAATAATTAATTATTGATTTATATGATAAGGAAATATTTATTTTATGTGGATATAAATGATGGATATATTTATTTTATGTGGTTATAAATGAAGGAATTAAAGCTGAGGTGTTTTATCAGTATTTTGTTAGAATGGAGGTATTAAAAATCATCCGTATGTGGATTCCAGATATTTTTGTCTGGAATTTGGAAAAACTTAAAGCTACAAAGTTGTAGAGAATTCAATTTCCTATGGAATTGACATAAAATTCGTGTTTTTATGATAAAATGGCTATTTATTATGAATTATTGAAGTTTCAAAATAAAATTAAAAACATGTTGGGCCCCACTTTTGGTTGGTGTGGAATTGCTAATTTTGGGTGGGCCCCACTATGGTGTGCTGAAATTTGATCAAAAGTGGCATGCTTGAATGGTTTTAGAATAATATTATTTTATTATTTAGTCTCCTTTGGCGTTCTAGCATTTTTCTATAAATAGGTGCTTAGGTTAGAATTGAAAATCACACTAGAAACATAAGTTTTCTCTCTCTATATTATCGAGCATATTTTTGTTAGTATTTAGATACTTTGAGAGTTTCTATTCAGTGCAATTTTCCTTCGGCATTACATCCGATATTTCGATCAAAAGTACTGTTATTTTGAGGTAAGGGATGTTATTTTCTTTGTAAATGATATTATTTCTTTCAATATCATTATGCCAAAATATTGGTATGAATTTTATTGTGGAATTTCTACCTTTTTCATGTCGAGGTTACTATTTATGTATACGGCACTATTCATGAATACGGTACTATTTACCGAAAAATGAAATTTTCTCTTCTTTGTCCAAGATGTCTATTATGGTTACTATCTTTGATTGTATCCATGTTTTGATCTTCATTCTTGAATTTTTTGCCACTATGAAGTGTTTTTGAACTTGGATTATCTAAAGTAAAAATCCTTAATATTTATCCTTTTGTCTCACTAGATTCATTTTCTTTAATATATTTTTCATCATCCTCAGTCCTAAATGATGATATTACTGAATATATTTGGCTTGTAGTGCAAAAATGAATGATTAACTGATGAATATCTTTGGCCCGTAGTGCTAAGATGAACAGGTGTTGAGATGAACATGACCAACTAGTGATATAAATGAATATCTTTAGCCTGTAGTGCAATGATGAATATTTGATTTAAGATGTATATTGATTGATGTTACAAGGATAAAATATTGACGATGAACTTTAAAATCTTAGAAGATAGTAGAATTCATTCTCTACTTGACTATTCTAATGGATTGTTGTTTCCGCTGCAGTTGTTGATCTAAAACTTGTTGTCTATTATATTCTATCATATTTTTCCTTGTTGAAGACTAATGATAGTTTGTTGTATATTATCTTAGTCATAATATTCTTTATTGGGCTAATTGAGGTCACTCTTTTCCTTTTTGTTCCATTTTTCTTCTCAGGAGGTGAGAATTTAGCAGGAACTAGCCGGGGTATGGAGTGATGATTCAAGATAGTTATTTTAGTAGTCCTCACTATTTTGTAAAATAGTGTATCAATAATTGTAATGAGGACTTATTTGAGTGTGGATATTGTGTAGAAGACAATATTTGTATTTAAACTCATAGTATGTGTGTTGTCGTATTTTGCACGACAATTCTAATAATAAAGTTGTAGTTGTTTCTGTACCATGTATTTGACGACTTAGAATGGGTGATGTATTCTTATTTTTGGGGCATCACAGTTCGTCATTTAGTCGGTGTTGTTGTTTACATGAGGATTATTGCCTTCCTGATGCACATTGTGACGCCCCCAAAATAGGTAT
Organism: Panax quinquefolius; assembly: GCA_020205615.1. Taxonomy (NCBI): domain Eukaryota; kingdom Viridiplantae; phylum Streptophyta; class Magnoliopsida; order Apiales; family Araliaceae; genus Panax; species Panax quinquefolius. The sequence continues at coordinate 82,190,129 of CM035159.1, read as the reverse complement.
ACATCACCCATTCTGAGTTGTCAATACATGGTATAGAAACAACTACAACTTTATTATTACAACGATAAGCTGTGAGTTTAAATACAAATATTATCTTCTAGACAATATCTATACTCAAATAAATCCTCATCACATTTATTGATACATTATTTTACAAAAATGGTGAGGACTACTAAACAACTCTCTCTAGAACCTTCATTCCATACCCGACTCGTACTCGCTTATATTCTCGCCTCACGAGAAAAAATGGAACAAAAGGAAAAGGGTGAGCTCAACTAGCTCAAGAAAGAATATTATAACTAAGATAATATACAACAAATTATCGTTAGTCTTCAACGAGGAAAAATCTAATAGAATACAATAGACAACAAATTTTAAATCAATATTCGCAATGAAATAATAATTCATTAGAAGAGTTAAGTAGAGAATGCAAACTACTATCTTCTATGTATGAATTTAAAAGTTCATTGTCTATCTTTTATCCCCCGTAACATCCATCAATATACATCCTGGAATCAAATATTCATCTTTTGCACCATGTGCCAAAGATATTCATCGATTGGTCATGTTCATCTAAACACTGCTCATCTTTGACTACGGCCAAAGATATTCTTCAGAAATCATTCATCTTTGCACTACGTGCCAAAGATATTCAATAATATCATCATTTAAGACCGAGGATGATGAAAATATTTTTTTAAAGAAACGAATCCAGGTGAAAACAAAAATGACAAGGATTAAGGATTAAGGATTCGTATTTTGTTTTATCCATGTTCAAAAATACCTCAAAAATAATCATAGTGGTGTAAAATTCAAGAATGATCAAAACATGGATACAATCAAAGCTAGTATCCAGAATAGATATTTTGGACAAAAAGAAGAAATTTTATTTTTTCGATTGAATAGTGCATTATCGTGAATAGTAAACTACACCAAAAGATAGAAATTCCACAAAAACATCTTCACGCTTCATGAATAGTACTCGTGAATAGTAACTCTTGAATAGTAACTCATGAATAGTAACTCATGAATAGTAACTTGAAGCATGAAAAAGTTCTAAATTTGATAAAAAGTTCCAACCAATATTTCAGCATAATGATATTGAAGAAATAATATCATTTGAGAAGAAAATAACATCCCTTACCTCGAAAGATTAGTACTTCTAAATTTGGAATTCCGGTATATCTTTGAAGGAACTTGCACCGTCTAACAATACTCAAAGTATACTCAAAATACTCACAAGAATACGCTCGATAATATAGAGAGAGAAAACTTCAGTTTCTGGTGTGATTTTCAATTCTAACCTAAGCACCCTATTTATAGGAAAATGCTTAGAACACCAAAGCAGAAAATTTAATAAAATATTAATATTAATATTACAAATTCCTACGCCCACTTTTAAGGATCTGAATTCAGCATTTACATCACATGCAAGACCCACCTTTAATGACAAAAACGTTTTTCATAATAAAAATAATTAAAACTTCAAAAATTAATTATTTTGAGCTTCGAACTTCAATAATTCATAATAAATAGCCCTTTCATCAGAAAAATTCGAATCTCATGAGTTTTTATAGGAAATTCAATTCTCTACAACTTTGCAGAAGAAAGTTTTCCAAATTCCAAATAGAAATTGATAGAAATCACAAGCAGGCGATTTTGTGTTATAATCAAATTTCGGTCAATAAATGGGGTCCACAAACATGTTTAACATGTTTTAAACATTTATTGCAAAAAAAATACTCTTCCTCCCTCGTATACTCATATATCCCACATTCGTTGTAAAAATATCACCATTATTATATTATTAAAATATAATAATATATTTAAATGAATTATTTTATCAGAAAAAGATAAAATTTCAATTTTCAACAATTGTCACATTAAAAATTTTCTCCATCTATATCCACATAAAATCAATATTTTCCTCATCATATGAATCAATAATTAATTATTCACAAATAATATTACAGAATCACAATATTGACAACCAAAGCAGTTCCCAAGAAAGAGGGGCTTTCAATAAGAATTTCTCCTTACTGTTGCCTTGATTAGGTGACCAAACCTCTCCTTAGACAGAACTTTCTAGACATTGCCAATAATGTTATCTAATAATATTATTAAGATAATATGAATTATTGCTTCGATAATAAAAAAATACTGTGTAATGACAATTATTGAAACAACAGCAATATAAAATATCAACGCAACAATTATTGAATCAATAAAATAAAATCTTTGAGCATTAATTACTGTAACAATTATTGAGTAGTGCCTTCTACGTAAGAATCAATAATTGGTGCAATACCGTGTGCTACTATGTTTTAACCAATTAAAGTATTTTAACATTCAATAACTAGAATAACTACGCCTGTAGTTATTTTTAAACAACTTATATTTGTCGTTTTCTTCATCCAATCGATTTCGTTATTGGGGCCCATACATGGTCACGCTGCCGCATAAATACGAATATTCCCCGATAGTACGAATATTCCACGACCAAACGAATATTCTCCACAACAATGAATATTTTATAACCACTTGCTTATTTTGAAATATTTATGTATTTTACCCCTAACTATCCACATTAATCACATCAACCCTTACTATTTCAAAATAATAAATAGAAAATTAAATTTTATTAATAATAAGTTGGGGTCTTACAACCTTCCCTCCTTATGAAATTTCGTCCTCTCGAAATTGGCGTACGACATACACAGTGTTTGAAAAGGTGAGGATACCTCGCTTTCATTTCCGTTTCCAATTCCGTGTCATTTCTCTATAGCATGATTCCTCCACAAAACTTTAACTTGTGGTATGACCTTTCTTGCGATAGGACATGCTCCTTCCTATCCAAAATCTTGACAGTACCTCCTCACACGTTAGTTCTTGACTATCTCGTGGGTTCTAACTCTATAACGTGGTTCGGGTCTTTCACATATTTAAAAGTACGAGATATGTGAAACACATTATGAACACGAGACATACTCGGAGAGGTAACGCGAGTCTATAGGCTACATTTCCTACTCGGTCAAGAATTTGAAATGGACCAATAAATCGTGGATTGAGCTTTCCTCTCTTCCCAAATCTTGTAACTCCCTTCCATGGAGCAACTCGCAACAATACATGATGATCCCCACACTAAATTCCACGTCCTTTCGATGAAGATCCGCATAAATCTTTTGTCGATCTTGTGCCGTTTGTATCGTTTGTCTAATCATTTGGATCTTTTCGGTGAGTAAATACGTACTAACTCGGGTCCCAACAATGTTGCTTCACCCACCTCATCCCAACATATTGGAGAGCGACATTTTCGTCCATATAATGCTTGAATGGAGCCACACCTATACTTGCACGATAAGCTGTTGTTATAGGAGAATTCTACCAATGGTAAATACTTATCCTAAGCGCCCCTTGAAGTTTAGGACACAGAGTCTTAATAAATCTTCAAGAGTTTGAATAGTCCTCTCGATTGTCCGTCTGTTTTGGGGATGGTATGCCGAACTAAATCGCAAATCCGCGCCCATAGCTTTTTGCAAGCTAACCCAAAATCTTGAAGTAAATCTTGGGTCACGATCCGAAACTATGGATCTTGGCATGCCATGCAACCTCACAATTTCATTCACGTACATACTAGCAAGACGTTCAAGGGAATAAGTCTCCCGTATTGGCAAGAAATGAGTAGACATGGTTAATCTATCAACAATAACCCAAATAGCATTGATGCCTTGAGAAACCGTAGGAAGACCCGTAACGAAATCCATGGTAATGTGTTCCCACTTCCATTTCGGAATCTCAAGTGGTTGCAATGGACCCTTAGGTACTAGATGCTCCGCCTTTACACGTTGGCAAGTTAAACACATCGAGATAAACTTTGCAACTCTCTCTCTTCATATTGTTCCACCAAAATGTATGTCAAGATCACGATACATTTTAGTACTTCGAGGATGGATTGCAAATGGTGTATTGTGTGCCTCCATCATAATCTTGTACTTCAAATCAGTCGTTAGGAACACAAAGTCTAGAGTGGACTCAAGTATTCCTTCTTCATCAATTCTCGCCGGAATAGCTCCTTCTTGTACTTTCTTCTTCATACGCATCATTTCCAAGATTTGGTGGCTCGAGCAACCTTAACTTTTTCTATTAAAGTTGGCTCTATCGTATACTTGACATCATCGTGACTCGCTCGTTCAGATATGATCTTCTACTCAGCGCGTCATACTACCACGCTCGCTTTTCCAAGATGGTATTGAATAGTGTGGTCGTAGTCTTTCAATAGCTCGAGCCAACGTCATTTGCCGCGTGTTGAGTTCTTTTTGAGTGAAGAAATATTTAAGGCTTTTGTGGTGCGAATATATCTCCACTTTCTCCCCATATAGATAGTGCCTCCATATCTTTAACGCTTGAAAGCGATTGCCGCTAACTCTAGATCATGAGTAGGATAATTCCTCTCATACTCTTTAAGTTGTCGCGAGGCATAGGCTATGACTTTCCCACGTTGCATGAGAACACATCCTAACCCTTTGCACAAGCATCATTTGTAGATAACAAATCCATCCGAACCGGATGGTATTGTTAGAACAGTCTGCGAAATAAGTCTCCTCTTAAGCTCTTGGAAACTCTTCTCGCATTCTTCGCTCCAAGCAATTTCAGTATCCTTTTGAGTTAGTTGAGTTAATGGAGTAGCGATTAGAGAAAACCCTTCCACGAATCTCGATAATAACCAACTAAGCCCAAAAACTACGTGCTTCATCACCACAAACTTGGTTGCTCCCAACTTTGTATTGCTTCAATCTTGGCCGGATCAGCAGATACTCCATGTTTCGACACCACGTGCCCAAGGAATGCTACTTCCTCAAGCGAACTTGCATTTCTTCAATTTGGCATATAGTTTGTTTTCACGAAGCCTTTGGAGTACCCGACTTCAAATGGTGCTCATGATCTTCACGACTTTTGGAATATATGAGGATGTCATCAATAAAGACAACAACGAATCGATCCAAATATTCCTTGAATACTCGGTTCATTATATCCATGAAAGTCGCAGGAGCATTAGTCAATCCGAAAAGACATGACTAAGAATTCATAATGCCCGTCTGGGAGTTCTAAAGGCGGTCTTTGGAATATCCTCGATTCTAATCTCAAATTGATGATATCCGAGCGAAGATCGATTTTGAAAAGAATTGTGCCCTTTGCAGAATGGTCAAACAAGTCATCAATACGAGGTAGAGGATACCTATTCTTGATGGTGACATGGTTCAATTCCCGATAGTCAATACAAAGTCGCATACTCCGTCTTTCTTCTTTTCAAAAAAGCAGAGCACCCCAAGGAGATGTACTTGGGGCCGAATGAAACCGATGTCCAACAATTCCGTAGTTGGACCTTTAACTCCTGAAGTTCAATAGGAGCCATTCGATATGGGGTTTTAGAAAGGGCTTTGTACCGGAGTTCAAGATCAATAAAGAATTCAATTTCACGTTACGGGGTAGGCCGGGAAGTTCTTTTGAAATACGTCGGAAAGTCAATAACAACAGGAATATTATTCAAATTTGGCGTGTCTTTATTCAAATCCATAACATGGGCTAAGAAAGCTTGACATTCATTTTTCAATAAGCGAATAGCTTTATGATTAGATATAGCGGTGATTGATTTTAATGGTTTAGTTGCTTGAATTAGCATACAATGGTTGGTTAGGAATATGAAAACTAACAACCTTACGAAAACAATCAATTTTGGCATGATGAGTAGTTAACCAATCAATCCCTAAAATCACATCAAAAGCAAGTATCTTTAAAGAGATAAGGTCACGAGTGTAAGGTAATGGTGCCAACTTGAATCAAACAAGATTTATAAAGCGGTGGATGTGATGAAAGTTTCTCCTAACGGAGTTTCCACAGATAAAGGTCAAAGTCTAATTTCTCCGAGTCAAGTTTAAACGTTGAGCACATGTAGGAGAGATAAATGAAATGGGTAACCTTGTGGCGCCCCCAAAATAGGTATACATCACCCATCTTGGGTCGCCACTTACATGGTACGTAATTTAAAAACAACTTATTAACATAAGCGTAGGTATAATGTCGACATAAGCGTGAGTTTAAATACAAATATCGTCTACTAGATATTATACAAACTCAAACAAAAAGTCCTCATTACGATTATTATCACACTATTTTACGAGAATAGTGAGGACTACTAATACTATCTTGGGACCATCACTCGTTTCCCAGGCTCGTCCCGGCTATATTCTCATTTCAAGAGAAACGGTGAAAGAAAGGGTGAGCTCAACTAGCCCGAAGAAATATTATGACTAAGATAATAAAGAATAAATTATCAATAGTCTTCAACAATGTTAAAGCGATAAAATACAATGAACAAACCGGTTTAAGCTTTATGTGAAATATGCAATCCATTAAAAAGTCAAGTAGAAAATAAAGTCTACTATATCTTTTTAGGTTTTAAAAGTTTTCATCATCTTTGTTATAGGCGAGACTCAAACTTTAATAAATATTCCACATCATCGAATTACCCCACTTACTACGGCCGAGGATATTCTTTAGTATCGCGACCACAATTATTCATGCACTACGGCCGAGAATATTTGTGTATTCATTAATGGTCATGATCATGCCAACAAGCGTCCACCAATGCACTCTGACAGAATCGAGGATTTTTATCACATCATTTGTAACATTACGGTCATGATTACAAGAATAGTCTCTGGTCATAATCATACCAAGTACATCTATGCACTCATGTGCCGTAGATGACTTTAAAAAAATATAAACATGAGGATGATGACAATGATATAAGAATTGATAAAACAAGTTCAAGAATTATTTTATCCGGGGAATTATTAACGTCCAAATTATCAACATGATCTTTGTTTTGTAGAGTAAAATTCAAGAATGATCGGAAGAATATTTTCATGAAAAGATTTGGATGAAACACAAATATCAAGGATATTCCACTAATTTCATGGAGTATAGAAGTCAAGGTTTTAACCAATGGGTATAATAAAGAATGAAATAACAAAAGAAATCACCATGCATGCGATAGAAGCGCTTGCAGACGGAGTTATTCCAACAGAATAATAAAGAAGCGGAACAAGTTAGAGGTGAAATTAATGCAAGCAAGCGAGGATGTTCCAATGAATAATAATAAAGATGGGAACCAGATCCGGTGTAAAACACACGGATAGGATATTCCAGCGAGAATAATAAAAGGCGGGAACCGGTCAGGTGTAAAACACATGCATGAGGATGTTCCAGCGAGAATAATAATAAAGGCGGAATCGAGTCCGGTGTAAAAAACACATGACAGGATGTTCCAATGAATAATAGAAGAATGTCACCAAGTATAGGGTAAACCACTTATCTGAAGTTATTCCAACGAATAATAAGCAATGAAATAACAGCAGTTCTCTTCATGAATAAGAAAGAATAACACCCTTACATTTGGTAGGAGATTGAATCTTTATGGCGGTGTAGTAACAAAATACTCTTCTTCTTTCTCTTCTTATTCTCTATACTTTCTCTCTATAGCTTGAATGAATTAAGTGAAAAATAATGAAGCCCTAGGCCTCTATTTATAGAAGATTTCTAGCTTAGCTTTGCTTAGTGTGAAAAAATGAGTGGCTCGACTTATGTTGAAAGTGGTTTGGCGTCTGTAATGTGAAGCGACAAGTGGTTCGGCGCTTTGTAATGTGAAGCGACAAGTGGTTCGACGTCTGGTAAAGGTAATTACTATTAACGAAGGTAAATACTATTGTGAAGGTAAATACTATTCACAAGGGTAATTACTATTAAGGTGAAGGTAATTACTATTGTGAAGGTAAATACTATTCACAAGGTAATTACTATTATGAAGGTAATTACTATTACGAAGGTAAATACTATTGATTGAAGAGACTCTTAGATGATGACATATAGCCCCCATAAAATAATCAAACTTACCACAAATCATTTTATTTTTCATCAACACATATTTAATCTTTTAACAATTATTAATCATTTATAACTTGTCGTCTCAATTATTGATTTAATACTATAACATATTATCTGAGATGATCTTTGTGACAATAATTGAATCAATAATATAAGAGATATGATCGTGACAATTCTTGTAGCAATAATTGAGCATAGGTGAGTGACTTCTCACGTAAGCATCGATAATCAATCTGAGTGTCTGCTCTTATGCGACTACGCGTATTCTTGTACTTTTACCCATAGGGTAGTTCAGCAGTTTTAACGGTAACACCTCCATAGTTATTTTTATAAAATATTTTTGTTGTTTTCTCAATCGACAATAATTACATTTGTGGGGTCCACCGATGATTGAGCCGTTATGCGAATATTCCTAACAAAAAAGAATATTCCCGACCAAACGAATATTTTATAACAACTTACATACTTTGCAAAATTTATAAATATTCCCCACAACTATAACATTATATCAAATTTATTCCATAATATTCAAAAATAATATTTATAGAAAAATTCATCTTTATTTATAAAATTTGAGGGTCTTACAACCTCCCTTCTTATGAAATTTCGCCCTCGAAATTAGGGTGCGTACACTGGTATGTCGAAGAGGTAAGGATACCTTGATTTCATTTGATTCTAACTCCCAAGTCATTTCCTCAACAACATCGTGGTTCCTCCACAAAACTTTGACTTGAGGTATAACCTTGGGCGTAGAATATGTTCCTTCTTATCAAAATTTGAGCAGGAACCTCTTCATACGTCAAATCTTCCGCTATTTCGTCCGGTTCTAACTCAATAATATGGTTCGGGTCTTTCACATATTTACGTAACATAGATATGTGAAAAGCGTTATGAACACGAGACATATTTGGCGGTAAAAGTTTAGTCTATAGGCCCGCAGTTCCTACTCGATCGAGGATTAAAATGGACCAGATGAATCGAGGGTTAAGTTTTCCTCTCTTTCCAAATCTTGTAACTCCTTTCCATGGAGCAACTCTTAACAACACATGATCTCCTATATCGAATTCCACGTCCTTTCGATGAAGATCAAGATAATTCTTTTATCGATTTTGTGAGGTTTTTTTATCGTTGTCGGATCGTTTGAATCTTTTCCGTAGTCATACATACCAACTCCGGTCCCAACAACGTTGCTTCACCAACTTCATCCCAAAGATCTTGGAGATCGACACTTTCTTCCATACAGCGCTTGAATGGAGCCATGCCGATACTTGGTTGATAAGCTGTTGTTGTAGGAAAACTCCACCAATGGTAAGAACTTGTCCCAACTCCCTTGAAATCAAGGACACACGAGTCTTAATAGATCTTCAAGAGTTTGAATAGTCCTCTCCATTGTCCGTCAAAATGCGAGGATGATATCCGAGCTAAATCGTAAGTACGTGCCCATAGCTTTTTGCAAACTAACCCAAAATTGTGAAGTGAATCTTGGGTCTCGATCGGAAACTATGGATACCGGTATACCATGCGATCTTACAATCTCATTTATGTACATCTGAGCAAGGCGTTCAAGTGTATAAGTTTCTCGTATCGGTAAGAAATGAGCGGACTTGGTCAATCTATCAACAATGACCCAAATCGCATCAATGCCTTGAGAAACCTTAGGAAGGCCGTGCTTGAAATCCATGGTAATGTGCTCCCACTTCCATTACGGAATTTCAAGTGGTTCTGATGGACCTTTTGGTACTTGATGCTCGCTTTAACTTCGTTGACAAGTTAGACACCTTGAGATAAGCAGCGCTATCTCTCTCTTCATATTGCTCCACCAAAATGTATGGCGAATATCATGATACATTTTGGTACTCCGAGATGGATTGCAAATGGTGTGTTGTGCGCCTCCATCATGATATTATACTTTAAATCGGGGTCGTTAGGAACACAAAGTGGAGTTGACTCAAGTATTCCTTCTTCATCTATTCTTGCTTAAGCATAGCACCTTCTTGCACTTTTTTTTCCTCATACGCATCGGCTCAGTGTTTGTAGCTTGAAAAGCGACTTTAACTTTATCGATTAAAGTCGGTTCTACTCGTATACTACGCTTTATCATCACATGCGTCCACAGAGTCTTTAACTCTATCTCCATCCTTTGCAAGTCACACAAATGGGCCTTTGCGATTGACAACATCGCACTCGTACTTGCATATGATTTTCTACTCAATCGTCGCCTACCACGTTCGCTTTTCGGGATGGTATTGGATGGTATGATCATAATCTTTCAACAGTTCAAGCCAACGTCGTTGTCGCATGTTGAGTTCCTTTTGAGTGAAGAAATATTTGAGGCTTTTATGATCCGTAAAGATCTCCACTTTCTCCCCATACAAGTAATGCCTCCAAATTTTAAGTGAAAACAACAATTTGCCAACTCTAGATCATGAGTAGGATAATTCCTCTCATATTCTTTGAGTTGTCATGAGGCATAGGCTATAACTTTTCCATGTTGCATAAGAACACATCCTAACCCTTTTTCCCGAAGCATCTTTGTAGATGACAAATCCCTCCGAGGCGGATGGTATTGTCGAGCAGTCTTTGAAATAAGTCTCCTCTTGAGTTCTTGAAAACTCTTCTCACATTCTTCGCTCCAATAGAACTTTGTATCTTCCGAAAGTCAATTTGAGTCGATGGAGTAGCGATTCGAGAAAATCCTTCCACGAATCTCCGATAATAACTGTATTAAACCGAGAGAAAGCTACATTATCGTGGTTGGATCCTTGATTTAGGTTGTTCCAAGCTTTGAATAGCTTCAATCTTTCTTTGGGTCAACGGATATTCCATGACTTGATACCACGTGCCCAAGGAATGCTACTTCTTCAAGCCGAACTCGCATTTCTTCAACTTGGCATAAAGCTTATATTCACGAAGCTTTTGGAGTGTCGACCTCAAGTGTTGCTCATGATCTTCACGGCTTTTGGAATAAATAAGGATGTCATCAATAAAGGCGACCACAAAGTGATCTAAATATTCCTTGAATACTCGGTTCATCATATCCATGAAGGCGGCGGAGCATTAGTCAATCCAAAGGACATGACTAGGAATTCATAATGCCCGTCTGGGAGTTTTTGAAAGCCGTCTTTGGAATGTCGGTGGTTCTAATCTTCAATTGGTGATATCAGGACGAAGATCGATCTTTGAAAAGAATTTGGCTCTTGCAATAATTGGTCAAACAGGTCATCAATACGCGGCAATGGATACCTATATTTTGATGGTGACATGATTCAACTCCCGATAATCAATACAAAGTCGCATACTCCCATCTTTCTTCTTCATGAATAGAGCAGGAGCACCCCAAGGAGAAGTACTAGGGGGCGAATAAAGCCGATGTCTAACAATTCCTGCGGTTGGGTCTTTAACTCACGAAGTTCAATAGAGCCATTCGATATGGGGCTTTGGAAATAGGTTTTATCTAGGGTTCAAGGTCGATACAAAATTTAATTTCACGCTCTGGGGGTAGGGGGAAGTTCTTGAGGGAATACGTCGGGAAATTTATTAACAATAGGAATATCGTTTAAAAGCGGCGTATTTTTATTTAAATCGTAACATGAGCTAAGAAAGCTTGACATCCGTTTTTCAATAAACGAATAGCTTTATGGCTTGAGATGACCGTGATTGATTTTAATGGTTTGGTTGTTTGAATTCGCATAATAGGTTGATTAGGAATATGAAAGCTAACAACCTTACGAAAACAATCAATTTTTGCATGATAAGTAGTTAACCAATCAATCCCTAGAATCACGTCAAATGCAAGTATTTTTAATGAAATAAGATCGACAAGTAATGTGAGGGTACCGATTTGAACCAAACAAGACTTATAAGCGAGTGGATGTAATGAAGGTTTCTCCCAGCGGAGTTTCCACAGATAAGTCAAAGTCTAATTTCTCGGAGTCAAATTTAATCGATGGCGCAAGTAGGAGAAATAAAAGAATGGGTAGAACCCAGGTATCAAATAAAGTATAGACTTCATTAGAGTTTATGATAAGCTTACCCGTGATGACCTCATTTGATTCCTTGCTCTTTGGGAGGTCACAACAAACGCTCTCCCTTGCACTTCTGGGTTTTGAATTTTACGGGATGGCCTTTGGTGCCTCCATCCTAAGTGAATTTGTCTTGATGGCGAAAAATCGAGCTAAGTGACCTTCTCTTCCACAATTATAACATGCTTTGGACTGGCATGACGCAGATTTGGTGATGTGTCCCTCTCCTCCGCATTTGAAGCATATGATAGGTGGTCTTTCTCCTTCCTTAACAATGGGTCTTTGGTCTTTGGCGTCTTTCCACCATTGTTGAATCTCCGCTTTCTTGAAATGTCCATTCTTATTGTTTTAGTACGATTACCACCGGAAGTGGTTACCATATCCGCCTGTTGATTCCCCACGCTTGTTGTCACCGCTTGCCGATGACTCTCTCATTTGGTATTATAATTTTGAATTGCGCTCTCTTTTAGTTCGTTAACTCATTATCGCGCTCCACTAAGCGAGCCCTATTTACAACATCTCGAATACAAACACGGTTTATGAGAAATAAGATGTTGACGTATCTCGACTTCAAACCTCTTAAAAACATTCGCGCCATTCTCTCTTCATTATCCACCAAGTGGGGATGGCAACCGTGATAACTCCGCAAATTTTGCCTCGTATTGCGACACGGTCATATTGTTTTGTTCTAACTTGATAAACTCCACCTCCTTAATGTGGCGAATACTTTCGAGAAAGTATTTGTCGTTGAACGACTCTGGAACTTCTCCCAAGATATCTTTCTGACAATGAAGTTGAGTCGTTTACCGATTCCACCGATGTCTGCCTCTCGCGCAACATAAAGGCGTGAAAGGAACCTTTTGCTCCTCGGAGCATCCCAAGACATCAAATATCTTGGTAATCTGCTTTATCCATGCTTCCTTGAAGTGGTTTTGGCTCTCCCTTAAACTCCGGTGGTCCCAGCTCCTTGAATTGTTTAGCGGTGACCGCTTGGAGAGTTTTCCGTGTTTCCACATACATTTTGGGCGAGAGTCGCTCTACTTTCTTTGTTGCATAAATTGCATAAAGCCTCCGAACATTTGATCATTCATCATTTGGTGGGTGTTGTTGTTTGCATGAGGATTATCGCCTTCACGATGCACATTATCACGATTATTGATATGTGGTGAATCAACGATCGCTTGCGCTCCATTGCTATTCTCAACATTCTCGGATGTCATTTTGAGAATCGCCACAAAACAAAAGGTTAATTGACATGTAACAAATTATCCCTATCTTCCGACCAACCAATAAAATAGCACATAAATTTAGGTAGGTCATACTAGCGAAGGTATTTCCGCTCTCTCCTCTCTAGTACTATTCTCACATCTTAGCGAGGATCATATCCTAAGCTCGATATCAAATTGTGGCGCGCCCCAAAAATAGGTATACATCACCCATCTTGGGTCGCCACTTACATGGTATGTAATTTAAAAACAACTTATTAACATAAGCGTAGGTATATGTCGACATAAAGCGTGAGTTTAAATACAAATATAAATCTACTAGATATTATACAAACTCAAACAAAAGTCCTCATTACTGATTATTATCACACTATTTTACGAGAATAGTGAGGACTACTAATACTATCTTGAGGACCATCACTCGTTTCCCAGACTCGTCCCGGCTATATTCTCATTTCAAGAAGAAACGGTGAAAGAAAGGGTGAGCTCAACTAGCCCGAAGAAGAAATATTATGACTAAGATAATGCGAGAATAAATTATCAATAGTCTTCAACAATGTTAAACCGATAAAATACAATAGACAACCGGTTTAAGCTGCGGTGAATATCTGATCCATTAAAAGAGTCAAGTAGAAAATAAAGTCTACTATCTTTTAGGTTTTAAAAGTTTTTCATCATTTGTTATAAATTTGAGACTCACTTTAATAAATATTCCACAACATCGAATCACCCACACTTTTACGGCCAAGGATATTCTTTAGTATCACGACCACAATTATTCATGCACTACGGCCAAGAATATTTGTGTATTCATTAATGGTCATGATCATGCCAACAATCGTCCACCAATGCACTACGGCTGAATCGAGGATTTTTATCACATCATTTGTAACATTACGGTCATGATGATTACATCGAATAGTCTCTCTGGTCATAATCATACCAAGTCCATCTATGCACTCTGTGCCATGAGATGACTAAAAAAAAAATATAAACATGAGGATGATGACAATAATATAAGAATTCAATAAAACAAGTTCAAGAATTATTTTATCCAGGAATTATTAACGTCCAAATTATCAACATGATCTTGTTTTGTAGAGTAAAATTCAAGAATGATCGGAAGAATATTTTCATGAAAGATATCTTTGGATGAAACGCAAATATCAAGGATATTCCACTAATTTCATGGAGTATAGAAGTCAAGGTTTTAACTTATTTGGGTATAATAAAGAATGAAATAACAAAAGAAATCACCATGCATGCGATAGACCCGCATGCAGACGGAGTTATTCCAATGAATAATAAAGAACGGAACGAGTCGGTGAAATTCACACCGCAAGCGGGATGTTCCAACAGAATAATAAAGATGGAACCGATCGGTGTAAAACACACGAGATAGGATATTCCAGCAGAATAATAAAAAGCGGAACCGAGTGGGTGTAAAACACATGCATGGATGTTCCAATGTAATAATAATAAAGGCGGAACCGGTCCGGTGTAAAAACACACATGACAGGATGTTCCAGCGAGAATAATAGAAGAATGTCACCAAGTATAGGGTAAACCACTTATACTGAGTTATTCCAGCGAGAATAATAAGCAATGGAATAACAACAGTTCTCTTCATGAATAAGAAAGAATAACACCCCTTACATTTGGTAGGAGATTGAATCTTTGCGGCGATTGTAGTAACAAAATACTCTTCTTCTTTCTCTCTTATTCTCTCTATACTTTCTCTCTCTATAGCTTGAATGAATTCGTGAAAATAATGAATCCCTAGGCCTCTATTTATAGAAGATTTCTAGCTTAGCACCGCCGTGTGAAAAGGCAAGTGGCTCAGAAAAAATTGGTTTGGCGTCTACGTAATGTGAAGCGACAAGTGGTTCGGCGCTTTGTAATGTGAAACGACAAGTGGTTCGACATCCGGTAAAGGTAATTACTATTAACGAAGGTAAATACTATTATTTAAGGTAAATACTATTCACAAGGGTAATTACTATTGACGAAGGTAATTACTATGTGAAGGTAAATACTATTCACAAGGGTAATTACTATTAACGAAGGTAATTACTATTGACGAAGGTAAAATACTATTGATGAAGAGACTCTTAGATGATGACATATGAGCCCCCATAAAATAATCAAACTTACCACAAATCATTTTATTTTTCATCAACACATATTTAATCTTTCAACAATTATTAATCATTTATAACATGTCGTCTCAATTATTGATTTAATACTATAACATATTATACGGATGATCTTTGTGACAATAATTGAATCAATAATATAAGAGATATGATCAAAGAATTCTTTGTAGCAATAATTGAGCATAGGTGAGTGACTTCTCACGTAAGCATCGATAATCAATACTAGTGTCTTACTATGCAACTACGGCGTATTCGTATACTTTTACCACCGGGTAGTTCAGCGGTTTTAACGGTAACACCTCCGTAGTTATTTTTATAAAATATTTTTGTCGTTTTCTCAATCCGACAATAATTACATTGTGGGGTCCACCAATGATTGAGCCATTATGCGAATATTCCTAACAAAAAGAATATTCCCAGACCCAAACGAATATTTTATAACAACTTGCATACTTTGCAAAATTTATAAATATTCCCCACAACTATAACATTATATCAAATTTATTCCATAATATTCAAAAATAATATTTATAGAAAAATTCATCTTTATTTATAAAAAGTGGGGTCTTACAAGCACCCCAGTATCAAGTAAGGTATAAACTTCACAAGAATTTATAAATAGCTTACCGTGATCACCTCGTTTGGGTTCCTCGCATTATGACCGGTCACAACAAACGATCTTCCGGAATCGTTGACTTTGACTTTTCGGGGAGTCTTTTGAGTCACCCGTCCCCATTGAACTAGGTTTATTCATCGTATAATCTCGGCGATATGTCCTTCCTTTCCACAATTATAGCATACCTTGAGCTGTTGTGGGCGGTTTGAATCGATATGTCCCTCTTTCCGCATTTATAACATATGACCGGTGGTCGTTCTCCTCCCTTAGAACCGATTCTTTAAGACCGCTGCGTCTTCATATGGTCATTGTTAAATCTCCTCTTTTAAAATCTCCTCGACTCGCTTCTTCTATTTTCATGGCCATGATTACCACCAGAGTGGTTACCATTTTGTCCGTCTTCTTTTCTCCATTTGGTTATCATTATTCTACATTGATCGCTATCTACGGTACGATCACGGTTGTGGTACCTCAGGTTGACAAGTACTCGTTATCTCGCTCTAATAATTGAGCCACTCGTTTACAACATCTGAATAGAGAAAATTTATGAGAAATGAGATATTGGCGTATCTTGGGGTTTCAAACCTCTAAGAAACATCCGTGTCACACGTTCCTCATTCTCCACCAAATGAGGTGCAAACACGGATAACTCTGCAAACTTTGCCTCGTCTTTGAGACACCGTCTATGTTGTTTTGTTCTAATCGATGAACTCCACTTCCTTCATATGACGAACACTTTTCGGAAAGTATTTGTCATTAAATAGTTTCAAACGCGTTTCCCAAGACATCTTTGAGTGCTTGGTGGATGGTACGCTTCCTGCAGACTCCACCGAAGAGTCCGCTTTAGCCACGGAACATAAAGGTGGCGAATGGAACCTTCTGTTCCTCAAGTGCATCCCAAGACATCGAATATCTTGGTAATTTTCTTGACCCATGTTTCCGCTTATGATCGGATCCGGCTTTCCCTTAAATTCGTGGTCCCAACTCTTTGAAGCGCTTGGGCATGTTGTGACAACCCGTGAATTGCTATCATTTTCTCCCGTATTTTGAACACGAGTCTCCTAAATCGATTTTGCATGAAGCGCAAAAAGCTTCTAAACATCCCCTCGTTCATCATCTCGCTCAATGGTGTTGTTCACGGGAGGAACATTGCCCGACTGTTGCCGCGTTCTCCTCGTTGGTGAGTCTGAGGCGTCTCCACGGTCTCATTTCCATTGTTAATATTCTCGGTCGACATTCTCAAATACGTTTGTCATAAAACAAGGGTTAAATAAGGAAATCAATATATCACATAATATCCCTATATATCTTGACCAACTAATAAATAAGCTTAGGTAGGACACACTAGCGAAGGATTTACTCGTCTCTCCCTCCTAGTTCTATTCCCGATCTCGCTTGGAGATCATATCCCTAAGCTCGATACCATTTGTGGCGCCCCCAAAATAGGTATACATCACCCATTACGAGTTGTCAATACATGGTATAGAAACAACTACAACTTTATTATTACAACAAGAAAGCTGTGAGTTTAAATACAAATATTATCTTCTAGACAATATCTATACTCAAATAAATCCTCATCACATTTATTGATACATTATTTTACAAAAATGGTGAGGACTACTAAACAACTCTCTCTAGAACCTTCATTCCATACCCCAGGCTGTACTCGCTATATTCTCGCCTCCCGAGAAAAATGGAACAAAAAAGGAAAGGGTGAGCTCAACTAGCTTCAAGAAAGAATATTATGACTAAGATAATATACAACAAATTACCGTTAGTCTTAAGCAGGAAAAATCTAATAGAATACAATAGACAACAAATTTTAAATCAATATTCGCAATGAAATAATAATTCATTAGAAGAGTTAAGTAGAGAATGCAAACTACTATCTTACATGTATGAATTTAAAAGTTCATTGTCTATCTTTTATCCCTGTAACATCCATCAATATACATACGGAACCAAATATTCATCTTTGTACTACTGGGCAAAGATATTCATCGATTGGTCATGTTCATCTAAACACTGTTCATCTTTGCACTACTACCAAAGATATTCTTGAAATCATTCATCTTTGCACTACGGGCCAAAGATATTCAATAATATCATCATTTAAGGCGAGGATGATGAAAATATTTTTTAAAGAAACGAATCCAAAGTGAAACAAAATGACAAGGATTAAGGATTAAGGATTCGTACTTCGTTTTATCCATGTTCAAAAATACCTCAAAAATAATCATAGTGGTGTAAAATTCAAGAATGATCAAAACATGGAAACAATCAAAGCTAGTATCGAGAATAGATATTTTGGACAAAAAGAAGAAATTTTATTTTTTGGTGAATAGTGTCAGAGTATCGTGAATAGTCTTTGTATCGTGAATAGTAACTCAGAGCACCAAAAGATAGAAATTCCACAAAAAACATCTTCACGATTAAATGAATAGTACTCGTGAATAGTAACTTTCGTGAATAGTAACTCATGAATAGTAACTCGTGAATAGTAACTCATGAATAGTAACCCTGACATGAAAAAGTTCTAAATTTGATAAAAGTTCCAACCAATATTTCAAAGATAATGATATTGAAGAAATAATATCATTTGAGAAGAAAATAACATCCCTTACCTCGAAAGATTAGTACTTCAAATTTGGAATTAGTATATAGTCTTTGAAGGAACTTGCACCGTCTAACAATACTCAAAGTATACTCAAAATACTCACAAGAATAAATTTCGATAATATAGAGAGAAAACTTGAGTTCGGTGTGATTTTCAATTCTAACCTAAAGACACCTATTTATAGGAAAATGCTTAGAACACCAAGTAGAAAATTTAATAAAATATTAATATTAATATTACAAAATTCCTACGCCCACTTTTAAGGATCTGAATTCAGCATTTACATCACATGCAAGACCCACCTTTAATGACAAAAACGTTTTTCATAATAAAATAATTAAAACTTCCAAAATTAATTATTTGAGACTTGAACTTCAATAATTGATAATAAATAGCCCTTTCATCAGAAAATTCGAATCTCGCGAGTTTTTATAGGAAATTCAATTCTCTACAACTTTGCAGAAGAAAGTTTTTCCAAATTCCAAATAGAAATTGACCGAAATCCACAAGCAGGCGATTTTACGGTTTATAATCAAATTTGATCGATAAATGGGGTCCACAGAGCATGTTTAACATGTTTTAAACATTTATTGCAACAAAAATACTCTTCCTCCTCAGTATACTCATATATCCCACATTCGTTCTAAAAAATATCACCATTATTATATTATTAAAATATAATAATATATTTAAATGAATTATTTTATCGAGAAAAAGATAAAATTTCAATTTTCAACAATTGTCACATTAAAAATTTTCTCCATCTATAACCACATAAAATCAATATTTTCCTCATCATATGAATCAATAATTAATTATTCACAAATAATATTACTGAGAATCACAATATTGATGAACCGGGCGGTTCCAGGAAAGAGGGGCTTTCAATAAGAATTTCTCCTTATTGGGCGCCGCAATTAGGTGACCAAACCTCTCCTTATGCAGAACTTTCTAGACATTGCCAATAATGTTATCTAATAATATTATTCAGATAATATGAATTATTGCTTCGATAATGAAAAATCTTAGTGTAATGACAATTATTGAAACAACAACAATATAAAATATCAACGCAGCAATTATTGAATCAATAAAATAAAATCTTTGAGCAGTAATTCTTCGTAACAATTATTGAGTAGTGCCTTCTTTACGTAAGAATCAATAATTGGTGCAATCTGGTATACTTCTTGTGTTTTAACCACCAGAGTATTTTAACAAGATTAACTTGGTAATAACTACGCCGTTATTTTAAACAACTTATATTTGTTGTTTTCTTCTTCCAATCGCTTTCTATTATTGGGGCCCACACATGGGTCTGGCGCCGTCATGCGAATATTCTAGATAATGCTAATATTCCACGACCAAACGAATATTCTCCGACAACAATGAATATTTTATAACCACTTGCTTATTTTGAAATATTTGCGTATTTTACCCCTAACTATCCACATTAATCACATCAACCCTTACTATTTCAAAATAATAAATAGAGAAAATTAAATTTCATTAATAATAAGTTGGGGTCTTACACACATTATCCTGGTTATTGATCTTCGGTGACTCAATAGTCTCATGTGCTTCATTGCTTATCTCAACATTTTCAGATGTCATTCTCAAACACCGTCACAAAACAAGGGTTAATTGACATGCCACATATTATCCCTATACTCGACCAACCAATTAAATAACAAATAAACTTAGGTAGGTCATACTAGCGAAGGAATTACCGTCTCCCCCCTTCTAGTTCTAGTCTCACATCTCAGCTAGGGATCATATCCCTAAGCTTTGATACCAACTATGACGCCCCCAAAATAGGTATAAATCACCCATCTTAGGTAGCCAAATACATGGTACTGAATACAAATACAACTTAATTATACAACTGTCGTGTAAAATACGCCAAAACATAACTTAGAGTTTTAACACGGATATTGTCTTCTAGACAATATCCACACTCAATTGAGTCCTCATTACAATTATTATCACACTATTTCATAGAATAGTGAGGACTACTAAATCCACTTATCCTGGACCATCACTCCATTCCCCGACTCGTCCCAGCTATATTCTCATTTCCTGAAGAGAACAATGAAAGAAAAAGGGTGATCTCAACTAGCCCGGTAAGAAATATTATGACTAAGATAATGCAGAATAAATTATCCTTAGCCTTCAAAAGTATAACAACTGATAGAATATAATAGACAACAAGGTTTAGATCAATAACTTCAACGGAATAACCAATCCATTAAAAGAGTCAAGTAGGGCATGATATCTACTATCTTCTATGATTTAAAAAGTTTTTCATAAACTTTATCGCTGAGACTCAGCTTAATAAATAAACCACATCATCGAATCATCCCTGCACCACGGCCAAGGATATTCATGTAACCATCAATGGTCATGATTATACCAAATAATCCCTGGTCATAAGCATACCTGATGAGTGGGATTCATACCCACGAGTTAGCCCTTTTGTTTCTTAATATTGTTGTCTATTTTCAGTCTTTTGGTTAGCTTGTATAGTTATTTTATTGATTTTTCTGTTTTAGTTCTCTACTGGTAAGTTTTATAGTTTAATCCAGCTTTCTTGGGTGTTTTTCATGTGCCAGCACCGCGGCGCCAGTGGTACACTTAGAAGTCGTGCCGCAGCACCGGCTATTGCTGAGCCTACTAGAAATTCGCTCCCGACGCTATTGACAGTGTAAAGGCTCGTGCCTCAGTGCCAAATGTAGTTGGTTCTTTCTGGAAACTCGCACCGCAGCGCTAGGAATTGGTGCCCCAGCACCATCAACCGCGCCCCGGCGCCATGTCTCGCGCCCTGGCGCCACTTACAATGCTTAGGCTCGCACCGCAGCGCGAGCTCTGATTCCCAAATAGTAACTCATCTTTAATGACCTAGATGAAAGAGGGGATCCTATAAATAGAAAGCGAAGCTACTGCATTGAAATCATCGAATATCAGAAGATATCGCTAGAGAACTTAATACAGATCTAGAATATGATTTTATTTTATTTTAAATTCTAGAAGAGAAAGAAGTTGTGGACCTGATGAAGAGTTATTGCATCTAACACATAGTCCGAGCTTTGTACGTGAAGAGAAGATTTGGAGGAAGAACACTTCTACACAGGGGTTTTCTTATTCCAAATCTCCCATTTGTTTGTCTTTGTCTGATAATGTGTAATGTATTGAAAATGTGTGTTAGTACCATGGTTATAAACTAACTCCATTTTTAGGGTTGCAATGTAACCTTTTATTTAGCTTAATCAACTTTCTCTCCTATTTTATATAATGAATCATTTTGGAATGGGTTGTTGTATTTCATTCTTAATGTCTGATTGCTTGATAGTAATGGAAATTGATAAATGGATGTTATTATCTATCTTTAAATACAACAACACCTGTTATGACCATGACATTGAATGTGTGCATAATATGCTAATAAGATAGACATATCCCTATTTGCCTTGTGTGGCCTTGAGACTTAGCTTAATTACCTTGACCTAGTTATTGTCACCAATAGACATATTGTGTTGTAGCTGGTTTAGGATGTGCATTTCATCTTCGACAGAAGCTTATGCGTATTTGGTGTCTCGGTTGACCATTCCTTGATTCATTTGTAGTACGGAGAGTTAGGAGATTAGGCGACGCATTAGGGGAGTTGTAATCCTATCTTGAATTCCTAGCACATCTATTTCTCTTGCTTTTATTGTCATATTGACATAGCGTAACCAACCTTTTGTTTTCACTCGTTTAAATAAGATTAATAACGATTTTGCCTTAGTATATGTTTCCTTTTAAGTTTTTGTCCTCGTGGGTTCGACAACTCTCTTATCATTCTATATTACTTGTTGACCACGTATACTTGCGCGTGTTTATTGATTGCGAAATTAGCCAACAATACCAACAACTGTCCATCAATGAACTACAGGCCAATAAGGACTTTTACCACATCATTTGTAACATTACGGGTCATGATTATACCGAATGATCCCTGGTCATTATCATACCAAACAACATTCCATCTATGCATGTAAGCCAAAGATGAATTTCATCCCAATATAAGCATGAGAATGATGACAATGATATAAGAATTCAATTAAATGAAACAAAGGATAATTTTTTAAAGATTTATAATAATTGTATTTCTAAATCCCCCTTCTCATCCAGGACAAAGATAATTTTCATCACTTGTCTTTACCTGAAAACATCAAATATCATGGTTATACCAAATCACAGTTCTTGTTCATAATCATACTAATAAATTCATATTTGCACTATGGGCCAAAGATATTCATTAATAGTTCATCTTTATAGTACAGGCCAAAGATATTCAACAACAAGTTATCTTTGCACTACGGGCCAAAGATATTCATTAACAGTTCATCTTTGCACTACAGGCAAAAGATATTCAATAACAGGTCATCTTTGCACTACATGCCAAAGATATTCAACAACATGTCATCTTTGCACTACGGGTCAAAGATATTCATCAATAATTTATCTTTGCACTACATGCCAAAGATATTAATATCTCAAAAAAATACATAATCATTTCAGAATTTATATAAACCATAATTATAACCATGTTGATCAATTTACCTTTGCACTTAAGCTAAAAATATTCAATTGTAAATTCAATGGTCATGATCATACCAGTCAACGATTCAACTTTGCACTACTGGCCAAAGAGAACCCATAGTCATGATCATACCAATAATCTACCCAACTTTACACTCAAGTCAAAGAGAAATTTCTTCACCAGGATTATAAAATGTTATATATGATAATAAAAACTATATGATCAAAACATAGATTTAATTTCAAGAGTAAGATTCATAAATCAACGATAATTTGGTTAGAAAAAAAAACCAATTTTGTCGTGAATAGTATCCCCGTGAATAGTAACTCATGAATAGTAACTCGTATTCGTACATAGTACTGTATACGTAAATAGTATCATATACCTAAATAGTGCCATATACATGAATAGTGTCGTATATGTGAATAGTACCATATACGTGAATAGTAACCCCGACACGAAAAGATAAAGTTTCACAATAAAAACTATATCAATATTTATAACACCTTAATCCAAATGTTATAAATCACTTAATAATCTTATAATCTAATATTATTAATATTACAATAATATTTTAATCATTTCTTAAACTTATAAACAATTTATTTTAATTGTTTACACTTTATTAATTAATGCATTTAATCATCCTAAAATGCCAAACTCATAAGATTTCATCACCAATAACCAAAACCTTCATCAAAAATCTGCATATACCTCATATAGGATTCTCAAGCCATAAAATCATATTTTCCATTTTTCGTACTTCACATAACATATTTAATTCACTTACTCATAACTAATCTATTTTCATGAAAAATATCAAATCAGTTCCAGAATATTTTCTTTTCTGGGATTTAGCAGAATATAGGTCATATTGAACATATATTTTTGTCATAATTTTTAAAATTCATTTACTATTTTTCATATGGCCAGAACTGCCGAATATTTAGACATTTATCATAAACTGTACTTTTATCCAAAAATTCCGAAATTTACATAGTATACTACTATTATATACATGTACTCCCAATAAAAATTTCACCAATTTTGGAGTTAACCACAAAGAGTTATAAGCGTTTACTTTTAAAATAGTCTTTTCCCATAAAATTCATAACTCCTACTCTATACATCCAAAAATTGCCATTCTTGGACACAATCTAGAAAACTCATCAAATTATCAGTTTAAATATTTCCAGAATTTTTGAGGGTCGAAAAAATTACGAAACTGAAAAACATAATAACCCTTACAATCCCTTACCTCAAAAGAGCAGTACTTTTGACTAGAATATCGGATGTAAAGCCGAAGGAACCTTGCACTGAATAGCAACTCTCAAAGTATCTAAATACTCACAATAATACGTTCGATAATATAGAGAGAAAGAAAACTTGTTTCTGGTGTTAATTTCAATTCTAACCTAAGCACCTATTTATAGGAAAATGCTAGAACGCTAAAGGAGACTAAACAAATAAAATAATATTATTTCATTTTCCTTCTTCCACGTAAGCCACTTTTGAAAAATCATCAGCCACCACAGTGGGGCCCACCCAAAATTAGCACATGTTTTCTACACCAACCAAAAGTGGGTCCCACCCAATTTTAATAAAAATCATTTTATTTTCCGAAACTTCAGTAATTCGTAATAAATAGCCCTTTTATCAGAAAAATACAAATTTTATGTCCATTTCACACGAAATTGAATTCTCTACAACTTCGTAGCTTTAAGTTTTTCCAAATTCCATACAGAAAATATCCGAAATTCACAAACGGACGATTTTCAACACCTTTTAAAATTCATAACAAATCATACGTTAATTTGTAACGGTTCAAAATTTGTGGACATATACTCAACTTATATATGTATAACATATCCAACAATCACAACGATCCAACGGTCGGATTAAAATTTTAACTAACGCAATAGAGCTTTAAGAACACTGATTTGATTTTTAATGCTTCCATTCCGACAAAATACTGAAAAAAACACCTCAACATTAATTCCTTCATTTATAACCACATAAATAAATCCATCATTTATATCCACATCAAATAAATATTTCATTATCATATAAATCAATAAATAATTATTCACAAGTAATATTACAGAATCACAATAATGACAACCAGGCCGTTCCCAGGAAAGAGGGGGCTTTCCGATAAGGATTTCTCCTTACTGGCGCGTAATTAGATTACCTAATGATATCTAATAATATTGCCAATAATGATATCTAATAATATTATTCAAATAATATGAATTATTGATCCGATAATGGAAAAATCTTGCATGCGTTGATAATTATTGAAACAATAATAATATAAAATATCAACGTAATAATTATTGAATCAATAAAATAAAATATTGAACAGTAATTATTGTAACAATTATTGAGTAGTGCCTTCTTACGTAAGAATCAATAATTCAAAAATATTGTGCAATACCGTGTGCTACTCTTTGTGCAACCACGCCGTACATCGTATTTTAACCACCGTGTATTCAAACAATTGTTACTTCAGTAACTATTACTACTGATTATTTATAAAAACTCATACTTGTCGTTTTCTTCATCCGATTGTTTTTCCGTTATGGGGCCCTAAATGGTCATTTTGCTGGGTGCATGCGAATATTCTCCGACATCAAGAATATTCCATGACCAAACGAATAGTCCCTGACAGAAATGAATATTTTATAACCACTTGCGTATTTTGAAAATTTTATATATATCACCCTTAACTTTAAACTTTTTATCAATTTAACCATTTACTGAATAACAATTATAAGAAAAATTAAATACTTTTATTTTATAAAATTCGGGGTCTTACAATAATTGCACGTTTTGGGGCTTGGAATATTACAATATAATACCTTCATCTTTTCTTTCATTTTAAATTTAGTCCTGCAAGTATTATCAAACTTTCACCACCTCCCCTAATAGTATATCATGTGAATTAATAGTACATTCATGTGAATCGATAGTTTTATACATGTGAAAAAAATAATTATAGTATAGTACCTTCATCTATACCTCCATTTTTAATTTAGTCATACAAGTATTATCAATCTTGCCCCACCTCCCTTAATAGTACATACATGTGAATCAATTGTACACACATGTGAACCAATAGTTATAAGCATGTGAATTAATAGCAATTAATTGCTCATTTATATAATTAATTACCCAATTGGTCAATATAACCTCCAGACATCAATTGCTATCGAAATAAATGTCGATTCCCACAAACACTAATAATCCCAACACAATGGAACTATAAATTTCATCTTTAATCAACACGAACTTATTCATCATTAATATTATAACTCACAATATTTAACAACTAGATCATTTCCAAGAAAGAGGGGGCTTTCCGATAAGGATTTATCCTTATTGGCACACAATTAGATGACCTAACCTGTGACGCCCCCAAAACAGGTATACATCACCCATTCTGAGTCGTCAGTTACATGGTACAT
The DNA here is from genome assembly GCA_020205615.1 of Panax quinquefolius. NCBI lineage: Eukaryota > Viridiplantae > Streptophyta > Magnoliopsida > Apiales > Araliaceae > Panax > Panax quinquefolius. The sequence goes on along the minus strand of CM035159.1, from coordinate 82,163,499 downwards.
AAATTCAAATACAACTTAATTATACAACAGTCGTGTAAAATACGACAAAATATAATCTAAGAGTTTTAAAAAGAATATTGTCATCTAGACAATATCCACACTCAATGGAGTCTTCATTACATTTATTGGCACACTATTTAAAAGAATAGCGAGAACTACTAATGCTATCATCTGGACCGTCACTCAGTTCCCTGACTAGTCCCGGCTACGTTCTCATTTCCTGAAGAGAATAGTGAAAGAAAGGGTAAGCTAAACTAGCCCAGTATGAAATATTATGACTAAGATAATGCAGAATAAATTATCTTTAGCCTTCAACAGTATAACAACTGATAGAGTATAATAGACAACAAGTTTTAGATCAACAACTGCAGCAGAATAAGCAATCCATTAGAAGAGTCAAGTAGAGCACAAAAATCTACTATTTTCTATGATTTAAAATTTTTTTCATCAACTTTATTGCTGAGACTCAGCTTAATATATAAAATCGAATCATCCCTGCACCACGGCCAAGGATATTCATGTAATCATTAATGGTCATGATTATATCAAATAATCCCTAGTCATAATCATACCAACAACTGTCCACCAATGAACCACAGGCCAATGAGGACTTTTACCACATCATTCGTTACATTACGGTCATGATTATACCGAATAATCCCTGGTCATAATCATACCAAGTTCATCTCTGCACGTAAGCCAAAGATGACTTTCATCACAATATAAGCATGAGGATGATGACAATAATATCAGCATTAATCAAACGAAAATAAGGATAAATATTAAAGACTTTAAATTTATCCAAATATTATCCATCACTTAATAAACTCATAATCAAATATTATAACAATATTTTAATCACTTCTTAAACTTATAAATAATTTATTTAAATTATTTACACTTTACCAAATAATGCATTTAATCATCCAAAATGCCATACTCATAAGATTTCATCACCAATGTTCAAATCCTCATCAAAAAATCAGATATACCTTATATAGGATTTTCAAGCCCTAAAATCCTATTTACCAATTCTTCAACTTCACATAACATATTTAACTCATATGTTTGTAATTAAACCATTTTCATGAAAAATTATCAAATCAACTTATTATTTTTTTATCCTTTGTCCAAACATATATACATATATTTCATACACAAAAAATATTTTTTTATAATTTTTCAATTCCCTTAAGTATTTTTCAAAAATTAATTTCTAATTAATTCCTTAAGAAATTAGCTACCTCAAGTTTAACTCCAGAAATTCCCAAATCTTGGAAGGATCTTACATATGTTAACGTGAGCTTCCAGTTTAAATTTCATGAACATCGGAGTTATAGATCTTTCCGGTTATAGTGTTTTTCGTCAGAAAAACCTAAATATTAAAATAGTCATAACTTGCTCATTTTAAGTCGGAATGAGCTCATTTTTGGACAGGAGATACTTTATACCATATATTTCCATGTCTCAAAAGGCCAGAATTTTTCTCACAATTTAAGTGGCCGAAACAGCCCTTACAAAATTTTGGGCAGTAGCTTTTTCTCCTTTTTCACTTTTTCGTGCTTTGTTAAAAATAGTCCATACAAAAATCTACAACTCCTCTTTCAGTGATTCCACTTGGACATGTTAGAAAACTTATCATAATATCCTCCCAAATTTTTCCAGAATTTTTGAATGTCCGAAAAATTATGAAACTGCAAATGGATTTTTGCCCGCCATGCGATAATCCACGTAGACAGATCATTCCCACAATTTAATAAGGAATGAATACAAAGGATCATTCACCATGCATGTGATAATCCACATAGACAGGTTATTCCAACAAAATAATAAAGAATGGAATAACAAAAGAATTCACCATGCATGTGGTAATCCACATAGATAGGTTATTCCAATAGAATAATAAAGAATGTAATAACAGAAGAATTCACCATGCATGCGATAGATCGCACAGATAGGTTATTCCAACAGAATAATAAAGAATGGAACCAGATCATGTGTAATATGCACAGACAGGATATTCCAACAGAATAATAAAGAATGGAACCAGGTCATGCGTAATCCGCACAGATAGGATATTCCAACAGAATAATAAATAATGGGACCAGATCATGCGTAAACGCACAGACAGGATATTCTAACAAAATAATAAATAATGGGACCAGGTCATGCGTAAATGCACAGACAAGATATTCCAACAGAATGATAAATAATGGAACCAGATCATTCGTAAACGCACAGACACGATATTCCAACAGAATAATAAATAATGGAATAATAGAAGAATTTCACCATGTATGTAGTACTTCACATAGACAGGTTATTCCAACATAATAATAAAGAATGGAATAACAGAAAAATTTCACCAAGTATAGGGTAGTCCGCGTATATAGGTTATTCCAACAGAATAATACAGAATAGAATAACAGAAGTTCTCTTCATGAATACGAAAGAAATAATATCCCTTACCTTAGAAAGAAACTGGATACTGGAGTAGAGTGGTAGTAGACTTTTCTTCTTCTTTCTCTCTATAATAATTGCTCTATAGCTTTAGTGAATTGGTGAGAAATAAAGGAAGAATGAGCTTCTATTTATAGGAAAATATAGTTTCTATAATTGCACATTTTGGGCTCGAAATATTACAGTATAATACCTTCTTGTTTTTCTTCCTTTTTTTATTTAGTCCTGCAAGTATTATCAAACTTGCACCACCTCCCCTATTAGTAAATCATGTGAATCAATAGTAAATCATGTGACTTAATAGTTCTAGGCATGTGAAAATATGAATTACAGTATAGTACCTCCATCTATATCTCCAAGTATTATCAATCTTGTACCAACTCCCCTAATAGTAAATGAATGTGAATCAATAGTACACACATGTGAACAAATAGTTATAAATATGTGAATCAATAGAAATTAATTGCTCATTTATTCGATTAATTACCCGATTGGTCAGTATAACTTCCAAACATCAATTAATATCGAAATAAATGTCGATTTCCACTAACACTAATAATTCCAACACAATGGAACTATCAAATTCATCTTTAATCAACACGAACTTATTCATCATTAATATTATAACTCACAATATTTAACAACCAGATCGTTCCCAAGAAAGAGGGGGCTTTCCGATAAGGATTTCAACTTATTGGCGTGCAATTTGATTATCTAACTTCTCCTTGACAGAACTTCTAGACATTGTCAATATTGCAAATAATAATATGAATAACTTTGTCGTCTCAATTATTGATTTAATAATATAAAATATTGTGACAACAATTGAATAAAACTGAGTGACTTCTCACGCAAGCATCAATAATCAACTACTTTGCAACTATGCGTATTACTGTATTTTTACCACTGATTATTTTATGACAACTTGCTTACTTTGAAAAAAATTCGAATATCACCCTTAACTTTAACCTTTTTATCAATTTAACCATTTACTAAATAGAATAATTATAAGAAAATTGAATACTTTCATTTCATAAAATTCAGAGTCTCACATAACCTCTTCTTGATAGAACTTTCTAGACATCGTCAATATTGCAAATAATAATTTGAATAACTTTGTCGTCTCAATTATTGATTTAATAATAATAAATATTATAAAGATGATACTGTGACAATAATTGAATCAATAATATGAGAGATATGATGCAGCAATTACTGTAGCAACAATTGAGTATGACTGAGTGACTTCTCACGTAAGCATCAATAATCAATACCGTATGCTACTATGCAACCACGCGTATTATTGTACTTTTACCACTTGGTAGTTCATTAGTTTAACGGTAAAACTTTCACCGTTATTTTTATAAAAAGATAATTATGTCATTTTCTAACTACGACAATACTTCCGTTGTGGGATCCACCAATGATTGTGTTCGTCATACGGATATTCCACGACAAAAAGAATATTCCCCGACCAAACGAATATTTTATAATAACTTGCTTACTTTGAAAAAATTTCAAATATCACCATTAACTTTAACCTTTTATCAATTTAACCATTTATTAAGTAGAATAATAATTATAAGAAAATTGGATACTTTTATTTCATAAAATTCGAGGTCTTACATTATTCATGAGATGAATTTATTTATTAATGCATATGTTGATGTGTATGATAATAAATGGGATTGATTATGGACTATTAACCGATGTGATTGGATTTTATTTTAGTTAGATGCATGAATGTATGAGTTTTATTAAATGGGGTCTGTGTACCTCGTCTTCTCTAATTTTTCTTAATGTAAAATCTATCTCCCTCCTATGTACTTCCCCTTGACTGCTGATCAAGGTTTCTATTTATTTTAAATAGTTTTGTAATAAGAATAGTTAGAATTAATTTTGAAGAATTGGAGATCAAGGAGCGCTTTAAGACCCGTTTGTAATGGAGCCCGGGTTTAAATATAATTGTTATATTTAAATTTAATTCTTGCACCCTAGGTTTGACCTTTTGGTTCACTTGGTGGCTCTAGTGAACCAAACTAGAATAAAGTCCATAATCAATCCGGGTAGAATATAGTACTCTATATGTGCATGCTTATACTATATATATATATATATGTGTGTGTGTGTGTGTGTGTGCATGCGTGCTGAAAAAGATGAGACAAATTAATAAAAAACCCCTCAAATATTTTATATTAAGTTGTAACGTTCAAAGATATTTGGAATATCAAACGTCGCCTTCTAGCATGATAGAAATAATAGAGTATTGGATATTTAATATAAGTTTGTTGTGCACACACAAGGCAAGTATTAAATATTTGAGATGTTATTTTTATTACATATGATGTTTATAAGGAATTGAACATTACTGCTTTGTTGTGCACACACAAGGGCTGTAGTTTTCTCTTCACTTATATGGAAATGCTGGGTCTGACTTAACTTATATCATTTTAGTTCAGAAGTGCACACACTTGACCATTATGATTTAAGAGGCAAAATACAAGGAGTTGCATAGTTGATGTAATTGACAAGAGTTGTCTAACTATTTATTTATATATAGTTTGTTGTGCACACACAAGGCTATATACATTTGAAATGGAATCCTTATCCTCACTAGCATATCTTTAATTAGATATTGCCGAACTATATTTATTGAGGGTAATATAGTTTGAAGAAAATAATGGGAGATACTAATTTAAAACAAGATCTAATTTATTTTGGTAATTAGTAAAAGAATGTATGCTAAAATGATGTTAATTACAAATTCATCTACAAAATTTTACAATGTCTAAATTACTATCACTGCGAAGCATATTAGATGTTATTTAATTGGACCGAATTTAATGGATTGGTTAAGGAATTTAAGAATAGTTCTCATGGCCGAAAAGCTATCTTATGTCCTTAATACGCCTATCTCTGCAATAGCTGCAAACAATGCCTCTAAGGAAGATATTTTTACTTATAGAAAGTGCAAGATGATGCATAGTTGGCTCAATGCATCATGCTCGCATCCATGAGTAACGAGCTTCAGCGTCAGCATGAAACTATGGATACTCTTACAATATTCCTACACATCAAGTAGTTGATGGTGAGGAAAGTAGGACTGATAGATATCAGTTATCTAAGGAGCTCTTCCGATCTAGAATGACCAACGACACTACAGTACAGACATATGTCCTAAACATGATCAATTTGATTGAACAATTAGGACAACATGTTTTGTCATGGATGGAGAGTTGAGCTGAGATTTGATCTTACACTCACTCCCAGACTCCTTTCACAATTGTTGTGAATTTTTCATATGAATAAGCTAGATATCAGCCTCGCTGATTTGCTTAACATGTTGAAAAATGTTGAGAGTCACTTTTCAATCAAGAAAGACCAAGTCTTACTGGTAGGAGCCAAAGGATCTTCTGAAAAGAAGAATGATTCAAAGAAGGTAAATAGAAAGGAAAAAATAAAGGATAATATGAACAAAGCTGATACGGATAGCAAAGGAGTTTGCTTTCACTGCAATAAACCAGGACACTGGAAATGAAACTGCGAGAAACATCTTGCAGAGCTAACCAGAAGAAGCTTAGTGAAGCTTCGGTTACAAATACAATTTTGTTCATGATTAAAATAAATCTTTCTGTAAGTTAAGGTTCTACTTGGGTATTGGATACCAGTTTTGGTTCTCATAAATATAGATTTATGAAGGGACCAAGCAAGAGTAGAAAGCTAAATAACGAATAAGTAATCTTATGTGTTGGAAATGAATCAAAGGTTGCTGCATTAGCCATAGGAACTTATAGTTTAGCATTGCCTACGGGCAAGTCTATTAAGTCAATAAGTTGTTATTGTATTCCAGTTCTCTTTAAAAAAAATTGGTATTATATTTAAGAACAATTGTTGTTCTATTTATAATAATAATGTTTTGTCTACAACTAGAATATTACTTAATGGATTTTGTATACTTGACTTACATGAAAAATTATTTTGTAAATTGAATAAACTAGTAAAAGAAAAGGAGATGATCATTCAAAGAGTTGAATGTATGTATTTGTTGAAATACAAGTGTGAATTATTTGAAAGGTTCAAAGAATTCAAAAATAAAACTAATTTGAAAAGTATTAAGATTCTTTGATTAGATCAAGGAAGGAAAACTTGTGCAATGAGTTTCTAGATCATCTCAAATGGTTTTCTCACAATGGACACCTTCTGATACGCAATAATTGATTGATATATCTGAAAGAAAAAATTGTACCTTGTTGGATATGGTGCGGTCCATAATGATTTTACTGACATTCAAGTATCCTTCTAGTGTTATGCCCTAGAAATGGTTGCATATCTACAAAAGGTAACCTCCAAATCCGGCCCAAAGAATTAATAAGAGTCATGGACAGGGAGGATTCCTAATCTTAAGCATGTTAAGATAAGGGGTTGTCCAGCTTATGTGAAAAAGTTTCAAAGGATAAGTTTGGGACAAGATTTGACAAGTGCATATTTGTGGGACATCCTAAAATAAGTTTAGGGTATATGTTCTATAATCCTACGTAGCAAAATGTGTTTGTTGCGAAATGTGAAGCCCCTAAAATAGGTCCACACGACCCATTATGGGTCGCCAAATACACACTACAGAATTCAAATACAAACTCATTTATACAACTGTCGTGCAAAATACGACAACACATAAGCTGTGAGTTTCAATACAAATAACAGTAATCACACTGCAAACCAATGCTGCTTTACATAAAGGTACAGTCGATAACTGTTTTAGGAATTCAAATCTTTGGAAAATGCTCAAGGAAGCCTTCATACATGGGAGGCCACACATCTAAGTTATAATAGATATCATAGGACTTGAGAATTAACCTTGGTTGACCCAATAGATCCCAAAGAAAAATGAGAAGATTACAATCCTATTCAATCCAATGGTGTGTATGTTCTTACCATATAATTATCTCTATTGTCTCAAACTGAGGACTATATTCCAACTATACTCCAAGATTATATAGATAATGCTCATAGATATAGTCAGCAAGTGGATGTGTACAACCATATCTTATGATAACACAAGTTTGTATGTGGTTAGACATCATGTATGATAGTGGAAACACACCCTTTAAGCTCTTAATATAATTTTGTCCTCTTCATTCTAATGAGGTGCATTTTTTACGCTTTCAAAGTCGGGTTCTCATCACCCTATAGTTATTCACCAAAATTAAATATTAAATGACGTATAAAATACGACACATATATTTTAAGTTCTCAATGCAATTATATATTGTCATGCTATTTTATAATGTATTGAGAAGCTTCAACAGTCACAAATCATCACTCTAATCCCTTGTTATCCCCGCTCGACCCAGCTACACTGTGACGCCCCCAAAATAGGTATACATCACTTATTCTGAGTCGCCAAATACATGGTACATAATTCAAATACAACTTAATTATACAACTGTCGTGTAAAATATGACAAAACAAAATCTGAGAGTTTTAATACGAACATTGTCTTCTAGACAATATCCACACTCAAATTCAATCTTATTACATTTATTATCACACTATTTCATAGAATAGTGATGACTACTAATGCTATCATCTGGACCGTCACTCCATTCCCCGACTAGTCCTTGCTACGTTCTCATTTCCTGAAGAGAACAATGAAAGCAAAAGGGTGAGCTCAACTAGCCCAGTAAGAAATATTATGACTAAGATAATGCAGAATAAATTATCGTTAGCCTTCAACAGTGTTAAACTGATACAATATAACAAACATCAAGTTTAACTACAGCGGAACAAGTAATCCATTAGAAGAGTCAAGTAGAGAATAAAATCTACTATCTTCTATGATTTAAAAAGTTTATCATCAATTTTATCGCTGAGACTCATCTTAATAAATAATCCATATCATCAAATCATCCCTGCACTACAGGCCAAGGATATTCTTTAGTATCACGACCACAAATTATCCATGTACTACAAGCCAAAGATAATCGTGTTTTCATCAACGGTCCTGATCATGCCATAAAATAATTCATCTTTGCACCCTTGGCCGAAGAGAATCCATAGCCATAATCATACCAAAAACTGTCCATCAATGCACTACGGGCCAATGAGGACTTTTTCCACATCATTTGTAATATTACGGTCATGATTATACAAAATAATCCCTGGTCATAATCATACCAAGTCCATCTATGCATTACAGGTCACAGATGACTTTCAACATAATATAAACAAGAAGATGATGACAATGACATAATAATTCAATAAAACAAGTTCAAGAATTAATTTATCCAGGAACCAATAACGTCCAAATTGTCAACATGATACTTCTTTGTAGAGTAAATTTCAAAAATGCTCAGAAGAATATTTCCATGAAAAGATACTGGATGAAGCGCAAATATCAAGGATATTCTACTAATTTCATGGAGTATAGAAGTCAAAGCTTTAACCAACTGAGTATAAGAGAATATATGAAACTGCAAATGGATTTTCGTCCGCCATGCGGTAATCAACATAGACAGATCATTTCCACAATTTAATAAGAAATGAATATAAAGGATCATTCACCATGCATGTGATAATCAACATCGACAGGTTATTCCAACAGAATAATAAAGAATGGAATAACAGAACAAATCACCATGCATGCGATAGATCGCACCGACTGGTTATTCTGAATAGAATAATAAATAATGGAATCAGGTCATGTGTAACGCACAAACAGGATATTTTGACAGAATAATAAAGAATGGAACCAGGTCATGTGTAAACGCACAGACAGGATATTCCAACAGAATAATAAAGAATGGAATAACAAAAGAATTTCACCATGTATGCGGTACTTCACATAAACTGGTTATTCCAACATAATAATAAAGAATGGAATAACAAAAGAATTTCACCAAGTATAGGGTAGTCCGCGTATACAGGTTATTCCAACAAAATAATAAAGAATAGAATAACAGAAGTTCTCTTCATGAATAGAAAAGAAATAATACCCCTTACCTTAAAAAGAAACTGGATACAGGAGTAGTGAAGTAGCAGAATACTTTTCTTCTTTCTCTCTCTAGAGTTTCAGTGAATTCGTAAGAAATAATGAAGGAATGAGCTTCTATTTATAGGAGAATGGACTGAATAGTAACTAATTCATGAACAGTCCAGATTGATTTACTTTTAATCAGACGGTCCATATTGATTTATTAAAATATTCTAATAAAATAAAATCTTTTAAATAAAATATAATATATTCTATTTATAATCTAATAAAATGAATAACTTTATAAAAGTATTATGTTTTATATAAAAATATTTTACTATGCAAAACACTATGCAGGAACTATACAATACTATGCATAATAAAATATAATATATTCTATTTATAATCTAATAAAACAAATAACTTTATAAAAGTATTCTGTTTTATATAAAAAAATTTAATATGAAAAACACTATGCATAATAGAATATAATATATTCTATTTATAGTCTAATAAAACAAATAACTTTATAAAAGCTTTTCTATTTTATTACATTAATAATACTAATAAAACAAAACTCATCATCATTATTATAATTCACACTATTAATCGACCAGGTCGTTCCCAGGAAAGTGGGGGCTTTCCAATAAGGATTTCTCCCCATTGACGCGCAATTAGGTGACCAAACCTCTCCTTGGCAGAACTTATAGACATCGTTAATATTGCAAATAATAATATTAATAACTTTGTCATCTCAATTATTGATATAATAATATATAAAATATTGACAATAATTGATTCAAATAACATGAGATACTATGCAAAGAATTATTGTAGCAATAATTGAACAAAAGCGAGTGACTTCTCACATAAGCATCAATAATCAATACTGGTGTGCTATCTATGTGCAACCACGCAGACATCGTAATTTTACTACCAAGTAGGTCAACAGTTTTAACGGTAAAACTTTCACCGTTATTTTCATAAACATATTTTTGTCGTTTTCTTAATCCGACAATAATTCCGTTGTGGGGGTCCACCAATGATTGTGCCGTCGTACGATTATTCCATGTTAAAACAAATATTCCCCGACCAATCGAATATTATATAACAACTTGCATACTTTGTAAAATTTAAAATACTACCCACAACTATAATATTATCTCAAATCCACACCATAATAAAAAAAATATTTCGAGAAAATTAAATCTTTATTCGTAAAATTTGGGATTTTACAATCTCCCCTCCTTATGAAATTTCACCCTCAAAATTTATGTACGTACCTGGTATGATGAGGATACCTTCACTTCATTTCAGATTCTAACTCTTGAGGTATAACCTTTGAGTGTCAAATATGATCATTCTTATCCAAGATTTTAACACGTATCTCTTCATACGTTAAATCTTCTGTTATCTCGTCTGGTTCTAAATCAATACTGTGGTTTGGGTCGTCCACATATTTACGTAACATCGATACGTAAAAAACATTATAAACACGCAACATACTTAGCGGTAAAACGAGTCTATAGGCCACAGTTCCTACTCGATCGAGGATTTGAAATGGACCAATAAAATCGACGGTTGAGATTTTCTCTCTTCATCGATTCTTGCTTCTAGAATAACGCCCTCTTGAACCTTCTTCTTCACATTCATCAGCTTTGAGTATGTAACTTAAGCGGTTTTAACTTTATCGATTAAAGTCGATTCTAATCGTATATTTGTTATCTTCACGTGGGTCCCTAGTGTCTTTAACTCTATCTTCATCATTCATAAGTTATACGAAATGGGTCTTTGTGTTAACAACATCGCACTCGTAAACGCATACGATCTTCTACTCAACACGCCAGCTATCACGTTCGCTTTCCCACGATGGTATTGAATGGTACGATCGTAATCTTCAATAGCTCAAGCCAACGTCTTTGGCACATTATACGATCGTTGGTTAAGTGAAGAAAATATTTGAGGGTTTAAGAAATAGGTTTTGTACTGGGGTCAATACAAAATTTGATTTCACGCTCTAGGGATAGGCTAAGAAGTCTTCAAGAATACGTCAGGAAATTTATTAACAATAAAAATATCATTTAAAACTGTGACTCTCATCCAAGACTTGGATAACACGTCACATTGATACCTATCAACTTTCCATCGTCATTCACAACGTCCCCTACGGAAAGTCTGGCTTCGGTGCATTCCACACAAGGAAGTCAACAACGAAAGGTTCGAGGCTCGTTACTTATGACAAGGATTGACTTTAGTGGTTTGGTTGTTTGAATTCGTATAACAGGTTGGTTAGAAATATAAAAGCTAACAACCTTACGAAAGGTATGATGAGTAGTTAACCAATCGATTCCTAAAATCACATCAAAGGCAAGTATTTTCAAAGAGATAAGATCGACAGGTAACGTGAAAGTGTTGATTTGAATCAAACAAGATTTATAAATAGTGGAGGTAACGAAGGTTTCTCCCAACGGAGTTTCAACAGATAAATCAAAGTCTAACTTCTCCGGAGTTAAATTCAAACATTGAACACAACTAGGTGAAATAAAAGAGTGAGTAGAACCGGTATCTAACACGGTATAGACTTCAAAAGAGTTTATGATTAACTTACCCATGATAATTTTATTCAGGTTCCTCGTCACAAAAAAAACGCTCTCTCTTAAACTACCGTCTTTGACTTGTCTGGGACATCCTTTGGCATCACTATCCCAGCTGGACTTGACTTCACCATACGACAAAATCGAGCTAGGTGACCTTCTCTTCCGCAATTAAGACACGCTTTGGATTGCTTGCGTACAGTTTGGATGGATGTGTCCCTCCTATCCGCATTTGAAACATATGATCGGTGGTTGTTCTTCTTCCTTTGAAACGGGTGTTGGTGCTGCTGTCTTTCCATCATTATTGCACCTTCTCTTCTTGAAATTTCCACTTCTATTATCTTGGCCATGATTACCACCGAAGTGGTTAGCATTCTTGGCATGATAATTTCCCCCACGATGGTTATCATTATTAGATGACCGTTGCCACTTAGAGACGATTATTATCGTGTTGTTGGTCATTGCCTTTTGGTTGTGCTGACTCATTATCGCGCTCTAAAAACTGAGCCCTATTCACAACATCTGAATATAAATAAAGTTTGTGAGAAATGAGGTATTGACGTATATCGGGTTTCAAACCTCTTAGAAACATTCCTGTCATTCGCCCCTCATTATCAACCAAATGGGATGTGAACCGAGACAACTCAGTAAACTTTGCCTCGTACTGTGACACGGTCATATTATTTTGCTCCAGCTTGATGAACTCCACCTCCTTCATGTGACGAATACTTTCAGGAAACTTCTCCCAAGACAACTTGAAAGGCCAGTCAAGTACGCTTTTCTGATTCCCACCAAGATGTCGCCTCTTCATGCAACATAAAGGTGGCAAGGGAACTTTTGCTCCTCGAGCATCCCAAGACATCAAATATCTTGGTGATCTCGCTTTAACCACGCCACCGCCTTAAGTGGTTTCGGCTTTCCAAAAATTCGGTGGTCCCAGCTCCTTGAATCGCTTTAGCGGTGATCGATAGTGGGTTGCCATTATTTCCACCTACATTTTGAACAGAGTGTGACGCCCCAAATTCGGGGTCTCTTCCAACCCGGCTGATGATGGTGCTACTACAGTACTACCATTCACACATTCATTCAATTAAAAAGTCTCAAAAGGACTAATATGTCTTCTATATATTCAAAATAATATTACATTTCCCCAGGTTCTTTATAACCCATTCATTTATTCTTGTCATAATATCAAATATATTACAATCGTTCACCTATAATATTACATAAGAACTCTAAGGGTTCGTCTTCGTCTTGCCTTTATCCTTGTCGGAGCCTTCGATCCGTTCGATCTTAGCTGTATTCATATGGTTCAAGCAAGAGTGAGCATGACTAGCTCAGCAAGTACTACAATTCTTATAAACAACACGCTTGAAACATAGAACTCATATACCTTCAATAACTGAACAATAGTTACGAAGTACTACCGATAATTCAAAATAGCACTTCTTTTCCTTCAAAATATTTTACAACAACAATATTCAAGAAACATCGCTTTGGTCCAAGACCTTGAGCATTTCATAAGTTCTTTGAAAAGGACATCCCGACACTAAGTCCATAAGTCCGACATTTTTTAGGAGCACTTCTGGGTGATCAGCCCATAGTACTCTATGTTGATCAACACTACATTCATTAAACGTGTATACGTTTAAGTTGTGGCAACCTCACGTGCCTGTCTTTAAACGATAAAAACATTTTAGCATACTCGGTCTTCGATTGAAAACCACACCAATATAGCTCAGTAAACATTAATCATGCTTGACAAATTCATAATACAAGTCTAGCCGAAAGAATTGGCTTTGACTTCATCATTCAAGACTTCATGCGAAAGAATACAGGAATTATAAAGCTTGTCCAGACTGAACTGGAACAAGGGTTAGAGTACTTTCCTTCAACGTCTGCTTACTGATTATCACACGTACACTTTAATCTCTAAGTTTCTACAATACATGATCATATAATGTACCACATTAGGTCTTATATAATCAAGTAGGTATATTATTATATCTTACCCTTCATCTCAATCTAAATTCTGAATTAGATCTATTATTATGGTTTTCGGCTTTTGATTACATCATTCACATTACATTCACATTCAATTGATTATTAACCTTTAATCATCATACATTACATGTCTAATAATGCCTTAACAATGTTGTATTAACATCTTGGTTCATTACTAATGAATTCCCTTTCATTCTATACTTGTAAACATTCTTGTCTATCAAAACTTTGGGACTGGCGCCACGACGCTACACTTAACTTCATCGCTACACGCACATGAAGTTAGCAGTAGATGCCTCTAACATCTGCATAATCTTTGCGGCACCACCATTTGGCTTTGGGTTGGCGCCGTGGCACCAACTCCGTGCCTTAGAAAAATTTTGCAGATTTTAAATTTTGTGAACTTTTCGGACGCATAACTTCTTTGTTATAAGTCCGAATTGGCTCGTTCAAAAGCCTACGATTCACAAATTACATACTCTATGCATTCATGCAAGAATTTTATCTATTTAACTTTGTTTGCAAAAATTTCACCTATTAGTTCATTTTTAACGAAAACGATAAACGTTCGTGAACGTTCAATGCTAGTTTCTTTGTTCTAAGTCGAATTCAATCATTTTTGAGTTCGTAACTCTATAATGCCAAATATGACTTGTCTCCATCGAAAACCAACGTTTCCAACTTCAAACACAAAATACGACTTCCATTCCGAGAATTTCACGAATTCGATGATGATAATCGATCAATCACGTGAATTGAATTTCAAAAGCTTCATTACTAATCATTCTAAATGGATTTTAACCAACACATGAAAATTTCAAGTTACTTATTAAACCAACTTATTGACAAAGTTGGTTTTAACTTATTCTCATAAGTCAATGACTTATTTAACTTATTTACTACAAATTCTCATGCTTATGACTTATTATGAACTTAAGTCCATCAATCAATGTTCTCATACCATATTGAACATACTAACATCATATGACAAACATATGACAAGTTCTTCACAAGTTTATCAACTTATTTAGGTTCAAGTTGTTTATTCAACTTATTCAGCTTAAGTTCATTCATCAATGACTTATTATATGTTCTTAGCATACAATCATACTTCTCTTATTAGCCTACAATGATAGAGATGAAGATGAATTAGACAAGAGTCTTACCCTAGAAGCACTTGTACTTCTCTTCTCTTTGGAAACTAGCAAAGAACTTTTGACTTATTCTTGACTTATGTTGCTTATTCTCTCTAACACTTAAGCACTTTATCTTTGATAGAAGTTGGAAGGAATTTGATCGAGCAACAAATGAAAAATCTATCCTTCTATTTATAGGCAACTCAAAGTGAGGGCATAATAGACAATAACACCTCCCACCTCCTTACTAACCTCCTCAACTTCCACCTCCTTACTATTCATAACCTAGCAACCAAGTAAACTTGCCTAGCACAACACTTGGTCACCACATAAAGTTCTTGCCCATCAAGACTACCCACTTTACACTTGGTTTGCCCCATGGATCATAGTCAATTCATTGGGCTTACTTAATTAATCTTGATAATTTCTTGTTGGCCTTGCATTAAAAATAGATTGGACTCATGACATATCAAACACTTGGGTTTGAGTATCACTTACTAATTGAACTTCTACCATTAAGCTAATAATCCTACAAGTCCATTACCTTTAATTAAACAACTTAACATACATACCTCACGTATAATTCTCGCATGCTAACTCGTATACTAAATTGTAATATACGTTATTTCATTCTCCATTCTTAATAGTATAATACGTCGTATTATACTTACGTTCATTACTTCGTATAATGCCTACACATCATACAATTACAACTTTCTTTCCTTAACGCTTAATAAACCTAACGTTCCCAAATTAAGTCCACATGCGAAATATTACGTTTTCCATACTTAGATTATTATTACATAATCAATATCACCTCGATATTATAACGTTACGTATTTCTCGAAAGTTCAAAAATAATTCCCGAGCAAAAATCGATGAATAGTATTTTTCAGAAAATTTCTCGAAAAACATTTATTTTCGTTTTAGAAATTCAAACACTTTAATTCTTCCTCGTAGTTAAAATACTACGGCTTTCCGACGTTTCTAGGTTATAAAACGACAATCATCTTATCAACACGCAATAATAATAAATAATATTATTTTATTCATTATTAAAAGTATTTACAAAGGTTTGATTTTCCAGGGCGTTACACTCTCTCCCCTTTATAAGGATTATGCCCCCAGAATCTTGCTAAAAAAAAAAATTACACAAATAAATGAGGGTAATTCTTCTTCATCATTTCTTCTAACTCCCACGTTGCTTCTTCTGCATCGTGGTTCTTCCATATCACCTTCACGGAAGATATAACTTTACTCCACAGAACTTTTTCCTTTCTATCGACAATTTGAATCGGTGTTTCCTCGTATGTTAAGTCCTTCTCGATATGAATAGGTTCATATTCTGTCACGTGCTTATAATCCAGCTTATAAGGATGTAATACCGATACGTGAAATACATTATGTATTCATTCTAGGTCTGGAGGTAATGCTATCATATATGGTACCTCACCCACCCGTTTTAATACCTCAAAAGGTCCTATAAACCTCAGACTTAACTTTCCTTTCTTTCCAAAACGTATCTTTCCATTCCAGGAAGATACTTTTAGAAATACGTACGAACCTACTTCAAATTCTCTATTCTCCCTATGCGAATCCGTAAACTTCTTCTGTCTGTCTTGAGCTACTAGAAGACGCATCTGTATCTTCTTGACAATATCCGCTGTCTGTTGCACCAATTCTGGTCCCAACATTCGGCGTTCTCCTACCTCATCCCAATACAGTGGCGTTCTCCATTTCCTCCCATACAAAGCTTTATAAGGCGGCATACCTATGCTTGCATGATAACTATTGTTATACGCAAACTCTACTTATGGTAGATGATCATCCCAACTACCCTTGAAATCCATGACGTAAGATCTTAGCATATCTTCTAACATCTGAATTATTCTCTCGCTCTGTCCATCCGTCTGTGGATGATACGCCGTACTCAGCTTCAACTGCGTTCCCAATTGCTCTTATAGACTTCTCCAAAAGTTCGATGTGAATCGTGGGTCACGATCTGACACAATCGATACTGGTGCTCCATGTCTAGAAATTATTTCCTTAATATAAAGTCTAGCTAATTGGTCTAAGTTATACTTGACCCTAATTTGCAAAAAGTGAGCCGACTTCATCAACCGGTCCACTATTACCCAAATCGCATCATACCTTTTCTAAGTAGTCGGAAGTCCTAATACAAAATCCATCGTGATATTCTCCCACTTCCACTCCGGAATTTTCAATGACAATAGCAAGCCACTTGGTCGTTGATGTTCGGCCTTAACTCTTTGACAAGTCAAGCACCTACTCACATACTCGACTGTCTCTCTCTTCATGTTCGGCCACCAAAAACTCTATCGAAGATCTTGATACATCTTAGTGCTACCAAGATGAATCGAAAATCTCGAACTCTGAGCCTCTTGTAGAACCTGCTCCTTTAATTCCGTCTCACTCGGAACCCAAATTCTTCCTTCAAATCTTAATAACCCCTCATTATCAAGACTATACTTAGTCTCTTTTCCATTGGTTAATCGCTCCTTCACTCGGTCACACTCATCAATTCTGAGCTGCACCTCCTTAATTCTCTCTACGATAGTAGATTACATCTCCGTCGTAAAAAGTATCTGACCCACTTCACTTGGCAACTTCACTTCTATCTCCATCCTAGCCATCTCTGTTATTAACTCAGTTTGAGCCGTTAACAAAGACAACTTTTCCCGACCCTTCCTACTTTAAGGCGTCGGCAACTACATTGGCTTTTCCAGGGTGATATAGGATTTCACAGTCGTAATCCTTTATCAACTCCAACCATCTCCTTTGCCTCATATTCAACTCTTTCTGAGTGAAGATATATTTTAGACTCTTATGGTCCGTGTATATCTCACCTTTTTCTCCATAAAGATAATGTCTCCATATCTTTAGAGCAAAAACTACTGCGGCTAGTTCCGGATCATGAGTAGGGTAAACTTTCTCATAATCCTTCAATCGCGCTTAGATGCACACGCAATGACCTTGCCATCTTTGCATGAGCACGCAATCAAGTCCTTATTTGCGCGAAGCATAACTATAAACTACTAAATTTTTCCGTGTCATCGGGTAATGACAAAACAGGTGCTTCACTCAACCTCTTCTTCAATTTTGAAAACTATCTTCTATAAACTACAAACATTTTTCTCGCAATGACACGCGCTTCACTCAACCTCTTTCCTTGTCAAGTTAGTCAACCGTCTTCCTTGTCAAGTTAGTCAACGGAGTCACTATCTTAAAAAAATCCTGGATAAATCTCCGATAGTAACCCGTTAACCTTAGGAAACTCCGCACCTCAGTCGGCGATTTCGGTTGTTCCCAATTCATCACTGCTTCCACCTTCGTTGGATCTACTGAAATCCCTTCTTGATCAATGACATGACCTAAAAACTGTACCTTCTCTAGCCAAAATTCACACTTAGTAAATTTCGCATACAACTTCTCCTTCCTTAGTGTCTCCAACACTAATCTTTGGTGTTTAGCATGATCTTCTGGCGTCTTAAAGTAGAATAGAATATCATCAATAAACACCACGACGAACTTGTCCGAATATTGTTTGAACACTTTGTTCATCATATCCATAAATGCTGCTGGTGCATTAGTCAACCCAAATGACATCACTAAAAACTCGTAATGACCATAACGAGTCCTAAATGCTGTCTTTGGTACATCCTCCTTTCTAACCTTCAACTGATGATACCTCGTTCATAAATCTATTTTAGAAAAATACTTAGCCCCTTTCAACTTATCAAAGAGATCATTGATCCTGGACAATGGGTATTTAATCTTTATCGTTAACTTGTTCAACTCTCTATAGTCAATACAAAGTCTTAACGATCCGTCCTTTTTCTTGACAAACAGTACCGGTGCTCCCCACGGTGAAACACTCGGTTATATGTACTTCCTGTCCAACAGTTCTTGTAACTGCACCATCAACTCCTTCATCTCCACTGGCACCATACGATACGGTGCCCTGGAAACTGGTGCCGCTCCTGGCACAATCTCTATCATAAACTCCGTCTCCCTATCCAGCGGAAGACCCGACAATTCACTCGAAAATACATCGGCGAATTCTCTCACTATAGGTATTTATTCCATGGTTGCTACCACTCTCTGGGTATCAACAACATGACATAGATAACGTACGTATCCCTTCCTCAGTAATTTCCTAGTTTGTGTCATGGTTAGACAACACGAACGTCCCGGCGTTTTATTCCCATAAAATACTACTTGAGGTTGTCTTAACGTTCTAATATTCACACATTTCTTTTGACAATCTATAATTGCCCCATGGTTAACTAACCAATCCATCTCGAGAATTACGTCGAATTCTCCTAAATTTATCGGTATTAGATCTACCGATAATTTACAACCCCGTATATCTACACAACAACTCCTATGAACATCTTCAACAGGAATTATTTCTTCATTTGCTACCTTAATATTTAAAGGTATAAGCAACTTTTCGGGAAGTAATCCTAATCGTCTAGCAAAATCGCATGCTATAAACGAACAAGTAGCACCGAATCAAATCAAAACACGTAAGCGCATTTATGTCGTTGATCGAATAATACTGCGACGACATCCCCTCGATGCAATCGTGCATCTTTGATCGTTCATGTTAAAGGTACGACCATCATCGGCCTACCGGTATCGTGTCTTGGTCCACTAATAGCTAACTTACCCCTATTAGTGCCCCGATTCCCATCCGTCCCTTTCTTCGGGAAGCTCTTTTCCATGTGGTCAGTTGACCCACGCACAAAGCATCCATGGTTCTTCTTTGGACTCAGACAGTTAGGCGCAATGTGCCCCTCCTATCCACAATTATAATAGACAACCTTCCCATTGAGACAGACTCCTAAGTGAGTCTTCCCACAGGTCTTGCAGGTCTCCATCCTCCTCTTTGGGTCTCCTTGCTTCACTCTAGTATTCCTAAAGCTAAACACCTTCCTCTTTTGACCCTCGCCACTACCACTGGCTCCTTCAATCTTTACTCCCCCATCTACTTTCCCCTTACTCTTCTTGTCCTTGTGGTATTGACTCAGAGCCTCACTACCACCTTCGGCAATTATTGCCTTCTCTAAAATGGTTCCAAAACAAGTACTTTGGAACACCAAAATACGATTATAGAGCCAGGGTTTCAAGCCATGCTTGAACCATCGCGCCTTCCTAACCTCGGTATCCACTTGGTGTGGAGCGAACCTCGTCAGTTCATTAAAGTTGACAGTGTATTGGGGAAATGACATGTCCCCTTGCTTCAACTCGAGAAATCGCATCTCCATCCTCCTTTGCATGCTCGTGGGAAAGTAGTTCTCAAAGAATATCTACTTGAACCTCTCCCACGTCGATTCGCTTATCCCATTTCTATTTGATTGGCTTCCCACCAAAAGTTGGCCTCTCCCTTCATCATATAGGTTGCAAAGGCAACCTTTTGGGCCTCATCAACATTTTCTATCACAAATGCCTTCTCTATTTCCTTAACCCACGTTTGGGCTTCAATAGGGTCCGTAGTTCCTTTGAACTCCGGCGGACCCACGCTCTTAAAATCCTTAAAGGTAGTAGCTCGTGCTACTCCTGGATTTACGGGGATATTAGCCCCTATTCTATTAAAGGTATTGTTAATGTGTTAACAAACTCCTCAGATCAAGTTAATCGGACCTCCCTCCGGCTGATTCACATTCACTCCTTGGTTACGTTGTACTCTTCTCGGCGGCATTTTGCTGATACAATAAACACATTTCGTTATTATTCCTTTCTTAATTAGTTATCATTAATAATAAACAATAACTCCAACATCCATAACTCATTGGTTTCCATAAAAAAGAACTTATATTCATTCTTCGTAGTATAATACTACATCGATGACATTACACAGCCTAAGTGGATTACATTACTTTCCCGCTATCGCTTTCCAAAAATTGGGATTTACAAAAGACTACCCTTTACTATACAAAAGAGGGCTTTACGTCACTACTAATTACAAAATATTTACATACTGAAACTACTCTAGCTACTACTAGTTTACATCTGCCTCAAGGCATTATTGAAATCTGCTTTGGCAAGACCGAAGAATAATATCATCATCGATAAGATGTCATTGTCCGCCCACCCTATAGGATAACCAAATACCACTACTATTGAAATCGTGTGAGAACTCCTATGGATATAGGACATTCTCCCTATCTTCTGCAGTTTGGTCTTTAGCTCCTCCTTGAGCTCAAAGACCTCATGCTTTAACTCGTGGACTTTGTCCTCAGCAAAATCCTCTCATCATGTTTCTCGCTCCCACATGGACTCCACGCCTGCCTTATCCTCTATAACCATCTGAGCTCGCTTTCACTCCTTAACCTCTCGACAAGAATGGATATTTCTATCCAACACTGACATGAATAAAGACATCATCGACCCCCTAGGAGCCATCTCGCTGCTATAGCTACTGGATGAAAGGACACTGTCTCCACTTCCTCCTCGATCATCCCGTTGAATACTGACATGTAGTCAGCATCATCTGAGTCTCCAAACTCAATTACAACAACTTCGGGCTCTGCCGCTATGGGGTTCGGTATAACCTCTACTTGGCTAATCGACTCTTCACTAATGGCTTGATATCTAACTGCATTCCATTTACTCCTGACATCTACACAAAACAATTAAGTTGATTAGTACATGTTAGTAGAATAATAAAAACACATAACATAATCATAATGCATTTTTATAAGGTTACTTTCTTCTTTTACTTCTTTAACTTCTCTTAAGGTTATGACTTAAGGTTTTTAATCCCCCCTTAAGTTTTATAACCTATTGCTTTGATACCAACCTGTGATGCCCCCAAATCCGGGTTTCTTTTAACCCGACAGATGGTGCTACATGGTACTACCATTCACACATTCATTCAATTGAAAAGTCTCAAAAGGACGAATATGTCTTCTATATATTCAAAATAATATTACATGTCCCCAGGTTCTTTATAACCCATTCATTTGTTCTTATCATAATATCAAATATATTACAATCGTTCACCTATACTATTACATAAGAACTCTAAGGGTTCGTCTTCGTCTTGCCTTTATCCTTGCCGGAGCTTTCGGTCCGTTCGATCTTAGCTATATTCATATGGTTCAAGCAAGAGTGAGCATGACTAGATCAACAAGTACTACAATTCTTATAAACAACACGCTTAAAACATAGAACTCATATACCTTCAATAACTGAACAATAGTTACGAAGTACTACCGATAATTCAAAATAGCACTTCTTTTCCTTCAAAATATTTTACAACAACAATATTCAGTAAAACATCAGTTTGGTCCAAGACCTTGAGCATTTCATAAGTTCATTGAAAAGGACATCCCGGCACTAAGTCCATAAGTCCGACATTTCTTACGAGCACTTCTGGGTGATCAGCCCATAGTACTCTATGTTGATCAACACTACATTCATTAAACGTGTATACGTTTAAGTTGTGGCAACCTCACGTGCCTGTCTTTAAACGATAAAAACATTTTAGCATACTCGGTCTACGATTGAAAACCACACCAATATAGCTCGGTAAACATTAATCATGCTTGACAAATTCATAATACAAGTCTAGCCGAAAGAATTGGCTTTGACTTCATCATTCAAGACTTCATGCAAAAGAATACAGGAATTATAAAGCTTGTCCAGACTGAACTGGAACAAGGGTTAGAGTACTTGCCTTCAACGTCTGCTTACTGATTATCACACGTACACTTTAATCTCTAAGTTTCGACAATACATGATCATATAATGTACCACATTAGGTCTTATATAATCAAGTAGGTATATTATTATATCTTACCCTTCATCTCAATCTAAATTCTGACTTAGATCTATTATTATGGTTTCCGGCTTTTGATTACATCATTCACATTACATTCACATTCAATTGATTATTAACCTTTAATCATCATACATTACATGTCTAATAATGCCTTAACAATGTTGTATTAACATCTTGGTTCATTACTAATGAATTCCCTTTCATTCTATACTTGTAAACATTCTTGTCTATCAAAACTCTGGGATTGGCGCCACGACGCTACACTTAACTCTCGCGTATCTCATCACCGCAAGCACGAAGTTAGCAAGATGCCCTAACATCAAGATAAAGGTCTTGGCACCACTTTTTGGCTTTGGGTTTGGCGCGCGCTACGATAACTCCGCGGCCTTTAGAAAAATTTTGCAGATTTTAAATTTTGTGAACTTTCTGGATGCATAACTTCTTCGTTATAAGTCCGAATTGGCTCGTTCAAAAGCCTACGATTCACAAATTACATACTCTATGCATTAATGTAAGAATTTTATCTATTTGACTTTGTTTGCAAAAATTTCACCTATTAGTTCATTTTTAACGAAAACGATAAACGTTCGTGAACGTTCAATGCTCGTTTCTTCGTTCTAAGTCAAAATTCAATCATTTTCAAGTCCACAAGTCTATAATGCCAAATATGACTTGTCTCCATCGAAAACCAACGTTTCCGACTTCAAACACAAAATCGACTTCCATTCCGAGAATTTCACGAATTCGACGATAATCGTCCAATCGTGTGAATTCCGGCAAAGCTTCATTACTAATCATTCTAAATGGATTTTAACCAACACATGAACATTTCATGTTACTTATTACTCCAACTTATTGATAAAGTAGGTTTTAACTTATTCTCATAAGTCAATGACTTATTTAACTTATTTACTACAAATTCTTATGCTTATGACTTACTATGAACTTAAGTCCATCAATCAATGTTCTCATACCATATTGAACATACTAACATCATATGACAAACATATGACAAGTTCTTCACAAATTTATCAACTTATTTAGGTTCAAGTTGCTTATTCAACTTATTCGGCTTAAGTTCATTCATCAATGACTTATTATATGTTCTTAGCATAAAATCATACTTCTCTTATCAGCCTACAATGATAGAGATGAAGATGAATTAGACAAGAGTCTTTCCCTAGAAGAACTTGTACTTCTCTTCTCTTTGGAAACTAGCAAAGAATTTTTGATTTATTCTTGACTTATGTGGCTTATTCTCTCTAACACTTAAGCACTTGATATTTGATAGAAGTTGGAAGGAATTTGATCAAGCAACAAATGAAAAATCTAGCCTTCTATTTATAGGCAACTCAAAGTGAGGGCATAATTGACAATAACACCTCCCACCTCCTTACTAACCTCCTCAACTTCCACCTCTTTACTATTCATAACCTAGAAACCAAGTAAACTTGCCTAGCACAACACTTGGTCACCACATATAGTTCTTACCCATCAAGACTACACACTTTACACTTGGTTTGCCCCATGGATCATAGTCAATTCATTGGGCTTACTTAATTAATCTTGCTAATTTCTTGTTGGGCTTGCATTAAAAATAGATTGGACTCATGACATATCAAACACTTGGGTTTGAGTATCACTTACTAATTGAACTTCTACCATTAAACTAATAATCCTACAAGTCCATTACCTTTAATTAAACAACTTAACATACATACCTCACGTATAATTCTCGTATGCTAACTCGTATACTAAATTATAATATACGTTATTTCATTCTCCATTCTTAATAGTATAATACGCCGTATTATACTTACGTTCATTACTTCGTATAATGCCTACGCATCATACAATTACAACTTTCTTTCCTTAACGCTTAATAAACCTAACGTTCCCAAATTAAGTCCACATGCGAAATATTACATTTTCCATACTTAGATTATTATTACATAATCAATATCACCTCGATATTATAACGTTACGTATTTCTCGGAAGTTCAAAAATAATTCCCGAGCAGAAATCGATGAATAGTATTTTTCGGAAAATTTCTCGAAAAACTTTTATTTTCGTTTTAGAAATTCAAACACTTTAATTCTCCCACGTAGTTAAAATACTACGGCTTTCCGACGTTTCTAGGTTATAAAACGACAATCATCTTATCAACACGCAATAATAATAAATAATATTATTTTATTCATTATTAAAAGTATTTACAAAGGTTCGATTTTTCGGGGCGTTACAAGGAGTCTCTCTCACCTGATGTTGCATGAATTTCATAAAGCCTCTGAACATTCCATCGTTCATCATTTGGTCAGTGTTGTTGTTTACAGGAGGATTATCGCCATCCTGTTGCACATTGTCCTGATTATTGATCTGTGGAGACTCAGCGGTCTCTCTGGCTCCATTGCTTATCTCAACATTTTCGGATGCCATTTTCAAATACTGCCACAAAACAAGGGTTAATTAACATATAACATATTATCCCTATACTATGACCGACCAATTAAATACCAAATAAACTTAGGTAGGTCCTATTAGCGAAGGAATTCCCCGTCTCTCCCCTCCTAGTTCTTGTCTCACATCTCAGCCAAGGATCATATCCCTAAGCTTTGATACCAATTGTGACGCCCCCAAAATAGGTATACATCACCTATTCTGAGTCGTCAAATACATGGTACAGAATTCAAATACAATTTAATTATACAACTGTCGTGTAAAATACGACAAAACAAAATCTAAGAGTTTTAATACGAACATTGTATTCTAGACAATATCCACACTCAAATTCAATCTTATTACTTTTATTATCACACTATTTCATAGAATAGTGAGGACTACTAATGCTATCATCTGGACCATCACTCCGTTCCCCGACTATTCCCTGCTACGTTCTCATTTCCTAAAGAGAACAATGAAAGCAAAAGGGTGAGCTCAACTAGCCCAGTAAGAAATATTATGACTAAGATAATGCAGAATAAATTATCGTTAGCCTTAAACAGTGTTAAACTGATATAATATAACAAACATCAAGTTTAACTGCAGCGAAACAAGCAATCCATTAGAAGAGTCAAGTAGAGAATAAAATCTACTATCTTCTATGATTTAAAAAGTTTATCATCCATTTTATCGCTAAGACTCAGCTTAATAAATAATCCACATTATCAAATCATCCCTGCACTACAGGCTAATGATATTCTTTAGTATCACGACCACGAATTATCCATGCACTACAGGCCAAAGATAATCGTGTTTTCATCAAAGGTCCTGATCATGCCATAAAACAATTCAGCTTTGCACCCTTGGCCGAAGAGAATCCATAGCCATAATCATACCAAAAATTGTCCATCAATGCACTACGGTCCAATGAGGACTTTTTCCACATCATTTATAATATTACGGTCATGATTATACCAAATAATCCCTGGTCATAATCATACCAAGTCCATCTATGCATTACAGGCCACAGAATACTTTCAACATAATATAAACATGAGGATGATGACAATGACATAATAATTCAATAAAACAAGTTCAAGAATTAATTTATCCAGGAACCAATAACGTCCAAATTATCAACAGGATACTTCTTTGTAGAGTAAAATTCAAAAATGCTCAGAAAAATATTTCCATGAAAAGATCCTGGATGAAGCGCAAATATCAAGGATATTCTACTTATTTCATGGAGTATAGAAGTCAAAGCTTTAACCAACTGAGTATAAGAGAATATATGAAACTACAAATGGATTTTCGTTCGCTATGCGGTAATCAACATAGACAGATCATTTCCACAATTTAATAAGAAATAAATATAAAGGATCATTCACCATGCATGTGATAATCACCATCGATAGGTTATTCCAACAGAATAATAAAGAATGGAATAACAGAAGAAATCACCATGCATGCGATAGATCGCACCGACATGTTATTCTCAATAGAATAATAAATAATGGAATCAGGTCATGCGTAACGCACAGAAAGGATATTTTGACAGAATAATAAAGAATGGAACCAGGTCATGCGTAAACGCACAGATAGGATATTCCAACAGAATAATAAAGAATGGAATAACAAAAGAATTTCACCATGTATGCGGTACTTCACATAAACAGGTTATTCCAACATAATAATAAAAATGGAATAACAAAAGAATTTCACCAAGTATAGGGTAGTCTACGTATACAGGTTATTCCAACAAAATAATAAAGAATGGAATAACAGAAGTTCTCTTCATGAATAGAAAAGAAATAATACCCCTTACCTTAAAAAGAAACTGGATACAGGAGTTGTGAAGTAGCAGAATGCTTTTCTTCTTTCTCTCTATAGTTTCTCTCTCTAGAGTTTTAGTGAATTAGTAAGAAATAATGAAGGAATGAGCTTCTATTTATAGGAGAATGGACTGAATAGTAACTAATTCATGAACGGTCTAGATTGGTTTACTTTTAATCGGACGTTTCATATTGATTTAATAAAATATTCTAATAAAACAAAATCTTTTAAATAATATATAATATATTCTATTTATAATCTAATAAAACGAATAACTTTATAAAAGTATTTTGTTTTATATAAAAAGATTTTACTATGCAAAATACTATGCAAGCACTATGCAACACTATGCATAATAAAATATAATATATTCTTGGGGTCACGGACCGACCATAGAACCCTGTTCAATAAGTGGAACGCATTAGCTGTCCGCTCTCAGGTTGGGCAGTAAGGGTCGGAGAGGAAATTACTCATTCTTAAAACCGGCGTTCTTAAGACCAAAGAGTTGGCAGAAAGGGGACTGGCGCCAACAGTTCATCACGGAAGAAATGACTCACTAAGCCGGGATCACTAACTAATACTAATCTAATAGAAAATACTAATATAATAGAAAAGAACTGTCTTTTTCAGATACTTTCCCGATTAGTTGCTACCGCAGCTTTTTACATAATCGATCGGATTATATAGATATCCTTCAACACAAAATAGGTCATCGAAAGGATCTCGGAGACCCACCAAAGCACGAAAGCCGGGATCTTTCAGAAAAAGGATTCCTATTCAAAGAGTGCATAACCGCATGGATAAGCTCACACTAACCCGTCAATTTGGGATCCGGACTCCAAATTCCCCTAGTCTTTCTCCACTTTAGGAGGACCGCCCCTAAATACGGTCATCCCCCCTATGTTGTTCAAAGCTGTATTTCGAAATCTGATTCAAATCCAATATAGCACCTATGGGTACATAAGAAATGTATTGAATCGATTCTTTTTAATGAATAGATCCGATCGCAACTTCGAATATGGAATTCAAAGGGATCAAATAGGAAAGGATACTCTGAATCATAGAACTATAATGAAATATACGATCAACCAACATTTCTCGAAAATACTACGCCCAACCTGAAACTTGTGATTGGTTGTAAAACACCGATTCTCCCGTTGAGACTTAATTCTATCTTCATAGATTTCTCGAGATATTTTTTTACCAAGTTTTGTTATAGCATCTATAAGCGCTTGAGTTTAGGTGGATGACACGGCAAATAGACATCGATGAGGAATTAGCTTATCGACTCCCCGAATAGTACTATAAGAATCAGTACTGAACATCCCCCCCTGAAATTGTACATGCTCCCGTAGCAATAACATATTTTGGTTCAGGCATTTGCTCATATAATCTCACTAAAGAAGGAGTATTTATAATCTATTTATAATCTAATAAAATAAATAACTTTACAAAAGTATTCTGTTTTATATAAAAAAATTTACTATGCAAAATACTATGCATAATAGAATATAATATATTCTATTTATAGTCTAATAAAACAAATAACTTTATAAAAGTATTCTGTTTTATGTAAAAAGCTTTTCTATTTTATTAAATTAATAATACTAATAAAACAAAACTCATCATCATTATTATAATTCAAACTATTAATCAACCAGGTCGTTCCCAGGAAAGAGGGGGCCTTCCAATAAGGATTTCTCCCTATTGGCGCGCAATTAGGTGACCAAACCTATCCTTGGCAGAACTTCTAGACATCGTTAATATTACAAATAATAATATTAATAACTTTGTCATCTCAATTATTGATATAATAATATATAAAATATCAACAATAATTGAATCAAATAACGTGAGATACTATGCAGCAATTACTGTAGCAATAATTGAACAAAACTGAGTGACTTCTCACGTAAGTATCAATAATCAATACCGTTTGCTACTATGCAACCACGCCAGACATCGTACTTTTACTACCGAGTAGTTCAAAGTTTACGGTAAAACTTCAGTTGTTATTTTGGTAAAAATTTTTTGCGTTTTTTAATTACAATAATTCCGTTGTGGGGTCCACCAATGATTGTCTTGCATTTAATGAATATTTCCTGTTAAAATGAATATTTCCGAACCAATCGAATATTATATAACAACTTGCATACTTTGCAAAATTTATAAATACTACCCACAACTATAATACTATCTCAAATCCACACCATAATAAAAAAAATATTTCGAGAAAATTAAATCTTTATTCATAAAATTTGGGATTTTACATACACTCTTATTACCTGAAATGAATTGTGAAGCAAAAGGGTGAGCTCAACTAGCCCAGTAAAGAATATCATGAGTAAGATAATTAAATTATCAATAGCCTTCATTAGTAATAAATCAGATATTTAGAACATATGGTAGTAGATGATAAAAGTTTTTAACCATAATTGCAGCGGAATCAATAATCCATTAGAAGAGTCAAGTAGAACATAATGTCTACTATCTCCTCCACATTAAAAGTCCATCATTAATATTTCATTCCTGTAATAACCATCAACAGTTCTTTGTTATAACTAAGATAAAAAGATCTATCATCACCTTTCTTCACCTGAACAACCAAAGATTATAGTTAAATTCACAATTCAAGTTTATAATAATGTAAATAACAATTTCTCCTTGCCACAATGGCTTAATAGAACTTTCACTCAATGTCCTTGCCACAAATGCTAAGATACTCAATAATCATATCTTCATTTCAAATCAACGAATTATCCATGCACTACGGGCGAAAGATATTCGTTAGTATCACTAGTGGTCATGATCATGCCGATCAATTATATATCTTTGCATTACGGTCCAAAGATATTCAATGGTCATGATTATACCAATCAATTGTCTATATTTTCACTACGAGCCAAAGATATTCAATTGTAAAACCAATGATCAACAGTCCATCTTTGCAGCAACGGCCAAAGACATACAACTGTAAAATCAATAATCAACAGTCCATCTTTGCACTACGGGCCAAAGACATATAACTGTAAAACCAATAATCAACAGTCCATCTTTGCATTACGGGCCAAAGACATACAACAGTAAAACCAATAATCAACAGTCCATCTTTGCACTACGAGCCAAAGATATACAACATTAAAATCAATAATCAACAATCCACCTTTGCACTACGGGCCAATCATATACAACTGTAAAACCAATAATCAACTGTCCATCTTTGCACTACGGGCCAAAGATGACTTTTAACAAAATATAAGTATGAGAATGATGACAATAATATAAAGAATAAATTAAGTGAGATCAAGGATAAATATTAGAGATTTATAATTCAATTTATCCAAAGTTTAAGAATGTCCAAATGGTTAATATGATGATCAAAATGTGGATTTAAATTTAAGAATAAGATTCATATATTAAAGATAATTTGGTCAGAAAAGAAACTAATTTTGTCATGAGTAGTACCCTGTGAATAGTAACCTGAGTGAATAGTACCCCGAGTGAATAGTACCCCGAGTGAAAATACTGAAATTTAATAAGAAAGTTCAGACCAATATTCCAATGAAATGATACTAGATGAAGCGCAAAACTCAAGGATATTCTACTAATCTTAGGGATTATAGAAGAAATACTTATCATAGTATGTTTAGATTTAGGAATATGAAAAGAAATAATATACGAAACTGCAAATGGATTTTCACCGTCATGCGGTAATCCGCGTGAGCGGATCTTTTTCCACAAATAAAGAATGAGTACGACGAAGTTATTCACCATGCATGTGGTAATCCACATGGCAAAGTTATTCCACGCATTAAAGAATGAATACTGAAGGTTATTCACTATGCATGCGGTAATCCGCAGAGACATGAGTTATTCCACATTAAAGAATGAATCTGAAGGTTATTCACCATGCATGCGGTAATCAAGCGTGAAAGTTACTCCCGTAGATTAATAAAGAATGAATACGAAAAATAATATCACTTACCTTAGTAGGAGATTGGATACTGCAATAATGAAGTAGCAAAATACTCTTCTTCTTTCTCTCTATAGTTTCTATCTCTATAGTTTTAGTGAATTCGTAAGAAAGAATGAAGAACTGAGCTTCTATTTATAAGAGAATGGACTAAATAGTAACTAATTCACGAATGGTCCAGATTGATTTACTATTAAAACTGACGGTCCATATTGATTTACTATTAAAATCTCAAACGACAGTCCATATTGATTTACTATTAAAACCTCAACCGACGGTCTGAAAAATTAGTACATCTCCCCATAGAATAATAAGTCAAACTTACAACAAACGCCTCATAACAAACCCCTATATTTATATTAAAAATTGAATAAATATTTACCACAAATCACTTATCTTCAATAAACAAATTTTTAACCTTTCAACAATTATTCATCATTAATATTATAACTCACAATATTGACAACCAGATCATTCTCAGGAAATAGGGGGCTTTCTGATAAAGATTTCTCCATATTGACGCACAATTAATAACCTAACCCCTTTCCTTGATAGAACTTTCTAGACATTGTCAATAATGCAAATAATAATATGAATAAATGTGTCGTCTCAATTATTGATTTAATAATATAAAATATTGTGCAGATGATACTGTGACAATAATAGAATCAATAATATGAGATACTATGCAGCAACTACTGTAGCAATTATTAAATAAAACTGAGAGAATTCTTACGTAAGCATCAATAATCAGAGATACCGTGCAATACCATGTACTACTACGCAATAACGCGTATTATTGTACTTTTATCACCGGGTATTTCAACAGTTTAACGGTAAAAGTTTTGCCGTTATTTTTATAAAAAGGTTATTTCTGTCGCTTTCTATATCCGATAGTTATTTCGTTGTGGGGTCCACCAATGATTGTGTCATCATAAGAATATTTCCAGACCAAACGAATATACCCCGACACAACGAATATTTTATGACAACTTGCTTACTTTGTTAAATTTTCACATATCACCCTTAACTTTAACCTTTTATCAATTTAACCATTTACTAAATAGAATAATAATTATAAGAAAATTGAATACTTTCATTTCATAAAATTTGGGGTCTTACAATCTCCCCTCCTTATGAAATTTCGTACCCCAAATTTACGTACCTAGTAGTTCGAAGAGGTGAGAATACCTTGCTTTCATTTCAGATTCTATCTTTCTGGTTATTTCCTCTGTATCATTATTTCTCCACTGCTCATCTCTTGGATTTCAGATATCGTTCCAAAATACAGCTTCAAAACAAAGGTTAATAGACATATCACAATTTGTCAACTTATTAAGAAAATTCAGCTTAGGTAGGACACACAGTAGCGAAGGATATTACTCGTCTCTCCCCTCCTAGTTCTAGTTTTAGATCTCCGCCAGAGACCATATCCCTAGGCTTTGATACAAACTGTGATGCCCTCGAAATAGGTCCACACGACCCATTCTGGGTCGCCAAATACACACTACAGAATTCAAATAAAACTTTATTTATACAACTATCGTGCAAAATACGACAACACATAAGCTGTGAGTTTCAATACAAATAACAGTACTCACACTCCAAACCAATGCTACTTTATATAAAGGTACAGTTAATAACTGTTTTAGTAATTAAAATCTTTGAAAAATGCTCAAGGAAGCCTTCATACATGGGAGGCCATTCATCTAAGTTATAATAGATATCATAGGACTTGAGAATTAACCTTGGTTGACCCAATAGACCCCAAAGAAGAATGAGAAGATTACTATCCTGTTCAATCCAATGGTGTGTATCTTCTTGCCATAAAATTATCTCCACTGTCTCAAACTGAGGATTATATTCCAACAATTCTCCAAGATTATATAGATAATGCTCATAGATATAGTCAACAAGTGGATGTGTACAACCATATCTTATGATAACGCGAGTTTGTATGTGGTTAGACATCATGTATGATATTGGAAACACACCCTTTAAGCTCTTAATACAAATATGTCATCTTCATTATAATGAAGTGCATTTTTAATGCTTTCAAAGTCGAGTTCTCATCACCATATAGTTATTCACCAAAATTAAATATTAATTGACGTATAAAATACGACACACACATTTTAAGTTCTCAATGCAATTATATATTGTCATGTTGTTTTATAATGTATTGAGAAGCTTAAACAATCACATATCATCACTCTAATCCCTTGTTATCCCCGCCGAAACACATTACACTCTTATTACCTAAAAGGAATTGTGAAGCAAAAGGGTGAGCTCAACTAGCCCAGTAAAGAATATCATGACTAAGATAATTAAATTATCAATAGCCTTCATTAGTAATAAATCAGATATTAAGAACATATGGTAGATGATAAAAGTTTTTAACCATAATTACAGCTTAATCAAGAATCCATTAGAAGAGTCAAGTAGAACATAATGTCTACTATCTCCTCCACATTAAGAGTCCATCATTAATATTTCATTCATGTAATACCCATCAACATTTCTTTATTATAACCAACATAAAAAGAACTTTCATCACCTGTCTTCACCTGAACCACCAAAGATTATAGTTAAATTCATAATTCATGTTTATAATAATGTAAATCAACAGTTTCTCCTTGCCATAAAGGCTTAATAGAACTTTCACTCAATGTCCTTGCAACAAAGGCTAAGATACTCAATAATCATATCATCATTTCAAATTAACGAATTATCCATGCACTACGGGCCAAGGATATTCGTTAGTATCACTAGTGGTCATGATCATGCCAATCAATTATCTATCTTTGCACTACGGGCCAAAGATATTCAATGGTCTTGATCATACCAATCAATTGTCTATCTTTGCACTACGGGCCAAAGATATTCAATTGTAAAACCAATGATCAACAGTCCATCTTTGCACAACGGCTAAAGACATACAACTATAAAATCAATAATCAACAGTCCATCTTTGCATTACGGGCCAAAGACATATAACTGTAAAACAAATAATCAACAGTCCATCTTTGCACTACGGGCCAAAGATATACAACTGTAAATCAATAATCAACAGTCCATCTTTGCACCACGTGTAAAACCCCAACTTTTATGAATAAAGATTAAATTTTCTCGAAATATATTTTTGAATATTATGGTGTGGATATGATGTAATGATATAGTTGTGGGTAATATTTACAAATTTTGCAAAGTAAGCAAGTTGTTATAAAATATTTGATTGGTCAGGGAATATTCGTTTTAACAGGGAATATTCGTACGACGACACAATCATTGGTGGACCCCACAACGGAAGCATTGTCGTAGTTAGAAAATGAAAGAATTATCTTTTTATAAAAATAACGGCGAAAGTTTTACTGTTAAACTGTTGAACTACCCGGTAGTAAAAGTATAGTAATATGCGTGGTTGCATAGTAGCACACGGTATTAATTATTGATGCTTACGTGAGAAGTCACTCAGTTATACTCAATTATTGCTACAGTAATTGCTGCATCATATCTCTCATATTATTGATTCAATTATTATCACAATATCATCTGCATAATATTTTATATTATTAAATCAATAATTGAGACTACAAAGTTATTCATATTATTATTTGAAATATTGACAATGTCTAGAATTTCTATCAAGGATAGGTTAGGTCATCTAATTGCGCGCCAATAGAGAGAAATCCCTATCGAAAAGCCCCCCTCTTTCCTGGGAACGACCTGGTTGTTAAATATTGTGAGTTATAATATTAATGATGAATAAGTTCGTGTTGATTAAAGATGAAATTGACAGTTCCATTGTGTTAGGATTATTAGTGTTAGTGGAAATTCACATTTATTTCGATAATAATTGACGTCTGAAAGTTATATTGACCAATCGGGTAATTAATTGAATAAATGAGAAATTAATTGCAATTAATTCACATGCTTATAACTATGTGTTCACATGCATGTACTATTAGGGGAGGTGGTGCAAGATTTATAATACTTGCATGACTAAATTAAAAATAAAGGTATAGATGAAGGTACTATATTGTATCTATTTTTTTCACATGTATAGAACTATTGATTCACATGAATGTACTATTTATTCACATGATGTACTATTAGGAGAGGTGGTGCAAGTTTGATAATACTTGCAGGACTAAATTAAAAATGAAAGAAAAGATAAAGGTTTTATACTGTAATATTTCGAGCCCCAAAATGTGCAATTATCGAAACTATATTTTCTTATAAATAGAAGATCATTCTTCTTTCATTCTCACCAATTCACTAAGACTTAAAAGAGCAATTATAGAGAGAGAAGCTATAGAGAGAAAGAAGAAGAGAAATCTGCTACCTAACTATTCCAGTATCCAATCTTCTTCTGAGGTAAGGGATATTGTTTTTGTTCAGTATTCATAAGGAATAATATTTTTTTCCATACTCTGTAGTATGTAAGTAATATTATTTCATCTCGTATTCTTGATTATACCTCATTTTTTTAAAGTATTGCTTCTATACTCAGTGAAATTAGTAGAATATCCTTAAAATTTGTGCTTCATCTAGTATCGTTTCACAAGGATATTTTACGCACATTCTTGCTAAATTTTAAGCTTTTCATGAGAATCGCATCCATGAGTACTATTCATTTATACGGTACTATTATTCACAAAAGTACTATTCACGAGATACTATTTATAAAGTACTATTCATAAAGTACTATTTATAAGGTACTATTCACGAGTACTATTCACAAAGTACTATTCACAGGATACTATTCCCAAAGTACTATTCATGAGATACTATTCACCCAGGTACTATTAACCCAAAGTACTATTCATGACAAAAATTGATTTCTTTTTGGTCCAAATCATTTTTGATACAATATCATTCTTGCATTTTACTCCACAAAGCAGTATCATGTTGGCAATTTGAACATTATTGAACTCTGGATAAATTAAATTATAAATCTTTTAAAATTTATCCTTTGTTTCTTTTAATTGAATTCTTATATCATTGTCATCATCCTCATGCTTATATTGTGATGAAAGTCATCTTTGGCTTACATGCATAGATGAACTGTTGATTGGTATGATTATGACTAGGGATCATTTGGTATAATCATGACCCATAATGTTACAAATGATATGGTAAAAGTCCTCATTGGCCTGTAGTTCATTGATGGACAGTTGTTGGCATGATTATGGCTAGGGATTATTCGGTATAATCATGACCATTGATGATTACATGAATATCCTTGGTCGTGGTGTAGGGATGATTCGATGATGTGGTTTATTTATTAAACTGAGTCTCAGCGATAAAGTTGATGAAAAACTTTTTAAATCATAGAAGATAGTAGATATCATGCTCTACTTGACTCTTCTAATGGATTTCTTGTTTCGCTGCAGTTAAACTTGTTGTCTATAATATTCTATCAGTTTAACATTGTTGAAGGCTAACGATAACTTATTCTGCATTATCTTAGTCATAATATTTCTTACTTGGGTAGTTGAGCTCACCCATTTGCTTTCATTGTTCTCTCCAGGAAATGAGAACTTAGCCAGGACTAGTCGGGGAACGGAGTGACGGTTCAGATGTTTGTGTTAGTAGTCCTCACTATTCTATGAAATAGTGTGATAATAAATGTAATGAGGACTCCATTTTGAGTTTGAATACTGTCTAGAAGACAATATTCGTGTAAAAACTCTCAGCTAAGCTTTTGTCGTATTGTATAAAAGAAGTTTATATTTGAATTATGTACCATGTATTTGGCGACCCAAGATGGGTGATGTATACCTATTTTTGGGGCGTCACAGTTGGTATCAAAGCTTAGGGATATGATCCCTGACTGAGATGTGAGACAAGAAGTAGGAGGGGAGAGACGGAGAATTCCTTCGCTAGTATGACCTACCTAAGTTTATTTGATATTTAATTGGTCGGTCAGTGTATAAGGATAATATGTGACATGTCAATTAACCCTTGTTTTGTGGCAGTATTTGAAAATGGCATTCAAAAATGTTGAGATAAACAATGAAGCACATGAGACCGTTGAGTCACCAACGATCAATGCCCAGGAAAATGTACAACAGGAAGACAATAATCCTCAAGTAAACAATAACACCGATGAAATGATGAACGATGGGATGTCAGAGGCTTTATGCAATTCATACAACATCAAGCGAGAGCGGCTCCTAATCAAAATGCAGGTGGAAATACTGGCAACTCTCAGACGGTCACCGCTAAACAGTTCAAGGAGCTGGGACCACCGGTGTAAGACCCCAAATTTTATGAAATAAAAGTATTCAATTTTTTTATAATTATTATTTTATTTCATAAATGGTTAAATTGATAAAAGGTTAAAGTTAAGGGCAAATGGATTTTCACCCGTCATGTGGTAATCCGCGTAGACAGATCTTTTCCACAAATAAAGAATGAGTACGACGAGTTATTCACCATGCATGTGGTAATCCGCATAGACAGGTTATTCCCACAGATTAAAGAATGAATACGAAGGGTTATTCACCATGTATGCGGTAGAATCGGCGTGAGCGGAGTTATTCCATGATTAAAGAATGAATACGAAGGGTTATTCACCATGCATGCGGTAATCCGCGTAGACAGGTTACTCCCGTAGATTAATAAAGAATGAATACGAAAAATAATATCACTTACCTTAGTAGGAGATTGGATACTGCAATAATGAAGTAGCAAAATACTCTTCTTCTTTCTCTCTATAGTTTCTATCTCTATAGTTTTAGTGAATTCGTAAGAAAGAATGAAGAACTGAGCTTCTATTTATAAGAGAATGGACTAAATAGTAACTAATTCACGAATGGTCCAGATTGATTTACTATTAAAACTGACGGTCCATATTGATTTACTATTAAAATCTCAAACGACAGTCCATATTGATTTACTATTAAAACCTCAATCGACAGTTCGGTCTGAAAAATTAGTACATCTCCCCATAGAATAATAAGTCAAACTTACAACAAACGCCTCATAACAAACCCCTATATTTATATTAAAAATTGAATAAATATTTACCACAAATCACTTATCTTCAATAAACAAATTTTTAACCTTTCAACAATTATTCATCATTAATATTATAACTCACAATATTGACAACCAAATCATTCTCAGGAAATAGGGGGCTTTCTGATAAAGATTTCTCCATATTGATGAACAATTAATAACCTAACCCCTTTCCTTGATAGAACTTTCTAGACATTGTCAATAATGCAAATAATAATATGAATAAATGTGTCGTCTCAATTATTGATTTAATAATATAAAATATTATGCGATGATGATCTTTGTGACAATAATAGAATCAATAATATGAGATACTATGCAAAGAACTCATCGTAGCAATTATTAAATAAAAGCGAGTGAATTCTTACGTAAGCATCAATAATCAGAGATACCGTGCAATACCATGTACTACTACGCAATAACGCGTATTATTGTACTTTTATCACCGGATATTTCAACAGTTTAACGGTAAAAGTTTTACCGTTATTTTTATAAAAAGGTTATTTCTGTCGCTTTCTATATCCGATAGTTATTCCGTTGTGGGGTCCACCAATGATTGTGTCATCATAAGAATATTTCCAGACCAAACGAATATACCCCGACACAACGAATATTTTATGACAACTTGCTTACTTTGTAAAATTTTCACATATCACCCTTAACTTTAACCTTTTATCAATTTAACCATTTACTAAATAGAATAATAATTATAAGAAAATTGAATACTTTCATTTCATAAAATTTGGGGTCTTACAATCTCCCTCCTTATGAAATTTCAGACCCCTAAATTTTACGTACCTAGTAGTTCAAGAGGTGAGAATACCTTGCTTTCATTTCAGATTCTATCTTTCTGGTTATTTCCTCTGTATCATTATTTCTCCACTGCTCATCTCTTGGATTTCAGATATCGTTCCAAAATACAGCTTCAAAACAAAGGTTAATAGACATATCACAATTTGTCAACTTATTAAGAAAATTCAGCTTAGGTAGGACACACAGTAGCGAAGGATATTACTCGTCTCTCCCCTCCTAGTTCTAGTTTTAGATCTCCGCCAGAGACCATATCCCTAGGCTTTGATACAAACTGTGATGCCCTCGAAATAGGTCCACACGACCCATTCTGGGTCGCCAAATACACACTACAGAATTCAAATTAAACTTTATTTATACAACTATCGTGCAAAATACGACAACACATAAGCTGTGAGTTTCAATACAAATAACAGTACTCACACTCCAAACCAATGCTACTTTATATAAAGGTACAGTTAATAACTGTTTTAGTAATTAAAATCTTTGAAAAATGCTCAAGGAAGCCTTCATACATGGGAGGCCATGCATCTAAGTTATAATAGATATCATAGGACTTGAGAATTAACCTTGGTTGACCCAATAGACCCCAAAGAAGAATGAGAAGATTACTATCCTGTTCAATCCAATGGTGTGTATCTTCTTGCCATAAAATTATCTCCACTGTCTCAAACTGAGGATTATATTCCAACAATTCTCCAAGATTATATAGATAATGCTCATAGATATAGTCAACAAGTGGATGTGTACAACCATATCTTATGATAACACGAGTTTGTATGTGGTTAGACATCATGTATGATAGTGGAAACACACCCTTTAAGCTCTTAATACAATTATGTCATCTTCATTATAATGAAGTGCATTTTTAATGCTTTCAAAGTCGAGTTCTCATCACCATATAGTTATTCACCAAAATTAAATATTAATTAACGTATAAAATACGACACACACATTTTAAGTTCTCAATGCAATTATATATTGTCATGTTGTTTTATAATGTATTGAGAAGCTTAAACAATCACATATCATCACTCTAATCCCTTGTTATCCCCGCTCGACACAACTACACTCTTATTACCTAAAAGGAATTGTGAAGCAAAAGGGTGAGCTCAACTAGCCCAGTAAAGAATATCATGACTAAGATAATTAAATTATCAATAGCCTTCATTAGTAATAAATCAGATATTAAGAACATATGGTAGATGATAAAAGTTTTTAACCATAATTACATCTTAATCAAGAATCCATTAGAAGAGTCAAGTAGAACATAATGTCTACTATCTCCTCCACATTAAGAGTCCATCATTAATATTTCATTCCTGTAATACCCATCAACATTTCTTTTTTGTAACCAACATAAAAAGAACTTTCATCACCTGTCTTCACCCGAACCACCAAAGATTATAGTTAAATTCATAATTTATGTTTATAATAATGTAAATCAACAGTTTCTCCTTGCCATCAAGGCTTAATAGAACTTTCACTCAATGTCCTTGCAACAAAGGCTAAGATACTCAATAATCATATCATCATTTCAAATTAACGAATTATCCATGCACTACGGGCCAAGGATATTCGTTAGTATCACTAGTGGTCATGATCATGCCAATCAATTATCTATCTTTGCACTACGGGCCAAAGATATTCAATGGTCTTGATCATACCAATCAATTGTCTATCTTTGCACTACGGGCCAAAGATATTCAATTGTAAAACCAATGATCAACAAATCCATCTTTGCACACAACTGATAAAGACATACAACTATAAAATCAATAATCAACAGTCCATCTTTGCATTACGGGCCAAAGACATATAAGCGTAAAACAAATAATCATCAAAGTCCATTTTGCACTACGGGCCAAAGATATACAATCATAAATCAATAATCAACAGATCCATCTTTGCACCACGTGTAAAACCCCAACTTTTATGAATAAAGATTAAATTTTCTCGAAATATATTTTTGAATATTATGGTGTGGATATGATGTAATGATATAGTTGTGGGTAATATTTACAAATTTTGCAAAGTAAGCAAGTTGTTATAAAATATTTGATTGGTCAGGGAATATTCGTTTTAACAGGGAATATTCGTATGACGACACAATCATTGGTGGACCCCACAACGGAAGCATTGTCGTAGTTAGAAAATGAAAGAATTATCTTTTTATAAAATAACTAAATGAAAGTTTTATTGTTAAACCGTTGAACTACCCGGTAGTAAAAGTATAGTAATATATGCATTGGTTGCGTAGTAGCATTGATTACATTATTGATGCTTACGTGAGAAGTCACTCAGTTATACTCAATTATTGCTACGATGAATTGTTGCATCATATCTCATATATTATTGATTCAATTATTATCACAATATCATCCGCATAATATTTTATATTATTAAATCAATAATTGAGACTACAAAGTTATTCATATTATTATTTGAAATATTGACAATGTCTAGAAGTTCTATCAAGGATAGGTTATGTAACAACCCCAAAATAGGTCCATTCCATCCAACCTATTATTCGAGTCGTTAAATACATGGTATGGAAAAACAACTACAACTTTATTACAACAATTGTCGCATGCAAAATACAACAACACCTATCTCTTGTGAGTTTGGATACAAATATATACCAAGCT
Source organism: Panax quinquefolius (assembly GCA_020205615.1). Taxonomy (NCBI): domain Eukaryota; kingdom Viridiplantae; phylum Streptophyta; class Magnoliopsida; order Apiales; family Araliaceae; genus Panax; species Panax quinquefolius. The sequence goes on along the minus strand of CM035159.1, from coordinate 82,121,795 downwards.
ATAGTATGTCACAATGACACCTTACATAAAGGTATAATCAAAAGCTGTTTTAGAAATTAGAATCTTTGGGAAGTGCTCAAAGAAACCTTCATACATGGGAGGCCATGCTTTTAGGTTATAGTAGATATCGTATATGGCCACAGAATTATCCTTGGTTGACCCAATAGACCCCAAAGAAAAACAAGAAGATTACTATCATATTCTTCCCAATGGCGAGTCTTCTCTTGACATATCATTAACTCCACTGTCTCTAATTTGGTATTATACTCCAAACAAACACCAAGATTATATAGGTAGTGCTTGTAAATATACTCAGCAAGTGGATGAGCACAACCATGTCTTATGATAACACGAGGTTGTATGTCATTAGACATCTTGTATGATAGTGACAAAACACCTTCCAAGTTAAATTCACCTCACCCTCAACATCTATAGACCACCACTCTATTCCTCGCTATCCCAGCTCGACTATTTTACACTTTTATTACTCCGAAAGGAATTGTGAAACAAAAGGGTGAGCACAACTAGCTCAGTAAAGAATATTATGACTAAAGATAAATAAATTATCAATAGTCTTCATCAGTAATGAATCAGAGATTTAGAACATATGGTAGATGATAAAACTTTTCAACCATAGTTGCAGCGGAATGAGCAATCCATTAGAAGAGTCAAATAGACTATAAAGTCTATTGTCTTCTCCATGTTAAAATCCACCAACAATGTTTTATCCCTGTAACATCAATCAACAATTCCTGTCCACAATCACGTGTATAACTCATAATCGTAATTGTAGTTCTAAATTCCTTTCCTCATCCAAGACAAAGATAATTTTCATCACTTGTCTTTACCTGAAACATCAAAGATCATGGTTATACCAAATCACAGTTCTGCTCATAATCATACTAATAAATTCATCTTTGCACCACGAGCCAAAGATATTCATCAACAGATTAATCTTTACACTACAAAGCAAAGATATTCGACAAGCGGGTCATCTTTGCATTACAAAGCCAAAGATATTCATCAATAATTCATCTACGCTGACCGCAGCTAAAGATATTCAACAACGGGTCATCTTTGCATTCTGAGCCAAAGATATTCATCAATAATTCATCTCAGACCTGCAGCTAAAGATATTCAACAACAGGTCATCTTTGCATTACAAGCCAAAGATATTCATCAATAATTCATCTTTGCACTACAGGCTAAAGATATTCAACAACAGGTCATCTTTGCATTACAAGCCAAAGATATTCATCAATAATTCATCTTTGCACTTCAAACTAAAGATATTTAACAATGAGTCATCTTTGCATTACGAGCAAAAGATATTCATCAATAATTCATCTTTTGCACTCTGGTTAAAGATATTCAACAATGAGATCATGTTCATTTAAACACTGTTCATCTTTTGCACTACATGTGCCAAAGATATTCTTTCAGAAATCATTCATCTTTGCATTGGTTTTATCCCGTCCAAAAATACCTCAAAAATAATCATAGTGGTGTAAAATTCGAGAATGATCAAAACATGGATACAATCAAGCTAGTATCCAAAATAGATATTTTGGACGAAAAGAAAATTTTCATTTTTAGGTGAATAGTGTAAATGATTCGTGAATAGTGTCTTGAGTATCGTGAATAGTGCTTATCACGTGAATAAGTAACTCACACCAAAAGATAGAAATTCCACAAAAAAAAAAAAACATCTTCACGCTTCATGAATAGTACTCGTGAATAGTAACTCGTGAATAGTAACTCATGAATAGTAACTCGTGAATAGTAACTCATGAATAGTAACCCAGAGCATGAAAAAGTTCCAAATTTGATAAAAACTTGGATCAACATTTCAAAGATAATGATATTGAAGAAATAATATCATTACAAAAAAAATAATATCCCTTACTATCCCTTACCTCAAAAAAGCAAAGACTTCCGGACGGGATATCGGATATGACGTCAAGGAAACTTGCATCGATGAATATCAACTCACCAAGTATCTAAATACTCACAAATTACACTCAATAATCTAGAGAGAGAAAAGAGAAAACTTTGTTTACGGTGTGATTTTCAATTCTAACTTAGCCCTCTATTTATAGGAAAATGTTAGCCCACCAAGAAGACTTGATTTGACAAGCACACGATGGCTTTTACCGCTACTATTCCACCCACCAAAAATCAGCCATCTTCCCCAACAACCAAGAGTGGGGCCCACTCAATTCTAGAATTTTCCACCAAAACCTAATTTCCGAATCGATTTACCTCTTAAAATTCATAACAAATCATACGTTCATTTTTTAACGGTTCAAAATTGGTGGACATATACTCAACTTATATATGTATAACATATCCAAAATTACAACGATCCAGCGGTCGGATCAAAATTTATAACTCATGCAATATAGTGAAGAACAACGATTTTTTGGACTATTAGTCCTTGGACCGATTTCATTCAAAATTTTACCACGAAATATCTACAAAAGAATTTTTGGGTGATTCAAATTTCTCTGATTAGCTTACTTCTAGGGCTTTCTTTTTGATATATGGCTCATCTCTTAACTCATTATACATTAAAGAGTTATGGATTTTACAAAATCAAGTAATAAACTAATTTTACGAAAATCCCATATTTTGTTCTCCATTTCGACAAATCTTGATAAAACACCTCATCATTAATTCCTTCACTTATAAATACATAAATAAATCCATCATTTATATCCACATCAAATAAATATTTTCTTATCATATAAATCAATAACTAATTATTCACAAATAATATTCTGAGAATCACAATAATGACAACCAGTGCGGTTCAGAGAGAGGGGGCTTTCAATAAGAATTTCTCCTTCTTCTTGGCATGCGCAATTAGGTGACCAAACCTCTCCTCGATGTAACTTTCTAGACATTGCCAATAATGTTATCTAATAATATTATTCAAATAATATGAATTATTGATCTGATAATGGAGATACCGTGCAGTGACAATTATTGAACAACAATAATATAAAATATCAACGCATCAATTATTGAATCAATAAAATAAAATATTGAGCAATAATATCGTAACAATTATTGAGTAGTGCCTTCTCACGTAAGAATCAATAATTGAAAAAAATTGTGTAATACTGGTGTCTTCTTTGTGCAACAACGCGTAGACACTTTACTTTACCAATAGGGTATTCAACAATGATTGTTAATTAGAACGATTATTGTGTTATTTATAAAAACTTAGTTTTGTCGTTTTCTTCATCAAATGAGCTTATTCTGTTATGGGGCCCACAAATAGCTGCGCCGTCGTACGAATATTCCCCGACAGAAAGAATATTCCACGACCAAACGAATATTCCCCGACAATAATGAATACTTTATACCCCCTTGCGTATTTTGAAAAAAATTTCATATATCACCCTTAACTTTAACTTTTATCAATTTAACCATTTACTGAATAGAAAAATTGAATACTTTTATTTCATAAAATTCGGGGTCTTACAATCTCCCCTCCTTATGAAATTTCGTCCCCGAAATTTACGTACCTGGTATTTCAAAGAGTTGAGAATACCTTGCTTTCATTTCAGATTTCATCTTTCCTGTCATCATGATTTCTCCATTGCTCATCTCCTGTATTTCAGATATCATTCTAGAATACAACTTCAAAACGAGGGTTAATTTAACAAATTAACATATCACCTAATATCCCGATATTATGACTGACCAACAAATAAGCTTAGGTAGGACACACTAGCGAAGGATTTACTCGTCTCTCCCCTCCTAGTTCTATTCCCCGATCTCCGCCAGAGATCATATCCTAAGCTCGATACCAAATGTAACAACCCCAAAATAGGTCCATTCCATCCAACCTATTCTCGAGTCGTTAAATACATGGTATGTAAAAACAACTACAACTTTATTACAACAATTGTCGTGGCAAAAAAATACAACACCTATCTTTGTGAGTTTGGATACAAATATATACCAATCAGAAGCATGTCACAATGACACCTTACATAAAGGTATAATCAAAAGCGTTTTAGAAATTAGAATCTTTGGGAAGTGCTCAAGGAAACCTTTCGTACATGGGAGGCCATGCTTTTAGGTTATGGTAGATATCATATGGCCACGTAATTATCCTTGGTTGACCTAATAGACCCCAAAGAAAAACAAGAAGATTACTATCATATTCTTCCCAATGGCGAGTCTTCTCTTGACATATCATTATCTCCACTGTCTCTAATTTGGTATTATACTCCAAACAAACACCAAGATTATATAGGTAGTGCTTGTAAATATACTCAGCAAGTGGATGAGCACAACCATGTCTTATGATAACACGAGGTTGTATGTCATTAGACATCTTGTATGATAGTGACAAAACACCCTTCCAAGTTAAATTCACCTCACCCTCAACATCTATAGACCACCACTCTATTCCCTCGCTATCCCCGCTCGACCCAAACCACTACACTTTTATTACACGAAAGAATTGTGAAACAAAAGGGTGAGCACAACTAGCTCGATAAAAATATTATGACTAAAGATAAATAAATTATCAATAGTCTTCATCAAGATAATAAATCGTAGATTTAGAACATATGGTAGATGATAAAACTTTTCAACCATAGTCAAAGTGGAATGAGCAATCCATTAGAAGAGTCAAATAGACTATAAAGTCTATTGTCTTCTCCATGTTAAAAATCCACCAACAATGTTTTATCCACAGTAACATCAATCAACAATTCTTGTCCACAATCACGTGTATAACTTCATAATCGTAATTGTAGTTCTAAATTCTTTCCTCATCCAAGACAAAGATAATTTTCATCACTTGTCTTTACAGAAACATCAAAGATCATGGTTATACCAAATCACAGCTCCTGTTCATAATCATATTAATAAATTCATCTTTGCACCACGAGCCAAAGATATTCATCAATGATTCATCTTTACACTACAAAGCTAAAGATATTCGATAAACGGGTCATCTTTGCATTACAAGCCAAAGATATTCATCAATAATTCATCTACGCATCGCAGCTAAAGATATTCAACAACGGGTCATCTTTTGCATTACAAGCCAAAGATATTCATCAATAATTCATCTCAGACCGCTGCGCAGCTAAAGATATTCAACAACGGGTCATCTTTGCATTACTGAGCCAAAGATATTCATCAATAATTCATCTTTGCACTACGGTGCAAAGATATTCAACAACGGTCATCTTTGCATTACAAGCCAAAGATATTCATCAATAATTCATCTTTGCACTCTGATTAAAGATATTTAACAATAAGTCATCTTTGCATTCTGAGCAAAAGATATTCATCAATAATTCATCTTTGCACTACCGGCTAAAGATATTCAACAACAGATCATGTTCATTTAAACACCTGTTCATCTTTGCACTACAGGCCAAAGATATTCTTCAGAAATCATTCATCTTTGCATTGGTTTTATCCACGTCCAAAAATACCTCAAAAATAATCATAGTGGTGTAAAATTCAAGAATGATCAAAACATGGATACAATCAAAGCTAGTATCCAAAATAGATATTTTGGACGAAAAGAAAAATTTTCATTTTTTAAATTGAATAGTGCCGTGATTCGTGAATAGTGTCAGATACGTGAATAGTCTTAGGCCGTACACGTGAATAGTAACTCACACACAAAAGATAGAAATTCCACAAAAAAAAAACATCTTCACGCCTATTTAATAGTACTCGTGAATAGTAACTTCGTGAATAGTAACTCATGAATAGTAACTCGTGAATAGTAACTCATGAATAGTAACCCCGACATGAAAAAGTTCCAAATTTGATAAAAACTTCGGATCAACATTTCAAAGATAATGATATTGAAGAAATAATATCATTACTGAAAAAAATAATATCCCTTACTATCCCTTACCTCAAAAGAGCAAGAGACCGGCGGGATATCGGATATATTATTTGAAGGAAACTTGCACCGATGAATATCAACTCACCAAGTATCTAAATACTCACAAATTACACTCAATAATCTAGAGAGAAAGAGAGAAAACTTTGTTTACGGTGTGATTTTCAATTTAACTTAGCCCTCTATTTATAGGAAAATGTTAGCATACCAAGCAGACTTGACTTGACACGCTACACGATGGCTTTACACTCGCTACTATTCCACCCACCAAAAATCAGCCATCTTCCCCAACAACCAAGAGTGGGGCCCACTCAATTCTAGAATTTTCCACCAAAACCTAATTTAGAATCGATTACCTCTTAAAATTCATAACAAATCATACGTTCATTTTTTAACGGTTCAAAATTGGTGGACATATACTCAACTTATATATGTATAACATATCCAAAATTACAACGATCCAACGGTCGGATCAAAATTTATAACTCATGCAATATAGTGAAGAACACGATTTTTTCGGACTATTAGTCCTTTGGACCATTTCATTCAAAATTTTACCATGAAATATCTAAAAAGAATTTTGGGCGATTCAAATTTCTACAGTTAGCTTACTTCTAGGGCTTTCTTTTGATATATGGCTCATCTCTTAACTCATTATACACAAAGAGTTATGGATTTTACAAAATCAAGTAATAAACTAATTTTTCTGAAAATCCCATATTTTGTTCTCCATTTCGACAAAATCTTGATAAAACACCTCATCATTAATTCCTTCACTTATAAATACATAAATAAATCCATCATTTATATCCACATCAAATAAATATTTTCTTATCATATAAATCAATAACTAATTATTCACAAATAATATTACAGAATCACAATAATGACAACCAGGCAGTTCCCAGGAAAGAGGGGGCTTTCCAATAAGAATTTCTCCTTCTTGGTAGCAAGCAATTAGGTGACCAAAACCTCTCGATGTAAGAACTTTCTAGACATTGCCAATAATGTTATCTAATAATATTATTCAAATAATATGAATTATTGATCCGATAATGGAGATATCATAAAGTGACAATTATTGAACAACAATAATATAAAATATCAACGCATCAATTATTGAATCAATAAAATAAAATATTGAGCAATAATTATCGTAACAATTATTGAGTAGTGCCTTCTCACGTAAGAATCAATAATTGAAAAAACATGCGGTAATACTGGTGTGCTCTCGTGCGAACAGCGTAGACATTTTACTTTACCAAGGGTATTCCAATGTTGTTAATTTAGAACGATTACGCTGTAGATTATTTATAAAAACTTAGTTTTGCCGTTTTCTTCATCCAACAGTTATTACGTTATGGGGCCCACAATATAGCTACTGGTGAGCATTTAATATTCCCTGAACGTAAAGAATATTCCACGACCAAACGAATATTCTTTAATAATAATGAATACTTTATACCCCTTGCGTATTTTTGAAAAATTTCATATATCACCCTTAACTTTAACTTTTATCAATTTAACCATTTACCTGAATAGAAAAATTGAATACTTTTATTTCATAAAATTCGGGGTCTTACTGAGGTTATGTCATCTAATTGCGGCTTGATAGAGAGAAATCCCTATCGAAAAGCCCCCTCTTTCCTGGGAACGACCTGGTTGTTAAATATTGTGAGTTATAATATTAATGATGAATAAGTTCGTGTTGATTAAAGATGAAATTGACAGTTCCATTGTGTTAGGATTATTAGTGTTAGTGGAAATTCACATTTATTTCGATAATAATTGACGTCTGAAAGTTATATTGACCAATCGGGTAATTAATTGAATAAATGAGCAATTAATTGCAATTAATTCACATGCTTATAACTATGTGTTCACATGTATGTACTAGTGATTCACATGCATGTACTATTAGGGGAGGTGGTGCAAGATTTATAATACTTGCATGACTAAATTAAAAATAAAGGTATAGATGAAGGTACTATATTGTAACTATTTTTTTCACATGTATAGAACTATTGATTCATATGAATGTACTATTTATTCACATGATGTACTATTAGGAGAGGTGGTGCAAGTTTGATAATACTTGTAGGACTAAATTAAAAATGAAAGAAAAGATAAAGGTTTTATACTGTAATATTTCGAGCCCCAAAATGTGCAATTATCGAAACTATATTTTCTTATAAATAGAAGATCATTCTTCTTTCATTCTCACCAATTCACTAAGACTTAAAAGAGCAATTATAGAGAGAGAAGCTATAGAGAGAAAGAAGAAGAGAAGTCTGCTACCTAACTATTCCAGTATCCAATCTTCTTCTGAGGTAAGGGATATTGTTTTTGTTCAGTATTCATAAGGAATAATATTTTTTCCATACTCTGTAGTATGTAAGTAATATTATTTCATCTCGTATTCTTGATTATACCCTCATTTTTTTAAAGTATTGCTTCTATACTCCGTGAAATTAGTAGAATATCCTTAAAATTTGTGCTTCATCTAGTATCGTTTCACAAGGATATTTTCTGCACATTCTTGCTAAATTTTAAGCTTTTCATGCCGGAGTACTGTCCATGAGTACTATTCATTTATACGGTACTATTCACAAAAGTACTATTCACAGATACTATTTATAAAGTACTATTCATAAAGTACTATTTATAAGGTACTATTCACGAGTACTATTCACAAGATACTATTCCCAAAGTACTATTCATGAGATACTATTCACCCAGGTACTATTAACCCAAAGTACTATTCATGACAAAAATTGATTTCTTTTTAGTCCAAATCATTTTTGATACAATATCATTCTTGCATTTTACTCCACAAAGCAGTATCATGTTGGCAATTTGAACATTATTGAACTCTGGATAAATTAAATTATAAATTTTTTAAAATTTATCCTTTGTTTCTTTTAATTGAATTCTTATATCATTGTCATCATCCTCATGCTTATATTGTGATGAAAGTCATCTTTGGCTTACATGCATAGATGAACTGTTGATTGGTATGATTATGACTAGGGATCATTCGGTATAATCATGACCCATAATGTTACAAATGATATGGTAAAAGTCCTCATTGGCCTGTAGTTCATTGATGGACAGTTGTTGGCATGATTATGGCTATGGATTATTCGGTATAATCATGACCATTGATGATTACATGAATATCCTTGGTCGTGGTGTAGGGATGATTCGATGATGTGGTTTATTTATTAAAGCCGAGTCTCAAATGATAAAGTTGATGAAAAACTTTTTAAATCATAGAAGATAGTAGATATCATGCTCTACTTGACTCTTCTAATGGATTTCTTGTTTCGCTGCAGTTAAACTTGTTGTCTATAATATTCTATCAGTTTAACATTGTTGAAGGCTAACGATAACTTATTCTGCATTATCTTAGTCATAATATTTCTTACTTGGGTAGTTGAGCTCACCCATTTGCTTTCATTATTCTCTCCAGAAAATGAGAACTTAGCCAAGACTAGTCGGGGAACGGAGTGACGGTTCAGATGTTTGTGTTAGTAGTCCTCACTATTCTATGAAATAGTGTGATAATAAATGTAATGAGGACTCCATTTTGAGTTTGAATACTGTCTAGTAGACAATATTCGTGTAAAAACTCTCAGCTAAGCTTTTGTCGTATTGTATAAAAGAAGTTTATATTTGAATTATGTACCATGTATTTGGCAACCCAAGATGGGTGATGTATACCTATTTTTGGGCGCCACGGTTTAGTATCAAAGCTTTAGGATATGATCCACGACCGAGATGTGAGACAAGAAGTAGGACGGGAGAGACGGAGAATTCCTTCACAAGTATGACCTACCTAAGTTTATTTGATATTTAATTGGTCGGTCAGTGTATAGGGATAATATGTGACATGTCAATTAACCCTTGTTTTGTGGCAGTATTTGAAAATGGCATTCAAAAATGTTGAGATAAACAATGAAGCACATGAGACCGTTGAGTCACCAACGATCAATGCCCAGGAAAATGTGCAACATGAAGACAATAATCCTCAAGTAAACAATAACACCGATGAAATGATGAACGATGGGATGTCAGAGGCTTTATGCAATTCATGCAACATCAAGCGAGAGCGGTTCCTGTTCAAAATACAGGTGGAAATACTGGCAACTCTCAGACGGTCACCGCTAAACAGTTCAAGGAGCTGGGACCACCGGTGTAAGACCCCAAATTTTATGAAATGAAAGTATTCAATTTTCTTATAATTATTATTTTATTTCATAAATGGTTAAATTGATAAAAGGTTAAAGTTAAGGGCAATATGTGAAATTTTTTGCAAAGTAAGCAAGTTGTCATAAAATATTCGATTTGTGACATCCCGAATTTTTAAGAATTAATAAATGAGAATTTAATAAATAAAATTCTTATTTTAAGATGTTTTAGTATGAGTATGTGTATATGTGTTATATATTGTGAAATATGTGAATTGGTGTGAAGAGAATTTAAATGTTAATTTAATATTTATTGAAGTAAATAAATATTTTAATTAAATTATTTATTGAGATGATGTGATTAATATGGAGTAATGTAATTAAGTGTATTATATTAATTAAATGATTATTTAATATTTAATTAATATGTAATGATTTTATGTTATAGTTCTAATTTAATTGAGATAATGTAGTAATGTGGTAATTGTTACGTGAAGTTATAATTAGCGAGTAATTATAATGTGACAATTTTATGTGATTAATTGATGTTAAACTTTTAATTAATTAAATTAATGTTAAGATTTAATTAATTAAATGATAACATTAAGAATATGTGTTAAATGATCTATTAAAAGAGTTAAAAGAGTTTTTAACATGTTTTACCCAAACAAGACCTTAACTATTAAAACACGATTTTAAAATAATATGATTTTGCCAAACAAGCCTTAGGGATTTTAAAATTCTAATTTTTGTAACTTATATATTAAATTGATAATTAGTATATATAATTATATTGGTAGTTACATATTCTATAATTATATGTGTTATATATATATATTGGCGCCCCAAAATAGATATACATCACCCATCTTGAGTCGCCAAATACATGGTACAAAATACAAATAAAAACTTAATTATACAACGATTAAGTGTAAAATATTTACAAAACATAATCTAAGAGTTTTAATAAAAATATTGTCATCTAGACAATATCCACACTCAATGGAGTCCTCATTACATTTATTGTCACACTATTTAACAGAATAGTGAGGACTACTAATACTATCATCTGGACTGTCACTCCGTTCCCCGACTAGTCCCGGCTACGTTCTCATTTCCTGAAGAGAATAGTGAAAGAAAGGGTGAGCTCAACTAGCCCAGTAAGAAATATTATGACCAAGATAATGCAGAATAAATTATCCATAGCCTTCAACAGTATAACAACTGACAGAATATAATAGACAACAAGTTTTAGATCAACAACTGCAGCGGAATAAGCAATCCATTAGAAGAGTCAAGTAGAGCACAAAAATCTACTATCTTCTATGATTTAAAAAGTTTCTCATCAACTTTATCGCTGAGACTCAGCTTAATATATAAAATCGAATCATCCTTGCACCACGGCCAAGGATATTCATGTAATCATCAATGGTCATGATTATACCGAATAATCCCTGGTCATAATCATACTAACAACTGTCCACCAATGAACCACTGGCCAATGAGGACTTTTACCACATCATTTGTTACATTACGGTCATGATTATACCGAATAATCCTTGGTCATAATAATACTAAGTCCATCTCTGCACGTAAGCCAAAGATGACTTTTATTACAATATAAGCATGAGGATGATGACAATATTATAAACATTAATCAAACGAAAACAAGGATAAATATTAAAGACTTTAAATTTATCCAAATATTATCAATCACTTAATAAACTCATAATCTAACATTGTTAATATTATAACAATATTTTAATCACTTCTTAAACTTATAAACAATTTAATTTAATTGTTTACACTTTACCAAATAATGCATTTAATCATTCAAAAATGTCATACTCATAAGATTTCATCACCAATGATCATGTGACGCCCCCAAATTCGGGTCTCTTCTAACCCGACAGATGGTGCTACACAGTACTACCATTCATGCATACATTCATTTAAAATGCCTCAAAAGAACTAATATGCATTCTATATATTCAAAATAATATTTACATTTCCTAGGTTCTTTATAACCCTTTCACTTGTTCTTGTCATAATATCAAATATATTACAATCATTCATCCTATACTATTACAAAAGTATTCTAAGGGTTCGTCTTCGTTTTTCCCTTATCCTTGCCGGAGCCTTCGATCCGTTCAATCTTAGCTGTGTTCATATGGTTCAAGTAAGAGTGAGCATGACTAGCTCAGCAAGTACAACATTTTTAATAAACAACATGCTTGAAACATAGGATACGTATATATTCAATAACTGAACAATAGTTACGAAGTACTATCGGTAATTCAAAATAGCACTTCTTTTAATTCAAAACGTTTTACAACAACAATATTCAGTAAAACATCAATTCTGAATCAAGACCCTGAGCATTTCATAATTTCTTTGAAAAGGACATCCCGACACTAAGTCCGTAAGTCCGACATTTCTTACGAGCATGTCTAGGTGATCAGCCTATAGTACTCTATGTTGATCAACACTATATTCATTAAATGTGTGTACGTTTAAGTTGTGGCAACCTCACGCACCTGTCGTATGATGAAAAAACATTTTTAGCATACTCAGTCTTCGATTGAAAACCACACCAATATAACTTGGTAAACATTATACATGCTATGATAGAAACTTAATTTAAGTCTAGCAGAAAGAATTGGCGTTGACTTCCTCATACATCAATTCATGCGTAAGAATATATGAATCACAAAGCTTGTTCAGAATGAACTGAAACAAGGGTTAGAATACTTGCCTTTAGCGTCTGCTTACTGATTATCACACGTACACTTTAAGTCTCTAAGTCTCTACAATACATGATCATATAACATACCACATTAGGTCACATATAATCAAGTATGTATACTATTATATCTTACCCTTCATCTCAATCTAAATCCTGACTTAGATTCGTTATTATTGGTTTCGACTTTTCATTACATCATTCTCATTATTTCATGATTGATTACTTATCTTCAACCTTTAGACAACATAAATAAGGTTCATCAATACCTTATCATACCTTATTAAGCTCCTCAGTTTATTATTACTAAGTTACTGTTCAAGTTTTACTTGTAAACATTCATTACTGTCCAACATCCTAGGGTTGGTATTGCCATATTTCACCCATTGCTTTCGTAAAGTCGTATACATGGTGCCATTTAGTAGTGTGCTCTGTTAGAACCATTCGCAGCCTTAAAGGCGAAGCTTTAAGAATTTGTGAGTCGTATGCAATATGGACTCTGTGCCTTAGATAATTTTGACAGACTTTTAATTTAGTGAACTTCCCGGACGCATAACTTCTTCGTTAGAAGTCCAAATTGGCTCGTTCAAAAGCCTACGGTTCACAAATTCCATACTCTATGGGTTTATGCAAGAATTTTATATATTAGTTCATTTTTAACGAAAACGATAAATGTTCGTGAACCTTCAATGCTCGTTTCTTCGTTCTAAGTTAGAATCCGATCATTTTCGAGTCCGCAACTCTATAATGCCAAATATGACTTGTCTCCATCGAAAACCAACGTTTCGGAGTTCAAACACAAAATAGGACTTCCATTTCGAGAATTTCATGAATTCGACGATTATCGTCCAATCGTGTGAATTCCAGCATAACTTTGTTACTAATGATTTGATCATTGTTCTAAATGGATTCTAACCATCATATGAAAATTTCAAACTACTTGTTACACCAACTTATTTTCAAAGTAAGTTTTGACTTATTCTCATGAGTTAATGACTTAATCAACTTATAAACTACGAATTCCATTTCTTATGATTTAATATGGATTTAAGTCCTTTACTCAATGTTCTCATAACATATTGAACATACTAACATCATATGACAATCACATGATAAGTTTATCATGAGTTCATAACTTATTTAGGTTCAAGTTACTTATTCAAGACTTATTCGGCTTAAGTTCATTCATTCATCAATTCTTACATGTTCTTAGCATATATACTTATTTCATTTCACTTCTCTTATCACCCTATAATGATAGAGATGAAGGTATATTAGACACAAGATCATTACCTTTGAGGTCTAACTTCTTCTTCTTAGAAAATCTAACAAAGGAAGCTTTGACTTAAAAGTGCTTATTCTCTCTAACGAATAAGTTGTTTAATGTTGGTTGAAAATTAACAAGCAACGAATGAAATTCTAGCTTGGTATTTATAGACTTGGCAAAGTGAGGGCACTATGGTCATTAAGTTCTCCACCTCCTTAATAACCTCCTTACTATTCATCTACTTAACCACTGAGTAAACTTGCTAGCCACATAAAGTACTTGATCATCACAACACTTGGGCATTACACAAAGTTCTTGCCCATCAAGTCTATCCATGGGTTGCACCACGGATCCTAATTATCTAATGGATCATAATTTGGGCTTTAATCAACTTAGCTTAACTCAAACCTTTGGGCTTGCATTAAGTTACTTTGGGCTTTTACTTACCAATTACTTGGGCTTGCACCTTAATTCATATTGGACTATCAATTGTTACACAATCCTACAAATACAATCCATTTACTTAAAAACCTCCTAACATATATACTATATGTATAATTCTCGTATGCTAGCTTGTATACTAATTCGTAATATATGTTATTCCATTCTCAATACATTCTTGTATAATACTTCGTATTATACATGTATTCAATACCTCGTATAATACATATGTATCATACAATAAATATAATTCCTTCTTAACGCTTAATATTCCTAACATTCTCAAATTAAGTTCGCATGCGAAATATTAAGTTTTCCATACTTACATTATTATTACATAATCCATCTCACCTTGATATTATAACGTTACGTATTTCTCAGAAATTCAAAAATAATTCCCGAGCATAAATCGATGAATAGTGTTTTTTAGAAAATTTCTCGAAAAACTTTTATTTTTGTTTTAGAAATTCAAACACTTTAATTCTCCCACGTAGTTAAAATACTATGACTTTTCGACGTTTCTAGGTTATAGAACGACATTCATCTTATCAACACATATTAATAATAAATAATATTATTTTATTCATTATTAAAAGTAATTACAAATTATTCGATTTTCTGGGGCGTTACACTCTCTCCCCCTTATAAGGATTATGTCCCCAGAATCTCGCTTATATAAAAAAAAATCACAAATAAATGTGGGTAATTCTTTTTCATCTTTTTTCAAGTTCCCACGTTGCTTCTTCTGCATCGCGGTTCTTCCATAACAACTTTATCAAATGTATAACTTTATTCCGTAGAACTTGTTCTTTCCTATCAATGATTTGAATCGGCATCTCTTCATACGTTAAGTCCTTCTCGATATGGATAGGCTCATACTCTATTACGTGCTTATAATCCTGCTTATAAGGACGCAATACCGATACGTGAAAGACGTTATGTATTCGTTCTAGGTCTGAAGGTAATGCTACCATGTAAGCTACCTCACCTACCCGTTTTAATATTTTGAAAGGTCCTATAAACCTCAGACTTAACTTTTCCTTCTTTCCAAAACGTATCTTTCCTTTCCAGGGAGATACTTTTAGAAATACATAAGAACCTACTTCAAACTCTCTATTTTCTCTATGCGAATCAGTAAACTTCTTTTGTCTGTCTTGAGCTGCTACCAAATGCATCCGTATCAGTTTAACAATGTCCGTTGTTTGCTGCACTAATTCAGGTCCTAGCATTCGGTGTGACGCCCCCAAAATAGGTATACATCACCAATTCTGAGTCGCCAAATACATGGTACAAAATACAAATACAAACTTAATTATACAACATGAGCTGTGAGTTTTAATACAAATATTATCTTCTAGACAGTATTCAAACTCAAATTAAGTCCTCAATACATTTATTATCACACTATTTCATAGAATAGTGAGGACTACTAATGCTATCATCTGGACCGTCACTCCGTTCCCCGACTAGTCCCTGCTACGTTCTCATTTCCTAAAGAGAACAATGAAAGCTAAAGGGTGAGATTAACTAGCCCAATAAGAAATATTATGACTAAGATAATGCAGAATAAATTATCATTAGCCTTTAACATTGTTAAACTGATACAATATAACAAACATCAAGTTTAACTACAGCGGAACAAGCAATCCATTAAAAGAGTCAAGTAGAGAATAAAATCTACTATCTTTTATGATTTAAAAGGTTTTTCATCACTTTTATCGCGGAGACTCAACTTAATAAATAATCCAAATCATCGAATCACCCCTGCACTACTGCCAATGATATTCTTTAGTATCACGACCACAAATTAACCATGCACTACAGGCCAAGGATATTCGTGTATTCATCAATGGTCGTGATTATGCCAACATTTGTCCATCAATGCACTACGGGGCCAATAAGGACTTTTACCACATCATTTGTAACATTACAGTCATGATTATACCGAATAATCCCTGGTCATAATCATACCAAGTCCATCTATGCTCCACAGGCCACAGATGACTTTCAACATAATATAAACATGAGGATGATGACAATGATATAAGAATTCAATAAAACAAGTTCAAGAATTAATTTATCCAGGAACCAATAACGTCCAAATTGTCAACATGATACTTCTTTGTGGAGTAAAATTCAAGAATGCTCAGAAGAATATTTCCATGAAAAGATACTGGATGAAGCGCAAATATCAAGGATATTCCACTAATTTCATGGAGTATAAAAGCCAACACTTTAACCAACTGAGTATAATAAAGAATGGAATAACAAAAGAAATCAGCAGGCATGCGATAGACCACACTGACAGGTTATTCCAACAGAATAAGAAATAATGAAACCAGGTCATGCGGAAACGCACAGACAGGATATTCAAATAGAATAATAAATAATGGAACTAGGTCATGCGTAAAGCACAGACATGATGTTCCAACAGAATGATAAATAATGAAACCAGGTCATGCGTAAAGCACAGACAGGATATTCCAACAAAATGATAAAGAATGGAATAATAGTAGAATTTCACCATGTATGCAGTACTTCGCATAGACAGGTTATTCCAACATAATAACAAAGATTGGAATAACAGAAGAATTTCACTAAGTATAGGGTGATGCGTGATATACTGAGTTATTCCACGAGAATAATACATAATGGAATAATGAAGTTCTCTTCATGAATACAAAAGAAATAATACCCCTTACGAGTACAACAAATAATATCCCTTACCTTAAAAAAGAAGAGTATTAGAGCGGGTAGGAGGGAATATACTTGAAGAAAACTTGCACCATCTTCTACGCTCAAAGCTTTCTTAAGCGCTAAAGAAATAAATACCGAGATTAAAGAAGAAGAACTCTCTCTATAGTTTCTCTCTCTAAAGTTTCGGTGAATTTTCTAAGAAATAATGAAGGAATGAGCTTTATTTATAGGAGAATGGACTTGAATAGTAACTAATTCATGAACGGTCCAGATTGATTTACTTTTAATCGGATGGTCCATATTGATTTAATAAAATATTTTAATAAAACAAAATTTTTTAAATAAAATATAATATATTCTATTTATATTCTAATAAAATGAATAAATTTATAAAAGTATTACATTTTATATAAAAAAAATTTACTATACAAAACACTATGCGAGGCACTATGCAACACTATGCATAATAAAATATAATATATTCTATAATCTAATAAAACAAATAACTTTATAAAAGTATTACATTTTATATAAAAAGATTTTATTATGCAAAACACTATGGATAATAGAATATAATATATTCTATTTATAATATAATAAAATAAATAATTTTATAAAAGTATTATGTTTTATATAAAAAGCTTTTTTGTTTTATTACAATAATAATACAAATAAAACAAAACTTATCATCATTATTATAATTCACACTATTAATCGACCAGGTCGTCCCCAGGAAAGAGGAGGCTTTCTAATAAGGATTTATCCCTAATGGGGAGCAATTAGGTGACCAAACCTCTCCTTAGCAGAACTTCTAGACATCGTTAATATTGCAAATAATAATATTAATAACTTTGTCACCTCAATTATTGATTTAATAATATATAAAATATTAACAATAATTGAATCAAATAACGTGAGATCTTATGCACGGCAATTCTCGTAGCAATAATTGAACAAAACTAAGTGACTTCTCACGTAAGCATCAATAATCAATATCGTGTGCTCTTATGCAACCACGCGTATTTTCGTACTTTTAACAAAGTGTTTCAACGATTAACAGTAAAACTTACGCCGTTATTTTCATAAAAGATATTTTTATCGTTTTCTCAATCCAACAATAATTGCGTTGTGGGGTACACCAATGATTGTGCCGTTATACGAATATTTCATGTTAAAACGAATATTCCCCGACCAATCGAATATTATATAACAACTTGCGTACTTTGAAAAATTTATAAATATTACCCACAACTATAATATTATATCAAATTCACTCCATAATATTCAAAAATGATATTTATAGAAAATTCATTTTTATTCCTAAAAGTTGGGGTCTTACAACCTCCCCTTCTTATGAAATTTCGCCCTCGAAATTAGGGTACGTACCTGGTATATTGAAGAGGTAAGGATACCTTGATTTCATTTCAGATTTTAACTCCTAGGTCATTTCCTCAACATCGTGGTTTCTCCACAAAACTTTGACTTGAGGTATAACCTTGGAGCATAGAATATGTTCCTTCTTATCCAAGATCTCGAGCGGGAACCACTTCATACGTTAAATCTTCCGCTATTTAAATAGGTTCTAACTCAATAATGTGGTTCGGGTCTTCCACATATTTACGTAACATGGATATGTGAAAATGTTATGAACATGAGACATACTTGGCGGTAAAAGCGAGTCTATAGCTCAGTTTCCTACTCGATCGAGGATTAAAATGGGCCAATAAATTGAGGATTGAGCTTTTTCTCTTTCTAAATCTCGTAACACCTTTCCATGGAGCAACGGTAACAACACATGATCTCCAATATTGAATTCCACGTCCTTTCGATGAAGATCAGCATAACTCTTTTGTCGATCTTATGAGGTTTTTATACGTTGTCGGATCGTTTGAATCTTTTCCATAGTCATACGTACCAACTCCGGTCCCAACAACGTTGCTTCACCCACCTCATCCCAGCATATCGGAGAACGACACTTTCTTCCATACAACGCCTCAAATGGAGCCATGCAATTACTTGTTTGATAGCTGTTGTTGTAGGAAAATTCCATCAACGGTAAGAACTTGTCCCAACTTCCCTTGAAGTCAAGGACACAGAGTCTTAATAAATCTTCAAGAGTTTGAATAGTCCTCTCTGATTGTCCGTCCGTCTGAGGATGATATGCCGAACTAAATCGTAAGTCTGTGCCCATAGCTTTTTGTAAACTAACCCAAAATTGTGAAGTGAATCTTGGGTCTCGATCAGAAACTATGGATACTGGCATACCATGCAGTCTTACAATCTCGTTTATGTACATATGAGTAAGACGTTCAAGTGTATAAGTTTCTCGTATTGGTAAGAAATGAGCAGACTTGGTCAATCTATCAACAATGACCCAAATTGCATCTATACCTTGAGAAACCTTGGGAAGACCAGTAACGAAATCCATGGTAATGTGCTCCCACTTCCATTCTGGAATTTCAAGTGGTTGCAATGGACCTTTTGGTACTTGATGCTTCGCCTTAACTCGTTGACAAGTTAGACACCTTGAGATAAACAACGATATCTCTCTCTTCATATTGCTCCACCAAAATGTATGACGAAGATCACGATACATTTTGGTGCTCCCAGGATGGATTACAAACGATGTGTTGTGCACCTCCATCATTATTTTAAACTTTAAATCAGGGTCGTTAGGAACATAAAGTCTGTAGTTGACTCGAAGTATTCCTTCTTCATTTTCTTGCTTCCGGCATAGCACCTTCTTGCACTTTCTTCCTCATACGCATCAGCTCCAGATCTGTAGCTTGAGCAACATTAACTTTATCAATTAAAGTTGGTTCTACTCGTATATTCGCCATCATCACATGGGTCCCTGGAGTCTTTAACTCTATCTCCATCCTTTGCAAGTCACACAAAATGGGCCTTTGCGTTGACAATATCGCACTCGTACCCGCATATGATCTTCTACTCAATGCGTCCGCTACCACGTTCGTTTTTCCAGGATGGTATTGGATGGTATGATCATAATCTTTCAATAGTTCAAGCCAATGTCGTTGTCGCATGTTGACTTCCTTTTGAGTGAAGAAATATTTGAGGCTTTTATGATCCGTAAAGATCTTCACTTTCTCCCCATACAAGTAATGCCTCCAAATCTTTAGTGCAAAAACGATTGCTGCCAACTCTAGATCATGAGTGGGATAATTCCTCTCATATTCTTTGAGTTGTCGTGAAACATAGGCTATGACTTTCCCATGCTGCATGAGAACACATTCCAACCCTTTGCCCGAAGCATCAATGTAGATGACAAATCCCTCCAAGCCAGATGGTATTGTCAGAACAGGTGCTGAAATGAGTCTCCTCTTGAGTTCTTGAAAACTCTTCTCACATTCCTCGCTCCAACCGAATTTTGTATATTTTTGAGTCAGCTGAGTTAGTGGAGTAGCGATTCAAGAAAATCCTTCCACGAATCTCTGATAATAACCAGCTAAACCGAGAAAGCTACGTACTTTGGTCACTGATTTAGGTTGCTCCTAGCTTTGAATTGCTTCAATCTTTGCCGGGTCAACAGATATTCCATGACTTGATACTACGTGCCCAAGGAATGCTACTTCTTCAAGCCAGAACTCGCATTTCTTCAACTTGGCATAAAGATTATTTTCACAAAGCTTTTGGAGTATCAGTCTCAAGTGTTGCTCATGATCTTCATGGTTTTGGAATAAATAAGGATGTCATCAATAAAGACGACCACAAAGTGAACCAAATATTCCTTGAATACTTGGTTCATCATATCCATGAAGGCAGCAGGAGCATTAGTCAATCCAAAAGACATGACTAGGAATTCATAATGCCCGTCTCGAGTTTAAAGCCATCTTTGGAATGTCATTGGTTCTAATCTTCAATTGGTGATATCCAAAAGCGAAGATCAATCTTTGAAAAGAATTTGGCTCCTTAACCTGGTCAAATAGGTCATCAATACGTAGCGATGGGTACCTATTTTTTTATGGTGACATGATTGACTCTCGATAATCTATACAAATTCGCATAGTCCCATCTTTCTTTTCATGAATAGAATATGAGCACCCCAAGGAGAACTACTAGGACGAATAAAGCCAATGTCAACAATTTCTGTGAGTTGGGTCTTTAACTCACGAAGTTCAATAGGAGCCCTTCGATATGGGGCTTTGGAAATGGGTTTTGTACTAGGTTTAAGGTCGATACAAAATTAAATTTCACGCTCTAGGAGTAGGCCAGGAAGTTCTTTAGGGAATACATCAGGAAATTTATTAACAATAGAAATATCATTCAAAACTAATGTATTTTTGTTTAGATCCGTGACATGAGCTAAAAATGTTTGACGTCCATTTTTAATAAATGAATAGCTTTATGGCTTGAGGTGACAGTGATTGATTTTAATGATTTGGTTGCTTGAATTCACATAATAGGTTGGTTAGGAATATAAAAGCTAACAACCTTACGAAAATAATCAATTTTTACATGATGAGTAGTTAACCAATTAATCCCTAGAATCACATCAAATGCAAGTATTTTCAAAGAAATAAGATCGACAGGTAGCATGTGGGTGCCGATTTGAACTAAACAAGACTTATAAACAGTGGATGTAATGAAGGTTTCTCCCAACGGAGTTTCAACAGATAAGTCAAAGTCTAATTTCTCCGGAGTCAAATTTAAACGTTGAGCGCAAGTAGGAGAAATAAAAGAATGGGTAAAACCGGTATCAAATAAGGTATAGACTTCACCAGAGTTTATGATAAGCTTACCCGTGATGACCTCGTTCGGGTTCCTTGCTTATTGGGAGGTCAAAAAACAAATGTTCTCCCTTGAACTACCAGCTTTGACTTTTCCGGGACGGCCTTTGGTGCCTCCATCCTAGCTGAACTTGTCTTCGGTGAATGACAAAATCAGGCTATGTGAACTTCTCTTCCATAATTATAACATGCTTTGGACGGCATCGCGCAATTTGGACTGATGTGTCCCTCCCCTCCGCATTTGAAGCATATGATAGGTGGTCATTCTCCTTCCTTAACAATGGGTGTTGGTGCTAACGTCTTTCCATCATTGTTGAATCTCCTCTTCTTGAAGTGTCCATTATTATTGTTTTGGCCCTGATTACCACCGAAGTGGTTACCATTTCTGGCCTGTTGATTCCCTCCACGCTTGTTGTCACTACTTCGATGTCTGCTCTCACTGGTATTATCATTTTGCCGGCTGCTCTCTTTTGGTTGGGTTGACTCATTATCGCATTCCAATAATTGAGCCCTATTAACAACATCTGAATACAAATATAGTTTATGAGAGATAAGATATTGACGTATCTCGAGTTTCAAACCTCTTAGAAACATTCGCGTTATTCTCTCCTCATTATCAACCAAATGGGATGCAAACTGAGACAACTCGACAAACTTGGCTTCGTACTGCTACACGGTTATGTTGTTTTGCTCCAGCTTGATGAACTCTACCTCTTTCATGTGATGAATACTTTCGGGAAAGTACTTGTCGTTGAACAATTCTTGGAACTTCTACCAAGTCATCTTGGTCGGCGAGTTGAGTACGTTTCTGGATTCCCACGATGTAATCCGCCTCTACACGCAACATGAAAGTGGCAAAGGGAACCTTTTGCTCCTCGGAGCATCCCAAGACATCAAATATCTTGCGGATCCGCTTTATCCATGTCTCCGCCTTAAGTGGTTTGGCTCTCCAAAACTCCGGTGGTCCTAGTTCCTTAAACCGCTTGGCGGTGGAATGGTCGAGAATTGCCGATATTTCCATCCGCATTTTGGATAGAGTCGCTCCTGCCCGATGTTTCATGAATTGTATAAAACCTCCGAACATTCCATCCTTCATCATTTGAGTCGGTGTTGTTGTTTGCACGAGGATTGTCGCCTTCGATGCACATTATCACGATTATTGATCTGTGGAGACTCAACGGTCTCCTATGCTCCATTGATATTCTCAACATTCTCGGATGTCATTTTCAAATAATACCACAAAACAAGGGTTAAATAACATATCACATATTATCCCTATACTCTGATCGACCAATTAAATACCAAATAAACTTAGGTAGGTCATACTTGCAAAAGAATTCCCCGTCTCTCTCCTCTCAGTTCTTATCTCACATCTCAGCCAGGGATCATATGCCTAAGCTTTGATACCAACTGTGACGCCCCCAAAAATAGGTATACATCACCCATCTTGAGTCACCAAAAATATGGTACAAAATTATAATGAGGACTTCATTGAGTGTGGTTATTGTCTAGATGACAATATTTTTATTAAAACTCTTATATTATGTTTTATTGTATCTTACACGACTGTTGTATTATAAAGTTGTATTTGAATTTTATACCATGTTTTTGGCGACTCAAGATGGGTGATGTATACCTATTTTTGGGGGCGTCACATTCAGCGTTCTCCCACTTCATCCCAATACAATGGTGTTCTGCACTTCCTTCCATATAAAGCTTCGTAAGGCGGCATACATATGCTTGCATGAAAACTATTGTTATACGCAAACTATACTAATGGTAGATGATCATCCCAACTACCCTTAAAATCCAATACGCAAGATCTTAACATATCTTCTAATGTCTGAATTGTCCTCTCGCTTTGTCCATCGGTCTGTGGATGATATGTCGTACTCAGCTTCAATTGTGTTCCCAACTGTTCTTTAGACTCCTCCAAAAGTTCGATGTGAATCGTGGGTCACGATCTGACACAATCAATACTGGGGCTCCATGTCTAGAAATTATTTCCTTAATATAATGTCTAGCTAATTGGTCTAAGTTATACTTGACCCTAATTGGCCAAAAGTGAGACGACTTCGTCAATTGATCCACTATTACCCAAATCGCATCATACCCCTTCTAAGTAGTCGGAAGTCCTACCACAAAATCTATCGTGATATTCTCCCACTTCCACTCTGGAATCTCCAATGACTGTAACAAGCCACTTGGTCGTTGATGTTCGACCTTAACTCTCTGACAAGTCAAGCACCTACTCACATACTCGGCGATCTCTCTCTCTTCATGTTCGGCCACCAGAAACTCTATCGAAGATCTTGATACATCTTAGTGCTACCACGATGAATCGAAAACCTTAAACTATGAGCCTCTTGTAGAACCTGCTCCTTTAATTTTATCTCATTCGGAACCCAAATTCTTCCTTCAAATCTTAATAACCCCTCGTTATCAAGATTGTACTTAGTCTCTTTTTCATTGGATAACCGCTCCTTTACTCGGTCACACTCATCAGTTCTAAGCTGCACCTCCTTGATTCTCTCCACGATAGTAGATTGCATCTCTGTCGTAAAAAGTATTTGCCCCAATTCACTTGGTAACTTCACTTCTATCTCCATCCTAGCCATCTTTATTATTAACTCATTTTGAGACGTTAACATAGACAACTTTTCCCGACCCTTTCTACTTAAGGCGTCGACAACTACATTGGCTTTTCCAGGGTGATACAGGATTTCACAGTCATAATCCTTTATCAACTCTAGCCATCTCCTCTACCTCATATTCAACTCTTTCTGAGTGAAGATATATTTTAGCCTCTTATGGTCCGTGTATATCACATTTTTCTTCATAAAGATAATGTCCCCATATCTTTAGAGCAAAAACTACTACAGCTAGTTCCAGATCATGAGTAGGGTAAACTTTTCATAATCCTTCAACTGCCTTAATGCATACGCAATGACCTTGCCATACTACATGAGCACGCATCCAAGTCCTTTATGCGAAGCATAACTATAAACTACGAAATTTCCTGTGTCATCGGGTAATGACAAAACAGGCGCTTCACTCAACCTCTTCTTCAATTCTTGAAAATTGTCTTCACATTTCTCTGTCCACACGTACTTCACTGTTTTCCTTGTCAGGTTAGTCAACGGAGTCACTATCTTAGAAAAATCCTGGATAAATCTCTGATAGTAACCCGCTAACCTTAAGAAACTCCGCACCTCAGTCGGCGATTTCGGTTGTTCCCAATTCATCACTGCTTCCACCTTCGTTGGATCTACTGAAATCCTTTCTTGATCAATGACATGACCTAAAAACTGTACCTTCTCTAGCCAAAATTCACACTTAGTAAATTTCGCATACAACTTCTCCTTCCTTAGTGTCTCCAACACTAATCTTTGGTGTTTAACATGATCTTCTGGCGTCTTAGAGTAGACTAGAATATCATCAATAAACACCACGATGAACTTGTCCAAATATTGTTTGAACACTTTATTCATCATATCCATAAATGCAGCTGGTGCATTAGTCAACCCAAATGACATCACTAAAAACTCGTAATGACCATAACGAGTCCTAAATGTTGTCTTTGGTACATCCTCCTTTCTAACCTTCAACTGATGATACCCCGTTCTTAAATCTATTTTAGAAAAATAATTAGCCCCTTTCAACTTATCAAAGAGATCATCGATCCTGGGCAATAGGTATTTATTCTTTATCGTTAACTTGTTCAACTCTCTATAGTCAATACAAAGTCTTAACGATCCGTCCTTCTTCTTGACAAACAGTATCGGTGCTCCCCACGGCGAAACACTCGGTTGTATGTACTTCCTGTCCAACAGTTCTTGTAACTGCACCATCAACTCCTTCATCTCCACTGGCACCATACGATACGGTGCCCTGGAAACTGGTGCCGCTCCTGTCACAATGTCTATTACAAACTTGGACTCCCTATCCGGCGGAATACCCAGCAGTTCACTCGGAAATACATCCACAAATTCACTCACTATACGTATTTATTCCATGGTTTCTACCACTCTCTGGGTATCAACAACATGACACAAATAACCTACACACCCCTTCCTCAATAATTTTCTCGTCTGTGTCATCGTTAGACAACACGAACATCCCGGTGATCTATTCCCATAGCATATTACCTGAGGTTGTCTTAATGTTCTAATATTCACACATTTCTTTTGACAATCTATAATTGCCCCATGGTTTACTAAACAATCCATCCCAAGAATTACGTCGAATTCTCCTAACTTTATCGGTATAAAATCTACCGATAATTTACAGCCCCGTATGTCTAAGCAACAACTCTTATGAATATCTTCAACATGAATTATCTCTTCGTTCGCTACCTTAATATTTAAAGGTATAGGCAACTTTTCGGGAAGTAATTTTAATCGTTTAGCAAAATCACAAGCTATGAACGAACAAGTAGCACCCGAATCAAACAGCATGTAAGTATTTATGTCATTGATCGAAATAATACCTACGACGATGTCCCCTGATGCAACTGCATCTTGGACTATCATATTAAAGGTACGGCCCATCGGTCTACCCGGTTGCGCTGGACCTCCAATAGCTAACTTACCGCTATTAGTGCCCCGGTTCTCGTCTGTTCCCTTCTTCGGGCAGCTCTTTGCCATGTGGTCAGTTGACCCACACATAAAGCACCCATGATTCTTCTTCGAACTGGGACAGTTATGCGCAATGTGTCCCTCCTGTATACAATTATAGCACACGGCCTTCCCCTTGAGACAGACTCCTAAATGAGTCTTCCCGCAGGTCTTGCAAGCCTCCATCCTCCTCTTCGGGTCTCTTAGCTTCACTCTAGTATTCCCAGAGCTAAATACCTTCCTCTTCTCACCACTACCACTAGCTCCTTCTATTTTAACTCCCCCGTCAACCTTCCCCTTATTCTTCTTTTCTTTGTGGTACTAGCTCAATGCCTCGCTACCACCTTTGGCGATTATCGCCTTCTCTAAAAGGGTCCCAAAAGTAGTGCTCTGGAACATAGACACACGGTTATAGAGCCAGGGTTTCAAGCCCTGCTCGAACCGTCGCGCCTTCTTTACCTCAGTATCCACTTGATGTGGAACGAACCTCGTCAGTTCATTAAACTTGGCGGTGTATTGGCGAACTATCATGTCCCCTTGTTTTAACTCCAGAAACCGCATCTCCATCCTTCCCTGCATGCTCATGGGAAAGTAGTTCTCGAAGAATATTTCCTTGAACCTCTCCCACGTCAGATTTGCTACCCCGGCTCTAGCCTGATTGGCTTTCCACCAAAAGTTGGCCTTTCCCTTCATCATATAGGTTGGAAAGGCAACCTTTTGGGCCTCGTCGACATTTTCTATCACAAATGCCTTCTCTATTTCCTTCACCTACGTTTGGGCTTCAATAGGGTTCGTAGTTCCTTTGAACTCGGGCGGACCAACACTCTTGAAATCCTTAAAGGTCGTAGCTCGTGCTACTCCTAGATTTACGGGGATATTAGCCCCAGTTCTATTAAAGGCAGCTATTAATAAATTAACAAACTCCTGCATTAGGTTAACCGAACCTCCCTCCGGTTGATTCACATTAGCACCTTGATTATGTTGCACTCTTTTTGGTGGCATTTTGCTGATACAATAAACACATTTCGTTATTATTCCTTTCTTTATTAGTTATCATTAATATTAAACAATAACTCCAGCATCCATTACTCATTATTTTCCATAAAAAGGCTTATATTCATTCATTCCTTGTAGTATAATACTACATAGTTCATTACACAGACTAAGCTGATTACAATAATATCCCACTATTGCTTTCTAAAAATTGGGACAAAAGACTACCCTTTGCTATACAAAAGAGGGCTTTACGTCACTACTAAGTATAAAATATTTATATACTTAAACTACTCTAGCTACTACTAGATTACATCTGCCTTAAGGCATTGTCAAAATCTGCCTTGGCAAGACCGGCAATAATATCACGACTGATAGTATGCGCGTCCCCCACCTCTGGGATAACCACTACACTTCATGGAAATCATATCGAGAACTCCTATGGATATAGGACATTCTCCCTATCTTCTGTCGTTTGGTCTTTAGCTCCTCCTTGGACTCAAAGACCTCATGCTTCAACTCGTGGACTTTGTCCTTGGCCAAAATCCTCTCGTCATGTTCCTGCTCCCACATAGACTCCACGTCCGTCTTATCCTTTATAACCATCTGGAGCTCTGCTTTCAGCTCCTTAACCTCCTGACATTAATGGATATTTCTATCCAACACTAACATGAATAATGACATCATTGACTTCCCAGGTGCCATTTCCGCTGCTATAGCTACCGGGTTGATGGACACTACCTCCACCTCTTCCTCCATCATACCATCAAATACTTACATGAGGTCAGGATCCTCTGAGTCTCCAGACTCAATTACAACAACTTCAGGCTCTGCCGCTATGGGGTTCGGTATAACCTCTACTTGGTTAACCGACTCTTCACCAACTGCTTGAACATCTAATTGCATTCCATTTATTCCTGACATCTACACAAAATAATTAAGTTGATTAGTACACGTCAGTAGAATAATAAAAACACATAATATAATCATAATTCATTTTTATAAGGTTATTTTCTTCTTTTACTTCTTTGACTTCTCTTAAGGTTATGACTTAAGGTTTTATTTCCCCCCTTAAATTTTATAACCTATTGCTCTGATACCAAGTTGTGACGCCCCAAAGTTCGGGTCTCTTCCAACCCGACAGATAGTACTACACGGTACTACCATTTATACATACATTCATTTGAAATGCCTCAAAAGAACGAATATGCCTTCTATATATTCAAAATAATATTTATATTTCCCAGGTTCTTTATAACCCTTTCACTTGTTCTTGTCATAATATCAAATATATTACAATCGTTCATCCTATACTATTACAAAAGTATTCTACTGGTTCGTCTTTGCTTTGCCCTTATCCTTGTCGGAGCCTTCGGTCCGTTCGATCTTAGTTGTGTTCATATGGTTCAAGCAAGAGTGAGCATGACTAGCTCAGCAAGTACAACATTTCTAATAAACAACATGCTTGAAACATAGGATACGTATATCTTCAATAATTGAACAATAGTAACGAAGTACTATCGATAATTCAAAATAGCACTTCTTTTCATTCAAAACGTTTTACAACAACAATATTCAGTAAAACATCAATTCTGGTCCAAGACCCTGAGCATTTCATAAGTTCTTCGAAAAGGATATCTCGACACTAAGTCCGTAAGTCCGACATTTCTTACGAGCACGTCTAGGTGATCAGCCTATAGTACTCTATATTGATCAACACTACATTCATTAAACGTGTGTACGTTTAAGTTGTGGCAACCTCACGTGCCTGTCGTATGACGAAAAAACATTTTTAGCATACTCAATCTTCGATTGAAAACCACACCAATATAACTTGGTAAACATTGTACATACTTTGATAGAAACTTAATTTAAGTCTAGCCGAAAGAATTGGCGTTGACTTCATCATACATCAATTAATGCGTAAGAATACATGAATCACAAAGCTTGTTTAGAATGTACTGAAACAAGGGTTAGAATAGTTACCTTTAGCGTCTGCTTACTGATTATCACACGTACACTTTAAGTCTTTAAGTCTCTACAATACATGATCATATAACGTACCACGTTAGGTCACATATAATCAAGTATGTATACTATTATATCTTACCCTTCATCTCAATCTAAATCCTGACTTAGATTCGTTATTATTGGTTCCGGCTTTTCGTTACATCGTTCTCATTACTTCATGATTGATTACTTATCTTCAACCTTTAGACAACATAAATAAGGTTCATCAATACCTTATCATACCTTATTAAGCTCCTCAGTTTATTATTACTGAGTTACTGTTCAAGTTCTACTTGTAAACATTCATTACTGTCCAACATCCTAGGGTTGGCGCTGCGGTGCCACCCATTGCTCTGTAAGTCATGCTATGATGCCATTTAGCAGTGTGCTCTATTCGAACCTCGCGCTGCTGTGTGGGCTTTAAGGCTGTGAGTCGTGCCGTGGCGCAGACTCTGTGCCTTAGATAATTTTGACAGACTTTTAATTTTATGAACTTCCCGGACGCATAACTTCTTTGTTAGAAGTCCGAATTAGCTTGTTTAAAAGCCTACGGTTCACAAATTCCATTCTCCTTGCGTTTATTCAAAAATTTTATCTATTTGACTTCGTTTGTTAAAAATTCACCTATTAGTTCATTTTGAACAAAAACGATAAACGTTCGTGAACATTCAATGCTCATTTCTTCGTTCTAAGTTATAATCCGATCATTTTGAGTCCGCAACTCTATAATGCCAAATATGACTTGTCTCCATCGAAAACCAATGTTTTCGAGTTCAAACACAAAATACGACTTCCATTCCGAGAATTTCATGAATTCGACGATTATCGTCCAATCGTGTGAATTCTGGCATAACTTTGTTACTAACGATTTGACCATTATTCTAAATGGATTTTATCCATCATATGAACATTTCAAACTACTTGTTACACCAACTTATTTTCAAAGTAAGTTTTGACTTATTCTCATGAGTTAATGACTTAATCAACTTATAAACTACGAATTCCATTTCTCATGACTTAATATGGATTTAAGTCCTTTACTCAATGTTCTCATACCATATTGAACATACTAACATCATATGACAATCACATGATAAGTTTATCATGAGTTCATAACTTATTTAGGTTCAAGTTACTTATTCAAGACTTATTCGGCTTAAGTTCAATTCATTCATCAATTTTTACATGTTCTTAGCATACATGCTTATTTCATTACACTTCTCTTATCACCCTATAATGATAGAGATGAAGGTATATTAGACACATGATCATTACCTTTGAGGTCTAACTTCTTCTTCTTGGAAAATCTAACAAAGGAAGCTTTGACTTAAAAGTGCTTATTCTCTCTAACCAATAAGTTGTTTAATGTTGGTTGAAAATTAACAAGCAACAAATGAAATTCTAGCTTGGTATTTATAGACTTGGCAAAGTGAGGGCACTATGGTCATTAAGTTCTCCACTTCCTTAATAACCTCCTTACTATTCATCTACTTAACCCCTAAGTAAACTTGCTAGCCACATAAAGTACCTGATCATCACAACACTTGGGCATTACACAAAGTTCTTGCCCATCAAGTCCATCCATGGGTTGCACCATGGATCATAATTATCCAATGGATCATAATTTGGGCTTTAATCAACTTAGCTTAACTCAAACCTTTGGGCTTGCATTAAGTTACTTTGGGCTTTTGCTTACCAATTACTTGGGCTTGCACCTTAATTCATATTGGACTATCAATTGTTACATAATCCTACAAATCCAATCCATTTAATTAAAAACCTCCTAACATATATACTATATGTATAATTCTCGTATGCTAGCTCGTATACTAATTCGTAATATACGTTATTCCATTCTCCATATATACTCGTATATTACTTCGTATTATACTTGTATTTAATACCTCGTATAATACATACGTATCATTCAATAAATATAATTCCTTCTTAACTCTTAATATTCCTAACGTTCTCAAATTAAGTCCGCATGTGAAATATTACGTTTTCTATACTTGGATTATTATTACATAATCCATCTCACCTTGATATTGTAACGTTACGTATTTCTCGAAAATTCAAAAATAATTCCCGAGCGTAAATCGATGAATAGTGTTTTTTGGAAAATATCTCGGAAAACTTTTATTTTTGTTTTAGAAATTCAAACACTTTAATTCTCCCACGTAGTTAAAATACTACGACTTTCCAACGTTTCTAGGTTATAGAACGACATTCATCTTATCAACACATATGAATAATAAATAATATTATTTTATTCATTATTAAAAGTATTTACAAATTGTTCGATTTTCTGGAGCGTTACAGATCAAATCACTCATCAAAAATCTGCATATACCTTATATAGGATTTTCAAGCCCTAAAATCCTATTTACCAATTCTTCAACTTCACATAACATATTTAACTCATATGTTTGTAACTAACTATTTTCATAAAAAATTACCAAATCAACTTATTATTTTTCTATCCTTTGTCCAAACATATATACATATATTTCATACATAACAAGTATTTTTTTTTTATAATTTGTTAACTCCCTTAAGTATTTTTCAAAAATCAATTTCTAATTAATTCCTTAAGAAATTAGCTACCTCAAGTTTAACTCTAGAAATTCCCAAATCTTGGCAGGATCTTACACATGTTAATGTGAGCTTCCAGTTTAAATTTAATGATCATCGGAGTTATAGAACTCCGGTTATAGCATTTTTCGTCGAAAAAACCTAAATATTGAAATAGTCATAACTTGCTCATTTTAAGTCGGAATGAGCTCATTTTTGGGCAGGAGGTACTTTATACCATATATTTCCATGTCCCAAAAGTCCGAAATTTCTCTCACAATTTAAATGGCCGAAACAGCCCTTACAAAATTGTGTGCAGTAGCTTTTTCTCTTTTTTCACTTTTTGATGCTTTGTTAAAAATAGTCCATACAAAAAACTACAACTCCTGTTTCAATGATTCCACTTGAAGATGTTAGAAAACTTATCATAATATCCTCCCAAATTTTTCCAGAATTTTTGAATGTCCAAAAATTACTGGCCGAAATGGATTTTAACTTGCGCCATGCGGTAATCCCATAAATGATCATTTTCACAATTTAATAAGGAATGAATAAGAAGGATCATTCACCATGCATGTGGTAATCTACATAGACAGGTTATTCCACCAAAATAATAAATAATGGAACCAAGTCAGGCATAATACACACAGACAAGATATTCCAACAGAATAATAAAGAATGGAATAACAACAGAAATCACCATGCATGCGATAGGTAATCGCTACAGATAAAAGTTATTCTAACAGAATAATAAATAATGGAACCGTGTCAAAGCGTAATACATGACCTAATGAGGATAT
This sequence comes from Panax quinquefolius, assembly GCA_020205615.1. Classification (NCBI taxonomy): domain Eukaryota; kingdom Viridiplantae; phylum Streptophyta; class Magnoliopsida; order Apiales; family Araliaceae; genus Panax; species Panax quinquefolius. The sequence continues at coordinate 82,088,826 of CM035159.1, read as the reverse complement.
TCCAACAGAATAATAAAGAATGGAATAACAACAGAAATCACCATACATGCGATAGACCGCACAGACAGGTTATTCCAATAGAATAATAAATAATGGAACCAGGTCAGGCGTAATACGCACCGACAGAATATTCTAACAGAATAATAAGGAATGGAATAACAGAAGAATTTCACCATGTATGCGGTACTTCGCATAGACAAGTTATTCTAACAGAATAATAAGGAATGGAATAACAATAGCTCTCTTCATGAATACGAAAGAAATAATACCCCTTACCATAGAAAGAAACTGGATATTGGAGTAGAGAGGTAGCAGACTTTTCTTCTTCTTTCTCTCTATAATTTCTCTCTATAATAATTGCTCTATAGCTTTAGAGAATTGGTGAGAAATGAAGGAAGAATGAGCTTCTATTTATAGGAAAATATAGTTTCGATAATTGCACATTTTGGGGCTCGAAATATTACAGTATAATACCTTCCTATTTCCCATAATAGTAAATCATGTGAATCAATAGTTCTAGACATGTGAAAATATGAATTACAATATAGGACCTCCATCTATACCTCCATTTTTAACTTAGTCATGCAAGTATTATCAATCTTACACCAACTCCCCTAATAGTAACAAGAATGTGAATCAATAGTACACACATGTGAACAAATAGTTATAATAATGTGAATGAATAACAATTAATTACTTATTTATCCGGTTAATTACTCGACTGGTCAATATAACCTCCAGACATCAATTATTATCGAAATAAATGTCGATTTCCACTAACACTAATAATTTCAACATAATGGAACTATCAATTTCATCTTTAATCAACACGAACTTATTCATCATTAATATTATAACTCACAATATTTAACAACCAGGTCGTTCCCAAGAATGAAGGGCTTTCCGATAAGGATTTCTCCCTATTGGCACGCAATTAGATTATCTAACCTCTCCTTGACAGAACTTCTAGACATTATCAATATTACAATTTAATAATATGAATAACTTTGTCGTCTCAATTATTGATTTAATAACATAACATAATATACAGATGATACTGTGACAATAATTGAATCAATAATATGAGAGATATGATGCAACAATTACTGCAGCAATAATTGAGTATAACTGAGTGACTTCTTACGTAAGCATCAATAAGAAATACCATGTGCTACTATGCAACCACTCGTATTACTGTACTTTTACTACCGAGTAGTTTAACAGTTTTAACGGTAACACTTTCGTCATTATTTTTATAAATAGATAATTCTGTTATTTTTTTACTATGACAATACTTTCGTTATGGGGTCCATCAATGATTGTGCCGTCGTACGGATATTTCCCGATAAAAAAGAATATTCCCCGACCAATCGAATATTTTATAACAACTTGCATACTTTGCAAAATTTATAAATATTACCCACAACTATAACATTATATCAAATCCACACCATAAAATTCAAAAAAATATTTCGAGAATTTTAAATCTTTATTCATAAAATTTGGGGTGTCACATATATTGTATATGCACTAAGTTACGTTAGTTTTCTAAACCTAAGTCTAAACTAAGAACAAAGAGAAGAAGAGAGAATACAGAGATGAAGAAGAAGAAGAAGAAGAAGAAGAAGAAGAAGAAGAAGGGAAATCTTGAGAAAATAAAAAAAAAATCTTTCATCATTTCCATCTTTTCTCCTAATTTAACCCAGAAAGGTATCAAACTAACCCTTATACTAAATTAAGATGTTTTGTATTTAGTCTTTATAAAATTAGGTTTTCATGATTATAAATTTATATGTATATATGGTGTTCATATGTTTTCATATGTGATTGTATGCTATGAAAGGATTTTCACAATATAATTGTTGTAAAAACAAGTTTTAAAATCATGTTCTTTTATGTTTTCATAGTTTTAGAGTTCTATGTAAAAATCTTTTGGTGAAACTTCATAATTTTGATATGTGAATGGGATGTGTGTGTGTGTGTGTGTGTGTGTGTATATATATATATATATATATATATATATATATATATATATACACGCTTACATGAGATTTTTATAGTTGTTCAAAAGTTTTAATTCACAAAGATATGATGAAAATGATGAAATCATGTTCATAGTGTTTGATTATGAAGTTATGTTGAAAATTATTCTTAAATCTTTGACGTGAGCATGAGTTATGTGTAAAATTGGTGATGGATTGTGTTAATACGATAAGAAACGAAAAGAACGCAAGTTGAATGATTATATTTGGTTGTAAAACGAATTCATAGTGAAGAATTTCGCTGTGAATATCAAAAGAAAAAGAAATAATAGAAATAGTGAAATTAAAGATTTTAATTTAGATGTTCATGTTCTTTATGTGGTTAGAAACGTGTTAGAAATATTAGTTTATGTTTCTGTAAACATATTACACCTTGGGTAGCTTGGTATGGTTGCTAGGAAGGAGTTTGTAGGCCTAATTTGGCTTTCTGTAGTGTTCGGGATCATAATTCGCTAACTAGCAAAAGGGACCCCTGCCCCGGTGGGCTGTCCTACTCTAAAACCCCCTCCCTGATGGGGGGGGGGGGTAGTCTGTCTAGCCAAATTTCGGAAAAAAAAACTCTCCGTACATGTTTTACTAACACAGGCATAAATTTTTCATACAAACTCCAATTTAGGTAATTCAAGATGATCCGAAACGAGGACGAGTAGACCTACAACTTTTGTTCTTTAAGTTTTTCAATTTGATGTCGGTAACAGGGGTCAAAATGGCCATTTTTGGGACTGATATATATTAGGAGGGAAACAGAGGGCGTCAGGCATGCACGTATGCAAGTGTAGTGCTTCTGATGATAAAAGACGTTTTCCTAAGTTATAAAACATGAATGTTAGTAAATATAATGATGATTAACTTTAATAAATGATGTATTAGATAAGTTATATAAGCACACTATGCATACACAAGAGAGACGATTCGGGAGTGTGACGAATGAAAGTTGAAATGCCGTGACAAGTGTTAATGAAAATTATAAGATATGGAATGAGTTTAATATAAAACTCATAAGTATTCCTAGCAAGAATTAAACACTTGAATGAATTTTGAATATTACATAAGTCGAAAAGTTAACACAATCTAAGTGAACAATGTGTGCTAATTAACAGGAAGGATTAAGAGATGTGCAGTAGAGATTAAATTACAATTACTATGTGTTGTTATATGACTAATAGTTAATGTGTATGCTTATATAATTGTGTAGGGCACGTGAAGTGCAGATAGCTGTAAGCTATTAATCTGTTATTGGTAAATAACCATCAAGGCAAGTCTTTCAGTTCCTATTTGTTATGTGAACTTGATGATGAACTGTTTTAAGTATTTGTTGCAAAGAGCATGATGTGTTCTATATATATTGAAAGTATGAAACGTTAAAATAAATTTATAACTACGTTGATTGAATAATGAATGTTGATTGAGTAAGGAACTCAATCTTTATACTTGTTATATGAAATGTAACATGTATGTTATGCTTGTCCAATGTTTATGAGATATATGTTGAGCATGTTATTATGTTCTATGTGATGCATGAAAACTGTTAGATTTTACTGGGCTGTCGAGCTCAACCTTGCAAATAACCACTTTTGCAGGTTAAAGATTTAAGGTAAAGTTATGTGCTACTTGAAAGATATGAATCAGATGTGATACTTGAAGATTTATATACTTTGGCTGAGTTATTATTATTTGAACCATGTTTAAGGTTCTGAATATGGATTAATGTTGAATTATAATATCGCTTTGTGATGTAAACTTTTGTAGTACAGTAATACACGTTGTTGCATAGTAGCACACGGTAGTAAAAGTACAGTAATACGCGTTGTTGCATAGTAGCACACGGTATTGATTATTGATGCTTACGTGAGAAGTCACTTAGTTATACTCAATTATTGCTACAGTAATTGCTGCATCATATCTCTAATATTATTGATTCAATTATTGTTACAGTATCATCTGCATAATATTTTATATTATTAAATCAATAATTAAGAAAAAAAAGTTATTCATATTATTATTTTCAATATCGACGATGTCTAGAAGTTTTGTCAAAGAGAGGTTAGGTCATCTATTTGCGCGTCAATAAGGAGAAATCCTTATCGAAAAGCCCCCTCTTTCTTGGGAATGATCTGGTTGTTAAATATTGTGAGTTATAATATTAATGATGAATAAGTTCATGTTGATTAAAGATGAAATTGATAGTTCCATTGTGTTGGGATTATTCGTGTTAGTGGAAATATAGATTTATTTCGATAATAACTGATGTCTGGAGGTTATATTGACTAATCAGGTAATTAATCGGATAAATGAGCAATTAATTGCTATTAATTCACATGCTTATAACTATGTTCACATGTATGTACTATTGATTCACATGCATGTACTATTAGGGGAGGTGGTGCAAGATTGATAATACTTGCATGACTAAATTAAAAATGGAGGTATAGATAAAGGTACTATACTGTAACTATTTTTTTCACATGTATAGAACTATTGATTCACATGAATGTACTATTAATTCACATGATGTACTATTAGGGGAGGTGGTGCAAGTTTGATAATACTTGCAGGACGAAATTAAAAATGAAGGAAAAGATGAAGGTATTATACTGTAATATTTTGAGCCCCAAAACGTGCAATTATCGAAACTATATTTTCCTATAAATAGAAGTTTATTCTTATTTCATTCTCACACAAGAGCAATTATAGAGAGAGAAGCTATAGAGAGAAAGAAGAAGAGTAGTCTGCTACTTCACTATTTCAGTATCCAGTCTTCTTCTGAGGTAAGGGGTATTATTTATTTCATATTTAGAAGAGATATTATTTTTTCGTATTCGTATGAATATTATTTTCGTTCAATATTCATAAAGAATATTATTTTCGTTCAATATTCGTAAGGAATATTATCTTCGTTTAATATTCGTTGGAATATTATTTTCGTTCAACAGTTGTAAGGGATATTATTTTATTCAGAATTCTTAAGGAATAATATTTTCCTCCATACTCTGTAGTGTGTGAGTAATATTATTTCGTCTCGTATTCCTGATTATACCCTCATTTTGTTAAAGTATTTCTTCTATACTTTGTGAAATTAGTAGAATATCCTTGAAATTTGCGCTTCATCTAGTATCGTTTCACAAGAATATTTTTTGCACATTCTTGTTAAATATTAAGCTTTTCATGGTGGAGTACTGTCCATGAGTACTATTCATTTATATGGTACTATTCACTAAAAGTACTATTCATGGATACTATTCATAAAGTACTATTTACGAGGTACTATTCACGAGTACTATTCATAAAGTACTATTCATAAAGTACTATTCATGAGATACTATTCTCGAAGTACTATTCACCCAAGTACTATTCACCCGGAGTACTATTCATGACAAAAATTAATTTCTTTTCGGTCCAAATCATTTTTGATACAATATCATTCTTGAATTTTACTCCACAGAGCAGTATCATGTTGGAAATTTGAACATTATTGAATTCTGGATAAATTAAGTTATAAATCTTTAAATTTTTGTCCTTTGTTTCTTTTATTTGAATTCTTATATCATTGTCATCATCCTCATACTTATATTGTGATGAAAGTCATCTTTGGCTTACGTGCATAGATGGACTGTTGATTGGTATGATTATAACCAGGGATCATTCGGTATAATCATGACCCGTAATGTTACAAATGATGTGGTAAAAGTCCTCATTGGCCTGTAATGCATTGATGGACAGTTGTTGGTATGATTATGACCAGGGATTATTAGGTATAATCATGACCATTGATGATTACATGAATATCCTTGGTCGTGGTGCAGGAATGATTCGATGATGTGGTTTATTTATTAAGCTGAGTCTCAGCGATAAAGTTATGAAACAATTTTTAAATCATAGAAGATAGTAGATATCATGCTCTACGTGACTCTTTTAATGGATTTCTTGTTCCACCATAGTTAAACTTGTTGTCTATTATATTCTATCAGTTTAACATTGTTGAAGGCTAATGATAACTTATTCTGCATTATCTTAGTCATAATATTTCTTACCGGGCTAGTTGAACTCACCCTTTTGCTTTCATTCATTTTCTTCTTGAAATGAGAACGTAGTGGGACTAGTCTGGGGAACGGAGTGACGGTCGAGATGTTTGTATTAGTAGTCCTCACTATTATTCGTGAAATAGTGTGTCAATAAATGTAATGAGGACTCCATTTGAGTTTGAATACTGTCTAGAAGATAATATTCCTGTAAAAACTCTCAGCTAATGTTGTATAATTATGTTTATATTTGTATTCAGTACCATGTATTTGGAAACCCAAAATGGGTGATGTATACCTATTTTGGGGGCCTCATAGTTGGTATCAAAGCCATAAGTAAAGAGCCCCGAGCCTTTATCTGGTGACTTCCAAATCTTGGAATGCACCAAAGCCAAAATTTCCGTAGGGGGCGCCGTTCTGCAGTGGCAAGTTGATAGATATCATTGTGAGGTGCTATCCAAGTAAAGGGATGCGAGTCATAGTTGGTATCAAAGCTTAGGGATATGATCCCTGACTGAGATGTGAGACTAGAACTAGGAGGGGAGAGACGGGTAATTCCTTCGCTAGTATGACCTACCTAAGTTTATTTGTTATTTAATTGGTCGGTCAAAGTATAGGGATAATATGTGGCATGTTAATTAACCCTTGTTTTGTGACAGTAAAATGACATCTGAAAATGTTGAGGTAAGCAATGGAGCACATGAGACCGATGAGTCACCAACAATCAATAACCAGGATAATGTGCATCAGGAAGGCAATAATCCTCATGTAAACAACAACACCGACTAACTGACGAACGATGGTATGTTTAGGAACTTTTTAGAATTCATGTAACACCAAATGAGAGAGACTCATGTTCATAATACTGGTGGAGTCAATGGCAACTCACAGATGGTCACTGCTAAGCAAATCAAGGAGTTGGGACCACCGGAGTTTTTGGGAAAGCCAGAACCACTTAAGGTAGTGACGTGGATAAAGCAGATCACCAAGATATTTGATGTCTTGGAATGCTTAGAGGAGCAAAAGGTTCTATTCACCACCTTTATGTTGCGTGAAGAGGCAGATCATTGGTGGGAATCTGTAAAACATACCCAGCCTTCCGTACTGAGGATGTCTTGGGAGAAGTTCCAAGAATTGTTCAACGACAAGTACTTTCCCGAAAGTATTCGTCACATGAAGGAAGTAGAATTCATCAAGCTGGAGCAAAATAATATAACCGTATCGTAGTAAGAGGCTAAATTTGCGGAGTTATCCGGTTTGCATCCCATTTGGTCGATAATAAGGAAGCGAATGACGTGAATGTTTCTAAGAGGTTTGAAACCCGAAATACGTCAATACCTCATTTCTCACAAACATTGTTTATATTCAGATGTTGTTAATAGGGCTCGGTTAGTAGAGCACGATAATGAGTCAGCTCAACCAAAAGGTAACGACCAATAACACGATAATAATCATACCGGTGGCAACGGTCATCAGAACAATGATAACCATCGTGGGGGAAATTATCATGCCAAGAATGGTAACTACTTCGGTGGTAATCATGGCCAAGATAATAGAGGTGGAAATTTCAAGTGGAGAAGGTTCAACAATGATGGAAAGACAGTAGCACCAGCACCTATTTCAAAGGAAGAAGAACGACCATCGAGTCGTATGTTTCAAATGCGGACATGAGGGACACATCCGTCCAAACAATATGCTATAACCCAAAGTGTGTTTCAATTGAAGAAGAGAAGGTCACCTATCTCGATTTTGTAGTGTAGTGAAGTCAAGTCCAGCTGGGAAAGTGACGCCAAAGGATGTCCCAGGCAAGTCAAAGCCGGTAGTTTAAGTGAGAGCATTTGTCGAGGAACCAAAACAAAGTTATCATGGGTAAGTTAATCATAAACTCTTGCGAAGTTTGTACCTTATTCGATACCGGTTCAACCCATTCGTTTATTTTACCTACTTGCGCTCAACTTTTAAATTTGATTCCGGAGAAATTAGACTTTAACTTATCTGTTGAAATTCCGTTAGGAGAAACCTTCGTTACATCCACTGTTTATAAATCTTGTTTGATTCAAATCGGCACTTTCACGTTACCTATCGATCTCATCTCTTTGAAAATACTTACCTTTGATGTAATTTTAGGAATTGACTGGTCAACTATTCATCATGCTAAAATTGATTTTTTTCATAAGGTTTCTAGCTTTCATATTACTACCCAACCTGTTATGCGAATTCAAGCAACCAAACCACTAAAGTCAATCACTATCATATCAAGCCATAAAGCTATTCGTTTATTGAAAAACAAACGTCAAGCTTTCTTAGCCATGTCACAAATTTAAACAAAAATACGTCAGATTTGAATTATATTTCTATTGTTAATTAATTTCCTGACGTATTCCTAAAGAATTCTTAGCCTACCCTTAGAGCGTGAAATCAAATTTTGTATTGACCCCAATACAAAACCCATTTCTAAAACCATCAAATATTTTCTTTACCCAAAACAAACGTAACATGCGCCAAAGACGTTGGCTTCGACCTATTAAAGATTATGACCATACCATTCAATATCATCGTGGAAGAGCGAACATGGTAGCTAACGAGTTGAGTAGAAGATCATATGCGGTTATGAGTGTGACGTTGTTAACACAAAGACCCATTTCGTATGACTGATAAAATATGGAGATATAGTTAAAGACTCCAAGAACCTACGTGAAGATAGCGAATATATGAGTAGAATCGACTTTAATCGATAATGTTAAAGCAGCTCAAGCTACAGACCCGGAGCAGATGAATAAGAAGAAGAAGGTGCAAGAAGGCATTATTCTAGAAGCAAGAATCGATGAAGAGAGGAAATCTCAACCCTCGATTTAATTGGTCCATTTGAAATCCTCGATCGAGTAGGAACTATGGCCTATAGACTCGCCTTACCACTAAGTATGTCGCGTGTTCATAACGTTTTTTTACGTATCGATGTTACGTAAATATGTGGACGACCTGAACCACATTATTGAATTAGAACTAGACGAGATAGCAGAAGATTTAACATATGAAGAGATACGTATTAAAATCTTGGATAAGAAGGATCATATTCGACACTCAAAGGTTATACCTCAAGAGTTAGAATCTGACGAGGTATCCTCACCTCTTCAGCATACCAGGTACGTACGTAAATTTTGAAGGCGAATTTTCACAAGGAGGGGAGATTGTAAGACCCCAAATTTTATGAAATAAAATTATTCAATTTTCTTATAATTATTATTTTATTTCGTAAATGGTTAAATTGATTAAAGGTTAAAGTTAAGGGTGATATGTGAAATTTTTGCAAAGTAAGTAAGTTGTCATTAAATATTCGATTGGTCGGGGAATATTCATTTTAACAGGGAATATTCGTACGACGGCACAATCATTGGTGGACCCTGCAATGGAAGTATTGTCGTAGTTAGAAAAACAATGTAATTATCTTTTTATAAAAATAACGGTGAAAGTTTTACCGTTAAAGCGCTGAAACTACCCGGTAGTAAAAGTACGTGAATACGTGTGGTTGCATAGTAGCACATGGTATTGATTATTGATGCTTACGTGAGAAGTCACTCAGTTATACTCAATTATTGCTACAGTAATTGCTGCATCATATCTCTCATATTATTGATTTATTATTGTTATAGTATCATCTGCATAATATTTTATATTATTAAATTAATAATTGAGACGACAAAGTTATTCATATTATTATTTGCAATATCAACGATGTCTAGAAGTTCTGTCAAGGAGAGGTTAGGTCATCTATTTGCACACCAATAGGGAGAAAGCCCCCTCTTTCTTGGGAATGATCTGGTTGTTAAATATTATGAGTTATAATATTAATGATGAATAAGTTCGTGTTGATTAAAGATGAAATTGATATTTCCATTGTGTTGGGATTATTAGTGTTAGTGGAAATCGACATTTATTTCGATAATAATTGATGTCTGGAGGTTATATTGACCAATCGGATAATTAATCAGATAAATGAGCAATTAATTGCTATTAATTCACATGTTAATAACTATGTGTTCACATGTATGTACTATTGATTCACATGCATGTACTATTAGGGGAGGTGGTGCAAGATTGATAATTCTTGAATGACTAAATTAAAAATGGAGGTATAGATGAAGGTATTATACTGTAACTATTTTTTTCACATGTATAGAAGTATTGATTCACATGAAATGTACTATTGATTCCCATGATGTACTATTAGGGGAGGTGGTGAAAGTTTGATAATACTTATTGGACTAAATTAAAAATGAATGAAAAGATGAAGGTATTATCTTGTAATATTTCAAGCCCCAAAACGTGCAATTATCGAAACTATATTTTCTTATAAATAGAAGTTCATTCTTCTTTCATTCTCACCAATTCACTAAGACTCACAAGAGCAATTATAGAGAGAGAAACTATAGAGAGAAAGAAGAAGAGTAATCTGTTATTCACTATTCCAGTATCCAGTCTTCTTCTGAGGTAAGGGGTATTATTTATTTCATATTCAAAAGAGATATTATTTTTTGTATTTGTATGAATATTATTTTCGTTCAATATTCATAAAGAATATTATTTTCGTTCGATATTCATAAAGAATATTATCTTCGTTCAATATTCGTTGGAATATTATTTTCATTCAATAGTTGTAAAGGATATTATTTTATTCAGTATTCTTAAGGAATAATATTTTCCTCCATACTCTGTAGTATATGAGTAATATTATTTCGTCTCGTATTCCTGATTATACCCTCATTTTGTTAAAGTATTTCTTCTTTACTTTGTGAAATTAGTAGAATATCCTTGAAATTTGTGCTTCATCTAATATCGTTTCACAAGGATATTTTTTGTACATTCTTGTTAAATTTTAAGTTTTTCATGCCGGAGTACTGTCCATGAGTACTATTCATTTATACGGTACTATTAACAAAAGTACTATTCATGGATACTATTCACAAAGTACTATTTATAAAGTACTATTCATGAGTACTATTCACGAGGTACTATTCCCGAAGTACTATTTATGGGGTACTATTCACCCGGGTACTATTCATCTGGAGTACTATTTATGACAAAAATTAATTTCTTTTCGCTCCAAATCATTTTTGATACAATATCATTCTTGAATTTTACTCCACAAAGTAGTATCATGTTGGAAATTTGAACAATATTGAATTCTCGGATAAATTAAGTTATAAATCTTTAAAAATTTGTCCTTTATTTCTTTTATTTGAATTCTTATATCATTGTCATCATCCTCATACTTATATTGTGATGAAAGTCATCTTTGGCTTACGTGCATAGATGAACTGTTAATTGGTATGATTATAACCAGGGATCATTCGGTATAATCATGACCCGTAATGTTACAAATGATGTGGTAAAAGTCCTCATTGGCCTGTAATGCATTGATGGACAGTTGTTGGTATGATTATGACCAGGGATTATTAGGTATAATCATGACCATTGATGATTACATGAATATCCTTAGTCATGGTGCAGGAATGATTCGATGATGTGGTTTATTTATTGTTTGAGTCTCAAAGCGATAAAGTTATGAAACAATTTTTAAATCATAGAAGATAGTAGATATCATGCTCTACGTGACTCTTTTAATGGATTTCTTGTTCCACCATAGTTAAACTTGTTGTCTATTATATTCTATCAGTTTAACATTGTTGAAGGCTAATGATAACTTATTCTGCATTATCTTAGTCATAATATTTCTTACCGGGCTAGTTGAACTCACCCTTTTGCTTTCATCATTTCTCTCTCTTGAAATGAGAACGTAGTTGGGACTAGTCGGGGAACGAAGTGACGGTCCAGATGTTTGTATTAGTAGTCGTCACTATTCTGTGAAATAGTGTGTCAATAAATGTAATGAGGACTCTATTTGAGTTTGAATACTGTCTAGAAGATAATATTCCTGTAAAAACTCTCAGCTAATGTTGTATAATTATGTTTATATTTGTATTCAGTACCATGTATATGGAAACCCAAAATGGGTGATGTATACCTATTTTGGGGGCGTCATAGTTGGTATCAAAGCCATAAGTAAAGAGCCCCGAGCCTTTATCTGGTGACTTCCAAATCTTGGAATGCACCGAAGCCAAAATTTCCGTAGGGGGCTCCATTCTGCAGTGGCAAGTTGATAGATATCATTGTGAGGTGCTATCCAAGTAAAGGGATGCGAGTCATAGTTGGTATCAAAGCTTAGGGATATGATCCCTGACTGAGATGTGAGACTAGAACTAGGAGGGGGATATGAAACAATTTTTAAATCATAGAAGATAGTAGATATCATGCTCTACGTGACTCTTCTAATGGATTGCTTGTTCCGCCATAGTTAAACTTGTTGTCTATTATATTCTATCAGTTTAACATTGTTGAAGGCTAACGATAACTTATTCTGCATTATCTTAGTCATAAAATTTATTACTGGGCTAGTTGAGCTCACCCTTTTGCTTTCATTGTTCTATTCAGGAAATGAGAACGTAGCCGGGACTAGTCGGGGAATGGAGTGAAGGTCCACATGTTTGCATTAGTAGTCCTCACTATTCTGTGAAATAGTGTGTCAATAAATGTAATGAGGACTCCATTTGAGTTTGAATACTGTCTAGAAGATAATATTCCTGTAAAAACTCTCAGCTCATGTTTTATAATTAAGTTTGTATTTGTATTTAGTACCATGTATTTGGCGACCCAAGATGGGTGATGTATACTTATTTTGGGAACTTCACAACCGGAGTTTTTGGGAGAGCCAAAACCACTTAAGGCGGAGACGTGGATAAAGCAGATCACCAAGATATTTGATGTCTTGGGATGCTTTGAAGAGCAAAAGGTTCCCTTTGCCACCTTCATGTTGTGAGGAGAGGTAGATTATTGGTGGGAATCTGTAAAGCGTACTCAACTTGCCGCATTAAAGATGTCTTGGGATAAGTTCCAAGAACTGTTCAACGACAAGTACTTTTCCAAAAATTATTCGTCATATGAAGGAGGTAGAGTTCATCAAGCTAGAACAAAAAAATATGACCGTGTCGCAGTACGAGGCTAAGTTTGCTGAGTTGTCCCGATTTTCATCCCACTTGGTTGATAATGAAGAAAGAATGACGCGGATTTTTCTAAGATGTTTGAAACCCGAGATACGTCAATACCTCATTTCTCACAAACTGTGTTTGTATTCAGATATTGTAAATAGGGCTCAACTATTGGAGCGCGATAATGAGTCAACCTAACCAAGAGAGAGCAGCCAACAAATCGATAATACCCGTGGTAGCAGTCATTGAAGCGGTGACAACAAACATGGAGGGAATCAACATGCCAGAAATGGTAACCACTTCGGTGGTAAACTTAGCCAAGATAATAAAAGTGGAAGTTTCAAGAAGATGAGATTCAATAATGATGGAAAGACGTCAGCACCAGTACCTGTTGTTAAGGAAGGAGAATGACCGCCGGTCGTATGTTACAAATGTGGAGGGGAGGGACACATCAGTCCAAACTGTACGCAGCAGTCCAAAGCATGTTATAATTGTATAAGAGAAGGTCAGCTAGACCAATTTTGTCGTGCACCAAAGTCTAGTCCAACTGGGATTGAGGCATCAAAGGTCGTCCCAGATAAGACAAAACCGGTAGTTCAAGGGACAGCGTTTGTCGTAACCTCCCAAAAAGCGAAGAATTCGAACGAGGTGATCATGGGTAAGCTAATCATAAACTCTAGCGAAGTATATACCTTATTTGATATCGGTTCTACCCATTCTTTTATTTCTCCTACTTGCGCTCAACGTTTAAATTTGACTCCGGAGAAATTAGACTTTGACTTATCTGTTGAAACTCCGTTGGGAGAAACCTTCATTACATCCACTGTTTATAAGTCTTGTTTGGTTCAAATCGGTTGTGAGATCCCAAATTTTATGAAATGAAAGTATTCAATTTTCTTATAATTATTCTATTTAGTAAATGGTTAAATTGATAAAAGGTTAAAGTTAATGGTGATATTTGAAATTTTTTTCAAAGTAAGCAAGTTGTCATAAAATAATCGGTGGTAAAAGTACAGTAATATGCGTGGTTGCATAATAGCACACGATATTGATTATTGATGCTTACATAAGAAATCACTCAGTTATACTCAATTATTGCTACAGTAATTGATGCATCATATCTCTCATATTATTGATTCAATTATTGTCACAGTATCATCTGTATAATATGTTATATTATTAAATCAATAATTGAGACGACAAAGTTATTCATATTATTATTTGTAATATTGACAATGTCTAGAAGTTTTGTCAAGGAGAGGTTAGATAATCTAATTACGCGCCAATAGGGAGAAATCCTTATCGGAAAGTCCCCTCTTTCCTGGGAATGACCTAGTTTTTAAATATTTCGAATTATAATAATAATGAATAAATGTTATTAAAAATTGAATTTGAGTTCGGAGTTGAATTTGGAGACGCGGACGTGATATTTGAGTCCGGAACGATAAAATTAGTAGAAATAGACAATTAACACAAAATTTTTCGGGGTTGACTTTTTGGTCAAAAAGTCAACAGTTGATTTTTTTTAGAAAAAGTCAAACTTCAAAATTTCAAAAATAAAATTTTTGATAAAAATGGTTCCATTATGTTGGAATTATTAGTATCAGTGGAAATCGACATTTATTTTGATATTAATTGATGTTTGGAAGTTATACTGACCAATCGATAAATTAACCGGATAAATTAATTGCTATTAATTTACATGCGTATAACTATGTGTTCACATGTGTGTACTATTGACTCACATTCATTTACTATTAGGGGAGTTGGTGCAAGATTGATAATACTTGCATAGCTAAGTTAAAAATGGAGGCATAGATGGAGGTATTATACTGTAATTCGTATTTTCACATGTCTAGAACTATTGATTCACATGATTTACTATTGATTTACATGATTTACTATTAGGGGAGGTGGTGCAAGTTTGATAATACTTGGATGATTAAATTAAAAATGAAGGAAAAGAGGAAGGTATTATACTGTAATATTTTGAGCCCCAAAACGTGCAAATATCGAAACTATATTTTCCTATAAATAGAAGCTCATTCTTCCTTCATTTCTCACCAATTCACTAAAGCTATAGAGCAATTATTATAGAGAGAAATTATAGAAAGAAAGAAGAAGAGAAGTCTGCTACCTCACTATTCCAGTATCCAGTTTTCTTTTAAGGTAATGGGTATTATTTTTTTTGGTATTCATGAAAGAGCTATTGTTATTCCATTCTTTATTATTCTGTTGGAATAACCAGTATACGCGGACTACCGTATACGTGGTGAAATTCTTCTGTTATTCCATTCTTTATTATTATGTTGGAATAACATGTTTTTTTGAAGTCTTTTATACATGGTGAAATTCTTACATTATTCCAATCTTTATTATTACATTTGCAATAACATGCATGCGCTTCTATCGCATGCCTCGTGAATTCTGTTGTTATTCCATTTTTATTATTACATTTGAATATATCACATGCATGCGGATTACGCATGACCTGGTTCCGATTCTTTATTATTACATTGGAATATTCGCATGCATGCGATTGATTACGCATGACCTGGTTCCATTCTTTATTATGTTGTTGGAATAACCTGTCTGTGCGGATTACGCATGACTTGGTTCCATTATTTATTATTCTATAGGAATAACCTGTCTACGCGGACTACCGCATACATGGTGAATGACCCTTCGTATTCATTTCTTATTAAATTATGGAAATGATCATTGTTGATGCTGGATTCTGCATGGCAAGTTAAAATCCATTTCTTAGTTTCAGTAATTTTTCTAACCCTCAAAAATTCTGAAAAAATTTGAAATGATAATTTGTTGAGTTTTCTAGATTTTTGGATGTATAGATTAGGAGTTATGAATTCTATGGGAAAAGACTATTTTAAAAGTAAACTTTTATAACTCCTTGTGGTAATCTCCAAAATTGGTGAAATTTTTATTGGGAGTACATCTATATAAAAGGAGTATACCCTGTAAATTTCGGAATTTTTGGACAAAAGTACAATTTATGATAAATGTCTAAATATTCAGTAGTTTTGGCCATATAAAAAATAGTAAATGAATTTTAAAAATTCCAAGAAAAATATATGTTCAATATGGGACTATATTCTGCTAAATCCCAAAAAGAATAATTTTTGGGACTGATTTGGTTTTTTTCGTGAAAATGGTTTAGTTACGAACATATGAATTAAATATGTTATGTGAAGTTAAAAAATTGTTAAATAGGATTTTATGGCTTGGAAATCCTATATAAGGTATATGCAGATTTTTAATGAGGGATTTGATCATTGGTGATGAAATCTTATGAGTATGACATTTTTGAATGATTAAATGCATTATTTGGTAAAGTGTAAATAATTAAAATAAATGATTTATAAGTTTAAGAATTGATTAAAATATTGTCATAATATTAATAATATTAGATTATGAGTTTATTAAGTGATTGATAATATTTGGATAAATTTAAAGTCTTTAATATTTATCCTTATTTTCGTTTGATTAATGCTTATATTATTGTCATCATTTTCATGCTTATATTGTGATGAAAGTCATCTGTGGCTTACGTGCATAGATGGACTTGGTTTTATAACCAGGAATTATTCGGTATAATCATGACCGTAATGTTACAAATGAAGTGGTAAAAGTCCTCATTGGCTCGTAATGCATTGATGGACAGTTGTTGGTATGATTATAACTAGGGATTATTCGGTATAATTATGACCATTGTTGAAAACACGAATATCCTTGGCCCGTAGTGCATGGATAATTCGTGGTCATAATACTAATGAATATCCTTGGCCGTAGTACAGGGATGATTCGATGATGTGAATTATTCATTAAGCAGAGTCTCAGCGATAAAATATTGATTATACACTTTTAATTCGTAAAAGATAGTAGATATCATGCTCTACTTGACTCTTCTAAAATACAGTTGTATGTCTTTGGCCTGTAGTGCAAAGATAAATTGTTAATGAATATCTTTGGACGTAGTGCAAAGATGAATTTATTACTATGATTTTGAGCAGGAATTGTGATTTGGTATAACCATAATTTTTGATGTTTCAGGTGAAGATAGGTGATGAAAATTATCTTTGTCCTGGGTGCAAAGAGAAATTTAGAATCACAATTATGAATATGAGTTATTCATATGATTGTGGACATGAATTGTTGATTGATGTTACAGGGATAAAACATTATTGGTGGACTTTTAACATAGAGAAGATAATAGACCTGATGGTCTATTTGACTCTTCTAATGGATTGCTTGTTCCACTGCAACTATGGTTGAAAAGTTTTATCATCTACCATATGTTCTAAATCTCTGATTTATTACTGATGAAGACTATTGATAATTTAATTATCTTTAGTCATGATATTTTTTACTGGGCTAGTTGTGCTCACCCTTTTTACTTCACAATTCCTGTTTAGGTAATAAGAGTGTAGTTGGAATTGCGGGGAGTATGTGAGGAGATTAGAGCGGTGGTCTATAGTTGTTGAGGTTCTCCCTAAATAGTATGGAAATAATTTTTTGAGAACTTTTGATAAGTGTGTCGTATTGTATCGCCATTTGATATTTAATTTTGGTGAACCGAATAGGGTGAGGTGAACCCAACTTTGGAAGGTGTTTTGCCACTATCATCATATAAGATGTCTAATGACATACAACCTCGTGTTATCATAAGACAGGGTTATGCACATCCACTTGCTAAGTATATCTACAAGCACTACCTATATGATCTTGAAGTTTGGTTGAAATATAATTTTCAATTGCAGACAGTGAAGATAGTTATATGTCAAGAGAAGACTTACCATTGGATAGAACATGATAGTAATCTTCTCATTTTTCTTTGGGGTCTATTGGGTCAACCAAGGATATCTGTGGACATATGATATCTATAATAACCTAGACGCATGGCCTCCCATGTACGAAGGTTTCCTTAAGCACTTCCCAAAGATTTTAATTTTTCTAAAATAGTTTTTGACTGTACTTGTGACGCCCCCAAAACAGGTATACATCACCCATCTTGAGTCGCCAAATACATATTATAGAAATCAAATACAAACTTCTTTAATACAGCTTTCATGTAAAAATACGACAAAACATAGCTGAGAGTTTAAACAAGAAAATTGCCTTCTAGACAATATCCACACTCAATGAAGTCCTCGTTATAATTATTATCACACTATTTCACATAATAGTGAGGACTACTAAAGCCAATTATCCTGGACCATCACTCCATTCCCCGACTCGTCCTAGCTATATTCTCATTTCCTGAAGAGAACAATGAAAGAAAAGGGTGAGCTCAACTAGCCCAGTAAGAAATATTATGACTAAGATAATGCAGGATAAATTATCCTTAGCCTTCAACAGTATAACAACTGATAGAATACAATAGACAACAAGTTTTAGATCAATAATTGCAGCGGAATAAGCAATCCATTAGAAGAGTCAAGTAGAACATAATGTCTACTATCTCCTCTAGATTAAAAGTCCATCATTAATATTTTATTCCTGTAATACTCATCAACAGTTCTTTGTTATACCCAAGACAAAAAGAACTCTCATCACCTGTCTTCACCTGAACCACCAAAGATTATAGTTAAATCCATATTTCATATTTATAATCATGTAAATCAACAGTTTCTCCTTGCCACAAAGGTTTAGTAGAACGTTTACTCAATATCCTTACCCCAAAGGCTAAAGATATTCAAATGTAATAACAATGATCATACTAATCGATTGTCTACCTTTGCCTGATGCGGGCCAAAGATATTCAACTATAAAACCAATGGTCATGATCATACCAATCAATTGTCTGTCGATTGCACTACGGCCAAAGACATTCAATTGTTAACTAATGGTCATGATCACGCTTAATCACATCATCGAATTATCCATGCACTACGGGCCAAGGATATTCGTTATTATCACCAGTGGTCATGATCATGTCATACACCTGTCCATCTTTGTACTACGGGCCAAAGCTATCATTTAACAGTTCGTCTTTGCACATAAGCCAAAGATATATATAACTGTAAACCCAATAATCAACAGTCCATCTTTGCACATAAGCTAAAGATATACAACTGTAAAACCAATAATCAACAGTTCATCTATGCACGTAAGCCAAAGATGACTTTCATCACAATATAAGCACGAGGATGATGACAATGATATAAGCATTAATCAAACGAAATAAAGGATAAATATTAAAGACTTTAAATTTATCCAGAGTTTAAAAATATCCAAATTGCCAACATGATACTGCTTTATAGAATAAAATTCAGGATAATATTCATGTACAAAAAATAATTTGGACAGAAAAGAAATATATTTTTCGGGTAAATAGTACCCCGTGAATAGTATCCTATGAATAGTACTTAGTGAATAGTACCCCGGCATGAAAAGTACCCCAAATACCCAAGTGAATAATATTCGGGTGAATAGTAATTTGGGTGAATAGTAACCCGTGAATAGTAACTCTTGAATAGTATTCCAACATGAAAAGTGCCCCGAATACCCGAGTGTTTAACACTAGAGTGAATAGTAACTTGGTGAATAGTAACCCGTGAATAGTAACTCGTAAAAAAAATACCAAAGAAAATGATATTCCATGACGAGTACAAAAGAAATGATATCTCATACGTGTATAATAGAATATACTGAAATCGCAAATGGATTTTCACTCGCCGTGCGTTAATCCAATGCAGATGAGATCATTTCCACAATTTAATAAAGAATGAATACGAAGGGTCATTCACCTTGCATATGCAGTAGTCCACATGTATGAGTTATTCCAATAGAATAATAAAGAATGAATAATGGAAGAATTCACCATGCATGCGATAAACCGCATGACGAGTTATTCCAATGAATAATAAATAATGGAACTAGGTCATGCGTAATTCACACGCATGCATGGATATTCAATGAATAATAAAGAATGGACCTAGGTCATGCTTAATCCGCATGCATGTGATATTCCAAATGTAATAATAAAGAATGGAATAACAAATGAATTCACCGTGCATGCGATAGACCCACACAGAAAAGTTATTCCAAATGTAATAATAAATAATGGAACCCTTTATTAGGTTTGTAATATTCATGAACGCAATCAAATTGCAAAAATAGTTTAAAGCGATGTAAAAATCGAGTTTAAAATTTTACAAACCATATACCCGGATCACCCTTTATGCATAATTATTAATTAAAAGCGAAAAGATAATGAATAAGAATCATACCTTGAAGATCGAGCTTCCTCGTACAAGTTCACCTCCATCCTTTTCACGCTTAACTTGAATCCACGGGTTTGGTTCCTTCCTTTGATCAACGTTAGCCACCCAAGTGTTTGGCCTCAGAGGTGATCCACCAAGGAAGAAGAAAGATTCAAGAAGATGGGTGGTTGGCTAAACCCTAGTTTTTTTATCTCTATAGAAAAGGAGCGTATTCTCCAACAATTGGAATAACGTCTATTTGATATCTGATATAAGACTCCTATTATAAAGATATTAAGTAACCCTATTAAAATAATGTATTATTTAATTAAACTCTTTTAATTAAATGGGCTCCCTAATCTTATTAGGGATAATTAATTAAACTCCTTTAATTAATTTTCCTCCTAATCCTATTAGGAATAAATGAGAGTACTTATATTAAATTAATTCCTAAACTCTTTTAGAAATTAAAATAATAATAATTGTAATAATATTAATAAGACTCCTCTTATTAATTTATATTTAATATTTTTAAAATATTAAATAGTAAATATTAAGCTATTTAATTTATTCTATCACCATAGATTAAATTAAATATAGTTAACTTTATATTATTACGATTATGCCATTAACTTCTTAAATAATTATTCTTCCTTTTATGGTGTGACCCTTTAGGTTCTCCATATAAAACCGGTTGTGAATAAATCAATTAGAACAATTCTAATCTTATTTAAATAAATAAATTAAATAATTAATTTATTTAAATAAATAATATTTATTCTACAATAAGGATAAGCCTCCCAAATGATCAACGACTTTCCGGATAATATAGATTTCAACATTAATCATTAAAGAACCTTTGAGTAAATAGTTTCTGATAATTCAATCCTTCCACCATATAATGTCCCAATTAAATATAAGACATATGGAATTATGTCAAGTCTTATTTTATTTAATTATATGTATTTCGACTCTTAAATGCACAACTCAAATAATGCAAATTAGAAACTCCTTTCTAATTTCATTACGCTTTGCCAAGGACTACTTTGGGTTGTCATTTATCGAATCACATAGGACATTTCTCTTCTTTTAATAAGTGGTAGATTCTTTATTGATCATACATTATCTCCATGTACAACTTATTATACCCAAGCATACCCTTTGATATACCCTAAGGGTCTTAAGGAATAAGTCAAAGTATAACTCATCATACACAAGATACTATGATGATCTCAAGTCCAAGGATCACTTGTACTACTATCACTGAGGAATTCCTATTCGATGCAAGTAAAACTCCATTAGGTATTCCTTAGCGAGCCAACGCTCAAATGAACTTATTCTCTAATAAGCACCTATATACTTGCTTTAGTGTCTCCAAACAAATGATCATGAGATCAATCATCCTTATCCAATGAGCAAGCAACGTATGTACCAATCTATCCCGATTCACTAATCCCCAATTTAGTAATCCAATGATTGGGAACTATTTTAGTTTTAAGCTTTCTAAGAATTTAGATCTCATTAGAATGATCATCATCATTATTCTAAAAGCATTGCTTAAAACTATGGGTTTATCACATATTATAAAACGAAGATCATGTAGATAATTAAAAGCCTTTAATAAATTAATACTTTTTATTAATAAATGAATAAGATTATTACAAAGTATATGCTTTATCATCAAACATGATTGGCTTGTGTGCATACTACTTTCAATCTCCCACTTGCACTAAAGTCAATCGTCGTGGTATCTCATACTCTTCTTCTCTAAGTGGCGATTATCCTATTGTTGGATAAGCTTTAGTTAATGGATATGTAATGTTGTTTTGAGAGTTCACTATATCTATAGTGATTTCCCATCTTCAATGATTCCTATAATCAAATGAAAGTGCTACAACACATGTTTAGATCCAAGATGAGACTTACGAACTATTCCTAGTTACGTAATGATCTTATCACCCAAACAATCAACTTGCGAACTTCATTTACATTTATATACTTTGTCTTTATCATTAAACCAAAGAACCTTTTGCTATTTGGAACCTTTCAAATTCACTACACCACTGTTCAAGGTAACACTTTACCTTAAAGTGGATTTTCGGTCGTCTTAGTCTGTCTGAAAAACTTGAGTCTGTAAAGCCCTCTAGTTTTAATTCAGACCGACCATCAATATGATCACATCCTTAGTGTCGGTTAAGCACTTTAAGACGTTTTTCACTGACTCATAGTGAACTTCTCCATAATATGACTGATCAACATCAGGTCTCGTACATTTCATTGCATACATAATTGTCACTCATGCGACCTCTCTTTTCAAGAGTCCTGTGGGGACTATTAAGAGATACACTCCATAGCTCATCGACATGAGACATCTCTTGGAGTTTGCCATGCTAAACGACTTTAACATCAAATGAATATCGTTCCTTGGGTTAAGTCGAGCATCCTCTTGTATCTATCTATATAGATTTTATCCCCAATTAAGATACTCTTCCCAAACCATTCATGGAGGAATGTTTAGACAACTTTATCTTTACTGATTGTAGCATTGGCATGTTATTCCTTATCCGTAGTATATCTATATATAATACTAGAAATGTCATAACGCTCCCACTAACCCTTTTGTACATACTAGAACTCTTACCTCATCGTATGTAACTCTGGATCATCATCTTCTATGATGCGTACCTCATCATCATCATCCATGATGAATCCATACCTCCTAGGTATCTTCGGTACTATTCCAGATCTATGATTCGGTTGTGGTACAATAGGTCTATCTATAGGTTCCTCTTATTTGACTTATAGTGTTTTATGGATCATGAACTCTTCAAGATCTATAATCCTCCCACTAGCCCCTTCAATGATAAACATCTTTATCTTATAAGGCAGCGTATTTTGCAACAAACACCTTTTGCTAACTAGGATTATAGAACATATACCCTAAACTTACTTTAGGATGTCCCACAAATCGACACTTATAAAATCTTGTCCCAAGCTTATCCTTTGAAACCTTTTCACATAAGTTGGACAACCCCTTATATTAAATACTTAAGATTAGGAATCCTCCCTGTCCATAACTTTTATGGAGTCTTGGGGCCAGATTTTGAGGTTACCATTTTCGTAGATATGCAGCCATTTCTAGGACATTATCCTAGAAGGATACTGGAATGTCGGTAAAATCATTATGGACCGCACCATGTCCAACAAGGTACAATTTTTCATTCAGATACATCAATCAATTATTGCGTATCAGGATGTGTCCATTATGAGAAAACCATTTGAGATGATCTAGAAACTTATTGCACAAGTATTTATTCCTTGATCTAATCAAAGAATCTTAATACTTTGTCAATTTGTTTCACTTATGAATTCTTTAAACTTTTCAAATAATTCACACTTGTATTTCATCAAATACACACATTTAACTCTTTGAATGATCATCTCCTTTTCTTATACTAGTTTGTTCAATATACAAAATTATTTTCATGTAAGTTAAGTATACAAAATCCATTAAGTGACATTCCAGTCCTATACAAAACATTATTATTATAAATAGAACAACAATTGTTCTTAAATATAATACCAAAGATGTCATTGTCCAACAATAAAATGGAAGTAATATTTCCAACGAGAACTGGAATACAATAACAACTTATTGACTTAATAGACTTGCCCGTAGGCATTGCTAAACTATAAGTTTCTATGGCTAATGTAGCAACCTTTGCTTCATTTCCCACACATAAGATTATTTATCTTTGTTTAGCTTTTTACTTGTTCGTTGTCCCTTCATAAATCTATATTTATGATAACCAAAGTCGATATCCAATATCCAAGTAGAACCTTGACTTAAAGAAAATTTATTTTAAATCTTGAACAAAATTGTATTTATGCAGAAACTTCATTAAGCTTCTTTGGTTAGCCAACGAAGGTGCTTCTCGCAGTTTCTTTCCAATGTCCATGCTTATTGCAGTGGAAGCAAACTCCTTTGTTATCCGTATCAGTTTTGTTCTTATTATCCTTTGTTTTTACCTTTCTATATACCTTCTTTGAATCGTTCTTCTTTTCAGAAGATCCTTTGGCCCCTACCAAGAAGACATGGTCTTTCTTGGTTGGAAAGTGACTCTCATCTTTTTCAACATTTTAAGCAAATCAACGGTCGATATCTAGCTTGTATATATGAAAATTCACAACAATTGTGAAAGGAGTCCGGGAGTGAGTGCAAGATCAAATCTTGGCTCAACTCTCCATCCATGACAAAACCGGTTGTCTTATTGATCAATCAAATTGATTATGTTAAGAACTTTTTATGCGTCTTATAGTTCCATTGGCCATTCTAGATTGGAAGAGCTCCTTAGATATCTCGATATCTATCGCCCCTACTTTCCTCACCATCAACTACTTGATGTGCGGGGAATATAGTAGGAGCATCCATAGTTTCATGCTCATCTTCGACGTCAAGCTCGTTACTCATAGATGCGAGCATGATGCATTGAGCCAATGTGCATCATCTTGCCACTTTCTAAAAGTAGCAATCTCTTCCTCGGAGGCATTATGCGCAACCATTGCGTGGGATAGGCGTATTAAGGACATAAGGTTGCTTTTCGACTATGAGAACTATTCTCAAATTCCTTAACCAATCCGCTTTAATTATGGCCCGGTTAATTTAGCATCTAATATGGTTCGCAGTGATAGTAATTTTAGACATTGTAAAATTTCAGTAAATGAATTTGTAATTAACAACATTTTAACATACATTCTTTTATTAATTACCAAAATAAATTAGGTCTTGTTTTAAATTGGTATCTCCACTATTTTCTTCAAACTATATTACCTCACTTATATAGTTCGCAAAATCTAATTAAAGATTTGCTAGTGAGAATAAGGATCCCATTTCAAATGTATATAGCCTTGTGGTGACACAACAAACTATATATAAATAAATAGGTAGACAACTTTTGTTAATTATATCAACTATGCAACTCCTTTTCTTTTGCCTCTTAGATTATTTTGATCAGTGGTGGCACATCCGAATCAAAATTATCCAAGTTAAGTCCGACCTAGCACTCCTCTATATTCAAAAAGAAAAATATCATCCTTGTGGTGACACAACAAAACAATATTGTTCAATTTTCTTTATAAGCATCAAATATGATAAATTAACATCTTAAATACTTAATACTTGCCTTGTGGTGACACAACAAACTCATATTAAATATTTAATACTCTATTAATTTTATCATGCTGTAAGGCTGACGTTCGATATTCCAAATATCTTTGAATGCTTAGGACTTAATATAAAAATTGAGGGGTTTGTTATTAATTTGTCTCATCTTGTTTTAGCGCTGCATGCACATATATATATAAAATACAGCGTTATATTAATGAACATGCCAAGCATGTTTGCATAATATATAATATATATAGTATAAGCATGCACATATAGAATACTATATTCTACCCGGATTGATTATGGACTTTTATTCTAGTTTGGTTCACTAGAGCCACCAAGTGAACCAAAAGGTCAAACCCCTGGGGGTGCAAGAAATAATATTTAAATATAACTATTACATTTAAACCCGGGCTCCATTACAAACGGGTCTTCTGGCGCTCCTTGTTCCTTGATATCCAATTCTTCAAAATTAATTCTAACTATTCCTATTACAAAACTATTTAAAATAAATAGAAACCTTGATCGTGATCAAAGGAAGTACATAGGAGGGAGATAGAATTTACATTCAGAAAAATTAGAGAAGACGAGGTACGCAGACCCCATTTAATAAAACCCATACATTCATGCATCCAACTTAAATAAATCCAATCGCATTGGTCAATAGTCCATAATCAATCCCATTTATTATCATACACATCACCATATGCATCAATAAATAACATTCATCTCATGAATAATAAACATTTAATATATATATTGATATCATTTAATGGGCAACTTTAGTTAGTATAAAATCTAATTTTGAATTAAAATAAACTCCTTTATTTTAATTCAAATTTAAATCAAAATAAAACTATTTTATTTTAATTTATACAATTTTGAATAAAATAAACTATTTTATTTTAATCAAAATCTTTAATCAAAATAAACTCCTTTATTTTAATTAATTATGGAATCCAATTCCATGTAAAAAAAAAACTTTTATTAAAGAAAACACTAATTTTTTTTCTATTCACAAATAAACTCCTTTATTTTGAATAATATGAAATCTTATTTCATATCTAAATAAACTCCTTTATTTAAGGAAAGATGGATTCACTTTTCTATTCACAAATAAACTCTTTTATTTTGAATAATATGAAATCTTATTTCATATCTAAATAAACACATTTATTTAAGAAACATGGAATCCAATTTCAACTCTAATTAGTTATCATGGAATCCAATTCCAACTCTAATTAGTTAGCATGAAATTTAATTTTAAAATTAAAATAAACTCTTTTATTTTAATATTAAAATAAACTTTTATTTTAAAATTAAAATTATTAAAATATATATATATATATATATATATTATGAATAACATAATATATATATATAGTAACCGAAGTTATAGATTATGGAATTTCCTTTCTTGGGCCACGTTATTATATATATAATTATATAATCCTTTGAAAAAAAAAAAGAAATCCTGCAGGATGGATCAAATATATACTACACAGGATCACTTTTGAAAAACCGTGGATCACCTTTTTTTTTCTTTTTTTTTTTAAATCCACCACGTAGTAACCTTTTGTTTCCTTGTTGCCTTGAAAAATCGAATGATCCCTTGACAAGTAAAAGTGCTATGGTAATATATATATATATATATATATTAGAGAGTTAGCAAAGGAAATCTTATGTTTCCTGCAGCCTTCCCACGTGATAGAGATAGCCGGAAAAAACAAGCAGCTCGCGATTTGTTTTTTTTTTATTTAATAAATTTTATACAATAAAATTATGCCCAATTAAATTGTTATAAACACATATCAATATACATATCAAATTATAACAATTAATAATTTGCATAAAGGTTTGGCTCTGATGCCACTGTTAGGTTTGTAATATTCATGAACGCAATCAAATTGCAAAAATAAGCGGAAACGTGTAAAAATCAGAGTTTAAAATTTTACAAACCATATACCCGGATCACCCTTTATGCACAATTATTAATTAAACGAAAAAGATAACGAATAAGAATCATACCCTTGAAGATCGAGCTTCCTCAGGTACAAGTTCACCTCCAATCCTTTTCGCGTTCAACTTGAATCCACCGGGTTTGGTTCCTTCCTTTGATCAACGTTAGCCACCCAAGTGTTTAGCCTCTAGAGGTGATCCACCAAGGAAGAAGAAAGATTCAAGAAGAAGATGGGTGGTTCCAACTAAACCCTAGATTTTTCTATCTCTATTATAAAGATATTAAGTAAAAGGAGAGTACTCTCCAATGAATATTGGAATAACACTTGCTTATTTTGAAATATTTGATATCCGATATAAGACTCCTATTATAAAGATATTAAAAATTTGGGGTCCCTATTAACCCTATTAAAATAAAGTATTATTTAATTAAACTCTTTTAATTAAATGGGCTCCTAATCTTATTAGGGATAATTAATTAAACTCCTTTAATTAATTTTCCTCCTAATCCTATTAGGAATAAATGAGAGTACTTATATTAAATTAATTCCTAAACTCTTTTAGAAATTAAAATAATAATAATTGTAATAATATTAATAAGACTCTCTTATTAATTTATATTTA
Organism: Panax quinquefolius; assembly: GCA_020205615.1. Classification (NCBI taxonomy): domain Eukaryota; kingdom Viridiplantae; phylum Streptophyta; class Magnoliopsida; order Apiales; family Araliaceae; genus Panax; species Panax quinquefolius. Next base: position 82,060,749 of record CM035159.1, on the reverse strand, counting down.
ATATTTCTAATATATTAAATAGTAATATTAAGCTATTTAATTTATTCTATCACCATAGATTAAATTAAATATACTTAATATATTATTACGATTATGCCATTAACTTCTTAAATAATTATTCTTCCTTTTATGGTGTGACCCTTTAGGTTCTCCATATTAATACAGTTGTGAATAAATCAATTAGAACAATTTAATCTTATTTAAATAAATAAATTAAACAATTAATTTATTTAAATAAATAATATTTATTCTACAATAGGGATAAGCCTCCCTAGCGATCAACGACTTTCCGGATAATATAGATTTCAACATTAATCATTAAAGAACCTTTGAGTAAATAGTTACCGCACAATTCAATCCTTCCACCATACAATATCCCAATTAAATATAAGACATGGAATTATCGTCAAATCTTATTTTATTTAATTATATGTATTTTGACTCTTAAATGCACAACTCAAATAATGCAAATTAGAAACTCCTTTCTAATTTCATTACGCTTTGCCAAGGACTCTTTGGGTTGTCATTTATCGAATCACATAGGACATTTCTTTTCTTTTAATAGAAGTGGTAGATTCTTTATTGATCATACATTATCTCCATGTACAACTTATTATACCCAAGCATACCCTTTGATATACCCTAAGGGTCTTAAGGAATAAGTCAAAGTATAACTCATCATACACAAGATACTATGATGATCTCAAGTCCAAGGATCACTTGTACTACTATCACTACAAGAATTCCTATTGACAGGCAAGTAAAACTCCATTAGGTATTCCTTAGCGATCCACGCTCAAAGTGAACTTATTCTCTAATAAGCACCTACATACTACTGCTTTAGTGTCTCCACACAAATGATCATGAGATCAATCATCCTCATTTAATGAAAGCAAGCAACGTATGTACCAATCTATCCAGATTCACTAATCCCCAATTTAGTAATCCAATGATTGGGAACTATTTTAGTTTTAAGCTTTCTAAGAATTTAGATCTAATTAGAATGATCATCATCATTATTCTAAAAGCATTGCTTAAAACTATGGGTTTATCACATATTATAAAACAAAGATCATGTAGATAATTAAAAGCCTTTAATAAATTAATACTTTTTATTAATAAATGAATAAGATTGTTACAAAGTATATGCTTTATCATCAAACATGATTGGCTTGTGTGCATACTACTTTCAACTGTGTCATGCAGAATCCGCATGTGCATGGATATTCCAATGTAATAATAAAGAATGGAACTGTGTCATGCGTAATATGCATTGCATGTGATATTCCAACAAAATAATAAAGAATGGAATAATGAAGAATTTCACCATGTATGCGAAGCCATAGAGCAAAGTTATTCCAAATAATAATAAAGAATGGAATAATGAGAAGAATTTCGCCATGTATATCAAGTAAATCATCCATATACACGTTATTCCAATAGAATAATAAGGAATGGAATAACAATAGCTCTCTTTATGAATACGAAAGAAATAATACCCCTTACCACAATAATGATATCCCTTACACAATAATGATATCCCTTACCTCAGAAGAAGACTGGATACTGGAATAGTGAAGTAGCAGACTTCTCTTCTTCTTTCTCTCTATAATTTCTCTCTATAATAATTGCTCTATAGCTTTAGTGAATTAGTGAAAAATAATGAAGGAATGAGCTTCTATTTATAGGAAAATATAGTTTCAATAATTGCACATTTTGGGGCTCGAAATATTACATTATAATACCTTCCTCTTTTCCTTCGTTTTTAATTTAGTTCTGCAAGTATTATCAAACTTGCACCACCACCCCTAATAGTAAATCATGTGAATCAATAGTTCTAGACATATGAAAATATGAATTGCAGTATAGTACCTCCATCTATACCTCTATTTTTAACTTAGTCATGCAAGTATTATCAATCTTACACCATCTCCCCTAATATTAAATGAATGTGAATCAATAGTACACACATGTGAACAAATAGTTATAATCATGTGAATCAATAGCAATTAATTGTTCATCTATCTGATTAATTACCCGATTGGTCAATATAGCTTCCAGACATCAATTAATATCGAAATAAATGTCAATTTCCACTAACACTAATAATCCCAACACAAATCAAAAAAATTATTTTTGAAATTTTGAAGTTTGACTTTTTCTAAAAAGTCAACCTTTAACTTTTTGACCAAAAAGTCAACCCCGGTAAATTTTGTGTTTATAGTCTATTTTTACTAATTTCATCGTTTTGGACGCAAATATTATGTGCGCGTCTCCAAATTCAACTCCGAACTCAAATTCGATTTTTAATAACATTTATTCATTATTATTATAATTCACAATATTTAACAACTGTGTCGCTCCTGTGAAAGGGGGCTTTCGATAAGGATTTCTCCCTATTGGCGTTAATTAGATTATCTAACCTCTCCTCGACAAAACTTCTAGACATTGTCAATATTGCAAATAATTATATGAATAACTTTGTCGTCTCAATTATTGATTTAATAATATAACATATTATGCGAGATGATCTTGTGACAATAATTGAATCAATAATATGAGAGATATGATGCAAAGAATTATCGTAGCAATAATTGAGTATAACTGAGTGACTTCTCACGTAAGCATCAATAATCAATATCGTGTGCTACTATACAACCACGCGTATTACTGTACTTTTTTTACTGATTATTTTATGACAACAAGCTTACTTTGAAAAAAATTCAAATATCACCCTTAACTTTAACCTTTTATCAATTTAACCATTTACTAAATAGAATAATTATAAGAAAATTGAATACTTTCATTTCATAAAATCCAGGTCTCACAATACTTTTATGTAAAGTACCATTATAAGTATGTGGTCGTGGCACCATAAGAGTTACATACATTTGTATTAAAACTCACAGTTTAACTGTGGTCGTATTTTACACGACAGTTCAACAGTTGTATAAATGAAGTTTGTATTTAATTTTTATAGTATGATATCTGGCGACTCAGAATGGGTCGTGTGGACCTATTTTGGGGGCGTCACATTTGTACCCTCACGTTACCCGTCGATCTTATTCCTTAAAAATACTTGCATTTGATGTGATATTAGGGATTGATTGGTTAACTACTCAACATGCAAAAATTGTTTATTTTCGTAAGGTTGCTAGCTTCCATATTCTTAACAAACCTATTATGTAAATTCAAGCAACCAAACCACTAAAGTCAATCACTTTTATATCAAGCCATAAAGCTATTCATTTATTAAAAAACGGATGTCAAGCTTTCTTAGCCCATGTCACGGATTTAAATAAAAATACGTTAGATTTGAATGATATTTCTATTGTGAATAAATTTTCTGACGTATTCCCTGAAGAACTTCCTGGCCTACCCCCAGAGCGTGAAATTAAATTTTGTATCGACCTTGAATCCGATACAAAACTCATTTCCAAAGCCCCATATCAAATGGCTCCTATTAAACTTCAGGAGTTAAAAACTCAACTACAGGAATTGTTAGACATCGATTTCATTCGTCCTAGTACGTCTCCTTGGGGTTCTCCTATTCTATTCATGAAGAATAAAGATGGAAGTATGCGACTTTGTATTGATTATCGAGAGTTGAATCATGTCACCATCAAAAATAGGTACCCGTTACCTCGTATTGATGATCTGTTTGACCAGTTGCAAGGTGCCCAATTCTTTTTAAAGATCGATCTTCATTCCGGATATCATCAGTTGAAGATTAAAACTGATAACATTCTAAAGACTACTTTCAGAACTCAGTACGGGCATTACGAATTCCTAGTCATGTCTTTTGGATTGACTAATGCTCCTACTGCCTTCATGGATATGATGAACCGAGTATTTAAGGAATATTTGGATCACTTTGTGGTACTCTTTATTGATGACATCTTCATATACTCCAAAAGTCGTGAAGACCATGAGCAACACTTGAGGCTGATACTCCAAAAGCTTTATGAAAACAAGTTATATGCCAAGTTGAAGAAATGCGAATTCTGGCTTGAGGAAGTAGCATTCCTTGGGCACGTTGTGACACCCCCAAAATAGGTATACATCATCCATCTTGAGTCGCCAAATACATGGTACAAAAATATAAAATACAACTTAATAATACAACTGTCGTGTAATGTATGACAAAACATAAGCTTAGAGTTTAAACAGGAATATTTCCTTCTAGACAATATCCACTCTCAATGGAGTCCTCATTACATTTATTTTCACACTATTTAACAGAATAGTGAGGACTACTAATGCTATCTTCTGGACCGTCACTCCGTTCCCTGACTCGTCCTAGCTATATATTCTCATTTCCTGAAGAGAACAGTGAAAGGAAGGGTGAGCTCAACTAGCCCAATAAGAAATATTATGACTAAGATAATGCATAATAAATTATCATTAGTCTTCAACAATGTTAAACTGATAAAATAAAATAGACATCAAGTTTAACTGCAGCGGAATAAGCAATCCATTAGAAGAGTCATGTAGAGCATGATATCTACTATCTTTTATGTTTTTAAAAATATTTTCATTAACTTTATCACTGAGACTCAGCTTAATAAATAAACCACATCATCGAATCATCCCTGCACTACGGACCAAGGATATTCATTAAATCATCAATGGTCATGACTATACCGAATAATCCCTGGTCATAATCATACCAAGTCCATCTCTACACGTAAGCCAAAGATATACAACTATAAATCCAATAATCAACAGCCCATCTTTGCACGTAAGCCAAAGATATACATTTCAATAATCAACAATCCATCTTTGCACGTAAGCCAAAGATAACTTTCATTACCATATAATCATGAGGATGATAACAATGATATAAGAATTAATTAAACGAAAACGAAGATATATGACATACCAATGCTACAATCAGTAAAGATAAAGTTGTCTAAATATTCCTCCATGAATGATTTGGGAAGAGTATCATAATTGGGGATACAAATCTACATAGATAGATTTAACAGGATGCTCGGCTTAACCCAAGAAACATATATTCATTTGATGCTAAAGTTGTTTAACATGGCAAACTCCAAGAGATGTCTCATGTTTATGAGCCATGTAGTGTATCTCTCTTAATAATTCCCATAGACTCCTGAAAAGAGAGATCACATGAGTAAATATCATGTATGTAATTAAATGTACAAGACCTGATGTTGATCAGTCATATTCTGGAGAAGATCACTATAATACAGTGAAAAACTTCTTAAAGTACTTAACCAGTACTAAGGATGTGATCATATTCATGGTAGTTCTGAATTAAAACTAGAGGGCTTAACATACTCAAGTTTTTCAGATAGACCAAGACGACAGAAAATCCACTTTAAGGTAAAGTGTTACCCTGAACGGTGGTGCAGTGAATTGGAAAGGTTCCAAACAGTAAAAAGTTGTTGGTTTAGTGATAAAGACAAAGTACATAGCTATAAATGAAGCTGCAAGTTGATGGTTTGGATGAAAAATTCATTACAGAACTAGGAATAGTTCCTAAGTCTCATCTTGGATCTAAACATGTGTTGCAGTACTTTTATTTGATTAGAGGAATCATTAAAAGATGGGAAATCACTATAGAGATAGTGGACTCTTAAGAACAACATTACATATCCATTTACTAAAGCTTATCCAGCTGCAGGATGATCGTCACTTAGAGGATAAGGGTATGAGATACCATGACGATCGGCTTTAGTGCAAGTGGGATATTAAAAGTAGTATGCACACAAGCCAATTATGTTGATGATAAAGCATATACTTTGTAACAATCTTATTCATTTATTAATAAAAGTATTCATTTACTAAAGGCTTTAATTTATCTACATGGTTCTGTTTTAATAATATGTGATAAACCCATAGTTTTAAGTAATGCTTTTAGAATCATGATGAGATCATGCTAATGAGATCTAAATTCTAAGATAGCTTAAAAACTAAAATATTCCCAATTGATGGATTACTAAAAAGGGGATTAGTGAATCCGGATAGATTGGTACATACGTTGCTTGCTCATTGGATGAGGATGATTGATCTCATGATCATTTGTGTGGAGACACTAAAGAAAGTATGTAGGTGCTTATTGGAGAATAAGTTCACTGAAAGTGACTCGCTAAGGAATACCTAATAGAGTTTTACTTACCTATCAATAGGAATTCCTGAAATGATAGTAGTACAAGTGATCCTTAGACTTGAGATCATCATAGTATCTTGTGTATAATGAATTATACTTTGACTTATTCCTTATGACCCTTAGGGTATATCAAAGGGCATGCTTGGGGTATAATAAGTTGTACATGGAGATAATGTATGATCAATAAAGAATCTACCACTTCTAGTAAAAGAAAAGAAATGTCCCATGTGATTCGATAAATGACAACCCAGTAGTCCTTGGCCAAGGCAGAATAAATTTAGAAAGGAGTTTCTAATTTGTATTATTTGAAGTTGTGCATTTAAGAAACGAAATAAATATAATTAAATAAAATAAGACATGATAGTAAATCCATATCTTATATTTAATTGGGACATTGTATGGTAGAAGGATTGAATTGTACGGTAACTATTTACTCAAAGGTTCTGTTATGATTAATGTTAAAATCTATATTATCTGGAAAGTCGTTAATCACTAGGGAGGCTTATCCATGTTGTAGAATAAATATTATTTATTTAAATAAATTAATAGTTTAATTTATTTATTTAAATAAGATTAGAATTGTTCTAATTGATTTATTCACAACCGGTTTAATATGGATAACCTAAAGGGTCACACCATAAAAGGGAAGAATATTTATTTAAGAAGTAAATGACATAATCGTAATAATAAGTTAAGTATATTTAAGTTAATCTATGGTGATGGAATAAATTAAATAGCTTAATATTTATTATTTAATATTTTAGAAATATTAAATATAAATTAATAAATGGAGTCTTATTATTATTATTTATTATTATTATTATTATTTAATTCTAAAGGAGTTTGAGAATTAAATAATAAAAGTATTTCTCATATATTCCTAATAAGATTAGGAGGTTAAATTAATAAAAGACTATAATTAATTATCTCTAATAAGATTAGAGAGCTTAATTAATTAAAGAAATTTAATTAATTAAATAATACCCTAATTTCTAATTAGATTAGAAGGGTTAACTGATATCTTTATAAGAGGAGTCTTATGTCAGATATCCATAGATGTGATTTCAATTGTTGGAGAGTATGCCTATTTTTCTACAGAGATAGAAAAACTAGGGTTTGTAAAATAAATGTATTTAATTTTTCTTATAATTGTTATTCAGTAAATGGTTAAATTGATAAAAAAGTTTAAAGTTAAGGGTGATATATATAAAACTTTCAAAATACGCAAGTGGTTATAAAATATTCATTTCTGTCAGGGAATATTCGTTTGGTCATGGAATATTCTTCATTGTCGAGGAATATTCATTTACCTGCCACAAGCAATGACCATTTGTGGGCCCCATAACAAAAAACGGTCGGATGAAGAAAACGAAAAGTATGAGTTTTTATAAATAACGGCGTAATCGTTACCGTTAACACTGTTGGAATATACCGTGGATAAAATACAGTAATATGCGTGGTTGCACAATAGCACACGGTATTGCACATTATTTTTGAATTATTGATTCTTACGTAAAAAGGCACTATTCAATAATTGTTACAATAATTACTGTTCAATATTTTATTTTATTGATTCAATAATTATTGCGTTGATATTTTATATTATTGTTGTTTCAATAATTATCACTACACAATATTTCCCATTATCATATCAATAGATCATATTATTTGAATAATATTATTAGATAGCATTATTAGCAATGTCTAGAAAGTTCTGTCAAGGAGAGGTTAGGTCATCTAATTGTGCGCCAGTAAGGAGAAATCATTATCGGATAGCCCCCTCTTTTTTGGGAACGGCATGGTTATCATTATTGTGATTCTGTATTATTATTTGTGAATAATTATTTATTGATTTATATGATAAGGAAATATTTATTTGATGTGGATATAAATGATGGATTTATTTATGTGGTTATAAATAAAGGAATTAATGTTGAGGTGGTTTTTTCAGTATTTTGTCGGAATAGAGGCATTAAAAATCAAATCAGTGTTCTTAAAGCTCTATTGTGTGAGTTATAATTTTAATTCGACCGATGGATCGTTGTGATTTTTGGATATGTTATGCATATATAAGTTGAGTATATGTCCATAAATTTTGAACCGTTAAAAATTAACGTATGATTTGTTATAAATTTTAAAAGGTGTTGAAAATCATCCGTTTGTGGATTTCAGATATTTTCTGTCTAGAATTTTGAAAAACATAAAGCTACAAAGTTGTAGAGAATTCGATGTCGTATGAAATGGACATAAAATTCGTATTTGTCTAATAAAAGGGTTATTTATTATGAATTACTGAAGTTTTGGAAAATAAAATAATTTTTATTAAAATTGGGTGGGACCCACTTTTGGTTGATGTAGAAAACATGTGCTGATTTTGGTTGGGCCCCACTGTGGTGGCTGATGATTTTTCAAAAGTGGCTTGCGCAGAAGAAGGGAAATGAAATAATATTATTTTATTAGTTTAGTCTCCTTTGGCGTTCTAGCATTTTCCTATAAATAGGCGCTTAGGTTAGAATTGAAATTCACACCAGAAACAAGTTTTCTTTCTCTCTATATTATCGAGCGTATTATTGTGAGTATTTAGATACTTTGAGAGTTGCTATTCAGTGCAAGGTTCCTTCGGCTTTACATTCAATATTCCAGTCAGAAGTAATGCTCTTTTGAGGTAAGGATTTGTAAGGGTTATTATGTTTTTCAGTTTCGTAATTTTTTCGACCCTCAAAAATTTTGGAAAAATTTGAAATGATAATTTGATGAGTTTTCTAGATTGTGTCCAAAAATGGCGATTTTTGGATGTATAGATTAGGAGTAATGAATTTTATGGGAAAAGACAATTTTAAAAGTAAACCCTTATAACTCCTCGTGGTTAACTCCAAAATTGGTAAAAAATTTATTGGGAGTACATGTATATAATAGTAGTATACTCTGTAAATTTTAGAATTTTCGGAAAAAAGTACGGTTTATGATAAAATGTCTAAATATTCGGCAGTTTTGGCCATATGAAAAATAGTAAATGAATTTTAAAAATTCCGAGAAAAATATATGTTCAATATGAGACGATATTCTGCTAAATCCCAGAAAAGAAAATTTTTCGGAACTGATTTGATATTTTTCATGAAAATGGACTAGTTATGAGTAAATGAATTAAATATATTATGTGAAGTACGAAAATTGGAAAATATGATTTTATGGCTTGAGAATCCTATATGAGGTATATGCAGATTTTTGTTGAGGGTTTTGGTTATTGGTGATGAAATCTTATGAGTTTGGCATTTTAGGATGATTAAATGCATTAATTAATAAAGTGTAAATAATTAAAATAAATTATTTATAAGTTTAAGAAATGATTAAAATATTATTGTAATATTAATAATATTAGATTATGAGATTATTAAGTGATTTATAACATTTGAATTAAGGTGTTATAAATATTGATATGGTTTTTATTGTGAAACTTTATCTTTTCGTGTCGGGGTTACTATTCACGTATACGGTACTATTCACATATATGACACTATTCATGTATATGACACTATTTAGGTATATGATACTATTTACGTATACGATATTTTGTACGAATACGAGGTACTATATACGAGTTACTATTCACAAATTATTATTCACGAGTTACTATTCACGGGGTACTATTCACAACAAAATTGGTTTCTTTTTCTGACCAAATTATCGTTGATTTATGAATCTTACTCTTGAAATTAAATCCATGTTTTGATCATATTATTTTTATTATCATATATAACATTTTTATAATCCTGGTGAAGAAATTTCTCTTTTTGACTTGAGTGTAAAGATGGGTAGATTATTGGTATGATCGTGACTATGGATTCTCTTTGGCCAATAGTGCAAAGTTGAATCATTGACTGGTATGATCATGACCATTGAATTTACAATTGAATAATTTTAGCTTAAGTGCAAAGGTGAATTGATCAACATGGTTATAATTATGGTTTATATAAATTTTGAAATGATTATGTATTTCTTTGAGATATTAATATCTTTGGCCTGTAGTGCAAAGATGAATTATTGATGAATATATTTGGCCCGTAGTGCAAAGATGACATGTTGTTGAATATCTTTGGCATGTAGTGCAAAGATGACCTGTTGTTGAATATCTTTGGCCTGTAGTAAAAAGATGAATCGTTAATAAATATCTTTGGCCAGTAGTGCAAAGATGACTGTTGTTGAATATCTTTGGCCCGTAGTGCAAAGATGAATCGTTAATAAATATCTTTGGCCCGTAGTAAAGATGACCTATTATTGAATATCTTCGCCTATAGTGCAAAAATGAACTATTAATGAATATCTTTGGCCCGTAGTGCAAAGATTAATTTATTAGTATGATTATGAAAAAGAACTGTGATTTGTTATAACCATGATCTTTGATGTTTTCAGGTAAAGACAAGTGATGAAAATTATCTTTGTCCTAGATGAGAAGGGGAATTTAGAACTACAATTATGATTATGAGTTATTCACATGAATATAGACAGGAACTTTTGATTGATGTTACAGGGATAAAACATTGTTGGTGGACTTTTAACATGGAGAAGATAATAAACTTTATGGTCTATTTGACTCTTCTAATGGATTGCTCGTTCCGCTGCAACTATGGTTGAAAAGTTTTATCATCTACCATATATTCTAAATCTCTGATTTATTACTGATGGAGGCTATTGATAATTTAATTATTTCTAGTCATGATATTCTTTACTAAGTTAGTTGTGCTCACCCTTTTGCTTCACAATTCTTTTTAGGTAATAAGAGTGTAGTTGGGTCGAACGGGGATAATAGGGGAATAGAACGGTGGTCTATAGTTGTTGAGGTTCTCCCTAAACAGTATGGAAAATTTTTTATTGAGAACTTTAGATAAGTGTGTTGTATTTTATACGTCATTTAATAGTTATATTTGGTGAATCTAATAGGGTGAGGCGAACCCAACTTTGGAAGGGTGTTTTGCTACTATCATACAAGATGCCTAATGGTATACAACCTCGTGTTATCATAAGACAGGGTTAAGCACATCCACTTGCTGAGTATATCTACGAGCACTACCTATATAATCTTGGAGTTTGGTTGAAATATAATTTTCAACTGCAGACAGTGGAGATAGTTATATGTTAAGAGAAGACTTACCATTGGAAAGAACATGATAGTAATCTTCTCATTTTTCTTTGGGGTCTATTGGGTCAACCAAGGATAATTCTGTGGGCATATGATATCTATCATAACCTAGACGCATGGCCTCCCATGTATGAAGGTTTCCTTGAGCACTTCCCAAATATTTTAATTTCTAAAATAGTTATTGACTGTACCTTTATGTAAGGTGCCATTGTGACGTGCTATCCAAAGTTGGGATGAGAGTTACATTTGGTATATATTTGTATCAAAACTCACAACATATGTGTTGTTATATTTTGCAAGACAATTGTAGTAATAAAGTTGTAGTTGTTTTCTGTGCTATGTATTTGGCGAATCGGAATAGGTTGGATGGATTGGACCTATTTTGGGGGCATCACAGTTGGTATCAGAGCTTAGGGATATGATCTCTGGCGGAGATCCGGGATTAAAACTAGGAAGGGAGAGACGAGTAATATCCTTCGCTAGTGTGTGTCCTACCTAAGCTGAATTTTCTTACTTAAGTTAACAAATTATGATATGTCAATTAAACCTTTATTTTGAAGCTGTATTCTAGAATGATATCTGAAATACAGGAGATGAGCAATGGAGAAATAATGATGACAGAGAAGATGGAATCTGAAATGAAAGCAAGGTATTCTCAACTCTTTGAAATACCAGGTACGTAAATTTCGGGGACGAAATTTCAAAAGGAGGGAGATTGTAAGACCCGAATTTTATAAAATAAAAGTATTTAATTTTTCTTATAATTGTTATTCAGTAAATGGTGAAATTGATAAAAAGTTTAAAGTTAAGGGTGATATATATAAAAGTTTCAAAATACGCAAGTGGTTATAAAATATTAATTTCTGTCGGGGAATATTCGTTTGGTCGTGGAATATTCTTGTTGTCGGGGAATATTATTATGCACAAGTAGCCCATTTGTGGGCCCCATAACGTAAAAACTACTCGGATGAAAAAATGACAAGTATGATTTTTATAAATAACTACAGTAATCATTACAAGTTAACACCGTTGAATACTCGTGGATAAAATACGATGAATACGCGTGGTTACACAAGAAGACACACGGTATTGCACAGTATTTTTGAATTATTGATTCTTACGTAAGAAGGCACTATTCAATAATTGTTACAATAATTACTGTTCAATATTTTATTTTATTAATTTAATAATTATTGTGTTGATATTTTATATTATTGTTGTTTCAATAATTATCATTGCACAGTATTTCCCATTATCAGATCAATAATTTATATTATTTGAATAATATTATTAGATAGCATTATTGGCAATGTCTAGAAAGTTCCGTCAATGAGAGGTTAGGTCATCTAATTGCGTGCCAGTAAGGAGAAATCCTTATCGGAAAGCCCCCTCTTTCCTGGGAACGGCCTGGTTGTTATTATTGTGATTCTGTAATATTATTTCTGAATAATTATTTATTTATTTATCTGATAAGGAAATATTTATTTGATGTGGATATAAATGATGGATTTATTTATGTGGTTATAAATAAAGGAATTAATGTTGAGGTGTTTTTTTTAGTATTTTGTTGGAATGGAGGTATTAAAAATCAAATCAGTGTTCTTAAAGCTCTATTGCGTGAGTTATAATTTTAATCATACCATTGGATCGTTGTGATTTTTTGATATGTTATACATATATAAGTTGAGTATATGTCCACAAATTTTGAGCCGTTAAAAATTAACGTATGATTTGTTATGAATTTTAAAAGTTGTTGAAAATCATCCGTATGTGGATTTCGGATATTTTTTGTCTGGAATTTGGAAAAACTTAAAGCTACAAAGTTGTAGAGAATTCAATTTCGTGTGGAATGGACATAAAATTCATATTTTTCTGATAAAAGGCTATTTATTATGAATTACTGAAGTTTCAGAAAATAAAATAATTTTTATTAAAATTGGGTGGGACCTACTTTTGGTTGGTGTAGAAAACATGTGCTGATTTTGGGTGGGCCCCACTGTGGTGGCTGATGATTTTTTAAAAGTGGCTTGCGTAGAAGAAGGAAAATGAAATAATATTATTTTATTAGTTTAGTCTCCTTTGGCGTTCTAGCATTTTCCTATAAATAGGCGCTTAGGTTAGAATTGAAATTCACACCAGAAACAAGTTTTCTTTATCTCTATATTATCGAGCGTATTTTTGTGAGTATTTAGATACTTTGAGAGTTGCTATTCAGTGCAAGGTTCCTTCGGCTTTACATTCGATATTCCAGTCAGAAGTACTACTCTTTTGAGGTAGGGGATTGTAAGGGTTATTATGTTTTTCAGTTTTATAATTTTTTCGACCCTCAAAAATTCTGGAAAATGTGAAATGATAATTTGATGAGTTATTTAGATTGTGTCCAAAACTGACAATTTTTGGATGCATAGATTAGGAGTTATGAATTTTATGAGAAAAGACAATTTTAAAAGTAAACCCTTATAACTCCTTGTGGTTAAATCCAAAATTGGTGAAATTTTTATTGGGAATACATGTATATAATAGCAATATACTCTTTAAATTTTAGAATTTTTGGACAAAAGTACAGTTTATGATAAATGTCTAAATATTCGGCAGTTTTGGCCATATGAAAAATAGTAAATGAATTTTAAAAATTCCGAGAAAAATATATGTTCAATATGAGACTATATTCTGCTAAATCCCAGAAAAGAAAATTTTCTGGAACTGATTTGATATTTTTCATGAAAATGGACTAGTTATGAGTAAATGAATTAAATATATTATATGAAGTATGAAAATTGGAAAATATGATTTTATGGCTTGAGAATCCTATATGAGGTATATGTAGATTTTTGATGAGAGTTTTGGTTATTGGTGATGAAATCTTATGAGTTTGGCATTTTAGGATGATTAAATGCATTAATTAATAAAGTGTAAACAATTAAAATAAATTATTTATAAGTTTAAGAAATGATTAAAATATTGTTGTAATATTAATAATATTAGATTATGAGATTATTAAGTGATTTATAACATTTGGATTAAGGTGTTATAAATATTGATATGGTTTTTATTGTGCAACTTTATCTTTTCGTGTCGGGGTTACTTTTCATGTATACGGTACTATTCACATATACGACACCATTCATGTATATGGCACTATTTAGGTATATGATACTATTTATGTATACGGTACTATGTACGAATATGAGTTACTATATACAATTTACTATTCACGAGTTACTATTCACGGGGTACTATTCACGACAAAATTGGTTTCTTTTTCTGACCAAATTATCGTTGATTTATGAATCTTACTCTTGAAATTAAATCCATGTTTTGATCATATTGTTTTTATTATCACATGTAATATTTTTATAATCCTGGTGAAGAAATTTCTCTTTTTGACTTGAGTGTAAAGATGGGTAGATTATTGGTATGATCGTGACTGTGGGTTCTCTTTGGCCAGTAGTGCAAAGTTGAATCGTTGACTGATATGATCATGACCATTGAATTTACAATTGAATATATTTAGCTTAAGTGCAAAGGTGAATTGATCAACATGGTTATAATTATGGTTTATATAAATTCTGAAATGATTATGTATTTCTTTGAGATATTAATATCTTTGGCCTGTAGTGCAAAGATTAATTATTGATGAATATCTTTTACATGTAGTGCAAAGATGACATGTTGTTGAATATCTTTGGCATGTAGTGCAAAGATGACCTGTTGTTGAATATCTTTGGCATGTAGTGCAAAGATGAACTGTTAATGAATATCTTTGGCCCGTAGTGCAAAGATGACCTGTTGTTGAATATCTTTGGCCTATAGTGCAAAGATGAACTGTTAATGAATATCTTTGGCCCGTAGTGCAAAGATGAATTTATTAGTATGATTATGAACAGGAACTGTGATTTTGTATAACCATGATCTTTGATGTTTTCAGGTAAAGACAAGTGATGAAAATTATCTTTGTCCTAGATGAGAAGGGGAATTTAGAACTACAATTATGATTATGAGTTATTCACATGAATGCGGACAGGAACTGTTGATTGATGTTACAGGGATAAAACATTGTTGGTGGAATTTTAACATGGAGAAGATAATAGACTTTATGGCCTATTTGACTCTTCTAATGGATTGCTCGTTCCACTGCAACTATGGTTGAAAAGTTTTATCATCTACCATATGTTCTAAATCTCTGATTTATTACTGACGGAGGCTATTGATAATTTAATTATCTCTAGTTATGATATTCTTTACTGAGCTAGTTGTGCTCACCCTTTTGCTTCACAATTCCTTTCAGGTAATAAGAGTGTAGTTGGGTTGAACGAGAATAATAGGGGAATAGAACGGTGGTCTATAGTTGTTGAGGTTCTCCCTAAACAGTATGGAAAATTTTTTATTGAGAACTTTAGATAAGTGTGTTGTATTTTATACGTCATTTAATAGTTATATTTGGTGAAACTAATAGGGTGAGGCAAACCCAACTTTGGAAGGGTGTTTTGCCACTATCATACAAGATGTCTAATGATATACAACCTCGTGTTATCATAAGACAGGGTTGTGCACATCCACTTGTTGAGTATATCTACGAGCACTACTTATATAATCTCGGAGTTTGGTTGAAATATAATTTTCAACTGCAGACAGTGGAGATAGTTATATGTCAAGAGAGGACTCACCATTGGAAAGAACATGATAGTAATCTTCTCGATTTTCTTTGGGGTCTATTGGGTCAACCAAGGATAATTCTGTGGGCATATGATATCTATCATAACCTAGACGCATGGCCTCCCATATACGAAGGTTTCCTTGAGTACTTCCCAAATATTTTAATTTCTAAAACAGTTATTGACTGTACCTTTATGTAAGGTGCCATTGTGACTTGCTATCCAAAGTTGGGATGAGAGTTATGAATTACAATTGGTATATATTTGTATCAAAACTCACAACATATGTGTTGTTGTATTTTGCACGACAATTGTAGTAATAAAGTTGTAGTTTTTTTTTGTACCATGTATTTGGCGACTCAGAATAGATTGGATGGATTGGACCTATTTTAGGGGCGTCACAAAATACACATCTTCTTGAATATCTGTTCTTCCTTGGTGGATCATGTGACTCCCCCAAAACAGGTATACATCACCCATTCTGAGTTGCCAGATACATGGTACATAATTTAAATACAACTTAATTATACAACTGTCGTGTAAAATATGACAAAACATAATCTGAAAGTTTTAACCCGAATATTGTCTTCTAGACAATATCCACACTCAAATTCAATCTTATTACATTTATTATCACACTATTTCACAGAATAATGAGGACTACTAATGCAACCATCTGGACCGTCAATCCATTCCCCGACTAGATCCGCCTATATTCTTATTTTCTCAAGAACGGTGAAAGAAAGGGTGAGCTCAACTAGCCCAAGAAGAAATATTATGACTAAGATAATGCGTAATAAATTATCCTTAGCCTTCAACAAGATAACAACCGATAGAATACAATAGACAACAAGTTTTAGATCAACAAATGCAATGAATAAGCAATCCATTAGAAGAGTCAAGTAGAGCATAAAATCTACTATCTTCTATGATTTAAAAATATTTTCATCAACTTTATCATTTGAGACTCGATTTTAATAAATAAAATCGAATCATCCACGTATTACGCCAAGGATATTCATGTAATCATCAATGGTCATGATTATACCGAATAATCCTTGGTTATAATCATACCAACAACTGTCCATCAATGAACTACATTCCAATGAGGACTTTTACCACATCATTCGTTACATTACGGTCATGATTATACCGAATAATTCTTGGTCATAATCATACCAAGTCCATCTATGTGCGTAAGCCAAAGATGACTTTAATCACAATATACGCATGAGGATGATGACAATGACATAATAATTCAATAAAACAAGTTCAAGGATAAATTTTAAAGATTTATAATTTAATTTATCTAGAAATCAATAACGTCCAAATTGTCAACATGATACTGCTTTGTAGAGTAAAATTCAAGAATAATATTCATGTACCAAAAATAATTTGGACAGAAAATAAATATATTTTTTGGGTGAATAATACCCCATGAATAATACTTCGGGAATAATATCCCATGAATAGTACCCTGACACGAAAAGTGTCCCGAATACCCGAGTGAATGATACTAGAGTGAATAATAATTGGGTGAATAGTAACCCGTGAATAGTAACTAGTGAATAGTACTCTGGCATGAAAAGTGCCCCGAATACCCGAGTGAATAGTACAAGAGTGAATAGTAACTGGATGAATAGTAACCCTGAATAGTAACTCGTAAAAGAAAAATACCAAAGAAAATGATATTCCACGACGAGTACAAAAGAAATGATATCTCATACGAGTATAATAGAATATACGAAACTGCAAATGGATTTTCACCGCCATGCGGTAATCCACGTGAGATGATCATTTTCAAAATTTAATAAAGAATGAATGAAGGATCATTCACCATGCATCTTGATAGTCCGCGTGAGCGAGTTATTCCAACGAATAATAAAGAATGGAATAAAAAAGAATTCACCATGCATGCGGAATAACAAAAGTTATTCCAAGAATAATAAAGAATGGAATAACAAAAGAATTCACCGTGCATGCGATAGATCAAGACATGCATGTGGTTATTCCAATGTAATAATAAAGAATGGAATAACAGCTCTTATGAGTATTGAAAGAAAATAACTCTCTTCATGAATACGAAAAAATAATACCCCTTACCTCAGAAGAAGACCTATTACTGGAATAGTGAGGTAGTAGACTTCTCTTCTTCTTTCTCTCTATAATTTCTTTTTATAATAATTGCTCTATAGCTTTAGTGAATTGGTGAAAAATAATGAAGGAATGAGCTTCTATTTATAGGAAAATATAGTTTCGATAATTGCACATTTTGGGGCTCAAAATATTTTGTTAGTTCCCAGTAGGCACAGTATAGATCTAAAAGGGGGGGTTGAATAGATCCTTTTTAGTTCAAATACTATTCTCATTTATTTTGTATTGCTCATGAAGTAGCATATGACAAACATAAGAATCTTTTCAAGCACAATGGAATAAGTAAAAGATCCCCTTCATTGATATATTCATAATCAGACATACATTGTTCGTAGAGTTAATTCAGTAGTAAGCAGTTAAAACATACATATCAGTTATAGTAGTTAATGTACATAATGTAAATGACATAAAGTAAAAGACACAAAGGGTTTTAAGTGGTTCAGATACTCGAGCTCCTAATCCACTCTTCTGCTTTCAACTAGCAGGATTTCCACTAAGGAAGGGCAGCACCCTGAATCACTAAGATTCCTTCAAGGCCAGCAGCCTTAGGACTTTAGTTCACTAAAAACTCTTCAAGGCCAGCAGCCTTGGAACTTCTCTAGTTCCCTAGGAACTCTTCAAGCCCAGCAGGCTTGGAATCTTCAGTTAGTCCCTCTGGACAAGGACCCCTCAGGCCCTGGCTTCTTGTTGTTGTTGTTGGTGGTGATGGGCTGCTAAGTTATCTTTTAAGCTTGAACATCTTATGTACTTAGCATCTTTGGCGTAGTCCTCTTGGCATTCTGCTTAGAGTCTGGACTACATCTTCTTTGGTGCAACTGATCTTTACTCCTTTCTGCTCATCTTCATTTGAAGTCAGCTATGCACCATCACCATCTGGATTTACTAAGTCTTTGAGCTTTTGGTAGACTTCGTAGTGCACTTAACAAACCCTGAACCTTTCTTGAATATTTTGCAGACATGATTTTACTTCTGTTCTTTTTCAGTTCTTGGTTCATTGTTATTCGTAGAGTGGCTCTTCTAATCTTCTTTATACTTTGCCACTTTTCTGAATGCTATCTCCTTGGCCTTCTCGGCTCTCAGCTTGGCTGCCATCTTAAGTGGCATTCTCATCTTTGTTGAGTGAAACTCTAGTCTATTTAATTTCTCCTCCAAAGCTGCTTCACTTCCACCTATGTAGTCTCACTGTCACTGAGGCTTATTCTATTACTCTCTGGTGGAACTGTAAAGTCAATAATAGCATTCAACAACTCAACGATTCTGCAACATAGCAATCATTAGTAGCTCTTGATATTTGAAGCAACAGTTGGAAGGTAGCCGTTGAAAGCTATTCAAATTTGCTTCACAGATCTTGAGTTATTTGGTCCAGACTGCAGATGTGACATGACATCTTTTTCTGACTTTTTGACACTGCAGTCTACTGTTTCACCTACCCGATCAGATATGTCACTTTGATATCTTAGGCAGGTTGACGACTTTATTTCCCCCTTCTAATTATCTTAATCAGAGGTTGTCCTTTTGCATCGATGCTCTCAATGAGCTTTTGTCCGAATACTAACCTTTAGATTGAACCGTTGCCAATGCTTCAATCTTAGGATTACGGAACTCTACGATTCTGATGCTTGCTTTCTTGGACCTGATCGTAGTATCTTTTTAACTATTGCTCAACACTACGATCTTAAAGAGTGTTGATTGGATCTTCAATGTAGAACACCTCTTCCTTCTTCGTGTAGTTGCTTCATCACTTCTATTTGCCTCGACTGCTCTCAGATACTAATGGCTTGACTCCTTACTCTGGCCCCTTCTAAATAACAAGACACTTCAGATTTGTGGTGTGTCCAGCTCGCTTTCTCCTTGTGATCTCCCGTTCACTTATCATCAATGGACTGACCCAATGCTTAATCACTTTAGCCTTGTTCTTCAGAGGCTGACCAGTATCTTTGTGTATACTCCATCAGTTCCTTCTTTGTTTGGCAAACACTATGATCCTGGTTACTTTTAGGATTGTTGTCATCTTTCTACTTGACAGCCACTGCATATGCTGACTTTCCTTAGTCAGCTACTAAAGTCTTCTTATGATCATCTTGTGAAAGACTTCACCTTGAATGGCTTCACAACTCAATCCGGATGCTGATTGAGTTGATGCTTAGATCTTCTATTAGCTTGAATGCCATTCATTGAGTGCTCTCTAGCTTCCTTCAGGTGAGATGTATCTTTGCATTACCAACCAGAGGCTTCATTCCTTTGGATATTTTGGGAGTGCTCAATTGTTGAGAATCTTTTTGCTCTACAATTCTACCTTGGCTTTTTGAGCACATCTGTTGAGGTCTTAGCTCTTCACTCTACGATTCAGCTTTGGCTGTGCAGACACTACGACTCCCAAACCAGATCTTGACACTATGATTTCTGTTGTTGTGCTTGTTGTCTTCATCTGATCCTTCGACTACGATCTCTACCTTTGATGCGATCAGTAGACTCTACGACTCTGAGTGTAGTCTACGATTCTTGACTTGGCTTTGGCATATGCTCCGTCGGCTCGTAGGCAGGCTGTCTCAACGATTCTGAACATGACTTCCTCAGCAGACTACGGCTCCGAGGAAGTGCTCCTCGACACACTACGATCCTTCCTCGTTTCTCCTGGCACTCTACGAACTTCAAGATTTACTATCTTGTAGACTATGATTCTGCCTTAATAGCTCTTGAGTTATCCTTGACTCTTCTAGAAGACTACGATTTCTGGTGTAGTGCTCGACGATCAGATAAGCCTATCTATTACATTTTAAGATCAACCTAACATGTTTGATCTTCCTATATTTATAGTCCTTGCATATCATTTCTTTTTAAGGACTTTACAAAGCTGTTTTGCTTATGTAGGATCAACCTAACATATTTGATCAATTCATCCTAAGTCCTTGTACATATGTTTCTAATATCTATCAAAGGACTTTACAGACTTTTCTTGATGCAAACATACTTGCATATTCATTCATATATATATATATATATATATATATATATATATATATATATATATCGTAATCAAATCATATATAAATAGGAATATCATTCATATGTTTATTCCTCCTGACAATCTCCCCCTATTTGATTATGACAAAAATAATAAAAGCATATGCATGTTATGAATAAATCTTATATACAGTGAGCAGCTGTATTACTAAAACAGATAATCATGAATGTCATTTATAATGATGTGAAATTTAATACACTGACATTTTACATCCTGGATCCAGAACATACCTAACTAGTTAGAGATGTACCTTTTTGGCTCCATGTATGCTTCCAGAATGTTTGTTGATCAGCTATTCATCTGTTTAATCTTCTTGCACCTGTTCACCCTAGGACTTTGACTACGTTTCTTTTGTCTGCTCCCCCTCAGATGTATGCTTCTCTTCTTCTTCTTCTAGCTCCCCTCAGCCTTTGTAAACACAGGCTCATCATCCTTTGGCTCCCCCTCAGATGATGATCCAGCTTCTTCTTCTGTTGTCTACTTCTTTTCTTTCCTTCTGCTCTTCTTACCCTTTCTACAGTGCCTCTTACTCTGTCTCTTTCTATGCCTCTTTTTCTCCCCCTTTTTGTTATTAATCACTTGGGATAGCTGTTCTATGTTGGACATAAGCTGCTCCATCAGATAAGAGGAGTTACTGACTTCAATCTTGATTTCTTGTTGGCTTAACTCAAGTTGCATAGAGAAAGACTGATTCATCTTGTCAATCTTTTCAGAGAGGACTTGGAGTAGTTCTTCATTTTCCTTTTGTGTTCGTAGAGCTTCTTCTTTTTGATCATTTATGGCCTTCAGAATGATGTGATCTCTCTCTTTGATTTTGAGAGATACATTAGCCATGGTGGCTTGGATCCTGTCTTGAATTGAGTTATCTTCTGTTGCTATCAACATCTTTGACTCTTCATTGATTAGAGGTATCTTCTCAACCAGCTCAGCAGAATTCCTCACCAGTTCCTGCTCCGTAGGAATTTTATCATCTAGTCTGACAACTCCTTGTTGAACACTAGCTTGGACTCTACGATTTTCATCATTGGATAGATTTTCGAAAGTGTTGACAATCTGAAAGATCATTGAGTGCCAATCGATATTGGAAGATGAAGGGATGTTGGGCAACAGTGTTTGAGCAAATGAAGGTTTCTCATCTTGAACGTGAACACTATTAGTGATAGAGTGAACAGATTCTATGATTATCTCCTTGGTCATAAACCTTCTACCTTTAGAGTTCACTCTACGATCATAGGGAATATAGTGATTGCCAGCATGTCGATAGACTTTGTAATGGGGCTTATCATTGATCATCATGGTTGCAAACTTCTTTACCCTAGGTAAGTTTTGTGATGCAAGTTCCAAATTTGGAAACTGAGAGTAGCACCAGCTGAAGTAACTCTCATATCTCTCATTACATGCTTTTAGCCAAGGCATCCATGGAAAGAACCATCTCAGCAGAAGATCTTCAGAATTGTACAATATAGTTGTGCAATCTAACTCCATATTTTTCCAGTTATGAAGCACTTCATCTGTGGTCATTCTTACAACTCGAAGTTGTTCATTTCCATGATTTATCCATCTTGCTGCTGGTTCAGATGATGGTTCATCAAAAACTTCTACTACTATTCTTCTACTGATTCTAGCTGGAGAGAGAACATGATAGTATTCTGATTCCTCTGATTTTGAGGCGCAAAATCAGAATCTTTCTCTATTTCTTCCCTTTTTGATCCAGAATCTTGCTGACTTCCTTCATCAGATTCATCACTGAAGTCTTCTTGCAGAATTTCATTTTCAGAACCTTCTTCAGCAGTATCTTCCTTGGATTTATTTTCTTCATCACTAGTTCCACTTTCTTCCTCAGATTCATCATCACTTACTTCAATGACAGCAGTAGAGTGATCACTTCTCTTGTTAGAGGCAAATTTAGCCAGTAGTTTGTAGCTCTTCCTTCTCCTTTGAGGTTCAGCTATGGCAAAATAGATTCTTCTTCTTCTTTAGACTCTGAGGCCTTTGAGTTATCAAGCAAGCTTCCTAGATTTTCGTCATTGGTAGGGCGGTGTTTCTTTTTCTAATTCATCATCTTGCAGCTTCTCTTCATCTTCAGAGTGAGTACTCTGAGAGTTAGTCACAGGACTTGCATATTCCTTTTCTTCATCATCAACCTTGGTTCTTTCTTCCATAGATTCAACTTCTTCTTCATTGTTGAATTTGCTCCTTGAGGGTTCAATCTTTGAACTTTCAGTTCCCTTCCCATCTTCAGACTCTTCATGTTCTTCTTTGTTGGATGGACTTTCCTGGGGAACTGGGGCTGGTTTGTTTATCACCTTAACTTTCTTTCTTGAAGGCTCTTGAAGCAATCAGTTCCTTCTTCTTCTTTTTGGGTTTACAGTAGTTGATGCAGGTTTTTCTTCTGTTCCTTGTTTCTTCTTATCAGTGGAGATATAGCTTGACAAAACCTTTGCATTCTTCACATTCTTAGACTTCTTCTTTGTTGGTGTGGCAGTAACTGATGTAGAGTCATCAGATTCAGAGCTTTCTTCCTCCTTTGCCTTTCTCTTCTTTGCAGAGACTTTTCTGCTGCTTTCAGTTTGTGTTAACCTCCTATTTTCCTTTGGGTTCTTCTTCTAATTTATGAACAACTGAGGAGACATTACTTTATGAACATTTAGAGGCTCTCCTTCATCATCTTTGATTTTGTTTTCCAGCTTCTTCTTTATCTCAATACTTAGCAATCTTCCATGAAATACTTTTGTAAGTGGTTTCTCTGTAGATTTCTTCAACTCAGCCTTTTCTATCCATTTGGAGATTTGATCGAACAGGATGGCTCCAAAATTGATTTGCTTCTTCAGAACTATCGTAGACATAATCTTTAACTGCTGATCGAGTACAGTGTCGTGTGCAGTATCCTTGCATAGTATACATTTTCCCACTATTTTAGTAAGGAACTCAAATTCCTTAGGAAATTCCTTCGTCTTCATGTCCTTCAGGCTAGGGTTTCTTTGGTACCGCATTAGCCTCTTGCCTTCCTCAATGTCAACTTAATCCAGATTTATCAGACCTTGATTGGGAAACCCTAGACATTGATTGATGTCTGATGCTCTTATTTTTAGACTTGATCGTTTCACCTTAGTGGTCAGAAGCCGAGAATTCGTTGAAGCATTTGAGTAGAACTGCTTTACTAGCTCTGTATAAACTGGAGTGTTGGCCTCCAAGCTACGACGCCCCCAAAAATAGGTATACATCACCTATTCTGAGTCGCCAAATACATGGTACAGAATACAAATACAATCTAATTATACAACAGTCGTGTAAAATACGACAAAATACATGCTGTGAGTTTTAATACAAATATTGTCATCTAGACAATATCCACACTCAATTTAGTCCTCATTACATTTATTATCACACTATTTAACAGAATAGTGAGGACTACTAAGACACCATCTCGGACCATCACTCCGTTCCCCGACTAGTCCCGGCTACGTTTTCATTTCCTGAAGAGAACAGTGAAAGAAAGGGTGAGCTCAACTAGTTCAATAAGAAATATTATGACTAAGATAATGCAGAATAAATTATCATTAGCCTTCAACAATGTTAAACTGATAAAATACAATAGACATCAAGTTTAACTGCAGCGGAACATGCAATCCATTAAAAGATTCAAATAGAGAATAAAATCTACTATCTTTTATGATTTAAAAAAGTTTTCATCACTTTTATCGCTGAGACTCAGCTTAATAAATAATCCACATCATCCCTGCACTATGGCCAAGGATATTCATTAGTGGTCACGACCACAAATATATCCGCAGTACTACTCACGGCCAAGGATATTCGTGTATTCATCAATGGTCATGATCATGCCAACAATCGTCCATCATATACACTACGGGCCAATGAGGACTTTACCACATCATTTGTAATATTACGGCCATGATTTGCGAATAATCCTCATTATAATCATACCAAGTCCATCTATGCACCATCAGTGCCACGTGATGACTTTCAACAAAATATAAATATGAGGATGATGACAATGATATAAGAATTCAATAAAACAAGTTCAAGAATTAATTTATTCAAGAACTAATAAGTCCAAATTGTAAACATGATACTTATTTGTAGAGTAAAATTCAAGAATGCTCAGAAGAATATTTCCATGAAAAGATACTGGATGAAGAACTAATATCAAGGATATTCCACTAATTTCATGGAGTATAGAAGTCAAAACTTTAACCAACTGAGTATAATAAAGAATAGAATAACAAAAGAAATCACAATGCATGCGGTACTTCGCATAGACAGGTTATTCCAACAGAATAATAAATAATGGAACCAGATCAGGAAAAATTCGCACCAACAGGATGTTCCAACATAATAATAAAGAATGGAATAACAACAAAAATCACCATGCATGCGGTACTTCGCATAGACAGGTTATTCCAATAGAATACTAACTAACGGAACCAGGTCAGGTGAAATTCACACCGACAGGATGTTCCAACAGAATATTAAAGACGGAACCAGGTCCGGCGTAAAGCACAGACAGGATATTCCAACAGAATAATAAAGACGGAACCAGGTCCGGTGTAAACGCATAAACAATATATTCCAACAGAATAATAAAGAATGGAATATAGAAGAATTTCACCAAGTATAGGGTAGCCCGCGTATACAGGTTATTCCAATAGAATAATAAAGATGGAATAATAGAAGTTCTCTTCATGAATACAAAAGAAATAATATCCCTTACCTTAGAAAGAAGAGTACTGGATATAGGAGTAGTGAAGTAGTAGAACACTTTTCTTCTTTCTCTCTATAGTTTTCTCTCTCTAGAGTTTCAGTGAATTCATAAGAAATAATGAAGGACTAAACTTCTATTTATAGAAGAATGGAATGCATAGTAACTAATTCATGAATGGTCCAGATTGATTTACTTTAATCGGACGGTCCATATTTAAAGCAAAATCTTTTAAATAAAATATAATATATTCTATTTATAATCTAATAAAACGAATAACTTTATAAAAGATTTTACTATGCAAACACTATGCAGGCACTATGCAAACACTATGCATAATAAAATATAATATATTCTAATTATTGTCTAATGAAACAGATAACTTTATAAAAGTATTCTGTTTTATATAAAAAAATTTACTATTAGCCTAATAAAATGAATAACTTTATAAAAGTATTCTATTTTATATAAAAAGTTTTTCTGTTTTATTACGTTAATAATACTAATAAAACAAAACTTCATCATCAATATTATTATTATTCACACAATTAATCGACCAAGTCATTCCCAGGAAAGAGGGGGTTTTCCAATAAGGATTTCTCCCTATTGGCGTGCAATTAGGTGACAAAACCTCTCCTTGGCAGAACTTCTAGACATCGTTAATAATGCAAATAATAATATTAACAACTTTGTCATCTCAATTATTGATTTAATAACATATAAAATATCGGCAATAATTGAATCAAACTGAGTGACTTCTCACATAAGCATTAATAATCAATACCGTGTGCTACTATGCAACCACGCATATTACTGTATTTTTACTACCACGTAGTTCAACAGTATCAACGGTAAAACTTCCGCTGTTATTTTCAATAAAATATTTTTTGTCGTTTTCTCAATCCGACAATAATTCTGTTGTGGGGTCCACCAATGATTGTGCGGTCGTACGAATATTTCCTGTTAAAACGAATATTCCCCGACCAATCGAATATTATATAACAACTTGCGTACTTTGCAAAATTTATAAATATTATCCACAACTATAACATTATATCAAATTCATTTCATAATATTGGGGTCTTACAATCTCCCCTTCTTATGAAATTTTGCCCTCGAAATTAGGGTACGTACCTGGTATGTCGAAGAGGTAAGGATACCTTGATTTCATTTCAGATTCTAACTCCCAGATTATTTCCTCAACATCTTGGTCTCAACAAAACCTTGACTTGAGGTATAACCTTGGAGCGTAGAATATGTTCCTTCTTATCCAAGATTTGAACAGGAACCTCTTCATACGTTAAATCTTCCGCTATTTTGTCTGGTTCTAACTCAATAATGTGGTTCGGGTCTTTCACATATTTACGTAACATGGATATATGAAAAATGTTATAAACACGAGACATACTTGGCGGTAAAGCGAGTCTATAGGCTACAGTCCCTACTCGATCGAGGATTAAAAATGGGCCAATGAATCGAGGATTGAGCTTTCTTCTCTTTCCAAATCTCGTAACACCTTTCCATGGAGCAACACGTAACAACGCATGATCTCCAATATCGAATTCCACATCCTTTCGAAGAAGATCAGCATAACTCTTTTGTCGGTCTTGTGAGGTTTTTATACATTATCGGATCGTTTGAATCTTTTTCGTAGTCATACGTACCAATTCCAGTCCCAACAACGTTGCTTCACCCACCTCATCCCATCATACTGGAGAATGACACTTTCTTCCATACAACGCCTCGAATGGAGCCATGCCAATACATGCTTGATAATTGTTGTTGTAGGAAAGCTTCACCAATGGTAAGAACTTGTCCTAACTTCCCTTGAAGTCAAGGACACAGAGTCTTAATAAATCTTCAAGAGTTTGAATAGTCCTCTCTAATTTTCCGTCCGTCTGAGGATGATAAGCCGAACTAAATCATAAATTCGTGCCCATAGCTTTTTGCAAACTAACCCAAAATCGTGAAGTGAATCTTGGGTCTCGATCAAAACTATGGATACAGGAATACTATGCAGTCTTACAATCTCGTTTATGTATATACGAGTAAGATGTTCAAGTGTATAAGTTTTTGGTATTAGCAAGAAATGAGCAGACTTGGTCAATCTATCAATAATGGCCCAAATTGCATTTATGCCTTGAGAAACCTTGGGAAGACCAGTAATGAAATCCATGGTAATGTGCTCCCACTTCCATTCTGGAATTTCAAGTGGTTGCAATGGACCTTTTGGCACTTGATGCTCTGCCTTGACTCGTTGACAAGTTAGACACCTTGAGATAAACCCCGCTATCTCTCTCTTCATATTGCTCCACCAAAATGTATGTCGAAGATCACGATACATTTTGGTACTCCCAGGATGGATTGCAAACGGTGTGTTGTGCGCCTCCATCATGATTTTATACTTTAAATCAGGGTCGTTAGGAACATAAAGTCTGGAGTTGACTCGAAGTATTACTTCTTCATCGATTCTTGCTTCTGGCATAGCACCTTCTTGCACTTTCCTCCTCATACGCATCGCATCGGCTCAGAGCTAGTAGCGAAAGCGACTTTAACTTTATCGATTAAAGTCGATTCTACTCGTATATTCGCCATCATCACGTGGGTCCTAGAGTCTTTATCTCTATTTCTATCCTTTGCAAGTCATAGAAGATGGGCCTTTGCGTTGACAATATCGCACTTGTACCCGCATATGATCTTTTACTCAATGCGTCAGCTACCACGTTTGCTTTTCCAGAATGGTATTGGATGGTATGATCATAATCTTTCAATAGTTCAAGCCAACGTCGCTGTCGCATGTTGAGTTCCTTTTGAGTGAAGAAATATTTGAGGCTTTTATGATCCGTAAAGATCTCCACTTTCTCCCCATACAAGTAATGCCTCCAAATTTTAAGTGCGAAGACAACAGCTGCCAACTCTAGATCATGAGTAGGATAATTCCTCTCATATTCTTTGAGTTGTTGAGAGGCATAGGCTATGGCTTTCCCATGTTGCATGAGAACACATCCTAACCCCTTGCCTCAAGCATCACTGTAGATGACAAATCCCTCCGAGCCAGATGGTATTGTCAGAACAGGTGCTGAAATGAGTCTTCTCTTGAGTTCTTGAAAACTCTTCTCACATTCCTCGTTACAACCAAATTTTGTATCTTTCCGAGTTAGCTGAGTTAAGGGAATAGCGATTCGAGAAAACCCTTCTACGAATCTTCGATAATAACCAGCTAAGCCAAGAAAGCTACGTACTTCGGTTACTGATTTAGGTTGCTCCCAGCTTTGAATAGCTTCAATCTTTGCTGGGTCAATAGATATTCCATGGCTTGATACCACATGCCCAAGGAATGCTACTTCCTTAAGCCAGAACTCGCATTTCTTCAACTTGGCATAAAGCTTATATTCACGAAGCTTTTGAAGTATCAGCCTCAAGTGTTGCTCATGATCTTCACGGCTTTTGGAATAAATAAGGATGTCATCATAAAAGCGACCACAAAGTGATCCAAACATTCCTTGAATACTCTCGGTTCATCATATCCATGAAGGCAGCAGGAGCATTAGTCAATCCAAAAGACATTACTAGAAATTCATAATGCCCGTACCGAGTTCTGAAAGCGGTCTTTTGAATGTCATCGGTTCTAATCTTCAATTGGTGATATCCAGAACGAAGATCAATTTTTAAAAAGAATTTGGTGCCTTATGGCGGTCAAACAGTCATCAATACGTGGCAATGGGTACCTATTTTTGATGGTGACATGATTCAACTCCCTCGATAATCAATACAAAGTCGCATACTCCCATCTTTCTTCTTCACGAATAAAACAGAGCACCCCAAGGAGCGTCTTAGGACGAATAAAGCCAATGTCTAACAATTCCTGCGGTTGAGTCTTTAACTCACGAAGTTCAATAGAGCTATTCGATATGGGGCTTTGGAAATAGGTTTTGTAAATGGGTTCAAGGTCGATACAAAATTCAATTTCACGCTCTGGGGGTAGGCCAGGAAGTTCTTCAGGGAATATGTGAGACCTCAGATTTTATAAATAAAGATTTAAATTTCTCGAAATATTTTTTAATATTATGGTGTGGATTTGATATATTGTTATAGTTGTGGGTAGTATTTAAAAATTTTGCAAAGTATGCAAGTTGTTATATAATATTCGATTAGTCGAGGAATATTCTTTTTATCGGGGAATATTCGTACAACGACACAATCATTGGTGAACCCACAACAGAAGAACTGTCGTAGTTAGAAAATGACAAAAATATTTTATAAAAATAACGGCGGAGGTTTTACCGTTAATACTGTTGAACTACTCGATAGTAAAAGTACAGTAATACGCGTGGTTTCATAGTAGCACACGGTATTGATTATTGATGCTTACGTGAGAAATCACTCAGTTATACTAAATTATTGCTACAGTAATTGCTGCATCATATCTCTCATATTATTGATTCAATTATTGTCACAGTATCATCTGCATTATATGTTATATTGTTAAATCAATAATTGAGACGACAAAATTATTCATATTATTAAATCACAATATTTACAATGTCTAGAAGTTCTGTCAAGGAGAGGTTTGGTCACCTAATTGCGCGCGCCAATAGGAGAAATCCTTATTGAAAGCCCCTCTTTCTCGGGAACGACCTGGTTGTTAAATATTATGAGTTATGATATTAATGATGGATAAGTTCGTGTTGATTAAAGATGAATTGATAGTTCCGTTGTGTTGAAATTATTTGTGTTAAACATTTATTTTGATAGTAATTGATGTCTAAAGGTTATATTGTTCAATCGGGTATTTGGGGCTCTTTTTGTGTCGAAGTTACTATTCATGAGTTACTATTCACGAGTTACTATTCATGAGTTACTATTTACGAGTTACTATTCATGAGTTACTATTCATGAGTTACTATTCACGAGTTACTATTCATGAGTTACTATTCATGAGTTACTATTCATGAGTTATTATTCACGAGTTACTATTCATGAGTTACTATTCACGAGTTACTATTTATGAGTTACTATTCACCCGGTTAATATTCACTCTATTATTGTGCATTCGGGTATTTGGGTACAATATTATTCCATGAGGAGATGTGCTAATTTTTCAGACCGTTGGTTGACTGAATTAATATGGACCGCTTGTGAAAAGTTATAATAGTGAATTAATATGGGTCGCTGGTTTAAAGTTTTAATAGTAAATCATTATGGATCGTCGCTTTAAGTTTTAATAGTAAATCGATCTGGATCGTTCGTTTAAAAGTAAATCGATCTGGACCGTTCATGAATTAGTTACTATTCAATCCATTCTTCTATAAATAGAAGCTCATTCCTTCATTATTTCTTACGAATTCACTGAAACTCTAGATAGAGAAATTATAGAGAGAAAGAAGAAGAGTATTCTGCTACTTCACTACTTTGATATCCAGTGTCTTTTACGGTAAGGGGTGTTATTCTTTCTTATTCACGAAGAGAACTTCTGTTATTCCATTCTTTATTATTCTGTTGGAATAACCTGTAAAAGTGGCATACCCTACACATAACTTTGATATACGCTGGCATACCTTCTATACTTGGTGAAATCCTTATGTTATTCCATTCTTATTTATTCTATTGGAATAACCTGTATACGCGGCATACCCTATACTTGGTGAAATCCTTATATTATTCCATTCTTTATTATTCTGTTGGAATAACCTGTATGCGCGGTTTACCTTATACTTGGTGGAATGACTTGTATATGTGGTTTACCCAATACTTGGTGATCTTCTTCTGTTATTCCATTCTTTATTATTATGTTGGAATAACCTGTTTATGCAAAGTACCACATACTTGGTGAAATTCTTTTATTATTCTGTTCTTTATTATTCTGTCGGAATATCCTGTTGGTGTGAATTTCACCTGACCTGGTTCCATTATTTATTATTCCGCATTTATTATTCTGTCTGAATATCCTGTCCGCATGCATGGTGATTTCTGTTGTTATTCCATTCTTTATTATTTTGTTGGAATAACCTGTCTATGCTCACAGAAGAAGTACCGCATGCATAGTGATTTCTATTGTTATTCCATTCTTTATTATTACATTGTAATATCCTATCGGTGTGCATATTATGCCCGACTGGTTCAGATTACATTTATTATTATGTTGGAATAACTTTGCTATATGCAAAGTACCGCATGTACGTGGTGATTTCTTTTTGTTATTCCATTCTTTATTATATTACATTGGTTAAAGTTTTGACTTCTATACTCCACGAAATTAGTGAAATATCCTCGATATTTCGCTTCACCCTGAGATATCTTTTCATGGAAATATTCTTCTGAGCATTCTTGAATTTTACTCTACACAGAAGTATCATGTTGACAATTTGGACGTTATTAGTTCCTGGATTAATTAATTCGTGAACTTGTTTTATTGAACTCTTATATCATTGTCATCATCCTCATGTTTATATTTTTGAAAGTCATCTATGGCCTGTAGTGCATAAATGGACTTGGTATGATTATGGCCAGGGATTATTCTGTATAATCATGACCGTAATGTTACAAATGATGTGATAAAAGTCCTCATTGGCCCGTAGTGCACTGATGGACAGTTGTTGGCATGATTATGACCATTGATGAATACACGAATATCCTTGGCCCGTAGTGCATGGATAATTTATGGTCGTGATACTAATGAATATCCTTGGCCGTAGTGCAGGGATGATGTGGATTATTTATTAAGTTGAGTCCCAGCGATAAAAGTGATGAAAAACCTTTTAAATCATAAAAGATAGTAGATTTTATTCTCTACTTGACTCTTTTAATGGATTTCTTATTCACCGCAGATTAAATTTGTTGTCTATTGTATTTTATCAGTTTAACATTGTTGAAGGCTAATGATAATTTATCCTACATTATCTTAGTCATAATATTTCTTACTGGGCTAGTTGAGCTCACCCATTCTTTCACTGTTCTCTTCAAGAAATGAAAACGTAGCAGGGACTAGTCGGGGAACGGAGTGATGGTCCAGATGATATATTAGTAGTCCTCACTATTCTGTTAAATAGTGTGACAATAAATGTAATGAGGATTGAATTTGAGTTTTATATATTGTCTATGAGGACTCCATTGTGAATGGATATTGTCTAGGAGGCAATATTCTTGTTTAAACTCTCAGTTTATATTTTGTCGTATTTTACACGACAGTTGTATAATTATGTTGTATTTGATTTATGTACCATGTATTTGGCGACTCAAGATGGGTGATGTATACCTATTTTGGGGGCGTCACAGAATACGTCAGGAAATTCATTAACAATAGAAATATCATTCAAAACTGACGTATTTTTGTTTAGATCCGTGACATAAGCTAAGAAAGCTTAACATCCATTTTTAATAAACGAATAACTTTATGGCTTGAGATGACAATGATTGATTTTAATGGTTTGGTTGCTTGAATTCGCATAATAGGTTGATTAGGAATATGAAAGCTAACAACCTTACAAAAATAATTAATTTTTACATGATGAGTAGTTAACCAATCAATCCCTAGAATTACGTCAAATGCAAGTATTTTCAATGAAATAAGATCGACAGGTAATGTGTGGGTACCGATTTGAACCAAACAAGACTTATAAACAATGGATGTAATGAAGGTTTCTCCCAATGGAGTTTCAATAGATAAGTCAAAGTCCAATTTCTCCAAAGTCAAATTTAAACGTTGAGCGTAAGTAGGAGAAATAAAAGAATGGGTAGAACCGGTATCAAATAAGGTATATACTTCACTAGAGTTTATGATAAGCTTACCCGTGATGACCTCGTTCGGGTTCCTTGCTTTCTGGGAGATCACGACAACCGCTCTCCCTTGAACAACCGATTTTGTCTTGTTTGGGACGACCTTTGCTGCCTCCATCCCAGCTGGACTTATCTTCGGTGCACGATAAAATTGGACCAGGTGTCCTTCTCTTCCATAATTGTAACATGCTTTAGAGGGCATCACACAGTTTGGACTGATGTGTCCCTCCCCTCCACATTTGAAGCATATGATAGGTGGTCGTTCTCCTTCCTTAACGACAGTCTTTGATCTTGACGTCTTTCCATCATTGTTGAATCTTCTTTTCCTGAAATGTCCAATCTTATTGTTTTGACCATGATTACCACCGAAGTGGTTACCATTTCTGGCATGTTGATTTCCTCCACGCTTATTGTCACCGCTTCGATGACTACTATCACTGGTATTATCATTTTGCCGGCTGCTCTCTTTTGGTTGGGTTGACTCATTATCGCGCTCTAATAACTGAGCCCTATTAACAACATCTGAATACAAACATAGTTTATGAGAGATAAGATATTGACGTATCTTGGGTTTCAAATCTCTTAGAAACATTCACGTTATTCTCTCCTCATTATCATCCAAATGGGACGCAAACTGGGACAACTCGGCAAACTTGGCTTCGTACTGCGACACGGTCATGTTGTTTTGTTCCAGTTTAATGAACTCTACCTCTTTCATGTGACGAATACTTTCGGGAAAGTACTTATCGTTGAACTGTTCTTGGAACTTCTCCCAAGTCATCTTCAGTGCGACAGGTTGGGTATGTTTTACAGATTCCCACCAATAATCTGCCTCTGCACGAAACATGAAGGTGGAAAAAGGAACCTTTTGCTCCTTGAAGTAACCCAAGACATCAAATATCTTGTTGATCTATTTTATCCACGTCTCCGCCTTAAGTGGTTTTGGCTCTCCAAAAAACTTCGGTGGTCCCAGCTCCTTGAACTATTTGGCGGTGACCGTCCGAGAATTGCCAGTGTTTCCACCTGTATTTTGGACAGGAGTCGCTCTCGCCTAATGTTGCATGAATTACATGAAGCCTCGAAACATTCCATCATTCATCATTTGGTCAGTGTTATTGTTTGCATTAGGATTGTCACCTTCCTGATGCACATTATCCTGATTATTGATCTGTGGAGACTCAACGGTCTCCTGTGCTCCATTGATGTTCTCAACATTCTCGGATGCCATATTAAAACACTACCACAAAACAAGGGTTAATTAACATATCACATATTATCCCTATACTCTGACCGACCAATTAAATACCAAATAAACTTAAGTAGGTCATACTAGCGAAGGAATTCCCCGTCTCTCGCCTCCTAGTTCTTATCTCACATCTCAGCCAGGGATCATATCCCTAAGCTTTGATACCAACTTTGACGCCCCAAAAATATGTATACATCACCTATTCTGAGTCGCCAAATACATGGTACAGAACACAAATACAATCTGATTATACAACAGTCGTGTAAAATACGACAAAATACATGCTGTGAGTTTTAATACAAATATAGTCATCTAGACAATATCCACACTCAATTTAGTCCTCATTAAATTTATTATCACACTATTTAACAGAATAGTGAGGATTACTAAGACACCATCTCGGACCATCACTCTGTTCCCCGACTAGTCCCGGCTACGTTCCCATTTCCTGAAGAGAACAGTGAAAGAAAGGGTGAGCTCAACTAGTCCAGTAAGAAATATTATGACTAAGATAATGCAAAATAAATTATCATTAGCCTTCAACAATGTTAAACTGATAAAATACAATAGACATTAAGTTTAACTGCAGTGGAATATGCAATCCATTAAAAGAGTCAAGTAGAGAATAAAATCTACTATCTTTTATGATTTAAAAAGGTTTTCATCACTTTTATCGTTGAGACTCAGCTTAATAAATAATTCACATCATCCCTGCACTACGGCCAAAGATATTCATTAGGGTCACGATCACAAATTATCCATGCACTACGGGCTAAGTATATTCGTGTATTCATCAATGGTCATGATCATGCCAACAACTGTCCATCAATGCACTACGGGCCAATGAGGACTTTTACCACATCATTTGTAATATTACGGTCATGATTACACCGAATAATCCCTGGTCGTAATCATACCAAGTCCATCTATGGACTACAGGCCACAGATGACTTTCAACAAAATATAAATATGAGGATGATGACAATGATATAAGAATTCAATAAAAAAAGTTCAAAAATTAATTTATTCAGGAACTAATAAGTCTAAATTGTCAACATGATACTTCTTTGTAGAGTAAAATTCAAGAATGCTCAGAAGAATATTTCCATGAAAAGATACTGGATGAAGTGCAAATATCAAGGATATTCCACTAATTTCATGGAGTATGGAAGTCAAAACTTTAACCAACTGAGTATAATAAAGAATGGAATAACAAAAGAAATCACCATGCATGCGGTACTTTCGCATAGACAGGTTATTCAAACAGAATAATAAATAACGGAACCAGGTCAGGCAAAATTCACACCGACGGGATGTTCCAACAGAATAATAAAGACGGAACTAGGTCCGGCGTAAAGCACTGACTGTGATATTCCAATGAATAATAAAAAGAACCGAATCAGGCGTACAGAACGTTATGACATGGATATTCCAAATGTAATAATAAAGAATGGAATACAGAAGAATTTCACCAAGTATAGGGTAGCCCGCGTATATAGGTTATTCCAATAGAATAATGAAGATGGAATAATAGAAGTTCTCTTCATGAATACAAAAGAAATAATATCCCTTACCTTAGAAAGAAGAGTATTGGATATAGGAGTAGTGAAGTAGCAGAACACTTTTCTTCTTTCTCTCTATAGTTTTCTCTCTCTAGAGTTTCAGTGAATTCGTAAGAAATAATGAAGGAATGAACTTCTATTTATAGAAGAATGGAATGCATAGTAACTAATTCATGAACGGTCCAGATTAATTTACTTTAATCGGATGGTCCATATTTAAAACAAAATCTTTTAAATAAAATATAATATATTCTATTTATAATCTAATAAAATGAATAACTTTATAAAAGATTTTCTATGCAAACACTATGCAGGCACTATGCAAACACTATGCATAATAAAATATAATATATTCTAATTATTGTCTAATGAAACAAATAACTTTATAAAAGTATTCTGTTTTATATAAAAAGATTTTACTATTAGCCTAATAAAATGAATAACTTTATAAAAGTATTCTATTTTATATAAAATGTTTTTCTGTTTTATTACGTTAATAATACTAATAAAACAAAACTTCATCATCATTATTATTATTCACACCATTAATTAACCAGGTCGTTCCCAGAAAAGAGGGGGCTTTCCAATAAGGATTTCTCCCTATTGGTGCGCAATTAGGTGACAAAACCTCTCCTTGGCAAGAACTTCTAGACATCGTTAATAATGCAAATAATAATATTAACAACTTCGTCATCCAATTATTGATTTAATAACATATAAAATATCGATAATAATTGAATCAAACCGAGTGACTTCTCACATAAGCATTAATAATCAATACTGGTGGTGCTACTATGCAACCATGGCAGTATTCATTTCTTTTACTACCGTGTAGTTCAATAGTATCAACGATAAAACTTTCGTCGTTATTTTCAATAAAATATTTTTGTCGTTTTCGAATAAACAATAATTACATTATGGGGTCCACTAATGATTGTCTTCGCATTTAATATTTCCTGTTAAAATGAATATTCCCCGACCAATCGAATATTATATAACAACTTGCGTACTTTGTAAAATTTATAAATATTACCCACAACTATAACATTATATCAAATTCATTTCATAATATTCAAAAATGATAATTATAGAAAATTCATTTTTATTTATAAAAGTTGGGGTCTTACACAAGCAATCAGAGAACCGAGCTTTCTTTATGAGTTCAAGTATGTCCTTGAACTTCGTCTCTGATTCTTCAAACTTTGTAAACCTGAGTTGAATACCAATTATAACTTTCCATTCTGCCATTTGAGGAGTTCAAGGTATATGGTATGTGATTCGGAGAGATTTAGCTGAATGTGATTTGGGCTCTGAAAGTTTGATTGGTTTGGCTTCGAAGAGGATTCTAGGATTTTGAAAAATGGGAGGGAGAGAGATTCAATAGGTTCTGACAACTATTTATAGATTTTGAATTTATCTTTATGGCAGTTCCTTCTCATCCTGCATATGCTATGATGTGTCAACTAGCCATTAGTTACACGATGCCCAGTAGTGAGCTATAACTCCCCCATTAACTTTTTAGTTAGATGTTTCTTTTAGAAGAGTAGACGTTTGATTGACGTGGATTGACTGTTGACCTCTCTGGTTCGTAGAGTGGTATGATAAGGCAGCTATGGACTCTATGATTTCCTTTGTTGACTCAACGATCAACTTTTGAGAGATGATGCAGTGGATGGTTTTTGACATTACTTTTCATTTTGAACCTGCATTGCTCAACTACTGATGTACTTCATGAAGCCTTGGGTACTTCTCTTTAGCAGGACATCTTTCTAACCAACATTCGAACTGATCTTCCATAATCTGAATGGTTGAGCAATTTTCCCGTTCTTTCATGCTCCTCGTGAGTTGGAATAGCCTCTTGTAAGATTGCGATCGTTGAGTCTGTTTCTACGATTGCTGAGGTTTTACTACGATCATTGAGGTTACATCATGATCGTTGAGTTCTCTTCAAACTGTACTCTATGATCGTTGACTGTCTTGGTCCTTGAGATGAACTTGATCAAGCAATCCTTCTGGGTTAAGGTAGCTCAGGAAGGGCCAACCTCTTAGAATGAACTAATGGTCAAGTTTGTCCCTGAGGCGCTTTCCAGATGAAGTACTTTAGGAGTAGTTTACACTGATATCTCATTTAACCTTATCTAGTGGGGAGGTCCTCTCCCAACTTTAGACAATTACATTTGTTGTAATCGTGGTGTCCTCCTGCTCTTACACTATGATCAGATGTTTAATCGTAGGTACTCCACGATTTTGAGTTGGGTGGCTGATAGGTTATCAGTAGGACGTTTTGAGACGTTTTTACTAACTATGGATCTTCATTTGGTTCATCAGCCACAAGGTTTTGGGACTTTGTAGCTGGTACATAGAATATTTTAGTGCTGTTGTTCCATAATAGATCACTGTTCCCCCATGGTTGATGTTATCTTCTCAGTGAGGTGTGATTTCTTTTTCATCATGTGTATTAGGAGGCATCCTTGCATATCTCTTTCTGACAGAAATCAACATAAGTAATCAAATCTATTTTCATCGTAGACATAGATAATTCCAGGACTAATCATTCTACGATCTTTTGACAACACTGCGAACGTAGTCTTCTTTGTCAGCTTGAGCTTGTGGAGTTTTGCCCCTGTAATGAGTTCCTCATATTTGATGCTTGATGATCCTCTGTGAAGAGCTTTCTTGAGGATTCTTCTCTTTGTATAATTGAGCATCTAAAGCCCTTTTTCATCTTAGGTTGAATGGCCTGCTTCCACATAAAAATCAGTAGCCATGTGAGCTTTATTCAGATCGGCTCAGCAGGTCTTCAAGGACAGGCTTTGACATATAGGAGTTTTATCAGAATCATTTTGAACATTCTTAAGCCTTCTACTGGTTGAATCTTCTTGACTGAAGTCTTTTGCTTCAACATTCCTTAGTGTGGCCAGATAGACTAAGTACCTGCAGGTTATAAATTTCTATTTTTTGTACCCATGGTTAAATGGGTCCTACTAGGTTAGTTTTTTAGACCCCTGTTCCTCACATATTTGGATAATCATCATATTGATCACCACAAGTCATATTCACGCATGTAACTAATTTAGATAATACATTTTGAGATGCATGATGGTGAGTGTGTGTAAGATTTGCTATTTTAATGAAACACTCTTTTTTTTTATGGTTTCATCATTTGTTAGGTTATGTTCCTAGGGTTAAAATGTTCACAGAGTAAGAATCAACTCTACGATTTATTAGTATCTGGTTGATTCATGGAGGTGATCAGTTTCTATGAATCTTCAAGATACTCTTGAATCTTCATAGTCTTATTAAACACTTAGACCATAGGTACTACTTGTAGAGAAATATTACTTCACATATAATTAATTTAAATCATGATGCTCTATTGACCTATTTGTCTTTTCATTTTCAAGATTATTCAACCTAAAGTTGGATGGAGAGAAAGTTTATAGGCATTTGATTTTCCACCCTCGTGTACTTTCTCTCTTCACCTTTTTAGGTAGATTATGATCCTTGAAAAAACTTGTTATAGTTCATAAGGAGACAATCATGATGTACATATTTATATTACTTCACTTTATAATTAATTTATATCTTTGAGTTGATGCATTGATTATAGTTTCTATTTGATTAGTTTCTTTCTAAGAGAAGATGCATCTTTAGTTCTTTGACAACCTTGAGTTCAAAGGTTGGATGGGAGAGAAAGTTTGGATAAGCATTTGATTTTCCTTTTCATCCTCAGTGGTGGATGTGACTTTTCTGTTGATGTCTCTTCACCTTTTTTAGGTAGATTATGATTTCCTTGAGCAAGGATTGGTCTTGTTATAGACAATTCATGGACCAAAAGAGATGCAATCATGATGTACAATATTTATATTCATGAGATATAACAAGTGACTTTTTTCGCTAAACCAAGTATAGAACAATGTTTAATTTAGCTTTTGAATATAGCATGAGAATATGATACCAATTTTATCTTAGATAGAAGGTGGGGGCGGGTTGAGTTTAAGCATTGATTTGTATTGTATAGTAGCATATAAATGTAGCGGAATCAAACAAATGGAATAAGTAAAAGATCCCTTCATTGATATATTCATAATCGGACATACATTGTTAGTAGAGTTAATTCAATAAGAAGCGGTTAAAACATACATGTGATTATAGCGGTTAATGTACATAATGTAAATGACATAAAGTAAAAGACACAAAGGGTTTTAAGTGGTTCGGAGACTCAAGCTCCTAATCCACTCTTCTACTTTCAACTAGCGAGATTTCCACTAAGGAAAGGCAAAGACTACGAATCACTAAGATTCCTTCAAGGCCAGTAGCCTTGGGACTTCAGTTCACTAAGAACTCTTCAAGACCAGTAGCCTTGGAACTTCTCTAATTCCCTAGGAACTCTTCAAGCCCAGCAGGCTTGAAATCTTCATTTAGTCCCTCTGGACAAGGACCCCTCAGGCCCTGGCTTCTTGTTGTTGTAGTTGTTATTGTTGTTGGTGCTGGGCTACTAAGATGTCTTTTAAGCTTGAACATCTTATGTACTTAGCAGCTTTGGCGTAGTCTTCTTGGCATTCTGCTTAGAGTCTGGACTATATCTTCTTTGGTGCAGCTGAGCTTTTCTTCTTTCTGCTCATCTTCATTTGATGACAGCTATACACCATCACCATCTGGATTTGCTAAGTCTCTAAGCTTTTGGTAGACATCATAGTGCACTTAACAAACCCTGAACCGTTCTTAAATGTTTTGCAGACATGATTTTGCTTCTGTTCTTTTTCAGCTCTTAGTTCATGGTGATTCGTAGAGTGGCCCTTC
Organism: Panax quinquefolius; assembly: GCA_020205615.1. NCBI lineage: Eukaryota > Viridiplantae > Streptophyta > Magnoliopsida > Apiales > Araliaceae > Panax > Panax quinquefolius. The sequence goes on along the minus strand of CM035159.1, from coordinate 82,019,532 downwards.
TGATCTTCTTTGTACTCTGCCACTTTTCTGAATGCTATCTCCTTGGCCTTCTAGGCTCTCAGCTTGGCTACCATCTTTAGTGGCATTCTCGTCTTTGTTGAGTGAAGATCTAGTCTGTTTAAGTTCTTCTCCAAAGCTGCTTCACTTCTGCCTATGTAGTCTCATTGTCACTGAGGCGTGTTCTGTTACTCTCTGGTGGAACTCGTAGAGTCAACAATATCATTCAACAACTCAACAATTCGATAACATAACAATCATCAGCAGCTCTTGATCTTTGAAGCTCTGTTAATTTATACTACTCTCCAATCTTCCCGTTGGAAGGTAGCCGTTGAAAGCTATTCAAATTGCTTCACAGATCTTGAGTTATTTGGTCCAGACTGCAGATGTGACATGTCGTCTTTCTCTGACTTTCTGACACTGCAGTCTACTGTTTCACCTACCCCATCAGATATGTCACTTTGATGTCTTGGGCAGGTCGACGACTTTATTTCCCCCTTCTGATTATCTTGATCAGAGGTTTTCCTTTTGCATCGATGCTCTTAATGAGCTTTTGTCCAAATACTAACCTTTAGATTGAACCGTTGCCAATGCTTCAATCTTAGGATGACCGAACTCTACTATTTTGATGCTTGCTTTCTTGGACCTGATCGTAGTGTCTTGTTAACTATTGCTCAACACTACGATCTTGAAGAGTGTTGATTGGATCTTCAATGTAGAACACTTCTTCCTTCTTCGTCTAGTGCTTCATCACTTCTGTTTCCCTCGACTACTCTCTAGATACTGATGGCTTGACTCCTTGCTCTGGCCCCTTCTGAATAACAAGACACTTCAGATTTGTGGCGTGTCGAGCTCGCTTTCTCCTTGTGATCTCCCGTTCACTTATCATCAATGGACTGACCCAATGTCTAATCACTTTAGCCTTGTTCTTCAGAGTTTGACCATTATCTTTGTGTATACTCCATCAGTTCCTTCTTTATTTGGCAAACACTACGATCCTGGTTACTTTCAGGATCATTGTCATCTTTTCACTTGACAGCCACTGCATATGCTAACTTTCCTTAGTCAGCTACTGAAGTCTTCTTATGATCATCTTGTGAAAGACTTCACCTTGAATGGCTTCACAACTCAATCTGGATGCTGATTGAGTTGATTCTTAGGCTTAGATCTTCTATTAGCTTGCATGCCATTCGTTGAGTGCTCTCTGGCTTCCTTCAGGTGAGATGTATCTTTGCATTACCAACCAGAGGCTTCATTTCTTTGGATATTCTAGGAGTGCTCAATTATTGAGAATCGTGTTTGCTCTATGATTCTACCTTGGATTTATGAGCACATCTGTTGAGGTCTTAGCTTTGCACTCTACGATTCAGCTTCGGCTGTGCAGACACTACGACTCCGAGATCAGATCTTGAAACTACGATTTCTGTTGTTGTTCTTGTTGTCTTCATCTGATCCTGCTCGACTACGATCTTTACCTTTGATGCGATTAGTAGACTCTACGACTCCGAGTGTAGTCTACGATTCTTGACTTGGCTTCGGCAGATGCTCGGTCGGTTCATAGGCAGGCTATCTCAACGATTCTAAACATGACTTCCTCAGCAGACTACGGCTCCGAGGAAGTGCTCCTCGACACACTACGATCCTTTCTCGTTTCTCCTGGAAGTCTACAAACTTCGAGATCAACTATCTTGCAGACTACGATTCTGCCTGGATAGCTCTCGAGTTATCCTTGACTCTCTTGGTAGACTACGATTTCTGGTGTAGTGCTCGACGATCAAGACAAGCATATCTATTACATTATAAGATCAACCTAACATGCTTGATCTTCCTATATTTATAGTCCTTGTACATCATTTCTTTTTAAGGACTTTACAAAGCTATTTTTCTTATGTAGGATCAACCTAACATATTTGATCAATTCATCCTAAGTCCTTGTATATATGTTTCTATTATCTATCAAAGGACTTTACAGCTTTTCTTGATACAAACATACTTGTATATTCATTCATATATATATATATATATATATATATATCATAATCAAATCATATGTAAATAGGAATATCATTCATATGTTTATTCCTGACATATTACAGTATAATACCTTCTTCTTTTTCTTCATTTTTAATTTAGTCTGCAAGTATTATCAAACTTTCACCACCTCCCCTAATAGTAAATCATGTGAATTAATAGTTCACACATGTGAACACATAGTTATAAGCATGTGAATTAATAGCAATTAATTGATCATTTATCCAGGTTAAGCATTAATTGATGGTCAATATAACCTCCGGACATCAATTATTATCAGAATAGATGTCAATTTCCACTAACACTAATAATTCCCACACAATGGAACTATCAATTTCATCTTTAATCAACACGAACTTATTCATCATTAATATTATAATTCATAATATTTAACAACCAGGTCGTTCCCAAGAAAGAGGGGGCTTTCCGATAAGAATTTCTCCTTATTGGCGCGCAATTAGGTGACCAAACCTCTCCTTAAGAGAACTTCTAGACATTGTCAATATTTCAAATAATAATATGAATAATTTTTCCGTCTCAATTATTGATTTAATAATATATATTATGCAGACGATACTGTGACAATAATTGAATCAATAATATGAGAGATATGATGCAACAATTACTGTAGCAATAATTGAGTATAACTTGGTGACTTCTTACGTAAGCATCAATAATCAATACCGTGTGCTACTATGCAACCACGAGTATTACTGTACTTTTACTACTAGGTAGTTCAACAGTTTTAACGGTAACACTTTCGCCGTTATTTTTATAAAAAGATAATTATGTCGTTTTCTAACTACGACAATACTTCCGTTGTGGGGTCCACAAATGATTGTGCCATCGTATGAATATTCCATGTTAAAACGAATATTCCCTGACCAATCAAATATTATATAACAACTTTCTTACTTTGCAAAATTTATAAATATTACCCACAACTATAACATTATATCAAATCCACACCCTAATATTAAAAAAAATATCTCGAGAAATTTAAATATTTATTCATAAAATTTGGGGTCTCACAATCTCCCCTCTTTATGAAATTTTGCCCTCAAAATTTACGTACATACCTGGTATGCTGAAGAGATGAGGATACCTTGATTTCATTTCAGATTCTAACTCTTGAGGTATAACCTTTGAGTGTTGGATACGATCCTTCTTATCCAAGATTTTAACACGTATCTCCTCATACGTTAAATCTTCTGCTATCTCGTCTAGTTCTAATTTAATAATGTGGTTCGGGTCATCCATATATTTACGTAACATCGATACGTGAAAAATATTATGAACACGCGACATACTTGGCGGTAAAACGAATCTATAGGCCACAGTTCCTACTCAGTCAAGGATTCCAAATGGGCCAATAAAATTGAGGGTTGACATTTTCTCTCTTCATCGACTCTTGCTTCTAGAATAATGCCTTCTTGAAGCTTCTTCTTCACATTCATCAGCTACGGGTCTGAAGCTTGAGCGGCTTTAACTTTATCAATTAAAGTCGATTCTACTCGTATATTCGATATCACCACGTGGGTCCCTAGAGTCTTTAACTCTATCTTCATCATTTGTAAGTTATACAAAATGGGTTTTTGTGTTAACAACATCGCACTCGTAAATGCATACGATCTTCTACTCAACGCATCAGCTACCACGTTTTCTCTTCCACGATGTTATTGAATGGTATGGTCGTAATCTTCAACAGCTCGAGCCAACGTCTTTGGCACATGTTACGTTCATTTTAGTTAAAGAAATATTTGAGGATTTAAGAAATGGGTTTTGTACTGGGGTCAATACAAAATTCGATTTCACGCTCTAGGGGTAGGCTAAGAAGTCTTCAAGAATACGTCAGGAAATTTATTAACGATAGAAATATCATTCAAAACTGTGACTCTCATCCAAGACTTGGATATCACATCACATTGATACCTATCAACTTGCCATCATCATTCACGTTAATCGCCACAGAAAAGTCTAGCTTGATTGCATTCCACACAAGGAAGTCACCGGTGAAAGGCTCGGGGCTCTTTACTTATGGCTCGATATGACGTTGATTGACTTTTTTAGTGGTTTGGTTGCTTGAATTCGCATAATGGGTTGGTTAGGAATATGAAAGCTAACAACCTTACGAAAAGCATGATGAGTAGTTAACCAATCGATTCCTAAAATCACATCAAAGGCAAGTATTTTCAAAGAGATAAGATCGATAGGTAACGTGAAAATGTCGATTTGAATCAAACAAGATTTATAAACAGTGGAGGTAACGAAGGTTTCTCCTAACAGAGTTTTAACAGATAAATCAAAGTCTAATTTCTCCGGAGTCAAATTTAAACATTGAGCGCAAGTAGGAGAAATAAAAGAGTGGGTAGAACTGGTATCAAATAAGGTATAGACTTCACAAGAGTTTATAATTAACTTACCCGTAATAACTTCGTTCGGGTTTCTCGACAAACGCTCTCACTTAAACTACCGGATTTGACTTTGTTATAGAGTACATTCCACCCTTAATTGCTTCGTCACATTCCTGATCCATGATTCAAATCATTACTCTCCGATCCATATCGAATTGGGGTTGACTGCTCTGCATAGGGTAATTCCGAATTCGATGTTGGATTCTCCCAATTGTTGTCCAAAAAGCAAAATCCATTTCATCTATTTTGGCCTTATTGGATTGGACGTCTTTTTCTACAATATCTACGCGTCGCGTGGCTTTTACAGATCCATCATCTATTCTCATTCGTTCAGTTGCTTCTTCTTTCATCAGAACTTTGATCATAGCATTGTCAGATTCCAGCTCTAATATCTTATACTCTGCCAAAGAGTGCTTCTGTTCAAGCATCGCACATCGGGTAACACAATTTTGAATTGTTACATCTCTTTGTTCCACGACCGCCTGCCGTTCTTCAGCCTGCTCTTCTAACTCATGAATACGATTTTGTAATTCTAAATTTCGATCATAAAATTCTTCTAATAAATTCTCCTCGGGTTCCTCTTCTTCCTCTTCTTCCTCACTCTCAGCTGCTACCTCTGCAACTAGCTCGGGTGCAACTATTAGTTCTTCACTCACCACGTAGATATCTCTAATTTCTTCTTCGTCTGATGTGCTTCCTTGCTGATCTCAACATTTTTAGATGCCATTTTCAAACACTGTCACAAACAAGGGTTAATTGACATGTCACATATTATCACTATACTATTTCAGACCAATTAAATACCAAATAAACTTAGGTAGGTCATACTAGCGAAGGAATTCCTCGTCTCTCCCCTCCAAGTTCTTGTCTCACATCTTAGCTAGGGATCATACCCCTAAGCTTTGATACCAACTGTGACGCCCCCAAAAAAGGTATACATCACCCATTCTGAGTCGCGAGATACATGTTACATAATTCAAATACAACTTAATTATACAACTGTTGTGTAAAATACGATAAAACATAATCTAAGAGTTTTAACCCGATTATTGTCATCTAGACAATATCCACACTCAAATTCAATCTTATTACATTTATTATCACATTATTTCACAGAATAGTGAGGACTACTAATGCAACCATCTGGATCGTCAATCCATTCCCCGACTAGATCTAGCTATATTCTCATTTCCTGAAGAGAACAATGAATGAAAGGGTGAGCTCAACTAGCCCAGTAAAAAATATTATGACTAAGATAATGCAGAATAAATTATCCTTAGCCTTCAACAGTATAACAACTGATAGAATACAATAGACAACAAGTTTTAGATCAACAACTACAATGGAATAAGCAATCCATTAGAAGAGTCAAATTGAGCATAAAATCTACTATCTTCTATGATTTAAAAGATTTTCATCAACTTTATCATTTGAGACTCAAATTTTAATAAATAAAATCGAATCATCCCCGCACTCACGACCAAGGATATTCATGTAATCATCAATGGTCATGATTATACCGAATAATCCTCGGTCATAATCATACCAACAAATCGTCCATCAATGAACTATGTGCCAATGAGGACTTTTACCAAGATCATTCATTACATTACGGTCATGATTATACCGAATAATTCCTGGTCATAATCATACCAAGTCCATCTATGCACGTAAGCCAAAGATGACTTTAATCACAATATATGCATGAGGATGATGACAATAACATAATAATTCAATAAAACAAGTTCAAAGATAAATTCTAAAGATTTATAATTTAATTTATCCACAAATCAATAACGTCCAAATTGTCAACATGATACTGCTTTGTAGAGTAAAATTCAAGAATAATATTCATGTACCAAAAATAATTTGGACAGAAAAGAAATATATTTTTCGGGTGAATAGTACCCCGTGAATAGTACCCTGACACGAAAAGTGTCCCGAATACCTGAGTGAATGATACTAGAGTGAATAGTAATCGGGTGAATAGTAACCTGTAAATAGTAACTCGTGAATACCCGAGTGAATAATACTAGAGTGAATAGTAATCGGGTGAATAGTAACCCATGAATAGTAACTCGTAAAAGAAAAATACCAAAAAAAATGATATTCCATGATTTAGTACAAAAGAAATGATATCTCATATACAGTATAATAGAATATATGAAACTGCTAATGGATTTTCACCCGCCATGTGGTAATCCACGTAGACATATCATTTCCACAATTTAATAAAGAATGAATACGAAGGATCATTCACCATGCATGCGATAGTCCGTGAGCAAAGTTATTCCAATGAATAATAAAGAATGGAATAATGAAGAATTCACCACGCATGCAGTAGTCGCGTGAGACAAAGTTATTCTAATGTAATAATAAAAATGGAATAACAAAAGAATTCACCAAAGAATGCGATAGACCGCATGCATGCATTATTCCAACAAAATAATAAAGAATGAAATACTTGACTCTTACAGTATGAAAGAAAATAACTCTCTTCATGAATACTGAAAGAAATAATACCCTTTACCTCAAAAAGAAGACTGGATCTTGGAATAGTGAGGTAGCGGACTTTCTTCTTCTTCTCTCTATAATTTCTCTCTATAATAATTGTTCTATAGCTTTAGTGAATTGGTGAAAATAATGAAGGAATGAGCTTTATTTATAGGAAAATATAGTTTGAGGTAATTGCACTTTTTGGGGCTCAAAATATTACAGTATAATACCTTCCTCTTTTTTTTTATTTTTAATTTAGTCCTACAAGTATTATCAAACTTGCACCACCTCCCCTAATAGTAAATCATGTGAATTAATAGTTTACACATGTGAACACATAGTTATAAGCATGTGAATTAATAGCAATTAATTGCTCATTTATTCGGTTAATTACCCGATTGGTCAATATAATCTCCAGACATCAATTATTATCGGAATAGATGTCAATTTTCACTAACACTAATAATTCCCACTCAATGGAACTATCAATTTCATATTTAATCAACACGAACTTATTCATCATTAATATTATAATTCACAATATTTAACAACCAGGTCGTTCCCAGGAAAGAGGGGGCTTTCCGATAAGGATTTCTCCTTAGTGGTGTGCAATTAGGTGACCAAACCTCTCCTTAACAGAACTTCTAGACATTGTCAATATTGCAAATAATAATATGAATAACTTTGTCGTCTCAATTATTGATTTAATAATATATATTATGCAGACGATACTGTGACAATAATTGAATCAATAATCTGAGAGATATGATGCAACAATTACTGTAGCAATAATTGAGTATAACTTAGTGACTTCTTACGTAAGCATCAATAATCAATACCGTGTGCTACTATGCAATCACGCGCCAGACATTATTACTTTACTACCGGGTAGTTCAACGGTTTTAACGGTAACACTTTCGCCTTTATTTTTATAAAAGATAGTTACGCTGTTTTTCTAACTACGACAATACTTCCGTTGTGGGGTCCACCAATGATTGTGCCGTCGTACGAATATTCCATGTTAAAACGAATATTCCCCGACCAATCAAATATTATATAACAACTTGCTTACTTTGCAAAATTTATAAATATTACCCACAACTATAACATTATATCAAATCCACACCATAATATTAAAAAAAATATTTCGAGAAATTTAAATCTTTATTCATAAAATTTGGGGTCTCACAGATCACCTCTAGAGGCCAAACACATGAGTGACTAACGTTGATCATAGGAAGGAATCTAACCCGGTGGATTCAAGTTGAATGCAAAAAGGATTGGAGGTGAACTTGTACCTGAGGAAGCTAGTTCTACAAGGGTATGAATCTAATCGCCATCTCTTTTCTTTTGATTGATAATTATGCACATAGTATGATCTTGGTGATGGGTATGTATGAAAATTTTAAATTCCTATTTTATCGCGCTTCCGCACCTTTTATGTAATTTGATTGCATGATTGTGCTATATACAAACCCAATAGCAACAACGTGTATTATTGTGACTTTATGACCGGGTATTTCAATAGTTAACGGTAAAAGTTTTGCCGTTATTTTTATAAAAAAGTTTATTTTTGTCGCTTTTTATATCCGACAATTATTCCGTTATGTGGTCCACCAATGATTACGCCGTCGTATGAATATTTCCCGATAAAAAGAATATTCTCCGACCAAATGAATATTTTTTGACAACTGTTTACTTTGTATAATTTGCATATATCACTCTTAACTATAACATTTATTAAATCAACACCTTACTATTTAGAATAATTTTTAGAGAAAATTAAATCTTTATTCATAAAAAGTTAGGGTCTTGCACTCATGAATATTTTCCTCTTCAATAATGTCAATTTGTTTATTTACTTCTTTTCTTTTCCGAGGATTTTTGTCTTTTGAACCAGTTGTTCTACCACGCTTCTGGTGTGCCTCAGACTCATTTGCTACAATTTTTGTCGATTGTCCTACTAGGACTTCAATCCGAGCTGGAGCATTTACAGCTGGTACATAAGATTTGGTTACTCCTTTTGAGTCGGTGAATGCATTCGGTAGTTGATTTGCTATATCTTGCAAACGAAATATCTTTTGAACTTCTTGTTCACATTGTTTTGTACGAGGATCAAAATTCAATAATGATAATGCATTCCAAGTAATATCTTTATCCAGCTGTTTAATTTCTCCCCCTAATGCTGGAAACATAGTCTCATCAAAATGATAGTCGGCAAATCGTGCCGTAAATGAATCACCTATTAAGGGTTTAAAATATTTAATTATCGATAGGGACTCAAACCCAATATATATTCCCAGCCTCCTTTAAGAACCCGTCTTTGTACGTTGTGGCGGATAAATTGGAACACATACCGCACAACCAAATATTCTTAGATGGGAAATATTTGGCTCGTGACCAAAAACCAATTGTAATGGGGAGAATTTGTAATATGATGTTGGCCTAATACGAATAAGTACTGCTGCATGTAAAATAGCATGCCCCCAAATAGTGATGGGAAGTTTTGTTCTCATGAGCAATGGTTTTGCAATTAACTAAAGGCGTTTAATAAATGATTCACCAAGACCATTCTGAGTATGAATATGGGCAACATGATGTTCATTGTTTATCCCAAGTGACATGCAATAATCATTAAATGTTTCTGATGTGAATTCACCAGCATTGTCAAGACGAATAGTCTTGATTGTATGATCTAGAAATTGTGCACGTAATCTAATAATTTGAGCAAGTAATCTCGCAAACGCCAAGTTGCGAGTTGATAATAAACACACACGTGACCATCTCGTAGATGCATATATTAAAACCATAAAATATCTAAATGGTCCACTTGGTGGGTGAATAGGCCCACAAATATCTCCTTGAATACATTCTAGAAATCTTAGAGATTCAATACCAACTTTAGTTGTTGATGGTCTAATGACCAATTTGCCTTGAGAACAAGAAGCACACGAGAATTCCTTAAATTGAAGAATCTTCTATTTCTTTAATGGATTACCATGTGAATTCTCAATAATTCTTCGCATCATTATTGATCTAGGATGACCCAACCAGTCATGCCAAATAATTAAATTATTTGGTTCATTGAACTTCTAGTTCATTATTGCATTGACTTCAATTGTACTAATACTTGTATAAAAACCAGAAGATAAAACGAGTAATTTTTCTAATATTTGTTTTCTAGTAGAGACATTTGATACGATGTAAAGATATTTTATACCATTATCATTGGTTATATCAATATGGTACCCGTTAAGTCGTACATCTTTGAAACTTTGCATATTACTCCTTGATTTAGTGGAAAACAAAGCATTATCAATAATAAATTTTATTCCACTAGGAAGCATTATATTGGCTCTTTCAGAGCCTTCAATCAAGTCTGTTGAACCTGATATTGTATTTACTTTTGCTTTCATCATTCTTTGATTTAAAAATATTGCTTATGTTTGAGAATGGTATGTGTCGTTGCACCATCTGCTAAGCATATATATCCACCACTGATATTAGACTCATTTATAACATAACGTAAATCAATATTTTCTTCATAAAAAGGAATAAATATATAATAAGTTAATAATAAGACATAATATTATATATATTTAACAACACAATCCTTTACATTAAATAAGCCACACATGAAAGGAAGAAAAGAAAATATATTGGAATATATTAGCGTAAAATAAGCACACTTAAAGGATTAACATAATTTTAAACTAATTATTTTCATTACAATAAATATCAACTTGCTCATTATTTTGTTCAAAAAAATCTGCAACATCAAGGTGCGTCATATTCAAAGGTTCAAAATAAATATCATCATTATCTTGATGTGGATGAGAAAAATTTATTTCTATGTTCTTCTCCTTTCCTTTCAATGAGGACTGATATAAATCAATAAGATGTTTGGCCGTACGATAGGTACGAGAATAATGTCCTTTCATTCCACACCGATAACATATATTTTCTTCCTTCATGGTATCTATGTTATTTATATTCTTCCCCCTTTCTTGTTTCTCCTCATTCTTTGAAGGTTTGTTAGAATTTGACAAATTACGACCATTATAGTTGCGGTAATTAAACCATCCACGACCACAACCATGACCACAACCACGACCACGACCACAACCATAATTATTATTATATCTCATAACATTCACTTCAGGGAATGGAGCTGAACCAGTTGGTCGTGATTCATGATTTTTCATTAAAAGCTCATTATTTTGTTCAGCCACAAGGAGACATGAAATTAGTTCAAAGTATTTCTTAAAACCTATTTCTCTATATTACTGCTCTAGGAGCACATTTGATGCATGCAAAGTAGAGAATGTTTTTTCTAACATATCTTCTTTAGTGATATTATCTCCACATAATTTCAATTTAGAACTAATTTTAAACATTGCAAAATTATATTCACTTACTGATTTAAAATCCTGCAATCTTAAATGTATCCAATCATAACGAGCTTTTGGTAGAATAACTGTCTTTTGATGGTCATATCTTTCTTTCAAATTTTTCCAAAGAATAAGAGGATCTTTTATTGTGAGACACTCTAACTTCAACTCTTGTGGAGATGATGGCGTAAGAAAATCATGGCATTTGCCTTATTTTGGCTAGATGTTTCCTTACCATCTTTAATGGTGTCTCCTAGACCCATGGCATCAAAATGAATTTCAGCATCAATGATCCATGACAAATAATTCTTACCTATAATATCAAGTTCCACGAACTCAAGTTTGGCAAAATTTATCATTGTAACTTCATAAAAAAATATCAAAAATTATTAAAAATTTAATTTATTATAACTATCCACATATAACTATTCACTTGTGCATGAACATCCGATAATCACGATAATTTTTCATGCTTATGTTCCATATATATATATATATATATATATATATATATATATATATATATATATATATATATATGTGTGTGTGTGTGTGTGTGTGTGTGTGTGTGTGTGTGTGTGTGTGTGTGTGTGTGTATAACATTTAAATAGACTCAAAATATTAAAATATAATTTTTAAATATGCTTCCATGCCAAAAAAACATCCCAACAGTTTGAATATTCATTTCCGAACACATGGATATTAGACTTTCAGTTTGTTGCCTTTATGGTTATCTCAGAACATAAGGCTGTATGACATTTTCAAAATTAATTTTTTTTCTTTCACTGTTTATGATTCTCATGTACACCTAAGAATTAAATGATGTTATGCAACCTTTACTTAATGCTTCTCGATTTGTTTTCCGTATACATCCAATTGATATGATATTGGCGAAGTTGTTGACCAACGACATTAGATTTCAATTGTAACGACCCCAAAATTCATACAATAATATTCTCCTTCTCGATCGTTAACAATACAACTTTAATCTATCTTTACATCATTATTCGATATTAAAATCACTAAAAATGCGGAATATTTAAAACTTTTATACATTTCCTTCTGTATTGCCCTAAATCGCAACCTTTACATTAAATCTCTTCGATTCAAATTTATATCATGAATCATTACAATGAAATGACTATACAAAGTCTTACATCATAAATAGATATCCATATACACCGGATAGCTCAACTTACAATACAACAACATGTTACATTCAAAATATTAAATACATTTCTCATAAAACATAAGTAATCTTCGTGAATATGGATCTCTATAATTCACTTAGCACATATCCTTACCTTGAAATCTTGACCTGCAAAAATGGTTATTTGCAAGGGTGAGCTCGACAGCTCAGCAAGTTCTAACAGTTTTCATGCATCACATAGCACATAATAATATGCTTAATATACATATCCTAATAATTAAAGTAACATGGCATACATGCTTTAATTCACATAGCAAATATAAAGATTAAGTTCCTTACTCAATCATTATTATTTAACCAAAATAATGTAGTCATAAATTGACTTTAACATTTCATGATTACAACATGTATAACATATCATGCTCGCTTACAACACATATAACATATCATGCAATTTAAAACAGTTCATCAAGTCCACGTAGAAAATAGGAACCGAAAGACTTGTCTTGATCGTTGTTTACCAATAACAGTTTAACAGCTTATAGTTATCTGCACTTCACGTGCCCTACACAATTATATAATCATACACATCAACTATTAGCCACATAGCAATGCATAGTAGTTGTAATGTAAACTTTATTCTATATCTTACAAGTCCGATGACATCCAACTTTGGATAGGCTATAAACATCATATTAACCTATTTTTAAAAGTTATTGGGCAATAATTTCGGAGAAGCTAGACAGTCCAAAATAGTGTTCAAAAAGGGGTGTTCAAAACTATTTTTCATTCTTTCCCAGCTTTACCCTCTCTCGCTAAAACAGACATAATTTTTCCGTTTCAAAATATTTTTGAGCTATTTTTGAGCCCACGCGAAGCTAACTTCCGGGACTACAACTTTTATTCTTTAACCTTTTCCAAATTCTAAACACAAAATTCTAGAAAATTAGTTCAAGGTGAGTTCCCCGAGTTGGCTAGACTGTTTTGACGCAACTACTTTGAATGGTCATAACTCTTTGCTCCGAAGTCGGAATTATTCCGTTTTAGAGTCTATGGAAAGATTATTCAGTTTACTATAACATACCAAAAGCCCAAACTTTTCTAAATAGTCTAGTTAACCCCGAATTTTAGTTTTTGGATCAGCAGTCGACTAGTTTTTCAGACTTCTCGATTTGGCATCTAAAACTCGCTTCGACTCGTTCTAACCCAACTTTATTTACAAATAAGTCTTATATAACATAATCAGACTCGTCTAAGGTCTCGACTTCATATCTTTAATTATAATCATTAGAATTCTTTTACATAATCAATTCCAAGCCAAAATAAACATAGTAAACTAACTAGTTTACTAACAAAACTAACTAAACTTCCAAAATTCAAACTTTAACTAACAAACTAAATACAATATTTAAAATAATAACATTACCAAAATTTAAATAAGAAACATACTCGAAAATACAAATTTCACAAACTAAATACGTACTCGACCAAGATTTAACTAAGGAGATCTTTATAAAAAGTCCTCCCACAACAAAGTCTTTCTCAAAATTGGAGGCCTTATTGTTGGTGAATGAAACAAAGAGTCAATCCCTTCTATTTATAGGTTTAGAAAAGGGATAAAGTTCTCAATTTAGTTGATGTGGGACTTGGTTTATACTAATTCTAATTGGTTTATACTAATTTTTCATATTTTTAACATGCTAAGTGTATTCATTCATCACGAATTCGTTTCTTAACCAATTCGATCCGTTCAAATTGCGTTGTTTTCATTTTATAGAGAAGAACAACAATCATCCATCAATTTAAAGTTTCAATCACGAATTCATCATCAATTTTAGTCTCAAAGTACACCAAAACACACATTACCATCAAAACCCAAATAGAAATTCTTTAGCATAAATACATGAATTTGATTTCTAAAAAATCATTTTTAGATGACCATTATGAAATTATAAAATCTAATAACATATATAACATCATAACCCACAAATTCATTAACCAAAACCCCAATTTTAAATGAAACTCAAGAACACATAAACTAGAAATATAAACTAGATTATGTACTTTTAATTCCTTAAGAAATAAAATTAACCTTATCAAGAAATTATAATTTCTATTCAACCATTATAATCATAACATTATTTAAAAATTCTCATTCCTCTAATTTAATTATTTAATTAAATTAGAATATCACCATTATACTCACGTAATAGAATACGTGATAAATCTCATCTATTTTATCACACTTAAATAAACTATCCCATAACAATTTTCATCAAATATTTATTTAATACCATAAATATTCATTTTATTCCATAAAGTTTCTAACTAAAATATTTAATGTACTTAATAAATATTTTACTAGCATTATACTAACATTAACACTTTCATGCAATATATTACATTCTCACTTTATTAAATCAATTATACTTGTATTAATTCACTATTTTAATTAAGTGAATTATTTACACTATTTATAAAACTTAACTCATAATAATTTCCATTGCCCACAAGGCATAACAATTAAAATTATATTATCTCATAACATAATTTCGTAATATCCTAGATTTTTCCATGTAATTAAACAATTTCAATAAACAAACTTATGTGAAATTCTTATGTGACAATTATTTTTAGATGAATTATTTATTTTTATTATATGTTATGTGATAAGATGCATAGTAATGGTTTATACTAAGTTAGGCCAATTATTTAAATTGGTTAAGGATGGAATTAATTCTAATTAATTTCGTGGGATGACTTACAAATATGAGTCCGAGTTTGGAGCAGAATTTAGAGACGCATTCTGTGATTGAGTCTCAAACGTCAAATTAGGCAGGATAGATCAGACCAACGAAAATGTGTCATTTAAAATGAGACATGTCTCATAATATTTTTAAATGTGTCTCGAAAATGAGACATGTCTCATAATATTTTATATATCCACCATTCTCTTTTACAATGCTCTTTTTATAGATATATGGACTTGAAAGTTTCATGACGTAAAATATCACATACATACCAAATCTCTACTCTTGGAACTTTATTAGATATAATATTATCTTAAATTTAGCCCAAACACACTTTGAGCGAATTTAATTGTCAACTACGAATTTTGAAGTTGAGTTTGAAGAAACGGAGAGTTCCATGACGTCCGGGACGTCGACTTTAGTAGGAATCGATATAGGTATCGACACGTGTGGCTACAGAGGGCAAAACGGTCAAAATTGGTATTTAAATGATTAAAATAACATTATAATGCATTTGTTTAATTGGATAGCAGCTGGTGGGGTCTTATGACACATAATATGGGACAAGGAGGGAGAGTATATTCGTATATAGCAATAAGGAAGAAGAAAAGTGATAACACCTTATTAAACCATACATAATAAGCAAACCTTTTTATGTTCCTAACTTCCCCCACCCCCACCCCCACCCGCATAACTATATTCAAGTGGGATGATTATGCATGTAACTGATGATAGGAGTGGTGAAGGGGCTGGAGAGAGCAGCTCTATCAAGTTATATATATATACACCCAACAAAAAAATGTTTCACTTTGCAAAAATTCCACCAAGATACAAAAAGAAAGAGAAATTGAGAGTAATAGATGTTGTGGTGATTTCTGGAGATTTTGGAGAGTCTAAGCAAGCAAGGAGTGAGTCTCTAATAGATTAAATCAAGAGGAATTCGCCAAAGAGGTAAGCTATGAACCCATTCTCTATGTTCTTCCAAAACTATGAGAGAATATGCATAGGAGACCTTTATAAATAGTTTGTTTTGGAGTATGTGATGTTGTATAATTGTGGTCTGATTGTTATGGTGTAATAAGAACATAAGTTCTGGGCAAATCATGCCATGTATGCTTTAAAAATTCAAAGAGTTATGCCATGCATGCTAAGTGTTTGATAAAATGCTACTAAGTTGCTAATTTGATCAAAACATGAAAATTTAGAGGGTTTGATTGTTGTAACATGTGTATATATGTTAGTAAATGTGGTCTGGATAGTAGGAATCAAATCCATACATGCTAGAATCAAGATCATGATTTTCTCAAAAGTTGGGTTAAACTAGTTGCATGATTTTTCAGGATTTTTGGTCACTCAAAATCATGTCTTAGATAATCCATTTGTTGCATGTAATAATTTTGTAAAATAGTATGTAGCATGAGGTTTAACATGTCTAAATTTCATTCGGATCGAAGCTATATTGAGTGAGATATGAAAATCGTAAGGTCGCGAAATAAACATGTTAGAAACCGAAAAAAATTGTGAACTGCTGACCCTAAGGACAAATTCGGGGCTAGCTACAGTTTCCAGAAAATTTTAGGCTTTTAGGTTATTATAGAACACTGAATAATCTTTCCATAGACTCCGTAACGGACTAATTCCGACTTCGGATCAAGGAGTTATGACCTTTCAAAGTAGTTGCGTCAAATCTGTCCAACAAATTCGGAGCAGTCTCCTTGCACAGATTTTTTGGAATTTTTATCTTGGAATTTGAAGATGGTCCATGAACAAAAGTTGTAGCCCCAGAAGTTAGCTTCGCGTGGGCGCAAGAATCGCCCAAAAATATTTTAAAACGAATTAGTTATGACTGTTTTAGTGAGGTATGGTAAAGCTGGGGAAAAAAATGTAAAAAATGTTATGTTTGGGCATTTTTAAGTTCTGTTTTGGGCTGCCTATGATATCTAAAATGGGTGGCATATATTTTCTAAATATATTCTATTATGATGTTTATAGCATATCCAATAGGAGACCCTTTTACTTCAAACTAGATTGTGTATGAATGGTGATTAACGAGACACATGTGATTAGGTTATGTGAAGGATAATTGCTAGCGTTAATTGTAGCAAGCTTATCAGGCAAGTTTCCTAACCCTAATTTCTTTTGGGTATTTATTAAATCCTTACTAATATTATCGCAGTAAGGGTAAGTATTGGACTTGTGTTAGTTATTTATTCGTGCAAGTTTCCTAACCCTAATTTCTTTTGGGTATTTATTAAATCCTTACTAATATTATCGCAGTAAGGGTAAGTATTGGACTTGTGTTAGTTATTTATTCGTGCAAGTTTCTTCGTTGAAAAGTCATACAAACTCCAATTATCTTGCAAGCTTTTCAATGGTTGTTCAATTATTATTCTAACGGCTATGCTTTTAAGTTTCATGTCATCATAGAACTGTTTCTATGTATGTTCCTAGCCATTGGTTCCGGCTAGTTATTATTGATGAAAAATGATTTAAAACACATCTTTCAAAGCTATTGAATGTTTACCAATCCAAGTTGCCTTGGTGAGGTCTCGCATGATTACTAAGATGAACAACCCGAATGAACGGGAAAAACAGATGTCGGGTAAATAGTCCCATTTATGCTTATGCATTTTAAACTTAATACATGTGCACAATGTAGGGTACAATGGGCTGATCACCCATGATTTGCGAGAGACCGTTTCACGGTCTATTTAATTGTTAAACCGTCTGATGGTTTTTGATGAATGAAAATATGTTCAGGGTATTTTACACCCCTTAGTATGATATTGAAAATTCTTAAATTCTTATTCTTGATGTTCTTCTTTAACACTTGATAATCTTTCAACTGTTGAGATCTAGTAATCCAAATGCCTTTATCCTGATGTATATTTTCCATTTATTCCGTATACTTGCTGGGCAATTTGTGCTCATTCTTGTTTAAACCTTTCAGTTAAGGATGAGAAGGCTGAGGGTTCGGGCAAGGATAAGGGAAAGTCCAAGATGAAGTGATGCTAATGGTTATGTAATAAAATAATTATTTCAGCATATGTGTATTGTAGCGATAAACGCTAAGACTGAGTTCCAGTATGTTTTAAGGTTGTAAAGACTTGGGATTTTATTTTGAATAATTATGTAGTAGTTAATATTATTATTCCTTATTGTTAAGGTTTACTTAGTTAGATGATGGTGTATGTTGTATCGTGAGCACCAAGTTTTGTAATCGATGATTACACGGATTTGGGGGCGTCACAAGTTGGTATCAAAGCTTTAGGCTATAAACCTTAGGTGGGGAACCTTGGGCTATAACCTTAGAGAGAGTTAGTGGAGATGATAGGGAGATGAACTCACATAGAGTTCTAAGTGTAGTGTCAAATCTATTTTTCTAAAAACAAAATCAATATCTATTTTTCTAATCGAGTTGATTTGTGTTTTGATTATAGGATGCCAAGAGAAGAGGAAGTTAGAGATATTCATGTAGTAAGTGAGCAGTTAGTGACAGTTGTACCTGAGCCTATAGCTGAGGCAGCAGCTGAGTCAGACCCGGAGGAGTATCCGGAAGAGGAGGAGGAGCCCGATGTGGTACCTGAAGACACTATGCTGGATGAGTTGATGGGCAGGATCATCGAACTGGATGACAAGGTCCACGAGTTAGAGGAGCTGTATCAGGGGGAACAACAAGCTGCAGCATTGCTGGGAGCTTTGGTGGACCACCTGGTAATTAGGAATGGGGATCTGGCTGACAAGCTGTGGGTTGAAGGCCAGAAGTCGATTAGGCTGAAGGATGAGAGGGATGCTATCAGAACCCACTTGGGACATACCATTAATGGGTTGGAGTCGAGGATTGAGTCTCCAACTCGACAAGCGCGATTATTACCACTTTTTGGGGAGATGAGAGAAGAGACCGTGTTAGGGGTGAGAAGCTACTTAGGAGAGTTGGAGGAGAAGTTAGAGACAAGAAGGTTAAGATAGACAAGATGAAATACGTGTTTAAGTCAAGCACATGGAAGGTTCGAGAATAGGGTGCGCCACTTTCCACGTGAGGAGCGCCTTGGAATGCTGCCGTGTTATAAGCCGAGAGTGGTGAAAGAGATAGCGAGATGAGGAGCATGAGGACGCCATTAAAGTGGGTCTTTAGTTATTATGATAAACTTTTTCCTAGTAGCGAATAAAATGCTTACCTAATAAAAATCTTAGTTTCTGTTTTTACCAAGTGATTGATGCCACGTGATGTAAATGGCGTAATGCCATAAGACGATGAAATACTTTGAGTATTATGTTTATAAATAAATATGTTTTTATTTAAGTATGGATGTGATGGTTCAGTCCGTACAAATTCTATATGCTGTAGAGTAAGTTATGAGATAATAATATTTAGTTCATTTTGAACAGATAGATGGCTAGAGGAAGACGTCGCCAAACACCCGAGGGGTCAGACGGTAATGCTGGGGATCCACCGAACCCTATGCAGCAGTTTGTTGATTCGGGTGCTACTTGTTCGTTCGTTTCGCATGAATTCTCCCAAAGACTAAACTTACCTCAGGAAGAATTAGAATATCCTATGAACATAGAAGTTGCTAATAAGGAAGTCATTCCCATTAACCCTGTCCATAGGAATTGCGTTGTAGATATCAGGGGATATAGGTTACCTGTGGACTTAATCCCAATTCAATTAGGAGAATTTGATGTAATTCTAGGGATGGATTGGTTATTTAACCATGGAGCGATGATAGATTGGTAGAAAAAGTGTATAAACCATAAGACTCCCGAGTAGTCTAAAGTAGTGTTCTATGGGAGTAGGTCGCCGAGACACTCGAGCTATCTGACGATGATGCAAGCGAGGAAGTTACTAAAAAAGGGATGTGTAGGTTATTTGGCCCATATCGCCGATACTCGTAAAGTAGGGTTAGAAATGGGACAAATACAAGAGTGAATGAATTTCGGATGTATTCCCTAAGAATTTCCGTGTCTTCCACGGATAGAGAGGTCGAATTTGTTATAGATTTAGTACCGGGAACGGCACCGATTTCAAAAGCCCCGTACAGAATGGCACCGGCAGAGATGAAGGAGCTGATGGTACAGTTGCAGGAATTATTGGATAGGAAGTATATTCAACCGAGTGTGTCTCCTTGGGGAGCACCAGTGTTGTTTGTAAAAAAAAAAGGACGGGTCGATGAGACTGTGCATCGATTATTGAGAGCTGAACAAGGTGACGATCAAGAACAAGTACCCGTTACCAGGATAGATGACCTGTTTGATCGGTTGAAGGAGCGAAATATTTTTCCAAAATCGATTTAAGGACAGGGTATCACCAGTTGAAGGTGAGAAAGGAGGATGTACCTAAGACAGCGTTCAGAACTCATTACGGTCACTATGAGTTTCTGGTAATGTCGTTCGGGTTAACAAATGCGCCAGCAGCGTTTATGGACATGATGAATCGGGTATTCAAACAGTATTTAGATAAATTCGTAGTTGTGTTCATAGATGATATCTTAATCTATTCCAAGACTCTTAGGAAGATCATGCTGAACATTTAAGGTTGGTATTGGAGGCGTTGAGAAGGGATAAATTATACGCAAAATTTTTGAAGTGCAAGTTCTGGTTGGAGAAGGTTCAGTTTCTAGGTCACGTAATCGACAAGGACTAATCTCCGTGGATCCAAAGAAAGGTGGAAGCAGATGCAATTGGGAGCAACCAAGAACAATTGTAAGTAAGAAGTTTTTAGGATCAAGGGCTACTATGCATTTGTTCATTCAAGATTTTTCGAAGATAGCAAGAACATTGACAAATTTAACGAAGAAGTCGGTGAAGTTTGTCTGGACTAAGAAGTGTGAAGAGAGTTTTCGAGAACTTAAGAAGAGATTGAGTGAGGCACCGGTGTTGTCGTTACCAGACAATACAGGTGACTTCATAATTTTCAGTGATGCGTCACACAAGGGGCTTGGCTGTGTGCTTATGCAACATGGTAAAGTTATTGCAGACGATCGCGCCAGCTTGAAAGATTATGAGAAGGGATATCCTACCCATGACCCGGAATTGGCAATGGTAGTATTTGCCCTCAAGATTTGGAGGCACTATTTATATGAGGTGAAGTGTGAAATATACACGGACCATAAAAGTCTCAAGTATATTTTCACTAAAAGGAGTTAAATATGAGGTAGAGAAGATGGTTGGAGCTAATAAAGGATTACGATTGCAATATTTTGTATCATCCAGAAAAGCTTAACGTGGTAAGCGGATGCGTTAGCAGAAAGGGCAAATGGTAGATTGGCAATGCTAATACTCGGAGGAGTTAATCAAGGAGATGGCGGTTTGGAGCTAGAGACAAAGAGGCCGAGAGAGCCGATGGGAAATTATTCGCAGTGGAGGTTCGTCTCAACCCTATTGGACAAGATCAAGGAAGCTAAAGCAGAATGAAGAATGTGAGAAAATGAAGAAAAGAATTTCCGACGAAGATGGGCTTAAATTCAAAGCATGGGTGGTGATGGTCGTTAAAATTTGAGGAGAGAATTTGGGTGCCGCCAGATTCGAAAGTTAAATGAAGAAATCTTGCAGAAGCTCATAGTTCAAGTTACTCAATCCACCCGGGGAGCACAAAAATGTATCAGGATCTTCGTCAACATTATTGGTGGCCCAATATGAAAAGAGAAGTCGCAGAGTGCGTCAGCAAGTGTTTAACGTGCCAGCTGGTCAAGGCGGAACATCAAAAACCGAGTGGGTTACTTCAACCATTAGAAATTCCGGAATGGAAGTGGGAGCATATCACGATGGATTTTGTGGTAGGACTTCCAACTACGCAAAAGGGTTACGATGCAGTGTGGGTAATCGTCTACCGATTGACCAAGTCAGCGCATTTCTTGCCAATCAAGATCAGATATACCTTGGATCAGTTGGCAAAGCTTTATATCAAAGAGATAGTTTCCATGCATGGTGTACCAGTATCAATTGTGTCAGATCGCGATCCGCAGTTCACAGCAAATTTTTGGAGAAGTTTTCAAGATAGGTTTGTAATATTCAACGCAATCAAATTGCAAAAAAAATGCTAAGCGTAAAAAATCAGAGTTTAAAAATTTTACAAACCATATAAACCCGGATCACCCTTTATGCACAATTATTAATTAAACGAAAAGATAAAGAATAAAATCATACCTTGAAGATCGAAGCTTCCTCGTGTACAAGTTCACCTCCAAATCCTTTTTTCGCTCAACTGAATCCACCGGTTTGGTTCCTTCCTTCGATCAACGTTAGCCACCCAAGTGTTTGGCCTCTCAGAGGTGATCCACCAAGGAAGAAGAAAGGAATTCAAGAAGAAGGGTGGTTGGCTAAACCCTAGTTTTTCTATCTCTATGTAAAAGGGCATGCACTTCCAACAATTAGAATTTCGTCGTATGTTGAAAAAGTCAACAACAACCCATACCACCCATAATAAGACTCCTCTTATTTATAGATATGGGCAACCCACCTTAACAATTAAGGAATTGGGTTTTATTTAATTAATTAAATTTTTAATTAATTAAAGCTCCCTAATCTTATTAGGGATAATTAATTAAACTCCTTTAACTAATTTTAACCTCCTAATCTTATTAGGAATAAATGAGAGTACTTATATTAAATTAATTCCTAAACTCTTTTAGAAATTAAAATAATAATAATTGTAATAATATTAATAAGACTCCTCTTATTAATTTATATTTAATATTTCTAAAATATTAAATAATAATATTAAGCTATTTAATTTATTCTATCACCATAGATTAAATTAAATATACTTAACATATTATTACGATTATGCCATTAACTTCTTAAATAATTATTCTTCCTTTTTTATGGTGTGACCCTTTAGGTTCTCCATATTAAACCTACAGAATAAATCAATTAGAATAATTCTAATCTTATTTAAATAAATAAATTAAACAATTAATTTATTTAAATAAATAATATTTATTCTACAATAGGATAAGCCTCTCCTAAATGATCAATCAACCACTTTCCGTGATAATATAGATTTCAACATTAATCATAAAAGAACCTTTGAGTAAATAGTTACCGCACAATTCAATCCTTCCACCATACAATGTCCCAATTAAATATAAGACATGGAATTATCACAAGTCTTATTTTATTTAATTATATGTATTTCGATCCTTAAATGCACAACTCAAATAATGCAAATTAGAAACTCCTTTCTAATTTCATTCTCGCTTCGCCAAGGACTACCGGGTTGTCATTTATCTAATCACATAGACATTTTTTCTTTATTGAAGTGGTAGATTCTTTATCGATCATACATTATCTCCATGTACAACTTATTATACCCAAGCATACCCTTTGATATACCCTAAGGGTCTTAAGGAATAAGTCAAAGTATAACTCATCATACACAAGATACTATGATGATCTCAAGTCCAAGGATCACTCAGACTACTATCACTACAGAATTCCTATCGACAGCAAATAAAACTCCATTAGGTATTCCTTAGCGAGCCAACGCTCAAGTTGAACTTATTCTCTAATAAGCACCTACATACTTGCTTTTAGTGTTCCACATAAATGATCATGAGATCAATCATCCTCATCCAATGAGCAAGCAACGATGTACCAATCTATCCGGATTCACTAATCCCCAATTTAGTAATCCAACGATTGGGAACTATTTTAGTTTTAAGCTTTCTAAGAATTTAGATCTCATTAGAATGATCATCATCATTATTCTAAAAGCATTGCTTAAAACTATGGGTTTATCACATATTATAAAACAAAGATCATGTAGATAATTAAAAGCCTTTAATAAATTAATACTTTTATTAATAAATGAATAAGATTGTTACAAAGTATATGCTTTATCATCAAACATGATCGGGCTTGTGTGCATACTACTTTCAATCTCCCACTTGCACTAAAGCCAATCGTCATGGTATCTCATACTCTTCTTCTCTAAGTGACTATTATCCCGCCGTTGGATAAGCTTTAGTTAATGGATATGTAATGTTGTTCATGAGAGTCCACTATCTCTATAGTGATTTCCCATCTTTCAATGATTCTAATAATCAAATGAAAGTGCCACAACACATGTTTAGATCCAAGATGAGACTTAGAACTATTCCTAGTTCTCAGAATGAACTTTTAATCCAAACAATCAACTTGCAGCCTTCATTTATAGCTATATACTTTGTCTTTATCACTAAACCAAAGAACTTTTGTCGCTTTGGAACCTTTCCAATTCATCGCACTAACTGCTCAAGGTAACGCTTTACCTTAAAGTGGATTTTTCGTCATCTTGGTCTGTTCCGAAAAACTTGAGTCTCATAAGCCCTCTAGTTTTAATTAAGACCCACCATGAATATGATCACATCCTTAGTGCCTTGCTAAGCACTTTAAGATGTTTTTCACCGACTCACAAAGTGAACTTCTCCATAATATGATCGATCAACATCAGTCTCTCAGATATTTCATTGCATACATGATGATCACTCATGCGATCTCTCTTTCGTGAGTCCGTGGGGACTATTAAGAGAGATACACTCCATAGCTCATCGACATGAGACATCTCTTGAGTTTGCCATGCTAAACAACTTTAGCATCAAATGAATATACGCTCGGGTTAAGTCGAGCATCCTCTAAATCTATCTATATAGATTTTATCCCCAATTAAGATACTCTTCCCAAATCATTCATGGAGGAATGTTTAGACAACTTTATCTTTATCGATTGTAGCATTAGTATGTCATTCCTCATCCGTAGTATATCAACATATAATATTAGGAATGTCACGACGCCCCCCAATCTCCCTCTTTCATTTGTACACACTAGAACTCTTACCTCATCAGATGTAACTCGATCATCATCTTCTATGATGTACCTCATCATCATCATCCATGATGAATCCATACCTCCTAGGTATCTTCTAGGTGTACTATTCCGCATTTATTTATTGGCCTTGTGGTACAATAGGTCTATCTACAAGTTCCTCTTATTCGACTTTATAGTGTTTTGTGGTTCTTGAACTCTTCAAGATCTATTATCCTCCCACTAGCCCCTTCAATGATAAACACCTTTATCTTAAGGCGGCGTGTTTCGAACAAACACCTTTTGCTAAGTAGAATTATATAGAACATATACCCTAAACTTACTTTTAGGATGTCCCACAAATCAGACATGTCAAATCTTGTCCCAAGCTTATCCTTTGAAACCTTTTCACATAAGTTCGACAACCCTTATCTTAACATACTTAAGATTAGAATCCTCCCCGTCCATAACTTTTATGGAGTCTTAAATGGATTTTGAGGTTACCATTTTCGTAGATATATGTACCATTTCTAGGACATTATCCTGTAAGGATACCGGAATGCTCAGAAAAAATTATTATGGACGCACTATGTCCAACAAGGTACGATTTTTCCTTTCAGATACATCAATCAATTATTACGTATCGTGAGGTGTCCATTATGAGAAAAACCATTTGAGATGATCTAGAAACTTATTGCACAAGTATTTATTCCTCGATCTAATCAAAGAATCTTAATACTTTGTCAATTTGTTTCACTTCAATTTTTTGAACCTTTCAAATAATTCACACTTGTATTTCAACAAATACACACATTCAACTCTTTGAATGATCATCTCCTTTTCTTATACTAATTTGTTCAATATGCAAAATTATTTTCACGTAAGTCAAGTATACAAAATTTATTAAGTAATATTCCAGCATTTATACAAAACATTATTATTATAAATAGAACAACAATTGTTCTTAATTATAATACCAAAGATTTCATTGTCCAACAATAAAATGGAAATAATATTTTTAACAAGAATCGGAATACAATAACAACTTATCGACTTAATAGATTTGCTCCGTAGGCATTGCTAAACTATAAGTTTCTATGGCTAATGCAAAGCAACCTTTGCTTCATTTCCCACACATAGATTACTTATATTTGTTTAGCTTTTCACTTCGCTTGGTCCCTTCATAAATCTATATTTATGATAACCAAAGTCAGATCCAATACCCAAGTAGAACCTCGATTTAAAGAAAAATTTATTTTAAATCATGAACAAAATCAGATTTGTAAATCAAACTTCACTAAGCTTCTTCGTTAGCCTCTCGCAAGATGCTTTCGCAGCTTTCTTTCCAAAGGTCTGTGCTTATTGTAAGGGAAGCAAACCCTTTGCTATCCAGACGCTTTTGTTCTTATTATCCTTTGTTTTTGCCTTTCTATTTACCTTCTTTGAATCGTTTCTTCTTTCGTAAGATCCTTTGGCCCCTACCAAGAAGACATGGTCTTTTTCGTCGAAAGTGACTCTCAACATTTTTCAACATGTTAAGCAAATCAATGAGGTCGATATCTAGCTTGTTCATATGAAAAATTCACAACAATTGTGAAAGGAGTCCCGGAGTGAGTGCAAGATCAAATCTTGGCTCAACTCTCCATCCATGACAAAACCGTTGTCCTAATCGATCAATCAAATTGATTATGTTAAGAACTTTTGTCTGCATTATATAGTGCATTGGCCATTCTAGATCTAAGAGCTCCTTAGATATCTCGATATCTATCGGGCCCCATTTTCCTCACCATCAACTACTTGATGTGCAGTGAATATAGTAGAGAGCATCCATAGTTTTACGTCGACGTCAAGCTGTTACATTTCATGGATGCGAGCATGATGCATCGAGCCAATCAGGCATCATCTTCGCCACTTTCTAAAAGTAGCAATCTCTTCCTCAGAGGCATTGTCTCGCAACCATTGCAGGATAAAGCGACATGACATAAGATAGCTTTTTCACCATGAGAACTATTCTCAAATTCCTTAACCAATCCGCTTAATTCTTGGCCCCGTTAATTTAGCATCTAATATGCTTCGCAGTTGATAGTAATTTTAGACATTGTAAAATTGTCAGAAATGAATTTGTAATTAACAACATTTTAACATACATTCTTTTATTAATTACCAAAATAATTTAGGTCTTGTTTTAAATTGGTATCTCCCACTATTTTCTTCAAACTATATTACCTCACTTATATAGTTCTAAGCAAAATCTAATTAAAGATTTGCTAGTGAGAATAAGGATCCCATTTCAAATGTATATAGCCTTGTGGTGACACAACAAACTATATATAAATAAATAGGTAGACAACTTTTGTCAATTACATCAACTATGCAACTCCTTTTCTTTTTGCCTCTTAGATTATTTTGATCAAGTGGTGGCACATCCGAATCAAAATTATCCAAGTTAAGTCCAACCTAGCACTCCATATATTCAAAAAAGAAAATATCATCCTTGTGGTGACACAACAAAACAATATTGTTCAATTTTCTTTATAAGCATCAAATGTGATAAATTAACATCTTAAATACTTAATACTCGCTTTGTGGTGACACAACAAACTCATATTAAATATTTAATACTCTATTAATTTTATCATGCTAGAAGGCTTAACGCTCGATATTCCAAATATCTTCGAACGCTAGACTTAATATAAAAATTGAGGGGTTTGTTATTAATTTGTCTCATCATTGTTTAGCGCGCATTTATATATATATATAAAATACGCTATATATATTAATGAACATGCTAAGCATGTTTGCATAATATATATATATATATATAGTATAAGCATGCACATATAGAATACTATATTCTACCCTTGATTGATTATGGACTTTTTATTCTAGTTTCGTCACTAGAGCCACCAAGTGAACCAAAAGGTCAAACCCTAGGGTGCAAGAAATAATATTTAAATATAACTATTACATTTAAACCCTGCTCCATTACAAACGGGTCTTCAAGCGCCTTCTTGTTCCTCGATCTCTAATTTTTCAAAATTAATTCTAACTATTCCTATTACAAAACTATTTAAAATAAATAGAAACCTCGATCGCTAGCCAAGGGGAAGTACATAGAGAGAGAGATAGAATTTACATTAAGAAAAATTAGAGAAGACGAGGTACGCAGTAATTCCCATTTAATAAAACCCATACATTCATGCATCCAACTAAAATAAAATCCAATCACATCGGGTCAATAGTCCATAATCAATCCCATTTATTATCATACACATCATCATACGCATCAATAAATAACATTCATCTTATGAATAATAAACATTTAATATATATATTGATATCATTTAATGGGCAAATTTAGTTAGTATAAAATCTATTTTTGAATCAAAATAAACTCCTTTATTTTAATCCAAATTTAAATCAAAATAAAACTATTTTATTTTAATTTATCCAATTTTGAATAAAATAAACTATTTTATTTTAATCAAAATCTTTAATCAAAATAAACTCCTTTATTTTAATTAATTATGGAATCCAATTCATATAATAAAAAATCTTTAATTAAAATAAACTCTTTATTTTAATTAATTATGGAATCCAATTCCATGTAAAAAAAAATATTTTATTAAAGGAAACACTTGATATTCTTTCCTATTCACAAATAAACTCCTTTATTTTGAATAATATGAAATCTTATTTCATATCTAAATAAACTCCTTTATTTAAGGAAATTAGGGATTCTTTCCTATTCACAAATAAACTCCTTTATTTTGAATAATATGAAATCTTATTTCATATCTAAATAAACTCCTTTATTTAAGGAAAGATGGATTTATTTCCTATTCACAAATAAACTCCTTTATTTTAGGAAAAATAAAATCCAATTTCAACTCCAAACTCCAATTAGTTTATCATGGAATCCAATTCCAACTCTAATTAGTTAGCATGAAATTTAATTTTAAAATTAAAATAAATCTTTTATTTTAAGATTAAAATAAACCTTTTTATTTTAAAATTAAAATAAACTTTTTATTTTAATTAAAATTATTATATATATATATATATATATATTTTAAAATTAAAATAAACTCTTATATATTATAATATTAAATAAACTTTTATTTTAAAATTATATAAATATTTTATTTTAATTATAAAATAATTAAGAATATATATATATATATATATATATATATATATATATATATATATATATATAATATATATATATATATATATATATATATATATAAAATCATATATTTTTTTTTTATATATATATATATATATAAATATACTACGATTTATTTTTTTTTATCATAATCAGCAAATATTAAAAAATATACAATTAAAAATAAAAAAAAAATAAAAAAATAAAAAAAACGTTAATATAAATAAAAAAAAAAAAAATTTCGCTTTTTTTTTAAAATATAAATATGCACGTGATTTATATATGTAAGAAAACCATTTTTTTTTATTATCAAATTCACGGTTTTGAAAAAAAAAAAAATGATTTTTTTTTTTTTTTTTTTTTTTTTAATTTTATACAATAAAATTATGCCCAATTAAATTGTTCTAAACACATATCAATATACATATCAAATTAAAACAATTAATAATTTGCATAAAGGTTTGGCTCGATGCCATCGTTAGGTTTGTAATATTCATGAACGCAATCAAATTGCAAAATAATGCTAAAGCGCGGTAAAAATCGAGTTTAAAAAATTTACAAACCATATAACCCTTGATCACCCTTTATGCACAATTATTAATTAAAAAAAAGATAAAGAATAAAAATCATACCTTCAAGATCGAAGCTTCCTCAAGTACAAGTTCACCTCCAATCCTTTTCGCTCAACTGAATCCACCGGGTTTGGTTCTTCCTTCGATCAACGTTAGCCACCCAAATGTTTGGCCTACTCTGAGAGGTGATCCACCAAGGAAGAATAAGAATTCAAGAAGAAGGGTGGTTGGCTCAAACCCTAGTTTTTCTATCTCTATGAAAAAGTGTACTTCCAACAATCGAATTATGTCGATGTAAAAAAGTCAACAACCCCCATTATCACCCATAATAAGACTCCTCTTATTTATAGATGTGGGCAACCCATCTTAACAATTAATGAATTGGGTTTTATTTAATTAATTAAATTTTTTAATTAATTAAGCTCCCTAATCTTATTAGGATAATTAATTAAACCTTTAATTAATTTTTCCTCCTAATCTTATTAGGAATAAATGAGAGTATTTATATTAAATTAATTCCTAAACTCTTTAGAAATTAAAATAATAATAATTGTAATAATATTAATAAGACTCCTCTTATTAATTTATATTTAATATTTCTAAAATATTAAATAATAATATTAAGCTATTTAATTTATTCTATCACCATAGATTAAATTAAATATACTTAACATATTATTACGATTATGCCATTAACTTCTTAAATAATTATTCTTCCTTTTATGGTGTGACCCTTTAGGTTCTCCATATTAAACCTATTGTGAATAAATCAATTAGAACAATTTAATCTTATTTAAATAAATAAATTAAATAATTAATTTATTTAAATAAATAATATTTATTCTACAATAGTGATAAGTTCTCCCAATGATCAACCACTTTCCAGATAATATAGATTTCAACATTAATCATAAAAGAACCTTTGAGTAAATAGTTACCGCATAATTCAATCCTTCCACCATACAATGTCCCAATTAAATATAAGACATGGAATTACCGTCAAGTCTTATTTTATTTAATTATATGTATTTCGATCCTTAAATGCACAACTCCAAATAATGCAAATTAGAAACTCCTTTCTAATTTCATTCTCGCCGCCAAGGACTATCGGGTTGTCATTTATCGAATCACATAGACATTTCTCTTCTTTTATTAGAAGTGGTAGATTCTTTATCGATCATACATTATCTCCATGTACAACTTATTATACCCAAGCATACCCTTTGATATACCCTAAGGGTCTTAAGGAATAAGTCAAAGTATAACTCATCATACACAAGATACTATGATGATCTCAAGTCCAAGGATCACTCAGACTACTATCACTACAGAATTCCTATCGACAGCAAATAAAACTCCATTAGGTATTCCTTAATGAGCCAATGCTCAAATGAACTTATTCTCTAATAAGCACCTACATACTGCTTTTAGTGTTCCACACAAATGATCATGAGATCAATCATCCTCATCCAATGAGCAAGTTAACGATGTAGTATCAATCTATCCGGATTCACTAATCCCCAATTTAGTAATCCAACGATTGGGAACTATTTTAGTTTTAAGCTTTCTAAGAATTTAGATCTCATTAGAATGATCATCATCATTATTCTAAAAGCATTGCTTAAAACTATGGGTTTATCACATATTATAAAACAAAGATCACGTAGATAATTAAAAGCCTTTAATAAATTAATACTTTTTATTAATAAATGAATAAGATTGTTACAAAGTATATGCTTTATCATCAAACATGATCTAAATATATTCTATTATGATGTTTATAGCATATCCACTCTTTTAGATTTAAAACACATATTTTGAAGCTATTGAATGTTTACCAATTCAAGTTGCCTTGGTGAGGTCTCGATAATTACTAAGATAAACAACCCAAATGAACGGGAAAAACAGGATGTCAGGCAAATAGTCCCATTTATGCTTATGCATTTTAAACTTAATACATGTGCACAATGTAGGTACAATGGGTTGATCATTGGCGACTTGAGAGACCGTTTTATACTGTTTGATTGTTAAACCGTTTGATGGTTTTAATGAAAGAAAATATGTTCGTGGTATTTTACACCCCTTAGTATGATATTAAAATTCTTAAATTCTTATTCTTGATGTTCTTTAACACTTGATAATCTTTCAACTGTTGAGATCTAGTAATCCAAATGCCTTTATCCTCGATGTATATTTCCCATTTATTCTCAGATACTTCTTTGGGTAATTTGTGTTCATTCTTGTTTAAACCTTTCGCTTAAGGATGAGAAGGTCGAGGTTAGGGCATGGACAAGGAAAGTCCAAGATGAAGTGATGCTAATGGTTATGTAATAAAATAATTATTTCCAAGATATGTGTATTGTAGCGATAAACGCTAAGACCGAAGTTCCAAAGATGTTTTAAGGTTGTAAAGACTTGGGATTTTATTTTGAATAATTATGTAGTAGTTAATATTATTATTCCTTATTGTTAAGGTTTACTTAGTTAGATGATGGTGTATGTTGTATCGTGAGCACTCAAGTTTTCAGAATCGATGATTACACTGGATTTGGGGGCCATGAGTTGGTATCAAAGCAAAAAATAAAGAAAAGAGAAGAAAATAGTGAGGGTTTTAGAGTGGTTCAAGGTGGGCTACGAATTTTGGAGAATCTTGCAAGCAAGGAAGGTGGTTATCAAGCTTCAATCAATAAGAATTCACAACCAAGGTAAGCTATGAGACCCACTTGTATGTTCATGAGAAAAAATAGTGAAAATGCATGTATAGCTATGATAAATGTTTTGTTTTGGCTTGATAATGCCATAATTTCGTGTATTACTGCTATGTGGATGATAAGAATGAAAATTCTGGTATATAACATGTTACTATTACCTAAAGAATCATAGAATTCATGTATGCATGCTAACTATTTGATAAAATGCCTCTTAGTTGCTAATTTGATCAAAACATGAAAAGTTAGAGGGTTTGATTGTTGTATCATGTGTATATATGTTAGTAAATGTAGTCTGGACAGTAGGAATCAAATCCATGCAAGATAGAATCAAAATCATGATTTTCTCAAAAGTTGGGTTAAACTAGTTTGCATGATTTTTCAGGATTTTTAGTCATTCGAAATCATGTCTTAGATAATCCATTTGTTGCATATAATAATTTTTTAAAATAGTATGTAGCATGAGGTATAACATGTCCAAATTTCATTCGGATCGAAGCTATATTGAGTGAGATATGAAAATCGTAAGGTCATAAAATAAACATGTTAGAAACCAAAAAAAAATTGTGAACTGCTGACCCTAAGGACAAATTCGGGGCTAGCTACATTTTCCAGAAAATTTTGGGCTTTTGGGTTATTATAGTACACTGAATAAGCTTTCCATAGACTCCGGAACGGACTAATTCCGACTTCGGAGCAAGGAGTTATGACTTTTGAAAGTAGTTGCATCAAATTTGTCCAACAAATTCGGAGCAGTCTGTTTGCACGGATTTTCTGGAATTTTGTGCTTGGAATTTTAAGATGGTCCATGAACGAAAGTTGTAGCCGCAGAAGTTCGCTTCGTGTGGGCGCAAGAATCGCTAAAAAATGTTTTAAAACGAATTAGTTATGACTGTTTTAGCGAGGTATGGTAAAGCAGGGAAAAAAATGTAAAAACTGTTATGTTTGGGCATTTTTAAGTTCTGTTTTGGGCTGCCTATGATATCTAAAATGGGTGGTATATATTTTCTAAATATATTCTCTTATGATGTTTATAGCATATCCAATAGAGACCCTTATACTTCAAACTAGATTGTGTATGAATGGTGATTAACGAGACACATGTGATTAGGTTATGTGAAGGTTAATTGCTAGCGTTAATTGTAGCGAGCTTATCGGGCAAGTTTCCTAACCCTAATTTCTTTTGGGTATTTATTAAATCCTTACTAATATTATCGCAAAGAAGGGTAAAAGAAGGGTAAGTATTGGACTTGTGTTAGTTATTTATTCGTATTGAAGTTTCTTCGTTGAAAAGTCAAACAAACTCCAATTATCTTGCAAGCTTTTCAATGGTTATTGGTTATTATTCTAACGGATATGCTTTTAAGTTTCATGTCATCATAGAACTGTTTTTATGTATGTTCCTAGCCTTTGGTTAGGCTAGTTATTATTGATGAAAATGATTTAAAACACATCTTTTCGGTTATTGAATGTTTACCAATCCAAGTTGCCTTGGTGAGGTCTCGCATGATTACTAAGATGAACAACCCGAATGAACGGAAAAAAATAGATGTCGAGGCAAATAGTCCCATTTATGCTTATGCATTTTAAACTTAATACATGTGCACAATGTGGTACAATAAATTTGATCACCTAGCGTACTTGCAGAGACCGTTTTCAGTCTATTTGATTGTTAAACTGTCTGATGGTTTTTGATGAAATAAAATATGTTCAGGGTATTTTACACCCCTTAGTATGATATTGAAAATTCTTAAATTCTTATTCTTGATGTTCTTCTTTAACACTTGATAATCTTTCAACTGTTGATATCTAGTAATCCAAATGCCTTTATCCTGATGTATATTTCCCATTTATTCCGTATACTTGCTGGGCAATTTGTGCTCATTCTTGTTTAAACCTTTCAGTTAAGGATGAGAAGGTTGAGGGTTCGGGCAAGGACAATTAACTAATATTTTTTAATTTCTTTAATAGTTTAATTAACTATTAAATCTTACATTCTCCAACATATGAATTTATAATTCTCTTTACACCAAATCACATAATTCAAAATATATATACCTCATAATAAGAATTTTAATTATTAAATTCTTATTTTAATAACTTATGAAAATTCGGCTTGTCAAATCATTTCCTCCTTATAAGGATTCCGTCCTAGGAATCAAAGAAACCTCTCTTACTTGATTTTCACAAAATCTCTTTTCAAAATTTATCATTGAATATTTTCAATACATTACCTTAATATAGGTTTTATATTTCCTACTACATTCATTACTTCAACAAATTCTAGGTTTTATTTCATAATTTTCACTTGAACTCAATTATATTTTGAGTATTATATATTATTTAACCCATTCATTTCCTTCTCTAAGGATCGTTATCATAAACACTCGGGATATTACATTCACCCATTCTTCTAAGAATTTCGTCCTCGAAATTTTATTTATTAATCTTCATTCATTCAATCTATCAAGATAGATTTTACGTTAATACTTTATTTATTCATTGGGTCTATAACCACTTCTTTCCACAAAGATCTTTCTACAATTATTAAACTTTTCTATTAAAAGTTTTACATTATTTTTTTTTTGATAACTCATCTCCTTCTCATTTCAAAATTTCTTTTCTCACTTATTCAATATATTCATCATTCAGTGTCACATTCTACGACTTACTTCTTTCTAAGGAATATCATCCTTACCATATTCACTTCAGAATAACATGAATCCTCCACAATTGCTCAATAATTGGGAAGCAGTATGAATAATTCAGGATTTTAAAAGATTATCCAATCATGCTGAGGGTTCACAAGACCATGAACTCATCTCTAGGTTTAATATGACTTCACCCCCGGTTCTTCACACTTTAAACCCTTTTAACAGAATGTTTATCAATCACAAAGACTGAAAACACCCTCTGCAAGTACTCTAGGTGATCAGCCTATCTTACCACTACGTCGTGCACAACATATTACATCTTAACATCGTAACGACTATATGCGTTACTTTCGGAACCATTGTCTCCGATAACATGTCCCTTTTTATAGGGTTGTTCACCTCAGCTTCTTAATATCTGAATCCGCACCAAAACAATTTGGTTTGGTATAGTTTGACAAAGAACACTTGAATTTCATGAACATCTTTCAATATTCGTCTAGCTGAATCAAATAGCATAGACTTCTACAACAACTCGGACATCAATCAAAACATATATATATATATATATATATATATATTCTCATATCTTAAAGAAATCTCAAAAATCCTTTTATGGCGTCATGATTATGACGTTGTCATACTACATCTCACCATAGTGGCTGACGATCATATGATCACATCCAACACCAGGTTCTATTGCATTGATGACTCCATCGTTTATCATATCACCCGATACATATAATTAAAATATATTTTGAAAATTTTAAAAAAAGCATATATTATTTTATCTTAGTCGAAACAAACAGCATAAATACGCGAATAATAGCACTATTTTAAAAATTCTTTGGTTCACTAATGTGATCCAACATTTTTCAAAAATTAGAAGTACAACCATCAGCACGAAGTCAATAAATTTCAAAAATCTAGCAAAGCTAGAAGATTTGGAATATCTAATTTTCTCCATTAATTTCAATCTTTACTTCATTACTTCATTACTGACTAATTCTTTTTATTTCTAGCAACACTAATGCTCTTATACTAAATATTCTTGTATTTCAACTTACAATCTTCCTATACCCCCAGTATAGTTCATCAAACTTACCGCACATTGGAAGTTTAGGAACTTGCCACAATAATATTAGTTTATGAACTTATCCTAGTCAAACCATAGGCGTCCATTCGCTGAGGGGTTCAAAACATACCATATTATTATGAGTTATGAACTTACCATGTGTATTAGTTTTAAGAACTGTGACGTCCCCAAAAGAGGTATACATCACCCATTACGAGTCGCCAGATACATGGTACAAAATTCAAATACAAACTTAATTATATAACTGCGTGTAACATACGACAAAACATAAGCTGTCAGTTTTAATACGAATATTGTCACCTAGACAATATCCACACTCAAATTCAATCTTATTACAATTATTATCACACTATTTCACAGAATAGTGAGGACTACTAATGCAACTATCTGGACCGTCAATCCATTTCCCGACTAGTCCTAGCTATATTCTCATTTCCTGAAGAGAACAATGAAAGAAAAGGTGAGCTCAACTAGCCCAGTAAGAAATATTATGACTAAGATAATGCAGAATAAATTATCCTTAGCCTTCAACAGTATAACAACTGATAGAATATAATAGACACTAAGTTTTAGATCAACAACTGCAGCGGAATAAGCAATCCATTAGAAGAGTCAAGTAGAGCATAATATCTACCATCTTCTATGATTTAAAAAGTTTATCGTCAATTTTATCGCTGAGACTCAGCTCGATAAATAATTCACATCATTGAATCATCCCTGCACTACGGGCCAAGGATATTCTTTAGTATCACGACCATGAATTATTCATGCACTACGGGCTAAGGATAATCGTGTTTTCATCAACGGTCCTGATCATGCCATAAAACAATTCATTTTTGCACCCTTGGCCGAAGAGAATCCATAGCCATAATCATACCAAAAACTGTCCATCAATGCACTACGGGCCAATAAGTACTTTTTTCACATTATTTGTAACATTACGGTCATGATTATACTGAATAATCCCTGATCATAATCAAACCAAGTCCATATATGCACTACAGGCCACAAATGACTTTCAACAATAATATAAGCATGAGGATGATGACAATGATATAAGAATTCTATAAAAACAAGTTCAAGGATAAATTTTAAAGATTTATAATTTAATTTATCCAGAATTCAATGACGTTCAAATTATCAACATGATACTGCTTTGTAGAGTAAAATTCAAGAATAATATTGTACCAAAAATGATTTGGACCGGAAATGAATCAATTTTTATCATGAATAGTACCCCAGGTGAATAGTATTCGAGTGAATAGTACCCAGTGAATAGTACTTCGTGAATAGTGACCCATGAATAATACTCCGGCATACAAAAGTTAAAACTTATCAAGAATGTCCATAATAATATTTCCATAAAAAGATATTGGATTAAGCGCAAATATCAAGGATATTCTACAAAATTCTATGGAGTATAGAAGCCAAAACTTTAACCAAAACGAATATAGAAATCGAAATTTGAAACGAAATAATATTACTTACATACTACAGAGTATGAAAGAAAATATTATTTCAAGTGAATATTGAACAAAAATAACATCCCTTACGAATATTAAACGAAAATAATATTCATTTCGAATATTGAACGAATATAATATTCCCTACGAATATTAAATGAAAATAATATTTCTTGCGAATATTCAACAAAATAATATTCATACGAATACGAAAAATAATATCTCTTCAGAATATGAAATAAATAATACCCCTTACCTTGAAATGAAAACTTTTACTATTTTTTACACTCAAAGCTTTCTAAAACTCGAAAGAAATACGCTCAATATTATAGAAGAAGAATTCTCTGATTCTGGTGTGATTTTCAATTCTAAATAAGCATCCTATTTATAGGAGAATGGAAGGATACTATTTAGAAAAATTAATCACGGACGAACAGTGTTTGAAATTCACGGGCTGAAATTATATGCTAGATTTTCAACATTGTCAAATTAAACCAAATTTTATATATATATATATATATATATATATAATATAACACATGTTATATTAGAAAAATCCTACCACCCGTGACAAATCTTTAGAATTTCTCCTCCCCCCCCCCCATTTTTTCTTCCAATCATAGGCCCCACGTGTTCCCCTCCCACCAACATCTCATAATCACAGGTGGGTCCCATTATATTTATACTTAACAACTTTCTACCGATTATTTTAAAAATAAATAAATGGGGGTCCACAAAATACGTCAAAAATTAAAACAAATACTTCATAAAAATTTCCTCAATATTTGTAACAACCTTTATCATCATTATTATAATTCGCAATATTTAACAAACTGTGTCGTTCCTGTGAAAGAGGAGTTTTCCAATAAGAATTTCTCCCTATCATGCAATTAATTAGGTGACCAAACCTCTCCTTGACAGAACTTCTAGACATAGTCAATATTGCAAATAATAATATTAATAACTTTTTTATCTCAATTATTGATTTAATAATATGTAAAATATCGACAATAATTGAATCAAATAACGTGAGATACTATGCAGCAATTACTGCAGTAATAATTGAATAAAATTGAATGACTTCTCATGTAAGCATCAATAATCAATACCGTGTGTTATTATGCAACTACGCGTATTACTGTACTTTTATTACCGGGTAGTTCAATAGTTTTAACGGTAAAACTTCCGCCGTTATTTTCATTAAAATATATTTCTGTCGTTTTCTCATTCCGACAGTAATTCTGTTGTGGGGTCCACCAATGATTGCGTCGTTGTAAGAATATTTCTTGATTAAAACGAATATTCCCTGACCAATCGAATATTTTATAACAACTTGCATACTTTTCAAAATTTATAAATATTACCCACAACTATAACATTATATCAAATCCACACCATAATATTCAAAAAAAATATTTTGAGAAAATTAATCT
Source organism: Panax quinquefolius (assembly GCA_020205615.1). Lineage (NCBI taxonomy): Eukaryota > Viridiplantae > Streptophyta > Magnoliopsida > Apiales > Araliaceae > Panax > Panax quinquefolius. Next base: position 81,980,426 of record CM035159.1, on the reverse strand, counting down.
TTATTAATAAAATTTGGGGTTTTACAATCTCCTCTCCTTATGAAATTTCGCCCTCAAAATTTATGTACATACCTGGTATGCCAAACAAATGAGGATACCTTGTCAGATTCTAACTCTTGAGGTATAACCTTTGAGGGTAGAATATAATCCTTCTTATCTAAGATTTTAACATCTATCTCTTCATACGTTAAATCTTTCGCTATCTCGTCTCGGTTCTAAATCAATAATGTGGTTAGGGTCGTCCACATATTTACGTAACATCGATACGTGAAAAACGTTATGAACACGCGACATACTTAGCGGTAAAGCGAGTCTACAGGCCACAGTTTCTACTTAATCGAGGATTTCAAATAGACTAATAAAATCGAGGGTTGAGATTTTCTCTCTTCATCGATTCTTGCTTCTAGAATAATGCCTTCTTGAACCTTCTTCTTCACATTCATCAACTCCGGGTGTGTAGCTTGAGAGGCTTTAACATTATCGATTAAAAGTCAGTTCTAATAGTATATTTGCTATCTTTACGTAGGACCCAAGAGTCTTTAACTCTATCTTCATCATTAATAAGTTATACGAAATGGGTCTTTGTGTTAACAACATCGCACTCGTAACCGCATACGATCTTCTACTCAATGCATCAGCTACCACGTTCGCTCTTCCACGATGGTATTGAATTATACGATCGTAATCTTCAACAGCTCGAGCCAACATCTTTGGCGCATGTTACGTTCATTTTGGGTGAAGAAATACTTGAGGGTTTTAGAAATGGGTTTTATACTAGGTTCAATACAAAATTCGATTTCACACTATGGGGTAGGCTAAGAAGTCTTCAGGGAATACGTCAGAAAATTTATTAACAATAGAAATATCATTCAAAACTGTGACTCTCATCCCAAACTTGGATAGCACGTTAACTTGCCAACGTTATTCACGGCGTCTCATTACGGAAAGTCTGGCTTCGGTGAATTCCACACAAGGAGGTCACCAGGGAAAGGTTCGGGGCTCTTTACTTATGGCTTGATATAACAGTGATTGACTTTAGTGGTTGGGTTGCTTGAATTCGTATAACAGGTTGGTTAGGAATATGAAAGCTAACAACCTTACAAAAATAATCAATTTTAGCATGATGAGTAGTTAACCAGTCGATTCCTAAAATCACATTAAAGGCAAGTATTTTCAAAGAGATAAGATCGACAGGTAACGTGAAAGTGTCGATTTGAATCAAATAAGATTTATAAACAATGGAGGTAACGAAGGTTTCTCCTAATGGAATTTCAACAGATAAGTCAAAGTCTAATTTCTCAGGAGTCAAATTTAAACTTTGAGCGCGAGTAGGAGAAATAAAAGAATAGGTAGAACTGGTATCAAATAAGGTATAAACCTCACAAGAGTTTATGATTTACTTACCCATAATAACCTCGTCTGGGTTCCTCAATAAACGCTCTCACTTAAACTATCGGCTTTGACTTGTCTGGGACATCCTTTGGCGTCACCATCCCAACTGGACTTGACTTCACCATATGACAAAATCGAGCTAGGTGACCTTCTCTTCCGTAATTGAAACATGCTTTGTGTTGCTGCATGTACAGTTTGGACGGATGTGTCCCTCATGTCCGCATTTGAAACATACGACCGGTGGTCGTTCGTCTTCCTTTGAAACAGGTGCCGGTGCTGCTGTCTTTCCATCATTATTGAACCTTCTCTTCTTGAAATTTGCACTTCTATTATCTTGGCCATAATTACCACCGAAGTGGTTACCATTCTTGGCAAGATAATTTCCCCCACAATGGCTATCATTGTTCCGATGGCCGTTGCCACCGGTATGATTATTATAGTGTTGTTGGTCGTTACCTTTTGGTTGTGCTGACTCATTATCGCGCTCCACTAAATGAGACCTATTCACAACATCTAAATATAAACAAAATTTGTGAGAAATGAGGTATTGACGTATTTCGGGTTTCAAACCTCTTAGAAACATTCGCGTCATTCGCTCCTCATTATCGACTAAATTGGATGCAAACTGGGATAACTCCGCAAACTTAGCCTCGTACTGCGACACGGTCATATTGTTTTGCTTTAGCTTGATGAATTCTACCTCCTTCATGTGACGAATACTTTCGGGAAAGTACTTGTCGTTGAATAATTCCTGGAACTTCTCCCAAGACATCTTGAGTGCGCCAGTCTGGGTACGTTTTACAGATTCCCACCAATGATCTACTTCTTCACGCAACATAAAGGTGGCGAAGGGAACCTTTTGCTCCTCTGTGCATTCCAAGACATCAAATATCTTGGTGATCTACTTTATCTACGTCTCTGCCTTAAGTGGTTCTGGCTTTCCCAAAAACTCCGGTGGTCCCAGCTCCTTGAACTGCTTAGCGGTGACCAACCGTGGGTTGCCATTGGTTCCACTTGCATTATAAACACGAGTCTCTCTCGTTTGGTTTTGCATGAATTCTAGAAAACTCCTAAACGTACCATCATTCGTCATTTGATCAGTGTTATTATTTACACAAGGATTATCGCCTTCCTGTTGCACATTATCCTTGGTATCGATCGTTGGTGACTCAACAGTCTCATCTGCACCATTGCTATTCTCAACATTTTCAGATGTCATTTTCAAACAATGCCACAAGACAAGGGTTAATTCACATGCAACATATTATCCCTAAACTCTGATCGACCAATTAAATACCAAATAAACTTAGGTAGGTCATACAAACGAAGGAATTCCCCGTCTCTCCCTCCTAGTTCTTGTCTCATATCTCAGCCTAGGATTATATCCCTAAGCTTTGATACCAACTGTGACGCCCCCAAAATAGGTATTCATCACCCATTCTGAGTCGCCAGATACATGGTACAAAATTCAAATACAAACTTAATTATACAACTGTCGTGTAAAATACGACAAAACATAAGCTGCGAGTTTTAATACGAATATTATCATCTAGACAATATCCACACTCAAATTCAATCTTATTGCAATTATTATCACACTATTTCACAGAATAGTGAGGACTACTAATGCAACCATCTGGACCGTCAATCCATTCCCCGACTAATCCCAGCTATATTCTCATTTCCAGAAGAGAACAGTGAAAGAAAGGGTGAGCTCAACTAGCCCAGTAAGAAATATTATGACTAGGATAATGCAGAATAAATTATCCTTAGCCTTCAATAGTATAACAACTGCTAGAATATAATAGACAACAAGTTTTAGATCAACAACTGAAGCGAAATAAGCAATCCATTAGAAGAGTCAAGTAGAGAATAATATCTAGCATCTTCTATGATTTAAAAAGTTTATCATCAATTTTATCGCTGAGACTCAGCTTAATAAATAATTCACATCATCGAATCATCCCTGCACTATGGGCCAAGGATATTCTTTAGTATCACGACCACGAATTATCCATGCACTACGGGCCAAGGATAATCGTGTTTTCACCAACGGTCCTGATAATGCCATAAAACAATTAATCTTTGCACCCTTGGCCGAAGAGAATCCATAGCCATAATCATACCAAAAACTGTCCATCAATGCACTACGGGCCAATGAGGACTTTTTCCACATCATTTGTAACATTACGGTCATGATTATACTGAATAATCCCTGGTCATAATCATACCAAGTCCATATATGCACTACATGCCACAGATGACTTTCAACATAATATAAGCATGAGAATGATGATAATGATATAAGAATTCAATAAAACAAGTTCAAGGATAAATTTTAAAGATTTATAATTTAATTTATCCAGAATTCAATGACGTTCAAATTGTCAACATGATACTGCTTTGTAGAGTAAAATTCAAGAATAATATTGTACCAAAAATGATTTGGACTGAAAACGAATCAATTTTTATCATGAATAGTACCCCGGGTGAATAGTACTCAAGTGAATAGTACCCCGTGAATAGTAACCTATGAATAATACTCTGGCATGAAAAAGTTAAAACTTATCAAGAATACCCAGAATAATATTTCCATGAAAAGATACTGGATGAAGCACAAATATCAAGGATATTCTACTAATTTCATGGAGTATAGAAGCTAAAACTTTAACCAAAATGAATATAGAAATCGAAATCTAAAACGAAATAATATTACTTAAATACTACAGAGTATGAAAGAAAATATTATTTCAAGCGAATATTGAACAAAAATAACATCCCTTACATTTAATATTAAACTAAAATAATATTCATATCGAATATTGAAACTAATATAATATTCCCTACTAATATTAAATAAAAAATAATATTTCTTGCGAATATTGAACGAAATAATATTTATACGAATACGAAAAATAATGTCTCTTCAGAATATGAAATAAATAATACCCCTTACCTTGAAAAGAAGAGTATTCCAACTGGTATAGCGGGGATATTCTTGAAGAAAACTTTCACTATTTTCTACACTCAAAGCTTTCTAAAACTCAAAAGAAATACGCTCAATATTATAGAAGAAGAATTCTCTGATTCTGGTGTGATTTTCAATTCTAAATAAGCATCCTATTTATAAGAGAATGAAAGGATACTATTTAGAAAAATAAATCACGGACCAACAGTGTTTGAAATTCACGGGCTGAAATTATACGCTAGATTTTCAACATTATCAAATAAAACCAAATTTTTATATATATATATATATATAATATAACACATGTTATATTAGAAAAATCCTACCACCCATGACAAATCTTTAGAATTTCTCCTCCCCCCCCCCCATTTTTTCTTCCAATCATGGGCCCCACGTGTTCCCCTCCCACCAACATCTCATAATCATAAGTGGGTCCCATTATATTTATACTAAACAACTTTCTACTGATTATTTTAAAAATGGATAAATGGTGGTCCATAAAATACGTCAAAAATTACAACAAATACTTCATAAAAATTCCCTCAATATTTGTAACATCCTTTATCATCATTATTATAATTCGCAATATTTAACAACCAGGTCGTTCCCAGGAAAGAGGAGGCTTTCCAATAAGGATTTTTCCTATTGGCGTGCAATTAGGTGACCAAACCTCTCAATGACAGAACTTCTAGACATCGTCAATATTGCAAATAATAATATTAATAACTTTGTCGTCTCAATTATTGATTTAATAATATGTAAAATATCGACAATAATTGAATCAAATAACGTGAGATACTATGCAGCAATTACTGCAGCAATTACTGCAGCAATAATTGAATAAAATTGAATGACTTCTCACATAAGCATCAATAATCAATACCGTGTGTTACTATGCAACTACGCGTATTACTGTACTTTTACTACCGGGTAGTTCAACAGTTTTAATGGTAAAACTTCCGCCGTTATTTTTATAAAAATATATTTCTGTCGTTTTCTCATTCCGATAGTAATTCTGTTGTGGGGTCCACCAATGATTGCGCCGTTGTACGAATATTCCTCGATAAAATGAATATTCCCCGACCAATCGAATATTTTATAACAACTTGCATACTTTTCAAAATTTATAAATATTACCCACAACTATAACATTATATCAAATCCACACCATAATATTAAAAAAAAAATTTGAGAAAATTAATCTTTATTTATAAAATTTGGGGTCTTACAAGAACCGCACCTAATCCTAATAATATCTGACTAATCTTAATTGTTTCTAACCATCAAATATACACATGAGAAAAGAATCACCTTTTCGCCACATATACATTGATAGAGCGATACCAACATTCCAATGATTATCAATGTGATAAACTGAGTGCAAGCACAAAACCCTCGCCTATACAAATGTTTGTACAACTCAACCATCACATGAGTCCTCAATTGAAATCCCACCTAACCCTATCTTGCGTATAACTTGCTCTTTGCTCGATACAAATTTTTTGTACTTCATCATTTATAATTCCTCGTGAGTTTATCACATACTATTTCATAGTACATTATCTTCATAGCATCAAGCTATATTTATTCAAACATTATAGACCATCTTTCTTTTATTACTTAAACAGATCACGTCGTGATCTTATTCTATAATCATCTCCCTTAAAATTCTTTTATTCACTCGTGATCGTTTTGTTTTACGATCCTCTTTCTTTCCTTTTTCATCATTTACATTTTCATTTATGCTTTTAATCTTATAGATTTTGTCTATTCATCATTATTCGTTATCTTGGCTATTGGAGTTAGGTAACTCCCATTTCTTATATTTATATCTATTCAAGATTCTTCCTTGAATTTTCTTGTTTATATAACAATTCTTCTTTTAAGAATTTCCAACTTCATTTACATTGCTCAACATTTCATTCGGGTTCCATATTTTCATCATACGTATCCATTTTCTACACTTGGTACACATCGAGTCTCTAATAGTTTCAATATAGTACGCTAAGTGGTTTCCCACAAACAACCAACAAACTAGGTTCCGAGTTGCTAGTTCGTATATACCTTCGCTCTATGAAAGAATCGTTTAGTCCAGATACCATACATCAACTATTAAAGAGTACGATTGTACCATACTTAAATACAACTTTTTATTCTTAACTTCTTTATCATTCTCTTCTTATAGACATTGTCTATTTATTATCATCTTACATTCTTATTATTGGAGTTGGGTAACCCCACATTCATATTCCTTATAACTCTACGAGATTCTTCTTTGAATCCTCTCACGCATGTTTTAATCCCTTCTTTATAAATTTCATAAATTACTTCTTATTGTTCAAACTCTATCTGAGCTTATTCTTTATCATCTTCTCCTTTATTCTTTAAGGTTATAGCCTAGGGTACTCTTACCTAAGGTTTATAACCTACAGCTTTGATACCAACTGTAGCGACCCCAAAATTCATACAATAATATTCTCCTTCTCGATCGTTAACAATACAACTGTAATCTATCTTTACATCATTATTCGATATTAAAATCACTAAAAATGCGGAATATTTAAAACTTTTATACATTTTCTTTTGTATTGCCCTAAATTGCAACCTTTACATTACATCTCATCGATTCAAATTTATATCATGAATCGTTATAATGAAATGACTATACAAAGTCTTACATCATAAATAGATATCCATATACACCGGATAGCTCAACTTACAATTCAACAACATGTTACATTCAAAATATTAAATACATTTCTCATAAAACATAAGTAATCTTCGTGAATATGGATCTCTATAATTCACTTAGCACATATCCTTACCTTGAAATCTTGACCTGCAAAAATGGTTATTTGCAAGGGTGAGCTCGACAGCTCAGCAAGTTCTAACAGTTTTCATGCATCACATAGCACATAATAATATGCTCAATACACATATCCTAATAATTAAAGTAACATGCCATACATGCTTAAATTCATATAGCAAATATAAAGATTGAGTTCCTTACTCAATCATCATTATTTAACCAAAACAATGTAGTCATAAATTGACTTTAACATTTCATGATTACAACATGTATAACATATCATGCTCGCTTACAACACATATAACATATCATGCAATTTAAAATAGTTCATCAAGTCTACGTAGAAAATAGGAACCGAAAGACTTGCCTTGATCGTTGTTTACCAATAACAGTTTAACAACTTACAGTTATCTGCACTTCACGTGCCCTACACAATTATATAATCATACACATCAACTATTAGCCATAACAACGCATAGTAGTTGTAATGTAAACTTTACTCTATATCTCATAAGTCCGATGACATCCAAATTTGGATATGCTGATATGCTATAAACATCATATTAACCTATTTTTAAAAGTTATTGGACACCAATTTTGGATAAGATAGACAGTCCAAAATAGTGTTCAAAAAGGGGCGTTCAAAATTATTTTTCATTCTTTCCCAGCTTAACCCTCTCTCGCTAAAATAGTCAAAACATTTTTGAGCGATTCTTGAGCCCATGCGAAGCTAACTTCTGGGACTACAACTTTTATCCTTTGACCTTTTCCAAATTCTAAACATAGAATTCTAGAAAATTAGTTCAAGGTGACTGCCCCGAGTTGGTTAGACAGTTTTGACGCGACTATTTTGAATGGTCATAACTCTTTGCTCCAAAGTCGAAATTTCTGGAGTCTATGGAAAGCTTATTCAGTGTAATATAACATACCAAAAGCCTAGAATTTTCTAAACAATCTAACTAACCCCGAATTTTCATTTTTGGATCAGCAGTCTACTAGTTTTTCGGACTTCTCGTTTTGGCATCCAAAACTCGCCTCGATTCGTTCCAACCCAACTTTCTTTACAAATAAGTCTTATATAATATAATCAGACTCGTCTAAGGTCTCAGTTTCATATCTCTAATTAAAATTATTAGAACTCATTACATAATCAATTTCAGGCCAAAATAAACATAGTAAACTAACTAGTTTACTAACAAAACTAACTAAACTTCCAAAATTCAAACTTTAACTAACAAACTACATACAATATTTAAAATAATAACATTACCAAAAATTTAATAAGAAACATACCCAAAAATATGAATTCCATAAACTGAATACGTGCTCGACCAAGATTTAACTAAGGAAATCTTTATAAAAAGTCCTCCCACAACAAAGCCTTTCTCAAAATTGGAGGCCTTATTGTTGGTGAATGAAACAAAGGGCCAAGCCCTTCTATTTATAGGTTTAGAAAGGGGTTAAAGTTCTTAATTTAGTCGATGTGGGACTTGGTTTATACTAATTCTAATTGGTTTATACTAACTTTTTATATTTTTAACATGCTAAGTGTATTCATTCATCACGAATTCGTTTATTAACCAATTCGATCCGTTCAAGTTGCGTTGTTTTCGTTTTGTAGAGGAGAACAACAATCATTCCTCAATTTAAAGTTTCAATCATGAATTTATCATCAATTTTAGTCTCAAAGTACACCAAAACACACATTACCATCAAAACCCAAATTCCTATTCTTTAGCATAAATACATGAATTTTATTTCTGAAAAATCATTTTTAGATAACCATTATGAAATTATAAAATCTAATAACATATGTGACGCCCCCAAAATAGGTATACATCACCCATCTTGAGTCGCCAAATATATGGTACAAAATTCAAATATAACTTAATAATACAACTGTCGTGTAAACAATACGACAAAACATAAACTGAGAGTTTTAATAAGAATATTGTCATCTAGACAATATCCACACTCAAAGGAGTACTCATTACATTTATTATCACACTATTTAACAGAATAGTGAGGACTACTAATGCTATCATCTGGACCGTCACTCCGTTCCCCGACTAATCCCAGTTATATTCTCATTTCCTGAAGAGAACAGTGAAAGAAAGGGTGAGCTCAACTAGCCTAGTAAGAAATATTATGACTAAGATAATGCAGAATAAATTATCATTAGTCTTCATCAATGTTAAACTGATGAAATACAATAGACTTCAAGTTTAACTGCAGCGGAACAAGCAATCCATTAGAAGAGTCAAGTAGAGAATAAAATCTAATATCTTCTATGATTTAAAAAGATTTTCATCATTTTTATCGCTGGGAATCAACTTAATAAATAATCCACATCATCAATTCATCCCTTCACTACAGGCCAAGGATATTATTTAGTATCACGACCACGAATTATCCATGCACTACGGGCCAAAGATAATTGTGTTTTCATCAACGGTCCTGATCATGCCATAAAACAATTCATCTTTGCTCCTTTGGTCGAAGAGAATCCATAGCCATAATCATACCAAAAACTGTCTTTCAATGCATTACGGGCCAATGATGACTTTTTCCACATTATTTGTAACATTACGGTCATGATTATACTGAATAATCCTTGATCTTAATCATACCAAGTCCATCTATGCACTACAGGCCACATATGACTTTCAACAAAATATAAACATGAGGATGATGACAATGATATAATAATTCAATAAAACAAATTCAAGAATTAAATTATCCAGAAACTAATTACGACCAAATTGTCAAAATGATACTTCTTTGTAGAGTAAAATTCAAGAATGCTTAGAAGAATATTTTCATTTAAAAGATACCGGATGAAGCCTTAAATATCAAGGATATTCCACTAATTTCATGGAGTATAGAAGTCAAAACTTTAACCAACTGAGTATAATAAAGAATGGAATAACAAAAGAAATCACCATGCATGCGGTACTTCGCATAGACAGGTTATTTCAACAAAATAATAAATAACGGAACCAGGTCCGGCGTAAAACGTACAGACAGGATATTCATGTACTTTTAACACCGGGTGTTTTAACAGTTAACGGTAAAACTTCCGCCGTTATTTTCATAAAAATATTTTTGTCATTTTCTCAATCCGACAATAATTCCGTTATGGGGTCCACCAATGATTGTCTTAGTCGTCGCATTTAATATTCCCTGCTAAAATGAATATTCCCCGACCAATCGAATATAATACAACAACTTGCATACTTTGAAAAATTTATAAATACTACCCACAGCTATAACATTATCTCAAATTCACACCATAATATTAAAAAAAAAATTCGAGAAAATTAAATCTTTATTCGTAAAATTTTGGATTTTACAATCTCCCATCCTTATGAAATTTCTCCCTCAAAATTTACGTACGTACCTTGTACGCCGAACAGATGAGGACACTTCGTCCGATTCTAACTCTTGAGGTATAACCTTTAAGCGTAGAATATATTCCTGGATTTTAACAAGTAACTCTTCATACGTTAAATTATCCGCTATCTCGTCCAGTTCTAAATCAATAATGTGGTTCGGGTCGTCCACATATTTACGTAACATCGATACGTGAAAAACGTTATGAACACGCGACATACTTGGCGATAAAACAAGTCTATAGGCCATAGTTCCTACTCGATCAAGGATTTCAAATGGGGCAATAAAATCGAGGGTTGAGATTTCCTCTCTTCATCGATTCTTGCTTCTAGAATAACGCCCTCTTGAACCTTCTTCTTCACATTCATCAGCTCTGCGTATGTAGCTTGCACATCTTTAACTTTATCGATTAAAGTCGATTCTACTCATATATTTGATATCACCATATGGGTCCTTAGAGTCGTTAACTCTATCTTCATCATTTGTAAGTTATACGAAATGGGTCTTTGTGTAACGTCACACTCGTAACCGTATACAACTTTTACCCAACGCGTCAGCTACCACGTTCGCTCTTCCACGATTATATTGAATGGTACTATCATGATCTTCAACAGCTTGAGCCAACGTCTTTGGTGCATTATACGTTCATTTTGGTTGAAGAAATATTTAAGGGTTTTAGAAATGGGTTTTGTACTGAGGTCAATACAAAATTCGATTTCACGCTCTAGGGGTAAGCTAAGAAGTCTTCAAGAATACGTCAGGAAATTTATTAACAATAGAAATATCATTCAAAACTGTGACTCTCATCCAAGACTTGGATAACACATGTAATGAAGGTTTCTCCTAATGGAGTTTCAACCAATAAGTCAAAGTCTAACTTCTCTAGAGTTAAATTTAAACGTTGAGCGCAAGCAAGAGAGATAAAAAAAATGGGTAGAACTGGCATCTAATAAGGTATAGACTTCACAAAAATTTATAATTAACTAACCCGTGCTAACTTCATTCGGGTTACTCGCTTTTTGAGAAGTCGCAAAAATATTCTTCTTGGAACCACCGACTTTGTTTTGTCCGTATCCGCCGTTGGTTCCACCGTCCAAGCTGGACTTGACTTTGGTGCACAACAAAATCGGGCTAGGTGACCTTCTCTTCTTGAAATTTTCACTTCTATTATCTTGGCCATGATTACCATGAAGTGGTTACCATTCTTGGCATGATAATTTTCTCCACGATGGTTATCATTGTTCCGATGGCCGTTGCCACCGGTATGATTATTATCGTGTTGTTGGTCATTACCTTTTGGTTGTGCAGACTCATTATCGCGCTCCAATAACTGAGTCATATTCACAACATCTGAATATAAACAAAGTTTGTGAGAAATAAGGTATTGACGTATATCGGGTTTCAAACCTCTTAGAAACAATCGCGTCATTCGCTCCATTGCTTACCTCAACATTCTCGGATGTCATTTTTAAACACTGCCACAAAACATGAGTTAGTTAACATATCACATGTTATCCCTATACTCTGACCGACCAATTAAATACCAAATAAACTTAGGTAGGTCATACTAGCAAAGGAATTCCCGTGCTCTCCCTCCTAGTTCTTGTCTCACATCTTAGCCAGGATCATATCCTAAGCTTTGATACTGTTGTGACGCCCCAAAATAGGTATACATCACCCATCTTGAGTCGCCAAATACATGGTACAAAATTCAAATACAACTTAATAATACAACTGTCGTGTAAACAATACGACAAAACATAAACTAAGAGTTTTAATAAGAATATTGTCATCTAGACAATATCCACACTCAAAGGAGTCCTCATTACATTTTTATTGTCACACTATTTAACAGTAATAGTGAGGACTACTAATGCTATCATCCTGAATGAATCACTCCATTCCCCGACTCATCATCCCGGCTATATTCTCATTTCCTCAAGAGAAACAAGTTAAAGAAAGGGTGAGCTCAACTAGACCAGTAAGAAATATTATGACAAAGATAATGCAGAATAAATTATCATTAGTCTTCAACAATGTTAAACTGATAAAATACAATAGACATCAAGTTTAACTGCAGCAGAACAAGCAATCCATTAGAAGAGTCAAGTAGAGAATAAAATCTAATATCTCCTATGATTTAAAAAGTTTTTCATCACTTTTATCGATGGGACTCAGCTTAATAAATAATCCACATCATCAATTCATCCCTGCACTACAGGCCAAGGATATTATTTAGTATCACGACCACGAATTATCCATGCACTACGGGCCAAAGAAAATTGTGTTTTCATTAACGGTCCTGATCATGCCATAAAATAATTCATCTTTGCTCCCTCAGCCGAAGAGAATCCATAGCCATAATCATACCAAAAACTGTCCATCAATGCACTACGGGCCAATGAGGACTTTTTCTACATCATTTGTAATATTACGGTCATGATTATACTTAATAATCGCTAATATAATCATACCAAGTCCATCTATGCACTACAAAAGCCACGAGATGACTTTCAACAAAATATAAACACGAGGATGATAACAATGATATAATAATTCAATAAAACAAGTTCAAGAATTAAATGATCCAGAACTAATAACATCCAAATTGTCAACATGATACTTCTTTGTAGAGTAAAATTCAAGAATGCTCGGTAAGAATATTTCCATGAAAAGATATTAGGATGAAGCCTTAAATATCAAGGATATTCCACTAATTTCATGGAGTATAAAAGTCAAAACTTTAACCAACCGAGTATAATAAAGAATGGAATAACAAAAGAAATCACCATGCATGCGGTGCCGACAGACAAAAGTTATTCCAATGAATAATAAATAACGGAACCGTGTCAAAGCGTAATACTTGACCAAGCGCGGATATTCCAACGAATAATAAAGAATGGAATAACAACAGAAATCACCATGCATGTGGTACTTCGCATAAACAGGTTATTCCAATAGAATAATTAATAACGGAACCAGGTCCGGCGTAAAATGCACAGATAGGATATTCCAACAGAATAATAAAGACGGAATTCAGTCGGCGGTAAAACGCCTTGTACAGGATATTCAATGAATAATAAAGAATGGAATAACAACGAGAATTTTGTCGTGTATGCGGTACAGCGATGTATAAAAGTTATTCAATGAGAATAATAAATAATGGAATAACAGAAGAATTTCACCAAGTATAGGGTAGACCGCGTATACAGGTTATTCCAATAAAATAATAAAAAATGGAATAATAGAAGAATTTTACCAAGTATAGGGTAGCCCGCGTATATAGGTTATTCCAACAGAATAATAAAGAATTGAATAACATAAGTTCTCGTCATGAATATGAAAAAATTAATACCTCTTACCTTATAAAGAAGAACTGGATAAAGAAGTAGTGAAGTAGCAGAATATTTTTCTTCTTTCTCTCTATAGTTTCTCTCTCTAGAGTTTCAGTGAATTCGTAAGAAATAATGAAGGAATGAACTTCTATTTATAGAAGAATGGACTGAATAGTAAACAATCCATGAACGATCTAGATCGATTTACTTTAAACGGACGGTCCAGATTGGTTTACAATAAAATATAATATATTCTATTTATAATCTAATAAAATGAATAACTTTTAAAAAAGATTTTACTATGCAAATACTATCGCAGTAATTATCAAAAACACTACGCATAATAAAATATAATATATTCTAATTATTGTCTAATAAAATGAGATAACTTTATAAAAGTATTTTGTTTTTATAAAGATTTTACTATTAGCCTAATCAAACGAATAACTTTATAAAAGTATTTTGTTTTATATAAAAAGCTTTTACTGTTTTATTACATTAATAATAATAATAATAAAAAACTTCATCATCATTATTATTATTCACACTATTAATCGACCGTGTCGTTCCCGGAGATGTAGGGGGCTTTCAATAAGGATTTCTCCCTATCATGCGCGCAATTAGGTGACCAAACCTCTCTCGATGTAACTTCAGACATCGTTAATATTGCAAATAATAATATTAATAACTTCGCTATCTCAATTATAAAATATCAACAATAATTGAATCAATTAACGTGAGATACTATGCAACAATCCATCAAGCAATAATTGAACAAAACTGAGTGACTTCTCACGTAAGCATCAATAATCAATACCGTGTGCTACTATGCAACCACGCGTATTCCTATACTTTTAACATCGGGTGTTTCAACAGTTAACGGTAAAACTTCCGCCTTTATTTTTATAAAAATATTTTTGTCGTTTTCTCAATCCGACAATAATTCCGTTGTGGGGTCCACCAATGATTGTGCCATCGTACGAATATTCCCTGCTAAAACGAATATTCTCTGATCAATCGAATATAATACAACAACTTGCATACTTTGCAAAATTTATAAATACTACCCACAACTATAACATTATCTCAAATTCACACCATAATATTAAAAAAAATATTTCAAGAAAATTAAATGTTTATTCGTAAAATTTGGGATTTTACAACATATATAACATCATAACCCATAAATTCATTAACCAAAATCCCAATTTTAACTAAAACTCAAGAACACATAAACTAGATTATGTACCTTTAATTCCTTAAGAAATAAAATTAATCTTATCAGTAAAATTATAATTTCTATTCAACCATTATAATCATAATATTATTTAACAAATTCTCACTCCTCTAATTTAATTATTTAATTAAATTAGAATATCACCATTATACTCTCGTAATAAAATACGTATAAATCTCATCTATTTTATCACACTTAAATAAACTATCCCATAACAATTTTCATCAAATATTTATTTAATACCATAAATTTTCATTTTATTCCATAAAGTTTCCAACTAAAATATTTAATGTACTTAATAAATATTTTACTCAGATTATACCAACATTAACATTTTCATGCAATATATTAACTTCTCACTTATTAAATCAATTATACTTGTATTAATTCACTATTTTAATTAAGTGAATTATTTACACTATTTATAAAACTTAACTCATAATAATTTCCATTGCCCACAAGGCATAACAATTAAAATTATATTATCTCATAACATAATTTCAACTTAATTCAATTAACTAATATTATTTAATTTCTTTAATAGTTTAATTAACTATTAAATCTCACATTCTCCAACATATGAATATATAATTTTCTTCACACCAAATCACATAATTCAAAATATATATACCTAATAATAATAATTTTAATTATTAAATTCTTATTTTAATAACTTATGAAAATTCGGGTTGTCACATCCTTCCCTCCTTATAAGGATTCCGTCCTCGGAATCAAAGAAACCTTCCTTACTCGATTTTCGCCAAATTTCTTTTCAAAATTTATCATTGAATATCTTCAACACATTACCTTAATGTAGGTTTTATATTTCCTACTACATTCATTACTTCAACAAATTCTAGGTTTTATTTCATAACTTTCAGTTGAACTCAATTATATTTTGAGTATTATATATTCTTTAACCCATTCATTTCCTTCTCTAAGGATCGTTATCATAAACACTCGGGATATTACATCAATCATCACCTAAACTAGAACAGTAGTTTTATTGGATATAATATATATTTATTGTGTGCGTATATTTTCGGTAAATACGACAAACTCTAATCATAGAATATGAATGGAATAACATGTAGTACGTTATGCTAAAAAAATTTGTGTATCCATGTATATATATAAATAAATAATAGATAAACATACTTTCTCCTTCAAACTAAACATGATTATCTTCAAGACGAAAGTGACGAGCAATTTGTGCTGATAACGTATTATAAAAGAATACTAATATTAAGAACAAAGATGATTAGAGGAAAAGAGAGAGCATTCTCATTGTATTTTTATGTATATAATTCCCTTTACAACACATCTATTTATAGGTACATGCATGAGTTTCAAAACTTAAAAGAGACGGGAGTTTTAAAAGCTCAAAGGACACTACAATAAATATGGGAGGAATGAATCTAGACATCCATATATTATAATTTTATAACAAATTAATAGTTGTTGTTTGCTCAACTTATTGGGAAGCATAATTATTTAACATTTCTTTTTACGATTTAATGAACATGTATTTTTTAATTACAATTTAAATGATTAAAAATAATAATTAAATTTTAAAGGTAAAAATACATTAATAATTCTATTTTTTTGGACAATTGATCTCATTATCATTAAGTATTTATGTTTGGATCATTAATAACTAAGATGTCGAGATTAAAAAATTGATGAGTATATATTCTATACGATTGTAAATAAAATTATTAATCTACACGTTTTAATGTATTACACTTTTGGCACATGTTTGAAAAAAATTATTGTGCACACACATAAGCGTGTGCTAATAATTTTAAATATTAAAAAAAAAGTAACAAGATTAAAAATAACTAAGGAAATAAATTATGGATAATAAAGAGATAAAGATGACAGAATAAATTGAAATTAGTGGTAGTTTATTTTTATTTATTTTA
Source organism: Panax quinquefolius (assembly GCA_020205615.1). NCBI lineage: Eukaryota > Viridiplantae > Streptophyta > Magnoliopsida > Apiales > Araliaceae > Panax > Panax quinquefolius. The sequence goes on along the minus strand of CM035159.1, from coordinate 81,963,367 downwards.
TTTTTTTATATGGTTTCACCAAAAACAATTAAGGGCTTGGCTTAATTTGACTTAAATAGAGAGATATCAGCCTTAGTATTTTAGGGGGAAAAATTTGTAAATTAACTAACAAGAGGATATGCGGGTTAAATGCTTTTTTAGTCACTGTACTTTTGGTCAACTTACAAGTGAGTCACTGAATCGATTTTTCTTACAGTCAACTCACTAAACTTCATTTTACTAACAAAACGTTAGAAAATCCGTCAAGTCATTTGACTTTAGACGAAAAATGAACAAATAAACTGCAGACATGTATGTAGACACTCAAAATTTTATGCACCCTTATTACTAACATTGCAGGAGGGTAGATTCGTCTTTCAAAGATAACCTTGGAAGACAGCTTATATCCATCCCGGAAATGCCACCAGAAGTTCAGTTTTAATCCTAAAAAACACACCGGGAGTATCAGTTCCCACCTTGGAGATAACCCCGAAGCATGTAGTTTAAACACCGAAAATCCCATCGGAGAAGGCCGATTCATCTTGGAGATAACCATAAGATATTCAGTCTCAGTCCCAGAAATAACACCGAAAATAGCAGTGCCAACCTTGGAGATAACCTCGAGGGATGCAGTTAAAATACCGAAAATAACACCGGAGAGGATAGTTCTGTCTCAGAGATAACCCCGAGATGCTCGGTTCCAGTCCCAGAAATAACACTGGGAATAGCAGTTTTATCCTTGGAGATAACCCCAAGGAGTACAGTTGCAGTTCCGGAGATAACCCCGGAAATGCTTGTTTCAAACCTTTACAATCAGCTTCAACCTCGGAACTCACACTGAGGCACTCAGTCAAAGACTCGAGATTACACCGGGAAGACAGACACACCTCAGAGATAACCCAAAGGACCTTCAGCACTTGCAGCAGTCCAATCTCAGAGATAACCTTGAGCAACACCCGGTGAGGGGCAAAATCATCATTTTGTCACCTCGACCCCACATTGTGCCGTCTCAACATCTCATACATACATTCTACACAGCAATGTCCCACAAGAACCAAGGAGGTCCAATCCCGAGTGACTAATACGCAGGACAACACACCGGATAGAATTTGAAGCTTGAAGACCAAGGGCATGGTCCCATCTTCCTGACTTCGTATAACCTCTAATCCCATGTCATGGTGTAGCTCTCAACAACGACGGTCCAAACAGGTCTTATACACCTCAATTGAATGCCCGGATTGTAGTTCTGAAAGTTCGAGCGGACATCACAGTGCACGCGTGCACGTACTTCGAGACAGTGGGACCCGCGGAGGCCGGGGCATCTCGGGAAGCCGCAGGTACACCTGCAGCTCCCCCTCTATAAATAGAGGGCTTGGGGTGGCCATTTTGTAAGAGAAAAAGGCGAGGAAGCCCTATCCAATTTGCTCTGTACACACCCTAAACTGAGTGCTTTCTCATTTTAAACACTTGTGAGCTCATATATAGCTATTTTTTACTGGCGGGAGCCGAGTGTTCATCCACTTAAAGCTATTGATGTCTTCTTTGATAGTCCATTATAAGCCTTCATACCTTTCTTAAAGCCTTTTCTCCACTACTGTGCAAACATTATTCATCACATTGAGAGTCGTGTTGCGTGTGTAGGCCCCGAACTTCGTTCCGTGGTTTTTATTCCTGTTTGTATATATATATATATATATATATATATATATATATATATATATATATACACACACACGGACTAACATTATCGAGTTATACCTCTATATATATATATGAACTATTGTCGAACTCAGTTCGATGAGCCTGCATTTTATATCCGGGGAGTTTATTACTTTTTGTGTGTGTGTGTGTGTGTGTGTGTATATATATATATATATATATATATATATATATATATATATATATATATATATATATATATATATATATGATCTGTAATCGAACTACATTCGATGAGTTCGGATTTTACATCCTATGCGTTCTGACTTTTCTTTATATTTCATCACTTTAGAGTTTACTTCGTGGCGGTTGATCATTTTTACAGCTTTATTTACATTTCTAATCTCCCATGGAGGTGCTTCATGGTGGTTGATTGTAAAACCCCAACTTTTTATAAATAAAATTTATTTTTCTCTATTCATTATCTTGAAATAATAAGCAGTTAATTTGATATAATGTTTTGGTTATGGGTGAAATATGCAAATTTTGCAAAATAAGTAAGTGGTTATAAAATATTCATTTTATCATGGAATATTCATTTGGTCGTGGAATATTCTTGCTGTCGAGGAATATTCGTACGACGGCGCAACCATTTGTGGGCCCTATAATGAATAACTGTCGAATGAAGAAAATGACAAGTTTGAGTTTTTATAAATAATGACGTAATTGTTACGTTAACACTATTAGAATACCTGGTTGTTAAAATATACAGTAATACGCGTGGTTGCACAGTAGCACACGGTATTGCATAGTATTTTTGAATTATTGATTCTTACGTAAGAAGACACTACTCAATAATTGTTACAGTAATTAATGTTCAATATTTTATTTTATTGATTCAATAATTGTTGCGTTGATATTTTATATTATTATTTTTTCAATAATTATCACTGCACAGTATTTCCCATTATCAGATCAATAATTCATATTATTTGAATAATATTATTAGATAGCATTATTAGCAATGTCTAGAAAGTTCTGTCAAGGAGAGATTAGGTCATCTAATTGCGCGCCAATAGGAGAAATCTTTATCGAAAAGCCCCCTCTTTCCTGGAAACGGCCTGATTGTCATTATTGTGATTCTGTAATATTATTTGTGAATAATTAATTATTGATTTATATGATAAGGAAATATTTATTTAATGTGGACATAAATGATGGATAGGAAAATATTAATTTTATGTGGATATAAATGAAGGAAATAATGTTGAGGTATTTTATCAGTATTTTATCGGAATGAAGGTATTAAAAATCATCCGTGTGACACCCCCAAAATAAGTATACATCACCCATCTTGAGTCGCCAGATACATGGTACCTAAATTCAAATACAACTTAATTATACAACAGTCGTGTAAAATACGACGAAACATAGCTGAGAGTTTAAACAAGAATATTGTCATCTAGACAATATCCACACTCAATGGAGTCCTCATTACAATTATTATCACAATATTTTGTAGAATAGTGAGGACTACTAAAGCCACTTATCCTGGACCATCACTCCATTCTCCGACTCGTCCCAGCTATATTCTCATTTCCTAAAGAAAATAATGAAAGAAAGGGTGAGCTCAACTAGCCCAGTAAGAAATATTGTGAGACCCAGATTTTACGAATAAAGATTTAATTTTCTCGAAATATATTTTTCAAAATTTTGGTGTGGATTAGAAATAACGTTATAGTTGTGGGTAGTATTTATAAAGTATGCAAGTTGTTATATAATATTCGATTGGTCGGGAAATATTCATTTTAATAGGAATATTCGTACGATGGCACAATCATTGGTGGACCCCACAACGGAATTATTGTCGGATTGAGAAAACGACAAAAATATTTTTATGAAAATAACGGACGGAAGTTTTACCGTTATCTTGTTGAACTACTCGGTAGTAAAAGTATAATGTCTGGCATTAGTTACAGTAGTAGCATTACCAGTATTGATTGTTGATGCTTATGTGAGAAATCACTCAGTTATACTCAATTATTGCTACAGTAATTGCTGCATCATATCTCTCATATTATTGATTCGATTATTGTCAATATCATCTGCATTATATGTTATATTATTAAATCAATAATTGAGACGAAAAATTATTCATATTATTAAATTACAATATTTACAATGTCTAGAAGTTCTGTCAAGGAGAGGTTTGGTCACCTAATTACGCGCTAATTGGGAGAAATCCTTATTGAAAAGCCCCCTCTTTCCTGGGAACAACCTGGTTGTTAAATATTGTGAGTTATAATATTAATGATGAGTTCGTGTTGATTAAAGATGAATTTGATAGTTCCATTATGTTGGGATAATTATGTTAGTAGAAATCGATATTTATTTCGATAATAATTGATGTCTGGAGGTTATATTGTTCAATCGGGTATTCAGGGCACTTTTCGTGTCGGAGTACTATTCATGAGTTACTATTCACGAGTTACTATTCATGAGTTACTATTTATGAGTTACTATTTATGAGTTACTATTCACGAGTTACTATTCTTGGGATACTATTCACCTGAACAAAATATATTTCTTTTCGGTCCAAATTATTTTTGAGTACAATATTATTCCATGAGGAGATGTGCTAATTTTTTAGACCGTTGGTTGAAATTATAATAGTAAATCAACATGGATCGTTGGTTTAAAGTTTTAATAGTGAATCGGTATGGACCGTTGGTTTAAAGTTTTAACAGTGAATCAGTATGTACCATTGGTTTAAAGTTTTAATAGTGAATTAGTATGGACCATTGGTTTTAAGTTTTAATATGGACCGTTCGTTTAAAAGTAAATCAATCTGGACCGTTCATGAATTAGTTATTATTCAGTCCATTCTCCTATAAATAGAAGCTCATTCCTTCATTATTTCTTACAAATTCACTAAAACTCTTGAGAGAGAAATTATATAGAGAAAGAAGAAGAGAAGTCAGCTACCTTTCTATTCTAATATCCAGTTTCTTCTAAGGTAAGGGGTATTATTCTTTCGTATTCATGAAGAGAAATACTTTCTTTCAATACTCGTAAGAGTTGTTATTCCATTCTTCATTATTATGTTGGAATAACCTATTTATGCGAAGTACCGCATACATGGTGAAATTCTTCTATTATTCCATTCCTTATTATTATGTTGGAATAACCTGTCTATGCGAAGTACTTCATACATGGTGAAATTCTTCTATTATTCTATTCTTTATTATTCTGTCGGAATATTCTGTCTGTGCGTTTACGCCAGACCTGGTTCCATTATTTGTTATTCCGTATTTATTATTCTGTTGGAATATCCTCGCTTGTGAATTTCTTTGACTGGTTCCGTTCTTTATTATTCATTGGAATAACTTTTCATGCAAGTACCGCATACATGGTGAAATTACATTGTTATTCCATTCTTTATTATTTCGTCGAATATCACATGCGTATGCGTTACATGGGACTGGTTCCATTATTTATTATTTCGTATTTATTATTACGCTTTAATATCCTGTATTATGTGCATTTGTGGGACCGGTTCTATTATTTATTATTACATTGGGAATAACTTGTCATGGGTCTCTATCGCATGCATGGTGAATCCTTACATTATTCCGTTCTTTATTATTCATTGGGATAACTGCATGCATGTGGATTACCACATGCATGGTGAATGATCCTTTATATTCATTCCTTATTAAATTGTGGAAATGATTTGTATACGTGGATTACCGCATGGAGGGTGAAAATCTATTTGTAGTTTCATATATTCTTTATTATACTCAGTTGGTTAAAGTTTTAACTTCTATACTCCATGAAATTTGTGGAATATCCTTGATATTTGCGCTTCATCTAGTATCTTTTCATGGAAATATTCTTCTGAGCATTCTTGAATTTTACTCTACAAAGAAGTATCATGTTGACAATTTGGACATTATTGAGTTCAGGATAAATAAACTTATAAATCTTTAAAATTTATTCTTGAACTTATTATATTGAATTATTATGTCATTGTCATGATGAGTTATGTTGCTTATTATGTGAAAACATGAAAGTTTCTTAGAAATCACAAAGGGTTGAAAATCAGATTTTGGTGAAAATGGAACATGAAATTCAATTGACCATATCTCCTATTATATTTCAAATTTTTAGGTGTGGTCAAGTTCTAGAGTTAGATCTATGAGTTTTGTAGCATCTCCAAGTGGAATCACTGGAAAAGGTGTTGTAGATTTTTGTGTGGACTGATTTTAGCAAATGAGTCAAAAGCTGGAAATTACCAAAATGCTACTGTCAAGATTTTTAGAAGGGCTGTTTCGGCCACTTAATTTGTGAGAAAATTTCCGGCCTTTTGGGACATGAAAATATATGGTATAAAGTACCTTCTGTCCAAAAATGAGCTCATTCTGACTTAAAATGAGCAAGTTATGACCATTTCAATATTTAGGTTTTTTCGATGAAAAATGCTATAACCGGAGTTCTATAACTCCGATGGCCATGAAATTTAAACTGGAAGCTCACATTAACATGTGTAAGATCCTGCCAAGATTTGGGAATTTCTAGAGTTAAACTTGAGGTAGCTAATTTCTTAAAGAATTAATTAGAAATTGATTTTTGAAAAATTGTAAATGAATTTTAAAAATTCCGAGAAAAATATATGTTCATTATGGGACTATATTCTGCTAAATCCCAGAAAAGAAATATTTTGGGGATTGATTTGGTATTTTTCATGAAAATAGTTTAGTTATGAACATATGAGTTAAATATGTTATGTGAAGTAACAAAGTTGGAAAATAGGATTTTATGGCTTGGAAATCCTATATAAGGTATATGCAGATTTTTTTTATAAGGGATTTGATCATTGGTGATGAAATCTTATGAGTATGGCATTTTTGAATGCATTATTTGGTAAAGTGTAAACAATTAAAATAAATTGTTTATAAGTTTAAGAAGTGATTAAAATATTGTTATGATATTAATAATATTAGATTATGAGTGGTTGATAATATTTGGATAAATTTAAAGTCTTTAATAATTATCCTTGTTTTCGTTTGATTAATGCTTATATCATTGTCATCATCCTCATGCTTATATGGTGATGAAAGTTATCTTTGGCTTGCGTGCGAAGATGGACTATTGATTATTAAGTTGTATATCTTTGGCTTACGTGCAAAGATGGATTGTTGATTATTGGTTTTATTGTTGTATATCTTTGGCTTACGTGCGAAGATGGACTGTTGATTATTGAGTTGTATATCTTTGGCTTACGTGTAAAGATGGATTCTTGATTATTAGTTTTATTGTTGTATATCTTTGGCTTACGTGCAGAGATGGACTTGGTATGATTATGACCAGGGATTATTCGGTATAGTCATGACCATTGATGATTTAATGAATATCCTTGGCCCGTAGTGCAGGGATGATTCGATGAGGTGGTTTATTTATTAAGCTGAGTCTCAGCGATAAAAATTGATGAAAACATTTTTAAATCATAGAAGATAGTAGATATTATGCTCTACTTGACTCTTCTAATGGATTGCTTATTCCGCTGCAGTTAAACTTGATGTCTATTGTATTTTATTAGTTTAACATTGTTGAAGACTATTGATAATTTATTCTGCATTATCATAGTCATAATATTTCTTACTGGGCTAGTTGAGCTCACCTTTTCTTTCTTTGTTCTTTTCGTGAAATGAGAATATAAATGGGACGCAGTAAGGGAAAGCGATTTGATCCGGAAGATAGCATTAGTAGTCCTCATTATTCTGTTAAATAGTGTGACAATAAATGTAATGAGGACTCCTTTGAGTGTGGATATTGTCTAGATGACAATATTCCTATTAGAACTCTAAGTTTATGTATTGTTGTATATTACACGACGGTTGTATAACTAAGTTTGTATTTGTATTCTGTACCATGTATTTGGCGACTCGGAATAGGTGATGCATACCTATTTTGGGGGCATCACAAATATTATGACTAAGATAATGCAGAATAAATTATCCTTAGCCTTCAATAGTATAACAACTGATAGAATATAATAGACAACAAGTTTTAGATCAACAAGCTGCGGTGAATAAGTAATCCATTAGAAGAGTCAAGTAGAGCATAAAATCTACTATCTTCTATGATTTAAAAAGTTTTTCATCAACTTTATCGTTGAGACTCAGCTTAATAAATAAAATCAAATCATCCCTACACCACGGCTAAGGATATTCATGTAATCATCAATGGTCATGATTATACCGAATAATCCATGGTCATAATCATATCAACAACTGTCCATCAATGAACTACAGGCTAATGAGGACTTTTTCCACATCATTCGTTACATTACGGTAATGATTATACCGAATAATCCCTGGTCATAATCATACCAAGTCCATCTATGCACGTAAGCCAAAGATGATTTTAATCACAATATAAGCATGAGGATGACAATGACATAATAATTCAATAAAACAAGTTCAAGGATAAATTTTAAAGATTTATAATTTAATTTATCCAGAAATCAATAATGTCCAAATTGTCAACATGATACTACTTTGTAGAGTAAAATTCAATAATGCTCAGAAGAATATTTCCATGAAAAGATATTGGATGAAGCGCAAATATTAAGGATATTCCACTAATTTCATGGAGTATAGAAGCCAAAACTTTAACCATCTGAGTATAATAGAATATATGAAACTGCAAATGGATTTTTACCCGCCGTGCGGTAATCCATATAGATAGATCATTTCCACAATTTAATAAGGAATGAATATGAAGGATCATTCACCAGGCATGTGATAATCCACATAGACAGGTAATTAGAATAGAATAATAAAGAATGGAATAACAGAAGAATTCACCATGCATGCGATAGACAAAGATGCATAAAAGTTATTGCAACGAATAATAAATAATGGAACTGTGTCATGCGTAATCCGATGCATGGGATATTCCAAACGTAATAATAAAGAATGAAACTGTGTCATGCGTAATCTTGACCAAGCAGGATATTCCAATGAGAATAATAAAGAATGGAACTAGGTCATGCGTAATCAAGACCCCCATGAGTTATTCCAATAGAATAATAAAGAATGGAATATGAGAAGAATTTCACCATGTATGCAGATTTATGCATGATGCATTATTCTAACATAATAATAAAGAATGGAATAACAAAAGAATTTCACCATGTATACGGTAGTCGCGTATACTGAGTTATTCCAATGAATAATAAGGAATGGAATAACAATAGCTCTCTTCATGAATCTGAAAGAAATAATACCCCTTACCTTAGAAAGAAGGCGGATACTTGGAGTAGAGAGTATGAGACTTCTCTTCTTCTTCTCTCTATAATTTCTCTCTATAATAATTGCTCTATAGCTTTAGTGAATTGGTGAGAAATGAAAGAAGAATGAGCTTCTATATATAGGAAAATATAGTTTCGATAATTGCACGTTTTGGGGCTCAAAATATTACAGTATAATACCTTCCTCTTTTCCTTCATTTTTAATTTAGTCCTGCAAGTATTATCAAACTTGCACAACCTCCCCTAATAGTAAATCATGTGAATCAATAGTAAATCATGTGAATCAATAGTTCTAGACATGTGAAAATACGAATTATAGTACAGTACCTCCATCTATACCTTCATTTTTAACTTAGTCATGCAAGTATTATCAATCTTGCACCAACTCCCTTAATAGTACAAGAATGTGAATCAATAGTACACACATGTGAACAAATAGTTATAATCATGTAAATCAATAGCAATTAATTGCTCATTTATCCTGTTAATTACCCGATTGGTCAATATAACCTCCAGACATCAATTATTATTGAAATAAATGTCGATTTTCACTAACACTAATAATTCCAACTCAATGGAACTATCAAATTCATCTTTAATCAACACAAACTTATTCATCATTAATATTATAACTCACAATATTTAACAACGGTCATTCCCGTGGAAAGGGGCTTTAGTTAAGGTTTCTCTCCTATTGGTTGATTAGATTATCTAACCTCTCCTTGATAGAATTTCTAGACATTGTCAATATTGCAATTTAATAATATGAAAAACTTTATTGTCTCAATTATTGATTTAATAATATATCATATTATGCAGATGATACTTTGACAATAATTGAATCAATAATATGAGAGATATGATGCAGCAATTACTGTAGCAAAAATTTAGTATAACTTAGTGACTTCTTATGTAAGCATCAATAATCAATACCGTGTGCTACAATGCAACAACCGCGCCAGACATCGCACTTTTACTACCAGGTAGTTCAACAGTTTTAACGGTAACACTTTCGTTGTTATTTTTATAAAAAGATAATTCTGTCATTTTCTTACTACCACAATTCTTCCGTTGTGGGGTTCACCAATGATTGTGCCGTTGTACGAATATTCCCTATTAAAACGAATATTCCCCGACCAATCAAATATTATATAACAACTTGCTTACTTTGCAAAATTTATAAATATTACACACAACTATAACATTATATCAAAACCACACCATAATATTCAAAAAAATATTTCGAGAAATTTAAATCTTTATTCATAAAATTTGGGGTCTCACAATCCGTATGTGGATTTCGGACATTTTCTGTTTGGAATTTGGAAAAACTTTCTTCTGCAAAGTTGTAGAAAATTTGATTTCCTATGGAATGGACATAAATTTGTATTTTTCTGATAAAAGGGCTATTTATTATGAATTGTTGAAGTTTTAGAAATTAAATATTTTTATTAAAATTATAGGCGGGACCCACTTTTGTTTTTGAAAACATGTGGGATGAAAATTTTTCCAAGATGACTGGCTTTGATGTTTCAAAAGAGGTGGGCGTAGAAAAGAAGAAAAGAAATAATATTATTTTATTATTTTAGTCTCCTTTGGTGTTCTAGCATTTTCCTATAAATAGGTGCTTAGGTTAGAATTGAAAATCACACCCCAGAAACATAAGTTTTCTCTTTATATATTATCGAGCGTATTTTTGTGAGTATTTAAATACTTTGAGAGTTGCTATTCAGTACAAGTCTCCTTCGGCTTTACATCCGATATTCCGATCAGAAGGACTGTTATTTTGAGGTAAGAGATGTTATTTTCTTTGTAAATGATATTATTTTCTTCAATATCATTATGCCGAAATATTGCTATAAATTTATTATGGAATTTCTACCTTTTTGTGTCGGGGTTACTATTCACAAATACGACACTATTCACCAAAAAATGAAATTTTCTCTTCTTTGTCCCAGATGTCTATTATGGTTACTATCTTTGATTGTATCCATGTTTTGATCTTCATTCTTGAATTTTACTCCATTATGGTTTATTATGGAGTATTTTTAAATTTGAATTATCTAAAGTATGAATCTCTAATCTTTGTCCTTTTATCTTACTGGATTCGTTCTCTAAAATATTTTTCATCATCCTCAGTCTTTAATGGTGATACTTGATGCATATCTTTGGCTTGTAGTGCAAAGATGAATGATTACCTGATGAATATCTTTGGCCCGTAGTGCAAAGATGAACATGTGTTGAGATGAAAATAACCAACTGGTGATACAAATGAATATCTTTGGCCTGTAGTGTAAAGATGAATATTTAATTCAAGATATATATTGATTGTTGTTACAGGGATAAAATATTGATGATGGAATTTTAAATCTTAGAAGATAGTAGAACTCATTCTCTACTTGACTCTTCTAATGGATTGTTGTTTCGCTGCAGTTGTTGATCTAAAACATGTTGTGTATTATATTCTATCAGATGTTTCCCTGTTGAGGACTAATGATAATTTGTTGTATATTATCTTAGTCATAATATTCTTTATTGGGCTAGTTGAGCTCACCCTTTTTCTTTTTGTTCCATTTTTCTTCTCAGGAGGTGAGAATTTAGCAGGAACTAGCCGGGGTATGGAGTGATGATTCAAGATAGTTGTTTTAGTAGTCCTCACTATTTTGTAAAATAGTGCATCAATAATTGTAATGAGTACTTATTTGAGTGTGGATATTGTCTAGAAGATAATATTTTTATTTAAACTTACAGTTTATGTGTTGTTATATTTTGCACGACAATAGTATTAATGAAGTTGTAGTTTTTTTTTTTCTGTACCATGTATTTGGCGACTCAGAATGGGTGATGTATACCTATTTTGGGGGTGTCACAATTAGTATCAGAGCTTAGGGATATGGTCTCTGGCGGAGATCGGGGAATAAAAGTAAGAGGGGAGAGATGAGTAAATCCTTTGCTGGTGTGTCCTACCTAAGATTATTTGTTGGTTGGTCATAATATAGGGATATTATGTGATATGTTAATTTATTTAATTAACCCTTGTTTTATGGCAGCATTTAAGAATGTAGTGTATGAGACTGTGGAAACACCTTTAGTCACCAATCAGGAGAACGTGCAAGAGGAAGGCAATATTCCTCCTGTAAACAACACTACAGAACAAATGATGAATGATGGGATGTTTAGAAACTTTTTGCAGTTCATGAAAAATCAGACGAGGGAGACTCGTGTACAAAATACGGGTGGAAATGATAACAACGCATGGTTTGTCACGGCTAAGCAATTCAAAGAGTTGGGACCACCACAATTCTGGGGAAAGCCGGATCCGATTAAGGCTGAAACATGGGTTAAGCAAATTACCAAGATATTTGATGTCTTGGGATGTACGGAGGAACAAAAGGTTCCATTCGCCACCTTTATATTCCGTGGTGAGGCATATTACTAGTGGGAATCTGTGAAGCATACCTAGCCTGCCGCACTAAATATGTCTTTGCAAACATTTCAGAAACTGTTTAATGAGAAGTACTTTCTTGAAAGTATTCGTCACATGAAGGAGGTAGAGTTCATCAAGTTGGAGCAAAACAATATGAACGTGTCGCAGTAAGAAGCTAAGTTTGTCGAGTTGTCCCAATTTGCATCCCATTTGGTTTATAATGAGGAGAGAATGACGCGAATGTTTCTGCGAGGTTTGAAACCCGAAATACGTTAATACCTCATTTCTCACAAACTTTGTTTATATTCAGATGTTGTGAATAGGGCTCAGTTATTGGATTGCGATAATGAGTCAGCTCAACCGAAGAATAATGACCAACAACTCGATGATAATCGTACCGGTGGCAACGGTCATCGGAACAATGATAACCATCGTGGAGGAAATTATCATGCCAAAAATGGTAACCACTTCGGTGGTAATCATGGCCAAGATAATAGAAGAAATAATTCAAGTGGAAATTTCAAGAAGAGAAGATTTAATGATGACGGGAAGATGTCGTGACTGAACACCAAAGACTAGCGACAAATTTTAGGGAGGAGAAACGATGGCCAGGTTAGATGCTACTGAGATCACGGAGAGGAGGGACATATAAGTCCAAACTGTTCACAGCCATCCAAGGTATGTTTTAGTTGTGGAAAAGACGGTCACATAGCTCGATTTTATCCTGTAGCAAAATCAAGTCTAGCTTGGACGGTGGCACCAAAGGCGGATACAGACAAAACAAAATCAGCAATTTCTGGAAGAGCTTTGTCGTGACTGCCCAAAACGCGAGGAACTCGAACGAAGGTATCACGGGTTAGTTAATTATAAATTCTTTCAAAGTCTATACCTTATTAGATACTGGTTCTACCCATTCTTTTATCTCTCCTACTTGTGCTCAACGTTTAAACTTGACTCCGGAGAAATTGGACTTTGACTTATCTGTGGAAACTCCGTTAGGAGAAACTTTCGTTACATCCACTGTTTATAAATTTTATTTGATTCAAATTGGTACCATAACATTACCTGTTGATCTTATCTCTTTAAAGATACTTGCTTTTGATGTGATTTTAGGAATTGATTGGTTAACCACTCATCATGCCAAAATTGATTGTTTTCATAAGGTTGTTAGTTTTCATATTCCTAACCAACCTGTTATGCGAATTCAAGCAAACAAACCACTAAAGTCAATCATGTCATAAAGCCATTCGTTTATTAAAAAATGGATGTCAAACTTTCTTAGCCCATGTTATGGACTTGAACAAAAAATACGTCAGATTTGAATAATATTTCTATTGTTAGTAAATCTCCTCACGTATTTCCTGAAGAACTTCCTGGTGTGCCCCCATAGTGTGATATTGAATTTTGTATTGACTTTGAACCCGATACAAAACCCATTTTCAAAAATCCATATCAAATGGCTCCTATTGAACTTCAAGAGTTAAAAACCCAACTACAGGAGCCGGTACCCGAACCTATATCTGGTAACTTCCTTTGTGGAATGCACCAAAGCCAGACTCTCCGTAGGGGACGTCATATTCATGCGGTGGTAAACTAATAGGTGCCCTTATTACGTGCTATCCAAGATTGGGATATGAGTCACAGTTGAGAGCAACCTAAGTCAGTAATCGAAATATCTAGCTTTCTAGGCTTAGCTGGTTACTATCAGAGATTCGTGGAAGGATTTTCTCAAATCACTACTCCATTAACTCAGCTGACTCGAAAAGATACAAAATTTAAATTGAGCGAGGAATGTGAGAAAAGCTTCCAAGAACTCAAGAAGAGACTCATTTCGGCACCTGTTCTTACCATACCATCCTGGAAAAGCAAACGTGGTAGCTGACGCATTGAGTAGAAGATTGTATGCGAGTACGAGTGCGATATTGTCGAACACAAAGACCTATTTTGTATAATTTATAAACGATAAAGATAGAGTTAAAGACTCTAGGGACCCACGTGATGATGTCAAATATACGAGTAAAACCGACTTTAATCGATAAATTTAAAGATTCTCAAGCTACAGACCTGGAGCTAATGAATATGAAGAAGAAGATGCAAGAAGTCGTTATTCCAAAAACGAGAATCGGCGATGTGAGGAAAGCTCAAACCTTCGATTTATTAGTCCATTTGAAAGCCTCGATCGAGTAAGAACTGTGGCCTATAGACTCGCTTGACCACCAAGTATGTCTCGTGTTCATAACGTGTTTCACATATCCATGCTACATAAATATATGAAAGATTTGAACCACATTATTGAGTTAGAACCAGACGAGATAGCCGAAGATTTAACATACGAGGAGATACCTATTAAGATCTTGGATAGGAAAGAGCATGTCCTACGCACCAAGATTATACCACAAGTTAAAGTTTTGTGGAGGAACCATGCTATTGAGGAAATAACCTGGGAGTTGGAATCGGAAATGAAAACAAGGTATCCTCACCTTTTCAAAACACCAGGTACGTTGTGACACCCCTAAATTCGGGTACTTCTAATTTCGCAGGATTTGGTGTTCACTATACAAATATCATCTATCTATCTACCCATAAATAAAAGTAAACCATGAAATAGATAGAATTAAATAAATAAATCTCCCCTTGGGGTTACATCATCTGCATAAAAATACAATCCCATGTCACTCTAACCTTAACATCTGTGCGGAATCATAAACAATAACAAGTCTTAAATAACATCAAGTCTAAATATCATTACATAACCACATAAATACCAAGTCTTCATTACTTGCTAATCTTGCCCTTGCCTTTACTAGTGGAAGGCTCATCTGATCTTTCGTTCTTAACTGCAATGTTATTATTACGCAAGAGTGAGCACGATTGCCCACAAGTATAACAATATAATAATGAAATAATAACATGCGAATAAATCAAAGACTTCTGAAACATGAAAACTAAGCTTTTGAATCAAGAATGAATAACAAGAAGCAAAAGAAATTCTGAGGGTCACAAGACCTTGAACTATGTCCTAGGTTATCAAGTGTTTATACTTGAAACCTTAATAGTCATAAGACTATGGACTCTTCTTCTCGTACTTAGGGGGATCAGCCCTTAGTACCATACTGTGCACAATATCTTAACGCTAACGCATAAGTAATCCCCTATAAAGGGTTGTTCATCTTAGTTTGACATTAGAGTCCGCACCAATGGAAGTTTGGTTTGGATAATTTATCGAGGGTTCTGAAATTTAGAACGCTCATCAACTATGGACTAGTCAAATCATGAAGGGTTCACTAGTCTAACAAGATTCAACAATAACTGATATTTAACTCGAATAACAATCTCAAGAGATATACAATAGAATAATTATTATATAACAGCATCATACTTTGAAAGATTAATATACTTATAACATACAAAATGGACTTGATCAATAATAACGAGAATTTGCTCGATGTAAAGAGATAACTTATAACTCATATAATGATAACGAGTAGGGTTAGGAAACTTGCCTCGTGCGTAGATTACACTTTAATTATACTCGTTCCTTGATTTAATCCTACATATCATTTACGTTCAGAATACCAGTCAATTATAACGTAACTAATCATTGCAAATTCATTCTTTTTGTCTAACTCGACTTAGTCAACTACTACACTCCTTGTCACATAATTTACACTTCATGAATAATAAGCTAACTATGCATTCAATCATTTAAATTACACATAGATGTGTTTTTGACATGTTAAGAATTTATTTTAACACCTCAATATATATCTAACATGTTTTTATGTTCATTAGATTGACTTGCTGGAAAAATTTAAAATTCATTTCTGGACTATTCGCTGAAAGTGGCGCCTTGAGCCTTTGTTAAGCCTATTCTTGGCAGCTTCTTGCGGCGTGGTGCCACTGACTTGAGACTTGGCGTTGTGGTAGGCGGTGGTATTGCTGGCCATGAAGTTTTAGGCCTAGAGTTAGCGCATGACAGTATGAAACTCCGTTTTAAATTTCTAGTTCGCGAAGAACACAGAATCAGGCGAATTTATCATTACATAGTCATTAAATTCATCAAATTAAACATACCCACATGCTAGAATTCATACATAATCATTACCCAACCTTTATAGAATGATTTTAACCAATTAAAACACATAAACACAGAATTAAAACATGCAATTTTCACTGTTCTTGATGTTCTTGAAGGTTTTGAACACAAAACATAAAAATTACCACTACGGATTCGTTATAACACCAAATCCATCCATTCAAATTTTGTTTTCTTAGTTTTAGCATGCATAATTATATACAAGTGGGAATTTTACAAAACAATTTATGTTTGACATATTAAATTCACGTATAAGGGCCATATGGCCATATTTCTATACTCTATAAATTTTGAGGCCATAACATACGTTGTAATTATAATATTATGAAACTTATGATATTGGAATCTATAATATATAGTAATGCATGCTATGCTACCATATCATCACCTATATTCTCATAACAATACCATTTACAAATTATAGAGACAGAAACTTGAAAGCCAAATATTTTACAAAACTTAAACAACGTAAATAAACTGGGTTGAAGAATTTACCGAAAACGTAGATTAATAGGAGGTGAATTCCTTCTCAACTCTTCTTCAATCACACACTCACAATCTCCTCAACAATTATCAATTTTTCTCTCTGAATTCTCTAACTCTCAGGTTGAACACTTAATAAAAATACGTAAAACAAAACAGACTTAATTATTTATGCACACAGTTGAGGTCAGTTATTCCATACGTGGTTTAACTGCCCCCAACTCCTCATAAGGCCTCGTTTGGCTAGGAGACATGAATAACTCTTCTGATTATTTTCATTAATCTACTATACTATGTTTCAATAATGTCACATCCAATTAAATAATAAATCAGACATCTAGTTTAATTTATTTTAAATAACATATAATAATTTCTCATTAATTTACATAGTCGCATATTTAAATTTCTCATTTATTAATAATGTCAAATTATTAAATCTCTAATTAATTATTAAATTAATTAAAATAACTTTAGGCTTATTAAATGTTCCTTTTAATTAAATAAACTCACATAAATACATGCTTCGAATAATAAAAATTCTTCACATTAATTTAATAAATATAACACATATAATTAAATTAATCTACCACAATTTCATCAATTAATTATTTAGTCTAATAATTAATTTATCAAAAAATATTTATTCAATCCAATAAATATTAAAATTAAATTACAAAATCTCGGTTGTCACATACGTACGTCAATTTCGAGGATGAAATTTCATAAGGAGAGGAGGTTGTAAGACCCCAATTTTTTATAAATAAAATTGAATTCCTCTATTCATTATCTTGAAATAATAAGGAGTTAATTTGATATAATGTTTTGGTTATGGGTGAAATGTGCAAATTTTGCAAAAAAAAAAAAGTGGTTATAAAATATTCATTTTGTCAAGGGATATTCATTTGGTCGTGAAATATTCTTGCTGTCGGAGAATATTCGTACGACGGCACAGCCATTTGTTGGCCCTATAACGAATAACTTTCGGATGAAGAAAACGACAAGTTTGAGTTTTTATAAATAACGGCGTAATTGTTACCTTTAACTTCTTTGGAATACACGGTGGATAAAAATATGTAATGGCATGGTGGTTGCGCGATAGCACCGCAGTATTGCATAGTATTTTTGAATTATTGATTCTTATGTAAGAAGGCACTACTCAATAATTATTACAGTAATTACTGTTCAATATTTTATTTTATTGATTCAATAATTACTGTGTTGATATTTTATATTATTGTTGTTTCAATAATTGCCACTGCACAGTATTTCTCATTATCACATAAATAATTCATATTATTTGAATAATATTATTAGATAACATTATTGGCAATGTCTAGAAAGTTTTGTCAAGGAGAGGTTAGGTCATCTAAATACGCGCCAATAGGGAGAAATCCTTATCGGAAAGCCCCCTCTTTCCTGGGAACGGCTTGGTTGTCATTATTGTGATTTTGTAATATTATTTGTGAATAATTAATTATTGATTTATATGATAAGGAAATATTTATTTTATGTGGACATAAATGATGGATGGAAAAATATTTATTTTATGTGGATAAAATGAAGGAATTAATGTTGAGGTGTTTTATCAATATTTTGTTGAAATGGAGGTATTAAAAATCATCCGTATGTTGATTTTGGACATTTTCTGTTTGGAATTTAGAAAAATTTTCTGTTACAAAGTTGTAGAGAATTCGATTTCCTATGGAATGGACATAAAATTCGTATTTTTCTGATAAAAGGACAATTTATTATGAATTGTTGAAGTTTCATAAATTAAATATTTTTATTAAAATTATGGGTGGGACCCACTTTTGTTTTTGAAAACATGTGGGCTGAAATTTTTCCCAAGATGGTTGGCTTTGATATTTCAAAAGAGGTGGGCGTAGAAAAGAAGAAAAGAAATAATATTATTTTATTATTTTAGTCTCCTTTGGCGTTCTAGCATTTTCCTATAAATAGGTGCTTAGGTTAGAATTGAAAATCACACCAGAAACATAAGTTTTCTCTCTATATATTATCGAGCGTATTTTTGTGAGTATTTAAATACTTTGAGAGTTGCTATTCAGTACAAGTCTCCTTCGGCTTTACATCCGATATTCCGATTAGAAGGACTGTTATTTTGAGGTAAGATATGTTATTTTCTTTGTAAATGATATTATTTTCTTCAATATCATTATGCCGAATATTGCTATAAATTTATTATGGAATTTCTACCATTTTGTGTCGGGGTTACTATTCACAAATACGACATTATTCACCAAAAAATGAAATTTTCTCTTCTTTGTCCCAAATGTCTATTATGGTTACTATCTTTAATTGTATCCATGTTTTGATCTTCATTCTTGAATTTTACTCCATTATGGTTTATTATGGAGTATTTTAAATTTGAATTATCTAAAGTATGAATCTCTAATCTCTGTCCTTTTATCTTATTGGATTCGTTCTCTAAAATATTTTTGATCATCCTCAGTCTTTAATGGTGATACTTGATGAATATCTTTGGCCTGTAGTGCAAAGATGAATGATTACCTGATGAATATCTTTGGCCCGTAGTGCAAAGATAAACAGGTGTTGAGATGAACATGACCAATTGGTGATACAAATGAATATCTTTGGCCTGTAGCGCAAATATGAATATTTGATTCAAGATATTTATTGATTGTTATTAATTGGATAAAATATTGATGATGGACTTTTAAATCTTAGAGGATAGTAGAACTCATTCTCTACTTGACTCTTCAAATGGTTGTTTCCGTTGCAGTTATTGATCTAAAACTTGTTGTCTATTATATTCTATCAAATTTTTCCCTGTTGAGGACTAATGATAATTTGTTGTATATTATCTTAGTCATAATATTCTTTACTGGGCTAGTTGAGCTCACCCTTTTCCTTTTTGTTCCATTTTTCTTCTCAGGAGGTGAGAATTTAGCAAGAACTAGCCGGGGTATGGAGTGATGATTCAAGATAGTTGTTTTAGTAATCCTCACTATTTTGTAAAATAGTGCATCAATAGTTGTAATGAGGACTTATTTGAGTGTGGATATTGTCTAGAAGACAATATTTGTATTTAAACTCATAGTTTATGTGTTGTCGTATTTTGCACGACAATTGTATTAATGAAGTTGTA
Source organism: Panax quinquefolius (assembly GCA_020205615.1). Classification (NCBI taxonomy): domain Eukaryota; kingdom Viridiplantae; phylum Streptophyta; class Magnoliopsida; order Apiales; family Araliaceae; genus Panax; species Panax quinquefolius. The sequence continues at coordinate 81,943,281 of CM035159.1, read as the reverse complement.
GTTTTTTTTTCTGTAACATGTATTTGGCGATTTCGAGAATGGGTGATATATAACTATTTTGGGGCGTCACATTGATTATGTATATATATATATATATATATATATATATATATATATATATATATATATATATATATATATATTTATCGCTTTTATATATTTAAATTTACGATCCACCGTGGAGGTGCTTCTTGGTGGTTGATCATGTCAGATATATATATATATATATATATATATATATATATATATATATATATATATATATATATATATATATATATTTGCTTTCGTATAAATTGCGACATCATGTGAGCCTAGGAATCATGTGATCACAGATTCAGTCTATTTAGTCTAGATTCGGTTCCCGTGATGGACATTTTTCATTTATGGCGACTTGTAAATTATTCACGGTGTTCGAATTTCCTTAGATGGCTTTCATGCCCATGAGGAGTTCGGCACTGCTTTGTACATTATTTTTCTCAAAGATGCTTCGCATCTCAAAAATAAAAGCAATCAAGCCGAACACTTAATAAAAATGAAAGTGTAAAAGGTCTCACTTACTATTGAGCATAAGGGTTTGGAAAATCCTTTTATACAAAACATCACTGCTATATCTTATTTAAAATTGAATTTTTACACAAATTCAAAACCTGTGTATATAGGTAAGAACGAGGCCTTGCACTACTTACAAATAACTGCACATTGACCCACACACACACACACATTCATATAACAGTTTCTTGAAAAGTGGCGCTCACCATGGTAACACGGATGTCGGGGGGTGCCTAACACCTTCCCTCCGCATAATAAAGCCCCCGAACCCTAATGAATCTTGGTTTCACAGACCCATTTAGCAGTGTCACATCACTGGGTCAATGTGCAAACCTTTTTTAGGTTGCGTTGGTGCAACCATTTCAAAAGACCAACTGGTGACTCTTATAGTCCATTCGTCGACATATATATGTCGGACCTTTTCACAACTTATTTTTTCAAACAAATCTCACCTAACATGAGAACACCAAAGAACAAGAACAGAAAAGGGAGCAATAAAAATCCTGACGTCGACATGTGGTGACTCTACTGGGGACTCCAATAAGAGGGCTTAAGCCGCTACTACAAACTTTTCAAAATTGTTATATGCTTGTGTGTGGATGTTGCATTTACATTTTGATTAATGTTTACGAATGCATATATTTACTGCACTTAATGTTTTACACTATATCTACTTGTGATATTAGTGCTTCGCACATGTCATCATTTTCATAAACGGTGAGACACGTTGTATGTGAATGTATGTTGTGTGGTTCCTCCACCAGGAGGCTATCCTGTCGGTGTTTGATTACTGGACTCGTAGGGAGACTAATTCCAACGAGGCTCAAAAAAGGCACCACCCAGATTCGCTCCAGTTGAAAGACCGGATTAACTTTCCGTTAAGTAGATTGTGATGATCTGGGAACCTTCGTGCAAAAAAGTCGCGAGAGTAAACCTAAGATAGGTCAGCCTCTGATAAACCAAACGCGGAGGAAAGTCTCTTCATACTTTCCATTTTCAATTACTTGTAAGAACATTTACTTGTAATATAATTTCATGTTAATCTTATTGTAATGGGAAATATGTGCACATGCAAATTTAAATTAACATGCTATCCTGTATTACAAACAGCTAACATCCGTTTTGCAGGATAATTTTCCTAAAATGGATACATCACATATCATGTAAACATTTACATTATCCCTAAGACTAAACTACATAAGTTTTTGTAGGGAAACAATTGGGCATGTTACCCGCTCAAAATCCAAAAAGGCCACGAGCCTACAACCAATCATGTCTTCATCTAACCAGTCTAATCCCATTTCTCGTGAAGAATTTAATGGATTAAGTAACCAAATCACATATTTGGCTGTTCTGCATAAAGAACTATATCAGTCTACTCAGGGCCCAAAAATGGCCACACATACAGAATCCTCTGCACAGGGAGGAACCCAAGCTTCAGATAAAACAAATCCGAAACTTCAAGCTGGATACAACCAATAAAGACCCTGAAAACACCCATCTCATAAGATATTTAGACACCGGTGATATCAGTAAAAGAGTCCTTCAAATGGAAGAAACCATCCGTTCTCTCAAAGGGATTGGAGCACATGGGAGTGTTTCATATGTTGATCTTTGTATGTTCCCTGGTGTTCATTATCCAGAGAAGTTTAAAACTCCTGACTTTGAAAAGTAAGACGGGTTAGGGGATCCTTATACGTATTTGAAGGTGTTTATTGGAGAACTTGGATCTTATGCAGAAAATGAGAAGCTAAGAATGCAGCTCTTTCAAAAGAGTCTGATTGGAGAAGCCCGTTCATGGTATACCAGATTAGACAACTCAAAGATCCATAGCTAGGAGGAGTTAGCTCATGCATTCCTCACTCAGTACAGCTTCCAGTCTCAGATTGAAAGTAGTATGCACACAAGCCAATCATGTTTGATGATAAAGCATATACTTTGTAAAAATCTTATTCATTTATTAATAAAAAGTATTAATTTATTAAAGGCTTTTAATTATCTACATGATGCTATTTTAAAATATGTGATAAACCCATAGTTTTAAGCAATGCTTTTAGAATAATGATGATGATCATTCTAATGAGATCTAAATTCTTAGAAAGCTTAAAACTAAAATTGTTCCCAATTGTTAGATTACTAAATTGGGGATTAGTGAATCCGGATAGATTGGTACATACGTTGCTTGCTCATTGGATGAGGATGATTGATCTCATGATCATTTGTGTGGAGACACTAAAGCAAGTATGTAGGTGCTTATTAGAGAATAAGTTCTTTGAGCGTGGCTCGCTAAGGAATACCTAATGGAGTTTTACTTGCTGTCGATAGGAATTCTGTAGTGATAGTAGTACAAGTGATCCTTGGACTTAAGATCATCATAGTATCTTGTGTATGATGAGTTATACTTTGATTTATTCCTTAAGACTCTTAGGGTATATCAAAGGGTATGCTTGGGTATAATAAGTTGTACATGGAGATAATGTATGATCGATAAAGAATCTACCACTTCTAGTAAAGAAGAGAAATGTCCTATGTGATTCGATAAATGAAAACCCGGTAGTCCTTGGTTAAGGCGTAATGAAATTAGAAAGGAGTTTCTAATTTGCATTATTTGGAGTTGTGCATTTAAGAGTCGAAATACATATAATTAAATAAAATAAGACTTGATGGTAATTTCATGTCTTATATTTAATTGGGACATTGTATGGTGGAAGGCTTGAATCAGACGATAACTATTTACTCAAAGATCCTTTTATGATTAATGTTAAAATCTATATTATACGGAAAGTCGTTGATCATTTAGGGAGGCTTATTCCTATTGTAGAATAAATATTATTTATTTAAATAAATTAATATTTTAATTTATTTATTTAAATAAGATTAGAATTGTTCTAATTGATTTATTCACAATAGGTTTAATATGGAGAACATAAAGGGTCACATCATAAAAGAAAGAATAATTATTTAAGAAGTTAATGGCATAATCGTAATAATAAGTTAAGTATATTTAATTTAATCTATGGTGATACAATAAATTAAATAGCTTAATATTTATTATTTAATATTTTGGAAATATTAAATATAAATTAATAAGAGGAGTCTTATTATTATTATTACTATTATTATTATTTAATTCCTAAAGGAGTTTGGAAATTAATTAATAAAAGTATTTATAATAAGATTAGGAGGCTAATTAATTAAAAGTTTAATAAATTATTCCTAATAAGATTATGAGGCTAATTAATTAAAAGAGTTTAATTAATTAAAATAAAGTCCAATTCTTTAATTGTTAAGGAGGGTTGCCTACATCTATAAATAAGAGGAGTCTTATTATGGGTGAGGTGGTGGTTGACGTTTTCAAAAACACGTGAATACATAATTTCAATAGTTGAGAGAGTACACCCATTTCTATGAGAGATAGAAAAATTAGAGTTTTGTCAAACACCTATCTTCTTGAATTTTTGTTCTTCCTTGATGGATCACCTCTAGAGGCCAAACACTTGGGTGGCTAACGTTGATCAAAGGAAGGAACCAAACTCGGTGGATTCAAGATGAACGCGAAAAAGATTGGAGATGAACTTATACTTGAGGAAGCTCGGATCTTCAAGGGTATGATTCTTGTTCTTTCGTTTTCATTTAATTAATAATTGTGCATAAAGGGTTATCTGGGCATATGGTTTATAAAATTTTAAACTCTGATTTTTCACATTTCTGCTAAATTTGTGCAATTTGATTGCGTCCAAGAATATTACAAACCTAACAGTGGTATCAGAACCAAACCTTTATGCAAATTATTAATTATTCAGATTTGATATGTAAATTGATATGTGTTTAGAACAATTTAATTGACATAATTTTGTTGTATAAAAATATAAAAAAAAGAAAAAAGGAAATTATTTTAGAAATCGCAGTATTGTGATTTCACTGAATCCTGTTACTTCGCACGGTAATATATATAGTGATTATATATATGATTCACGTTATTTCCGTAATCATTCACCTAGGCCACGTTTTTTTTTTCAAAAAACAAAAAATTGCATATTCACGTGGTCACCATGATTATATATTGAGAAAATTTGATTATATGTCCATGATTATTCCTGTTTCACGTGGTTGTTAACATGGCTTGAATTTTTTTTTTTGAAAAGAAGCAATCAGTTTTCTAACGTGGTGAATCATTTGGATTATGTTACCTTGGTGAGAAGCACGTGAATGATCATTAGTATGATTATTTAAATATTATAATATATTATATTATAATATATTATATTCTTAATTATTTATAATTAAAATAAAATTTTATTTTAATCTTAAAATAAAAAGTTTATTTTAATATTAAAAATAAAAGGTTTATTTTGATTTTAAAAATGAATTTCATGCTAACTAATTAGAGTTGAAATTGGATAACTAATTGGAGTTGAAATTAGATTCCATATTTCCTTAAATAAAAGAGTTTATTTAGATATGAAATAAGATTTCATATTATTCAAAATAAAAGAGTTTTTTGTGAATAGGAAAGAGAATCCTAATTTCCTTAAATAAAGAAGTTTATTTAGATATGGAATAAGATTTCATATTATTCAATATAAAAGAGTTTATTTTTGAATAAGAAAGAGAATCTGCGTTTCCTTTAATAAATGATTTTTTTACCTTGGAATCGGATTCATAATTAATTAAAATAAAAGAGTTTATTTTGATTAAAGATTTTGATTAAAATAAAATAGTTTATTTTATTCAAAATTGGATAAATTAAAATAAAAGAGGTTTATTTTGATTTAAATTTGGATTAAAATAAAAGAGTTTATTTTGATTCAAAATTAGATTTTATACTAACTAAACTTGCCCATTAAATGATATCAATATATATATTGAATGTTTATTATTCATGAGATGAATGTTATTTATTGATGCATATGGTGATGCGTATGATAATAAATGGGATTGATTATAGACTATTGACCAATGTGATTGGATTTTATTTTAGTTGGATGTAAGAATGTATGGGTTTTATTAAATGAGGTATGCGTACCTCGTCTTCTCTAATTTTTCTTAATGTAAATTTTATCTCCCTCCTATGTACTTCCCCTTGACTGCTGATCAAGGTTTCTATTTATTTTAAATAGTTTTGTAATAGGAATAGTTAGAATTATTTTGAAGAATTGGAGATCAAGGATCAAGGAGCGCTTGAAGACCCGTTTGTAATGGAGCCCGGGTTTAAATGTAATAGTTATATTTAAATATTTATTCTTGCACCCCTAGGGTTTGACCTTTTGGTTCACTTGGTGGCTCTAGTGAACCAAACTAGAATAAAAATCCATAATCAATCCAGGTAGAATATAGTATTCTATATGTGCATGCTTATACTATATATATATATATATGTGTGTGTGTGTGTGTGTGTGTGTGTGTGTGCGTGCGCGCGCTAAACAAGGTGAGACAAATTAATAACAAACCCCTCAAATATTTTATATTAAGTCCTAAGCGTTCAAAGATATTTGAAATATCGAACGTCGCCTTCTAGCATGATAAAAAATAATAGAGTATCAATTAATTATTATAAGTTTGTTGTGTCACCACAAGGCTTATCTTAAATCTTTGAGATGTTGATTTTATCACATTTGATGCTTATAAAGAAAATTGAACAATATTGTTTTGTTGTGTCACCACAAGGATAATATTTTTCTTTTTTGAATATATGGAGTGCTAGGTTGGACTTAACTTAATTCATTTTAGTTCGGATGTGCACACACTTGACCATTATGATTTAAGAGGCAAAATACAAGGAGTTACATAGTTGATGTAATTGACAAGAGTTGTCTATCTATTTATTTATATATAGTTTGTTGTGTCACCACAAGGCTATCTCATGATCATTTGTGTGGAGACACTAAAGCAAATATGTACGTGCTTATTAGAGAATAAGTTCACTGAACGTGGCTCATTAAGGAATACCTAATGGAGTTTTACTTGCCTGTCAATAGGAATTCCTGTAGTGATAGTAGTACAAGTGATCCTTGGACTTGAGATCATCATAGTATCTTGTGTATGATGAGTTATACTTTGACTTATTCCTTAAGACTCTTAGGGTATATCAAAGGTTATGCTTGGGTATAATAAGTTATACATGGAGATAATGTATGATCAATAAAGAATCTACCACTTCTAGTAAAAGAAGAGAAATATCCTATGTGATTCGATAAATGACAACCCAGTAGTCCTTGGCCAAGGCAGAGTGAAATTAGAAGGATTTTCTAATTTGCATTATTTGGAGTTGTGCATTTAAGAGTCAAAATACATATAATTAAATAAAATAAGACTTGACAGTAATTCCATGTCTTATATTTAATTGGGACATTATATGGTGGAAGGCTTGAATTGTACGGTAACTATTTACTCAAATGTTCTTTTATGATTAATGTTAAAATCTATATTATCTGGAAAGTCGTTGATCGCTAGGGATGCTTATCCCTATTGTAGAATAAATATTATTTATTTAAATTAATTAATATTTAAATTTATTTATTTAAATAAGATTAGAATTGTTCTAATTGATTTATTCACAACCGGTTTAATATGGAGAACCTAAAGGGTCACACCATAAAAGGAAGAATAATTATTTAAGAAGTTAATGTCATAATCATAATAATAAGTTAAGTATATTTAATTTAATCTATGGTGATAGAATAAATTAAATAGCTTAATATTATTATTTAATATTTTGAAAATATTAAATATAAATTAATAAGAGGAGTCTTATTATTATTATTACTATTATTATTATTTAATTCCTAAAGGAGTTTGGAAATTAATTAATAAAAGTACTCTCGTTTATTCCTAATAAGATTAGGAGCCTAATTAATTAAAGGAGTTTAATTAATTAAAATAAAGTCCAATTCTTTAATTGTTAAGGAGGGTTGCCCACATCTATAAATAAGAGGAGTGTTATTATGGGTGAGGTGGTCGTTGACGTTTTCAAAAATACATGAATACGTAATTCCAATAGTTGGGAGAGTACACCCCTTTCTATGAGAGATAGAAAAACTAGGGTTTTGCCAAACACCAATCTTCTTAAATTTTTGTTCTTCCTTGGTGGATCACCTCTAGAGGCTAAACACTTGGGTGGCTAACGTTGATCAAAGGAAGGAACCAAACCCAGTGGATTCAAGATGAACGCGAAAAAGATTGGAGGTGAACTTGTTCTTTCTTTTTCGTTTAATTAATAATTGTGCATAAAGGGTGATCCGAGTATATGGTTTGCAAAATTTTAAACTATAATTTTCCACATTTCCGCTTAATTTGTGCAATTTGATTACATCTAAGAATATTACAAACCTAACACAGATGGCTCCAGACCGGTACCAGATTACCAAGGTCAAGAAATAGTCCAATGAGTCTTTCAGAGAGTATGCTCAAAGGTGGAGGTGCCTGGCTGCTTAAGTTATTCCTTCTATGACGGAGTCAGAAATGGTTATGAGCTTTATAGACATACAAGAAGCTCCTTTCTATGAGAGAGTCTTAGCTGGTATTGGTAAACCATTTTTTGAAATGATCAAACAAGGAGAGATGGCTGAGATGGGGTTGAAGTCAGGAAAGATTCAAGACCTAGCCACTCTTATAGCAGTTGTCGAGCACATCCAGTCCGGAACTTATGGAAACAACCCCCGGAGGGTCCATAAAAAGAAAGAGGAGGATGTTTCCTTGATACTACAAGGTCAGAAAGGTAATCAGAATATGCCTATCCAAAGGAGAAACTATTCTCATTTTCAAGCACAGTCTTCAAACCCTACATTTCCTAAAGGTGGAGAAGTAAAACGCACTTGAACGTTCACACCCTTAGGGGACTCGCTCGAGAATATCCTTACTCTTCTGACTACTCAGAAGAAAATCATAGATCTTCTTCCACCAGCCAACCCGAATGGGAAGGGTTTCAATGCTACTCGGAAGTGTGCTTATCATGCCGGGGCACCGTGACATGATACTCAGGATTGTTCGGCCTTAAAACATAAGATCCAAGATTTAATAGACAACGGTGAGATCGTGGTCACCAAGCCAGATCAACCTCATGTGCAAGACAACCCTCCTCCTCAACACAAAGAAGAAGAGGTCAATATGATTAATTGGAGCAGTGGACAGAGTTCCAATTTTAATGGTGAATCATCCCAGACCATCAAAGACGGTTTTGAAAAATGGGATTATGCAAAGTTCCAGTTTGTGATGAAACGAAAGATGAAAGCTCTCTATAAGCAAGTTGAGAAATTGGAAGAACTGGTGATCCATCAGCATCAAGTCATATGCCAATTAGTCAGCCAGGAGCATGCTAGTATCCTTCCTTTTGTTATGAATACTCCAACATCGCCTTCAAAAAATGAAACACTGGAGGACAAAGTTACGAAGAGAGCAAGTGCTAATGCCCATCAGGATTTTGCCAATAGAAGGGAATTTACATACCTGGGCCAACCTATGGAGGAGATATTTTAGATGCTGATCAATAAAGGAAGGATCACCTCCCTTCTACCTCCAATTAATCTATGTTCAAGACAATTCAACTCTGATGGATTTTGTCAATATTACTCACATTCTCACCGTCATAGCACAGAAGAATACAGGGCACTCCGCCACCTTATTCAGAACCTAATTGACAGTGGTGTCCTGCAACTGGTAGACGATGACACTGTGCTACTTGAGAGTGAGAATACATGTCCTACTAAATGGAAGGGATTAGTAGCAGTTATATCCGTTGAGGCTAATGGGACTATCAAACCATTCACAATACAAGCGATTCAACTCAAAGGTGTTGACAATCCGTTGAAAGTGGCTACACCAAAGCCAATTAGCTTACCATTTAGACCACAATATCCTGTTATCAGCTTACAAAAAGTTCCATAGAATTATGGAGAAGCTGAAGGATCCACGTCTCATACAACTGCTGCAGTGTCAAAGGAGAATCCATTGTATCTTCCCCAAAGGGTGATCAAGCTTCTGAAGTCAAATCAAAGGAAAAATTCCATGGAGAATGTAAGACCTCAAATTTTTAAATAAAAAGGAATTTCCTTTATTTATTATTTTGAAATAGTAAGGGTTGATTTGATTAATGTGGATAGTTAAGGGTTAAATATGCAAATATTTCAAAATAAGCAAGTGGTTATAAAATATTCATTATCGCTTGGAATATTCGTTTGGTCGTGGAATATTTGATCGCTTTAGAATATTCGTGAATATTAACAATGTGTGGGCCCCATAACTCTGAAAAAGCGATTGGATGAAGAAAACAACAAATATAAGTTGTTTTTAAATAATAGCGTAGTTAGTTGTTACAAGTATATATCGTTGGAATACCGGTGGTTAAAAACACACTAATACGCGTTGTTGAACAAAAGACGCAGATTGCACCAATTTTGATTCTTACGTAGAAGGCACTACTCAATAATGGTTACAAATTACATTCAAAGATTTTATCGAGTTAATAATTGTCGATTGATATTTTATATTATTGTTGTTTCAATAATTGTCATTACACAAGATCTTTCATTATCGAAGCAATAATTCATATTATCTGAATAATATTATTAGATAACATTATTGGCAATGTCTAGAAAGTTCTCATTAAGGAGAGGTTTGGTCACCTAATTGCGCTTGCCAAGAAGAAGAAATTCTTATCGAAAGCCCCTCTTTCCTGGAACCGCACGGTTGTCAATATTATGATTCGTAATATTATTTGTGAATAATTAATTATTGATTTATATGATGAGGAAAATATTGATTTTATGTGGATATAGATGGAGAAAATTTTTAAAATGACAATTGTTGAAAATTAATATTTTATCTTTTACGATAAAATAATTCATTTAAATATATTATTTTAATAATATATTAACGTTGATATTTTTACAACGTAATGTGGGATATATGAGTATACGAGAGGAAGAGTATTTTGTTGCAATAAATGTTTAAAACATGTTAAACATGTCGGTGGACCCCATTTATCGAATTGAAATTTGATTTAGCTTGTAAAATTGCCTGGTTTGTGATTTCGGTCAATTTCTGATTGGAATTTGGAAAACTTTCTTACGCAAAGTTGTAGAGAATTGAATTTCCTATAAAACTCGCGAGATTTGAATTTTCTGATGAAAGGACTATTTATTATGAATTATTGAAGTTCAAGTTCAAATAATTGATTTTTGGAAGTTTAAAATATTTAAAATTAGAAAAACATTTTTCTTATTTTTTCTAGAAGGTGGCATGTGTTTGATGGCTGAAATCAGATTCTAGACATGTGTAGAAAATAATATAATTATATTATTAATTTATTAAATTTTCGCTTTGGTGTTCTAAGCAAATTTCTATAAATAGGGTCTTTAGGTTAGAATTGAAAATCACAATTTAAACCCGATGTTTTTTCTCTCTATATTATCGAGTTTATTCTTGTGAGTATTTTGAGTATACTTTGAGTATTGCTATACGGTGCAAGTCCAAGTCATAGCCTATATCCTGTGTTTAAATTTAGGCATCGATCTTCGAGGTAAGGGATATTATTTTTTCAGTAATGATATTATTTCTTCAATATCATTATATCGAAATGTTGATCTGAAGTTTTTATCAAATTTGGAACTTTTTTATGTCTGGGGTTACTTATTCATGGGTTATTATTCATGAGTTACTATTCACGAGTTACTATTCATGAGTTACTATTCACGAGTTACTATTCACGAGTTACTATTCATGAGTTATTATTCACGAGTTACTATTCATGAGTACTATTCATGAAGCGTGAAGATGTTTTTGTGGAATTTCTATCTTTTGGTGTCTGAGTTACTATTCACGTGATACCTTTACACTATTCACGATATCTGAGACTATTCACGATACTTGGATTATTCATTTAGAAAATAAAATTTCTTCTTTTCGTCCAAAACATCTATTCGGATACTAACTCGATTGTATCCATGTTTTGATCATTCTTGAATTTTACACCACTATGATTATTTTTGAGGTATTTTTGGGCGTGGATAAAACCAAGTACGAATCCTTAATCCTTAATCCTTGTCATTTTGTTTCTTTGGATTCGTTTCTTAAAAATATTTTCATCATCCTCGATCTTAAATGATGATATTATTGAATATCTTTGGCCCGTAAGCAAAAGATGAATGATTTCTCGAAGAATATCTTTTGCCTGTAGAAAAAGATGAAGCAGTGTTGAGATGAACATGACCGATTGATTAATATCTTTGGCTCAGAGTGCAAAGATGAGCAGTGTTTAAATGAACATGACCAAGTCGATGAATATCTTTGGTTTCGTAGTGTAAAGATGAATATTTGATTCAGATGCATATTGATTGATGTTACTGTGGATAAAATATTGATGATGGATCGTTAAATTCATAGATTATAGTAGATTTCATTCTCTACGTAACTTTCTTCTAATTATTATTTATTTTCCGAATATTGATCCGAAACTTGTTGTCTATTGTATTCTATCAGATTTTCCTGTTGAAGACTAACGATAATTTATTGTATATTATCTTAGTCATAATATTCTTTCTTCGGGCTAGTTGAGCTCACCCTTTTCCTTGTTGTTCCATTTTCTTCTCGTGGAGGCGAGAATGTAGCGAGTACTAGTCGGGGGTATGGAATGAAGGTTCTAGAGAGTTGTTTAGTAGTCCTCACCATTTTTGTAAAATAATGAATCAATAATTATGATGGGGATTTATTTGCATGTGGATATTGTCTAGAAGACAATATTATATTTAAACTCATTAAGATATATTGTCGTATTTCACACGACATTTGTATTATTGAAGTTGTAGTTTGCTTTTTGTACCATGTATTTGGCGACTCAGAATGGGTGTTGTGTATACCTATTTTGGGGGCGTCACAGAGAAGATTGAAAAATTCCTCCGTACTATGGGCCATAATGAAGCCAATGTGGTTTTAAGCTTAAGAGAAACTCCACATCAAATTTCAATACTGGACTTGGTTTTCTCTTCCGAGGATCACCGGAAGATCTTGCTGAAGGTTTTGGAAGAAGCCTATTTGTCGAAATAAGTGGATGTGGAAAAATTCCAACATCTGGTTGATCACATTTTTAACAACAATGTGATATCTTTCACGGATGATAACATACCGCCTGAAGGGACTGGTCATTGCAAGCCATTGCACATTACGATTTTGTCCTCTGAGTACATGTTAGATGGAGTCTTGATAGATGGAGGTTTGTCTCTGAATATCTGTCCTTATGCCACTTTGTTCAAGATGAACTTCAATCTTAAATGGATCCGAAGTAGCCATACGGTTATTAAAGCTTTTGACGGATCCCACTGAAATTCAGTCAGAGAGATTGAACTGCTAATTGAGATTGGTCCCATATATTTCACGTGCTCAAGATAGATTCAAGATACAACCTGCTATTGGGGAGACCATGAATCCACATGGATGGATTGTTAGTTCCTGGAGGCACAATAAATATCTAGAAGGGGGGGGGGGGGTTAAATAGATAATTAAAAACTTTTCTTTTAAACTAGTTCGTATGATTATGATTAATGCACAGCGGAATGTGTATGTGATTAACCTTCTTTAAGATATCTTGAATTAATGAGAGTGAGGCAGTTATGACAGTTATAGTAGTTATAACAGTTATAGCAGTTATAATGGACATATTAGTTTTAAGTGGTTCAGAGCACTTAAAGCTCCTAATCCACTCTTCTACTCCTTGAGTAGGAAATACACTAAGGATGTCTGTTACACTTCTTGAATCTCATAGATTCCTTCTAGACCAGCAGTCTAGGCACTTCTTAGTTCACTTTTGAACTCTTTAAGTCTAGCAGACTTGGTTCTTTACAGTTCACTTAGAACTCTTCAAGTCCTTTAGACTTGGAACTTCTTACTTTAGTTGATTGGTTGTTATTGAGATCGTAATTGGTGCTACTCAGTTGCTATTAAGCACTTATTTGAAAGAACTGAGTAACTGAGCAAGCTTTCTCTTTTTCTTAGATCGTAGAGTTGAGCGTTGAGTGTTCTTGTACGTTTTTGTTCAATGCTTGCTTGTCTTTCTCATCTGTCTTTGTTTTGTATATATGTGATCTATTTAAATCTATCCGTTGAAGTCATCTGATGAACCATTAAATGCGTTTGACATTTTTAAGCTTTGATGGAGACTTCTCTGCATATCTTTTGAATTGCAATCCGCCCATCGACACAATGATCGCTTTCTTTCACCTAACACCTGAAAAGGTGTTTTCCTCTGCCCAATGGTCCTTTTCTTAGCTTCTTGAATATGCTTCTTTTGATCAATACTAAGGATATCTTTTGTACCGTTAAGATTGGTGAGAGCTTCAGCATTCAAAACCCATTCCACATTTGTTGGAATTTGTTTCCAAATAAGAGATGGGGCTCGACGCTTCTGACACAAGACAGATGATACTCTACGATGCATATCGTGGTGTCTTATCATATTTGTGCTTGGTCTTAATGGAACAATACAATTTCTTTTAATTGTTTTGCATACTACGATCTTCACTTGCTCGTTTTGTAGACTCTACATTTGAAAGCACACTACGATCTCAGAGTTAGCTTCGGTAAATGTCTGGACCGCTCTACGATTTTTGGAGAGGCCCTTCAAGGCAGATGCACTACGATCATTTCAGCACTACGATCCTGCCTTAGCTTCTGCATTTTGTTGATCAGCTGGATAGACTACGATTCTCTTCAAGGCCTATCTATTTCTTTCTAGTCATAGATCAACCTAACATTTTTGATCTCTTTATCTATACAAGTGAACATTAAAGGCTAAGATCAACCTAACAATTTTGATCTATCACTAAGTCCTTGTACATATATTCCCTGAAGGACTTTACATATAATTATGAGCATTTACTTTAAACATCAAATTAAAATATGCATTCTTCCAACAATCTCCCCCTATTTGATGTTGACATAACCAAGGAGATTTGTTGTCATGATTATTAAATTCTATATGCAGTTGCAACAAAGTAAATATGATTTAATATTTCAGTGAGCAGCTGAAATTTTTAGAGAATAAGCATGAATTTATTGATGTATGAAGATAGATATTACATTTGAGTTTGACTACATCAATAAGAGTTAAAATTCAACTTATCTCTATTTCTTTGGCCTTTTGCTTCTCGTAGGATTTGCATATTCCTCAGCTCTTCTTTTTCTGCTTGCTTCGTCTCTCCTAGCTAGATCTTCCAGCTCACTTGGACTTAGTCTTGGATTGTGATCATGCCTATTCATGAATGCAGGATCTCCAATTGGCATTCTTAGGCCTTTTGTTGTTACCTCATGAGATCTGGGAGAAGGCCTTTGACTACTTAATGGTTGAGCCATTAAAACTTCCTGCTGATCAATTTGTTGAGTCTGATGGCTGGATCGTGGAGTCTGTTGGTGGAATTTCCTTACAGGAGGATTTTATGAAGATTGAATTTGGGATTGACCTCTGCCCTTGCCTTGAACTCCTTTCCCTTTACTCTCCCCCTTTATGTCAGCATCAAGGGTTTGAATGTCTTCTGAGAGGTGAGACACTCCTTGGACAAGTTCATTGAGTTGACTCTGAGTTTGAGCAATGTCTTCTCGATTTTCGGTGATCAAAGCTTCAGATCGAGTTTCCGTTGTTGAAGAACGGCCAGTATGTTCTCAGTCTGTTGACCTTGGCTGACATAAAATTGTTGGAACTCTTTGACAGCAGTTTCCAGATTGAGGAAGCTCTCCATCATCAGTTTATTTTGAGCTTCTTGAGTGGACTACAAAACAAGAACAGCATCTCTGTGTCTTTTGGCTGCTAGAAAATGAATGTCATCCCTGTCCTTTATTCTCTGAATCATTTCCTTGATGATCTCTTTAAGCGTTTTAGAGAGCGTAGAGTTTAAGGAGCTTGGGAGATTATTTGCAGCATTGATCATTGTAGTTAATCTCATTTGAATGAGTTCAGTGTGTTCTTCAAGACTCTCATCGAGTTCCTTTATCACTTCCTTGGACATGGCTATCAAATCAGCTTTGGTGGGCAGCTCTGACAGAAGTTCATTGAGATGGGGAATTTGTGAAGGAGGTGGTGTGCTCTTGAATTGATCTTTCAATGAGTAGAAAGCAGGATCAAGGTTGAAGTATTCATTGTTGGATGAGGAGGGAATATCAGATGGAGGGGACTGTGTTTGGGTGTGTGTAGTAGGTGGCTCTACGATTTGGACTTGGGACTCTTTACTGGGGTTAGAGTCTGTAATCGAAGAGTTGCTGGGAGGTGGGAGCAGTGTAAAGTTTGTTATATTTGATTCATCAGTTACAGAATTTTGGGATTCTGCAACTGGAAATTGATTTAGTGGATGTAGAATTACTTCCAACCACCGTGGGAATTCATAAAATTGATGGAAGGAGGGTGATTACCTGGGAATCCATGAGCTAGCACAGAGATGGCTGGATATTCTTTGAAGCTCCAAAACATGTGATTCCAGGAGTTTAGAATTTGAGCTTGGTGGAAAGGCATCATGGGTAGATAGGAGAACAGTTGCTCATATTTAGCTTTTCTGTACCCATCTATTCCTATTGCTATGATCTCAACCTCGTCTTCTTCATCCTCTTCTCTGTTCTCATTTGAGGATTCCATTATATCAATAGCCTCATGATGTTCTTGTATTGGTTCTCCCTCTTTGTCTGCAGGAGCCTCTTCTTCTATCATGGGGATATTATGAGCCTCCCCTTAGTATGATCATCCTCTTGTACGATTAGTAGCTCCCCCTCAACTGGAGCATCTTCTTTAGGCATCTCCCCACGCTGGCATGCTCTTTGTGATCAAAATTTCAGGTGTTTCCCCCTCAGCTTGAGTTCTGTCCTTTTTACTTTCTTTGGACAGTTCCTGTTCAGCAGCCATCTCTTTGTCTTCCTTTTTAAGTACTCCTTCATTAACAAGGATATACTTCTTAACTAGTTTTCTTCTTATTTTTCTAGGTTGAGCCACAGCCTCAGGACTTTCTTGAACTTCAGTTTTGCCCTACTAATCAGCCAGAATGTTTGATTCAACTACTTCCTTGCTTGATGTATTTGGTCTGGTCTCTACGATCGGTAGAGACTCTACGATCGAAGAGATGGATGGCCTTTTTGATTTGTGGCTGATTTTATTCTTCTTCCACAGCTGAGAGATGGTAGCTCTATCTTCTTCTGCCTCAACCTACTGTTCCTTCCTTCTTAGGATCCTTAGAGTCTCAATGTCTGAGGACTCTACAGGCTTATCGGTAGTGGATCCTGAGGCTCTTCTATAGTTCTGGCTTTCATCTTTCTTTTCCCTTTGCTTTTTCTGACCAGAGCAATGGGTTCTTCTTTGTTAGCTTATTCTTCTTCTTCTTCAGCTTCTCTGACAGTTGACATATTTCCTGGCACTCCTGATTCCTTTATTTCACTAGTTCTACCACTGGATTTAGACATCATCCGCACATTTTTAGCTGGATTCCTTTTCCAGTTCTCGAATAGTTGTTGGGTCATTCGAAGGTTTGGATTAATGGCTTCTCCTTCATCGTCCTCAATTAAGTCACCTAGAGCAGAATGAAGAATGATACTTATAAATCACCCGTAGAGCATCTTTTGAGAGCTTTTTGACTTCTTTGAGTTGGTGATCCACTTCCCAATCCATTCAAGCAATAGAGCTCCATAGTTAAGTTGTATTCCATAACATATGGCAGTCACAAGCTTGAGTTGCACCTCATTTATTGAGTCATGACCAGAACTCTTGCAACATATACATTTTCCAACAATATCAGCTAAAAATTTATACCTCTGAGGAAACTCCTTCTTCTTGTATCCTTTTACAGAGGGGAATTTCTTGTGATGCATTCTTTTTAGTCCTTCATGGAAATATATGCCATCTATAAACGAGTACCCTTCAGATTTGAAACCTAGGGCTAGGTTGATATCTTCAGCCTTCAGCTTGATTTCCACATCCCTGACTTTCGTAGTGATGGCGTCATTTTCAAACATACCATTCCTGTAGAATTCTTTCACTAACTTGGGGTAGATCAATGTGTCTATACCCAAAGATTCTTCTAGACCCGCCTTCTTCAATAACAACAAAGTTTTGTGAAATTTGGGTTTAGTTGTTTTGAACTCGTCAAAGCAGAGTCTGTAGCCAGAGATGACGTTGGAAGCCGCCATTGAATTCTTTGCAGAGTGTATGGTTGATTGAGCTTTCTAGATAGTTTAGGGTTTCTTCTTGCAGAGATAAGGAGATGGATAAGCTTTTGAACTTCTGATTTCAAAAAGGGCGCCTTCAAATGGTACAAGTAACTTCCCTCTCTCCATTTTGCTTAGTGGGACAGGTGTCGAATTCTGCTTGGCTCTACGAATTTGACAGAGAGGGATTGTACTGAATTACCCTTGACTTTTTCTGGGCTAATATGTCCTTTGGACGGACTACGATCGTTGAGATGGTCCTTGGAATCGTCGAGTCTGTTCTATCATCATTGAGTTTGTTCAGCAATCATCGTGTCTGAGCTGCACTTGTAAAGTCTGAACTGTGATCGTCGAGTCTGACTAGCAATCGTAGAGTCTGATCAAGTCCTCGTTATGAACTTTTGACTTAGCATTCTTCTTGGTTTAAGGTAGCTCAGGAAGGGCCAACCTCTTGAATAAAACAAGGGTTAGGTTTGTCCCTGAGGAACTTATCAGAGAGATTGCTTTATTTTATACTTGATCATCATAGAGTTCTCCTTTGGTCTTGATGATGTAGCTTTGCTATCGTTGAGTCTGCAATGCGATCATTGAGTCCTCACTGCGATCGTTGTTATTTTATGATACTTCGGTTCTACGATCGTGGTCTTCCTTTGATCATGTCTATGATTTCGAACATAGCCTTTAAACCTGTATGGTTAGTACATACTAGAGCATATTTTTCATGGTTGTAAGTTAAGCATGCCTAGCTCACTTATTAACTTGTTAAATCTAGATTCATCTAGAGGCTTTGTAAAGACATCAGCAAGTTGATTTTCAGTAGGGATATATTGTAAAGATATAGTTCCATTCTGCACATGATCCCTAATTATGACGCCCCCAAATATAGGTATACATCACCTATTCCGAGTCACCAAATACATGTTACAAAATACAAATACAAACTTAATTATACAAACATCATGTAAAAATACAACAAAACATAGTTGGGAGTTTTTATAAGAATATTGTCATCTAGACAATATCCACACTCAAAGGAGTCCTCATTACATTTATTGTCACACTATTTAATAGAATAGTGAGGACTACTAATGCTATCATCTGGACCGTCACTCCATTCCCCGACTCATCCCAGCTATATTCTCTTTTCCTGAAGAGAACAGTGAAAGAAAGGGTGAGCTCTACTAGCCCAGTAAGAAATATTATGACTAAGATAATGCAGAATAAATTATCGTTAGCCTTCA
The DNA here is from genome assembly GCA_020205615.1 of Panax quinquefolius. Classification (NCBI taxonomy): domain Eukaryota; kingdom Viridiplantae; phylum Streptophyta; class Magnoliopsida; order Apiales; family Araliaceae; genus Panax; species Panax quinquefolius. Next base: position 81,924,322 of record CM035159.1, on the reverse strand, counting down.
ACGGTGTTAAACTGATACAATATAACAAACATCAAGTTTAACTGCAGTAGAACAAGCAATCCATTAGAAGAGTCAAGTAGAGAATAAAATCTACTATCTTCTATGATTTAAAAAGTTTATCATAAATTTTTATCAGCTGAGACTCAGCTTAATAAATAATCCACATCATCGAATCATCCCGCACCATGACCAAGGATATTCTTTAGTATCACGACCACGAATTATCCATGCACTATGGGCCAAGGATAATCGTGTTTTCATCAACGGTCATGATCATACCATAAAACAATTCGTCTTTGCACCCTTGGCCGAAGAGAATCCATAGCCATAATCATACCAAAAACTGTCCATCAATGCATTACGGGCCATTGAGGACTTTTTCCACATCATTTGTAACATTACGGTTATGATTATACCGAATAATCCCTGGTCATAATCATACCAAGTCCATTTATACACTACAGGCCACAGATGAGTTTCAACATAATATAAACATGAGGATGATGACAATGACATAATAATTCAATAAAACAAGTTCAAGAATTAATTTATTCAAGAACCAATAACGTCCAAATTATCAACATGATACTTCTTTGTAGAGTAAAATTCAAGAATGCTTAGAAGAATATTTCCATGAAAAGATACTGGATGAAGCGCAAATATCAAGGATATTCCACTAATTTCATGGAGTATAGAAGCTAAAACTTTAACCAACTGAGTATAATAGAATATATGAAACTACAAATAGATTTTCGCCGCCATGTGGTAATCCACTTAGACAGATCATTTCCACAATTTAATAAGGAATGAATACAAAGGATCATTCACCATGCATGTGATAATCCACATAGACAGGTTATTCCAACAAAATAATAAAGAATGGAATAACAAAGAAATCACCATGCATGCGATAGACCGCACAAACAGGTTATTCCAACAGAATAATAAAGAATGGAACCAGGTCATGCAGAACGCATGCATACATGATATTCAAGCGTAATAATAAATAACGGAACGGTCGTGCGTAAAAGCATGAAATGATATTCCAACAGAATAATAAATAATGGAACTAGGTCATGCGTAAAGCACAGACAGGATGTTCCAACAGAATAATAAATAATGGAACCAGGTCATGAGTAAAGCACAGACAGGATGTTCCAATAGAATGATAAATAATGGAATAACAAAAGACTTCACCAGGCATGCGATAGACCGCACAGACAAGTTATTCCAACAGAATAATAAATAATGGAACCAGGTCAGGCGTAATACGCACCGACAGGATATTCCAACAGAATAATAAAGAATGAAATAACAGAAGAATTTCACCATGTATGCGGTACTTGGCATAAACAGGTTATTCCAACATAATAATGAAGAATGGAATAACAGCTCTTACGAGTATTGAAAGAAAATAATTCTCATGAATACGAAAAAATAATACCCCTTACGGGTACAACAAATAATATCCCTTACCTTTGAAAGAAGAGTATTCCGACGGGTAGGGCGGGAATATACTTGAAGAAAACTTGCACTATCTTCTACGCTCAAAGCTTTCTTAAACTCTAAAGAAATACGCTCGAGATTACAGAAGAAAAACTCTCTCTATAGTTTCTCTCTCTAGAGTTTCAGTGAATTCGTAAGAAATAATGAAGGAATGAGCTTCTATTTATAGAAGAATGGACTGAATAGTAACTAATTCATGAACGGTCCAGATTGATTTACTTTTAATCGGACGATCCATATTGATTTAATAAAGTATTCTAATAAAACAAAATCTTTTAAATAAAATATAATATATTCTATTTATAATATAATAAAACGAATAACTTTATAAAAGTATTCTATTTTATATAAAAAGATTTTACTATGAAAAACACTATGCAGGCACTATGCTGACACTTATACGAGGCATTATACAAACACTATGCATAATAAAATATAATGTATTCTAATTATTGTCTAATAAAACAAATAACTTTATAAAAGTATTACATTTTTATATAAAAAGATTTTACATTTTATTACATTAATAATACCAATAAAACAAAATTTATATAATATATATATATATATATATAAACTTAGTGACTTCATAAAAAGACACCTCAATATAATTAACAACATTTATCATCATTATTATAATTCACAATATTAATCGATTAGGTCGTTCCCGGAAAGAAGGGCTTTCAATAAGGATTTTTCCCTATAGTGGCAGCAATTAGGTGGCCAAACCTCTCCTTGGCGAGAACTTCAGACATCGTTAATATTGCAAATAATAATATTAATAACTCTGTCATCTCAATTATTGATTTAATAATATATAAAATATCGACAATAATTGAATCAAATAATGTTAGATCTTTAATGCGCAATTCTTGTAGCAATAATTGAACAAAAGCGAGTGACTCTCACGTAAGCATCAATAATCAATGTAGTGTGCTACTATGCAACCACGCGTATTACTATACTTTTACTACCGAGTAGTTCAACAGTTTTAACGGTAAAACTTCTGCCCTTATTTTTATAAAAATATTTTTGTCGTTTTCTCAATCCAACAATAATTCCGTTGTGGGGTCCACCAATGATTGTACCGTCGTACGGATATTCCATGACAAAAAGAATATTCCCCAACCAATCGAATATTATACAACAACTTGCATACTTTTCAAAATTTATAAATATTACCCACAACTATAACATTATCTCAAATCCACACCATAATTTTGATATAAAATATTTTGAGAAAATAAATCTTTATTCATAAAATTTGGGATTTTACACTAATGAAGTGATATCTTATCTCTATATGCTTAGTCCTAGAATGCATGATAGGATTATGAGTTATAGCAATTGCACTTGTGTTATCACAGTGAATAGGAATGGATATAAATTCAAACCCATAATCTGCTAGTTGATTTTTCATCCATAAGATCTGAGCACAACAACTGCCTGCAGTAATGTATTCAACTTCTGCAGTTGAAGTAGACACTAAATTTTGCTTCTTGCTAAACTAGGACACAAGTCTGTTTCCTAGCAATTGACAGGTGCCACTGGTACTCTTTCTATCAATTTTGCAGCTTGCAAAATCAACATCTGTGTATCCTGTTAGCTCAAATGAGGACTCCTTGGGATACCAAAGCCCCAAAAATCCTCTTTATAGCAGATAAATGAGATTCTTTAGGACTAGCCTAAAATCTAGCACAAATGCATGTTGCAAACATTATATCTGGTCTACTGGCAGTTAGATATAAAAGAGAGCCAATCATACCTCTGTATTGAGTTATATTAATACTATTACCTTTTTCAACTTTGTCAAGCTTAGTTGCAAGAGCAATTGGGGATTTCATAGGAGAGGCTGACTCAATGCCATACTTCTCAAGTAAGTCTTTAATGTACTTGGCTTGGTTGATGAAGATTCCTTCATTAGTCTACTTTACTTGTAGTCCAAGGAAGAAGTTCAGCTCACCCATCATGCTCATTTCAAACTTTCTCTGCATAAGCTTGGAGAATCTCTTTCATAACTTTTCATCAGTAGATCCAAAGATAATATCATCAACATATATTTGAACTAATAAATCTTTGTCTTTGTGCTTTCTAAGAAATAGTGTGGTATCTACTCTACCTCTAGTGAATCCATTTTCAATAAGGAAGTTAGTTAGTGTTTCATACCATGCTCTAAGTGCTTGTTTAAGACCATATAAGGCTTTGTCTAATCTAAAGACATAATTAGGAAGAGATGGATTGATGAAACTTGGAGGCTGCTCTACATAGACTTCTTCTTGAAGTTCACCATTCAAGAATGCACTTTTGACATCCATCTGAAAGACCTTGAATTTTATGTGAGCAGCAAAGGTAAGAAATATTCTGATGACTTCTATTCTGGAAACAGGTGAAAATGTCTCATTGTAGTCAATGCCTTCTTCATGAGAGTAACCTTTGGCCACTAGTCTAGCCTTATTCCTGGTTATCACTCCATCTTCATCCATCTGTGTTTTGAAGACCCACTTGGTTCCAATGACAGGATGGTTTTTTGGTCTTGGAACAAATTTCCAAACTTTGTTTCTTTCGAACTGATTAAGTTCTTCCTGCATGGCCTCTATCCAGCTAGAGTCTTCCATAGCATCCTCAATTTTCTTTGGTTCCATTTGTGATAGGAAGCTTAGATAGAAGCATTCATTTTGGGTAGTAGCTCTTGTTTTGACTCTTGCATTCAGATCTCTAATGATTAGATCTTGAGTGTGATCTCTTGCCCATCTGCTTCCTGTTGAGACATCTGTTCTTATGTCTTCTTGTCTTAGATCTTCAAGATCTATTTCTTCTTCTTGGTGTGAAGGTTCATCGTCTGGTATAGGTCTCTCTATGATTTCATTTCCTTGCTCAACGATTTCACTGTCTGGTACTACGATTATAGTGTTGAGCTCGACGACCTTATTCGTAGTGTCTGAACTGTTGGTCGTAGTGTCTTGGGGCACTGTTTTGTCTAAATCTGTCTCATCAAAGATGATGTGAATTGAGATTTCAACACTCAGTGTCTTCTTGTTGAACACTCTATAGGCCTTACTGTCTATGGCATATCCTAGAAAGATTCCTTAAATCGATTTTGGTTGAAACTTTGTCAAATCATCGCTTTCCATTGTTGAGTATGTAGCATGATGCGGTAAAGAACACATGAAAGTAGCTAACACTTGACTTTCTTCCTTTCCATAGTTTATAAGGAGTCTTCTTAATCGTAGAGTGTATGAGTGATCTATTCTGAGTATAACATGCAATGTTGACCGCTTCGCTTGAAGTACTCGAGGCGAGATGATTCTTCGCTAGTAGAGTCCTTCCAGCCTCTAGTAATGACCTGTTCTTTCTCTCAGTAACTCTATTTTGTTGAGGAGTTCATGGAGCTGAGAAGTTGTGACTAATGCCATTGTCTTTGCAGAATTGGTCCATTTCCGAGAAGTCAAATTCTCTACCATGATCATTCCTTATAGCCTTGATTTTCTCTCCTTTCTCGTTCATCACAAGCTTGAACATCTTGATCAGCTGGGAACTTGTCTCATCTTTTGAGGTTAGAAAGAACACCCATGTAAATCTCGTGAAGTCATCGACTACAACCAGAGAGTATCTCTTTCCTCCAAGGCTCGTTGTTGGAATTGGCCCAAAAAGATCCATATATAGCAACTGCAAAGGCTTGTCAATTGAATTGACAGTTTTGCTCTTGAATGTGCTTTTGGTCTGTTTTCCAAGTTGACAGGCATTTCACGACCTTTCTTTAATGAAATTGAACTTGGGTAGGCCTGCAACTAGATCTTTTGAAGCTAATTTGGACAGGCTTTTGAAGTTGAGATGAGACAATCTTCGATGCCATAGCCAGCTCATTTCTTCAGATGCTTTAGCCAGAAAGCATATTGTCTCATCTGAGCTTAGTTTTCCAAGATTTATTGTGTAGACATTTCCTTCTCTTGTTCTGGTTAGCTTTACAGCAGATGTCTTCAGGTCTCGGACATGACATTGATTGTTGAGAAATGTTACTTGATGACCATTGTCATAGTGTTGGCTAATGCTTAGAAGATTATGTTGTAGTCCTTCCATATAGGTCACTTTGCTGAAGGATACCGCACCATTTCCCGCTGAGCCATAGCCTCTTGTCTTGTCAGAGCCATTATCTCCAAAGATGACCGAGGGACCCTCCTTCTCTATGTAGTTAGACAGAAGGGCTTTGTTTCCAGTAGAGACTATCTTTTCTAGAACCTCAATCTTGGAGGTTAGACTAGACTCTCTTTGTGCACTGAGCTCATTTGCTTGTCTCAAAAGCTTATTCTCAACTTCAAACTTTGAAAGAGAATTAGTACTAAGAAGGGCTATTTCCAGTTCTTCTTGAACTTTCTCTTTCTCCTTTTGAAGAAGTGAATAGTCTTTAGACAAAACTCTAAACCACTTCATGTATTGGTGTAGATTAGATGTTATGCTATGTAATGCAGTTCTAAGGTCATCAATATCTACATCAGGAGAGTTAAAGTCAAATACCTCATCGATACTTACTTCATGTATGTTGGAGTTCTATTTGTCCCTTGCATTTTTGGCCATCAGGCAGAGATTTGCTATTTGAGGATCTTCATCATCTCTAGATTCAAGAGTTGAGTCATTGTCTGAGTCACTCCACGATCCTCTAGCTATAAGGCCTTTGTCTTTCTTCTGTGGCCTTTTGTTGCCTCTGTATTCTTTCTTTGAATGAGATTTCTTCTTGAGTTCTTCTCTGAGAGGTTTGTTGCAATTGGCAATGAAGTGGCCCGGTTTCTTGCAATTGTAGCATAGGTCATTCATTTGCTCCTGGCTGCTGTAGTTGATGACTTTCTTTGGCTTGCTGGTTTTGCCTTGTCACATGAACCTTCTTAGTCTTTTCACTAGCATTGCAAGGTCCTCATCATCATTTTCATCGTAGTCAGAATCAACTTTAGTGCTGACTTTGGAGGCGTTATCAGTTGCTTTAAGGGCAATACTTTTATCCTTCTTCCTTCCTTCAGATAAGGTTTCTGCTCGTTGAGTTAGCTCCAGTTCGTATGTGAGAAGGTTGCCATACAACTGTTGAACAGTCATTTCATATAGATTTTTAGATTCTCTAATGACAGTGGTTTTGGCATCCCACTTGCTTGGTAAGGCTCTTATGAACTTTATGATTAGATCTTTGTTAGGATAGATCTTCCCATAGGCTCGTAGAGAGTTGAGTAGTACATTAAATCTTTTGTAGGTGGCAGTGACGTTCTCTCCTTGAACGTGAGCGAACATCTCATATTGCTGAGTCAAGAGAGATTGTTTGTTTTCTCTAACTTCTTCTGTTCCTTCATGCATAATGAGCAATGCTTCCCAAACTTCCTTTGCTGTTTTGTTGTTGACCACGCTTTCAAATAGATCATCTTCTAAAGATTGGAACAATATATTTTTGGCCTTTTTGTCGAGCTGGACAGCTCTCTTCTCGTTCTCTGTCCATTCTTCCTTGACCTTGATCTGTACTCTGTTTGGGTCATCTGTAGTTGGTGCAAGCTTTGTAGGAACATAGGGTCCATTCTGAATAGTTTCAAATAGATCTTCATCTATTGAATCCATGTAAGCTTGCATCCTAACCATCCAGTTAGCAAATTTATCTTTGTTGCACATAGGTGGCTTGCTGCCTCCTCCAGTCTTTGATTCGCTTGGTAAGTGTGCCATTGGATCTACTCAAGCTATGTAGGCTATATTATAGAACCTGCTCTGATACCAATTGTTAGTTCCCGGAGGCACAATAAATATCTAGAAGGGGGGTTGAATAGATAATTAAAAACTTTTCTTTTAAACTAGTTCGTATGATTGTGATTAATGTACAGCAAAATGAGTATGTGATAAACCTTCTTTGAGATATCTTGAATTAATGAGAGTGAGGCAGTTATGACAATTATAGCAGTTATAGCAGTTATAATGGACACAGTAGTTTTAAGTGGTTCAAAGCACTTAAAGCTCCTTATCCACTCTTCTACTCCTTGAGTAGGTAAACCACTAAAGATGTCTATTACAATTCTTGAATCTCATAGATTCCTTCTAGACCAGCAGTCTAGGCACTTCTTAGTTCACTCTTGAACTCTTCAAGTCCAACAGACTTGGTTCTTTACAGTTCACTTAGAACTCTTCAAGTCCTTCAGACTTAAAACTTCTTACTTCAGTTGATTGGTTGTTATTGAGATCGTAATTGGTGCTACTTAGTTGCTATTAAGCACTTGTTTGAAAGAACTGAGTAGCTGAGCAAGCTTTCTCTTTTTCTCAGATCGTAGAGTTGAGCGTTGAGTGTTCTTGTACGTTTTTGTTCAATGCTTGGTTGTCTTTCTCATCTATCTTTGTTCTGTATATATGTGATCTCTTAAAATATATCCGTTGAAGTCATCTGATGAGCTATTAAATGCGTTTGACATTTTTAAGCTTTGATGGAGACTTCTCTGCATATCTTTTGAATTGCAATCTGGCCCACTGACACAGCAGATTGCTTTCTCACCTAACACCTGAAAAGGTGTTTTCCTCTGCCCAATGGTCCTTTTCTTAGCTTCTTGAATACGTTTCTTTTGATCAATACTAAGGATATCTTTTGTATCATTGGGACTGCTGAGAACTTCAGCGTTCAAAACCCATTCCACATTTGTTGGAATTTGTTTCCAAATAAGAGATGTGGCTCGATGCTTTTGACACAAGACAGATGATACTCTACGATGCATATTGTGGTGTCTGATCATATTTGTGCTTGGTCTGAATGGAACACTACAATTTCTTTTAATAGTTTTGCATACTACGATCTTCACTTGGTCGTTTTGCAGACTCTACGTTTCGAAAGAACACTACGATCTTAGAGTTAGCTTCGGTAAATGTCTGGACCACTCTACGATTTCTGGAGAGGCCCTTCAAGATGATGCACTACGATCATTTCAGCACTACGATTCTGCCTTAGCTTCTGCATTCTGTTGATTAGCCGGATAGACTACGATTCTCTTCAAGGCCTATCTATTTCTTTCTAGTCATAGATCAACCTAACATTTTTTATCTCTTTATCTATACAAGTGAACATTAAAGGTTAAGATCAACCTAACAATTTTGATCTATCACTAAGTCCTTGTACATATATTCCATGAAGGACTTTACATATAATCATGAGCATTTACTTTAAACATCAAATCAAAATATGCATTCTTCTAACAGAGTCGTCCCTTCTACCCTTTATCAACAACTTAAGTACATTATCAACAATAGCCTCATCATTGTTAATGTTAAGCCGGAATGTCCTGAACAGGGTGACATACCACTCATCAGCTTCAATTTAGAAGTTGAGCCAGTCAGTTTTCGTACCTTGGAGGTGAGCAACAATCAGTACCATCCTATTAGGACGCCACCTCCCATACCCAAGATTTCTGTCGAAGTAATGGCATCTACTCAAGAAATGATGTCATTAGGTCATTATCCTGGACAAGGGCTGGGTAAAAATCATCAGGGCATTAATCGACCGATTCAAATGTCCAGTCAAATTGGGATAGTCGGACTAGGCTATTCTTCCAGTTCCAGTCACAGGAATCCTCATAAGCATAAACAAATTCCTTCACCTTTAGCCACACGGCGATTATCTCTACCTACAAATCCTGAGCCCATACAATCTCCAGTAAAGGTGCCAGCCAACGTAATGGCTATGTTATTTCCTAAACCGATATTGGTCAAAGGAAAAGAGGTCCTAGTTCTTGATCCCGAAGTGGAAGAGAAGGAACGGAGACGTAAGCAAGACATCGCCAGAATGATGTCTAATATATGCATCATTGTCCATGATGAGCATACAAATAGATACAACACTGACGATGATTGTCCAGAAATAATGGTCATCATTCGGGAAAAGGAGGACAATGACAGCCCCTCCATCACTGCAGTCCATCATAACTTTGCCCTCAACAATTGGAGCAACACTCCATGCATTGGTGGACAAGGGTAAAACGGTCAGAAAACCCCTCTGCCCTGTAGATATCAATAATTGCTTACTTTTCTATACAATATTAGCAGTTATTTTTTCAGTACATGCTAACTGTGACGCCCCAAAACAGGTATACATCACCCATCTTGGGTCGCCAGATACATGGTACATAAATCAAATACAAACTCAATAATACAACTGTCATGTAAAATATGACAAAACATAATCTGAGAGTTTTAACACGAATATTGTCTTCTAGACAATATTCACACTCAAACTCAATCTTATTACATTTATTATCACTCTATTTCATAGAATAGTGAGGACTACTAATGCTATCATCCGGACCGATCACTTGGTTCCCGACTAGTCCTCGCTACGTTCTCATTTCTCAAGAGAACAATGAAAGCAAAAGGGTGAGCTCAACTAGCCCAAGAAGAAATATTATGACTAAGATAATGTAATAAATTATCGTTAGCCTTCAACGGTGTTAAAGCGATACAATATAACAAACATCAAGTTTAAGCTGCGATGAGAACAAGCAATCCATTGAAGAGTCAAGTAGAGAATAAAATCTACTATCTTCTATGATTTAAAAAGTTTATCATAAATTTTATCACGAGAGACTTTTAATAAATAATCCACATCATCGAATCATCCCCGCACCATTTACCAAGGAGGATTCTTTAGTATCACGACCACGAATTATCCATGTACACTACGGCCAAGGATAATCGTGTTTTCATCAATTGTCATGATCATACCATAAAACAATTCATCTTTGCACCCTCGGGTAGAAGAGAATCCATAGCCATAATCATACCAAAAAGCGTCCCATCATTGCACTACAGCCAATGAGAATTTTTACCACATCATTTGTAACATTACGGCCATGATTATACCGAATAATCCCTGCTCATAATCATACCAAGTCCATCTATGCACTACAGGCCACAGATGACTTTCAACATAATATAAACATGAGGATGATGACAATGACATAATAATTCAATACAACAAGTTCAAGAATAAATTTTAAAGATTTATAAATTAATGTATCCATGAACCAATAACATCTAAATTGTCAACATGATACTGCTTTGTAGAGTAAAATTCAAGAATGCTCAGAAGAATATTTCCATGAAAAGATAGTGGATGAAGCACAAATATCAAGGATATTCCACTAATTTCATGTAGTATAGAAGTCAAAACTTTAACTAACTAAGTATAAGAGAATATATGAAACTGTAAATGGATTTTCGCCCACCATGCGGTAATCCACGTAGACAGATCATTTCCGTAATTTAATAAGGAATGAATACAAAGAATCATTCACCATGCATTTGGTAATCCACATAGACATGTTATTCCAACAGAATAATAAAGAATGGAATATCAGAAGAAATTCACTATGCATGTGGTAATCCACATTGACAGGTTATTCCAACAGAATAATAAAGAATGGAATAACAAAAGAATTCACCATGCATGCGATAGACCGCACAGACAGGTTGTTCTAATAGAATAATAAAGAATGGAACCAGGTCATGCGTAATATGCACAGACAGGATATTCCAACAGAATAATAAAGAACGGAACCAGGTCATGCGTAATCCGCACAGACAGGATATTTCAATAGAATAATAAATAATGGAACCAAGTCATGCGTAAACGCACAGACAGGATATTCCAACATAATAATAAATAATGGAACCAGGTCATGTGTAAATGCACAGACAGGATATTCCAGCAGAATAATAAATAATGGAATAATAGAAGAATTTCACCATGTATAAAGATTACTTGGCGTATGAAAGTTATTCCAACATTAATAATAAAGAATGGAATAACAGAAAATTTCACCAAGTATAGGGTAGTCCTCGTATACAGGTTATTCCAACAGAATAATAAAGAATGGAATAATAGAAGTTCTCTTCATGAATACGAAAGAAATAATACCCCTTACCTTAGAAAAAACAGGAATAGTGAGGTAGCATACTTCTCTTTTTCTTTTTCTCTATAATTTCTCTCTATAATAATTGCTCTATAGCTTGAGTGAATTGGTGAAGAATAATGAAGAAATTAGATTCTATTTATAGGAAAATATAGTTTTGATAATTGCACGTTTTGGGGCTAAGAATATTACAGTATAATACCTTCCTCTTTTCCTTTATTTTTAATTTAGCCCTGCAAGTATTATCAAACTTGCACCACCTCCCCTAATAGTAAGTCATGTGAATCAATAGTAAATCATGTGAATTAATAGTTCTAGACATGTGAAAATACTAATTACAGTATCGTACCTCCATCTATACCTCCATTTTTAACTTAGTCATGCAAGTATTATCAATCTTGCACCAACTCCCCTAATATTAACAAGAATGTGAATCAATAGTACACACATGTGAACAAATAGTTATAATCATGTGAATTAATAGCAATTATTTGCTCATTTATTCGATTAATTACCCGACTGGTCAGTATAACTTCCAGACATCAATTAATACCGAAATAAATGTCGATTTTCACTAACACTAATAATTCCAACACAATGGAACTATATATCAATTTCATCTTTAATCAACACGAACTTATTCATCATTAATATTATAACTCATAATATTTAACAACCAGGCCGTTCCCAGGAAAGAGGGGGCTTTCCGATAAGGATTTCTCTTTATTGGCGCGCAATTAGATGACCAAACCTCTCCTTGACAGAACTTCTAGACATTTTAAATATTGCAGTTTAATAATACGAATAACTTTGTCGTCTCAATTATTGATTTAATAACATAAAATGCAGATGATACTGTGACAATAATTGAATCAATAATATGCGAGATATGATGTAGCAATTACTGTAGCAATAATTGAGTGACTTCTCACGTAAGCATCAATAACCAATACTGTGTGTTACTATGCAACCACGCCAGACATCGTACTTTTTTACTACTGGGTAGTTCAACACTTTTAACAGTAAAACTTTCGCCGTTATTTTTATAAAAGATAATTCATCATTTTAAACGACGATAATACTTCCGTTGTGGGGTCCACTAATGAATGTGCCGTCGCATTTAATATTTCTGTTAAAATGAATATTCCCCGACCAATCGAATATTATATAACCACTTGCTTACTTTGCAAAATTTGTAAATATTACCCACAACTATAACATTATATCAAATCCACACCATAATATTCAAAAAAATATTTCAAGAAATTTAAATCTTTATTCATAAAATTTGGGGTCTCACAATTTTCCCTCCTTATGAAATTTCACCCTCAAAATTTATATACGTACCTGGTATGCCGAAGAGGTGAGGATACCTTGACTTCATTTCAGATTCTAACTCTTGAGGTATAACCTTTGAGTGTCGAATATGATTCTTCTTATCCAAGATTTTAACAAGTAACTCCTCATACGTTAAATCTTCTGCCATCTCGTCTAGTTTCAATTTAATAATGTGATTCGGGTCATCCACATATTTACGTAACATCGATATGTGAAAAACATTATGAACACGTGATATACTTGGCGATAAAACGAGTCTATAGGCCACAGTTCCTACTTAATCGAGGATTTCAAATGGGCCAATAAAATCGAGGGTTAAGATTTCCTCTCTTCATCGACTCTTGCTTCTAGAATAACGCCCTCTTGAACCTTCATCTTCGCATTCATTAGCTCCAAGTGTGTATCTTGAGCGGCCTTTAACTTTATCGGTTAAAGTCGATTCTATTCGTATATTCGTTATCTTCACGTGGGTCCCTAGAGTCTTTAACTCTATCTTCATCATTTATAAGTTATACGAAATGGGTTTTTATGTTAACAACATCGCACTCGTAAACGCATATGATCTTCTACTCAACACGTCAGCTACCACGTTCGCTTTCCCACGATGGTATTAAATGGTACGATCGAAATCTTCAACAGCTCGAGCCAACGTCTTTGGCGCATGTTACGTTCGTTCTAGGTGAAGAAATATTTGAGGGTTTTAGAAATGGGTTTTGTACTGGGGTCAATACAAAATTCGATTTCACGCTCTAGGGGTAGGCTAAGAAGTCTTCAAGAATACGTCAGGAAATTTATTAACAATAGAAATATCATTCAAAACTATGACCCTCATCCAAGACTTGGATAGTACGTCACATTGATACCTATCAACTTTCCATCGTCATTCACGATGTTGCCTACAGAAAGTCTGGCTTCGGTGCATTCCACACAAGGAAGTCACCAGCAAAAGTCTCAGGGCTCTTTACTTATGGCTTGATATGACAATGATTGACTTTAGTGGTTTGGTTGCTTGAATTTGCATAATAGGTTGGTTAAGAATATGAAAGCTAACAACCTTACGAAAAGCATGATGAGTAGTTAACCAATCGATTCCTAAAATCACATCAAAGGCAAGTATTTTCAAAGAGATAAGATCAACAGGTAACGTGAAAGTGTCGATTTGAATCAAACAAGATTTATAAATCAGTAGAGGTAACGAAGGTTTCTCCTAACAGAGTTTCAACAGATAAGTCAAAGTCTAATTTCTCCGGAGTCAAATTTAAACGTTGAGCGCAAATAGGAGAAATAAAAAAGTGGGTAGAACCGGTATCGAATAAAGTATAGACTTCACAAGAGTTTATGATTAACTTACCCGTAACAACCTCATATGGGTTCCTTGACAAACGCTCTCACTTAAACTCCCGGCTTTGACTTGTCTGGGACATCCTTTGGCGTCACTATCCCAGCTGGACTTCACTTCACCATACGATAAAATCGAGCTAGGTGACCTTCTCTTCCGCAATTAAAACACACTTTGGATTGCTGCGTACAGTTTGGACGGATGTGTCCCTCCTGTCCGCATTTGAAACATACGACCGGTGGTCGTTCTTCTTCCTTTGAAATGGTTGCTGGTGTCGACATCTTCACGTCATTATTGAACCTTCTCTTCTTGAAATTTCCACTTCTATTATCTTGGCCATGATTACCACCGAAGTGGTTACCATTCTTGGCATGATAATTTCCCCCACGATCGTTATCATTGTTCGATGGTCGTCACACCGGTACAATTATTATCGTGTTGTTGGTCGTTGCCTTTTGGTTGTGCTACCTCATTATCGTGCTCCAATAACTAAGCCATATTCACAACATCTGAATATAAAAAAAGTTTGTGAGAAATGAGGTATTGACGTATTTCGGGTTTCTAACCTCTTAGAAACATTCGCGTCATTCGCTCCTCATTATCTACCAAATGGGATGCAAACCGGGATAACTCCACAAACTTAGCCTCGTACTGCGACACAATTATATTATTTTGCTCCATCTTGATAAATTCCACCTCCTTCTTGTGACGAATACTTTTGGAAAAGTACTTGTCGTTGAACAATTCTTGGAACTTCTCCCAAGACATCTTGAGTGTGTTAGGCTGGGTACGTTTTATAGATTCCCACCAATGATCTGCTTCTTTATGCAACATAAAGGTGGTGAATGGAACCTTTTGCTCCTCTAAACATTCCAAGACATCAAATATCTTGGTGATCTGCTTTATCCACGTCTCTGCCTTAAGTGGTTCTGGCTTTCCCAAAAACTCCGGTGGTCCCAGCTCCTTTAACTGCTTAGCGGTGACCAACCGTGGGTTGCCATTGTTTCCTCCTGCATTATGACCAGGAGTCTTTCTCGTCTGGTGTTGCATGAATTCTAAAAAACTCCTAAACGTACCGCCGTTCGTCATTTGGTCAGTGTTGTTATTTATACGAGGATTATCGCCTTCCTGTTGCACATTATCCTAGGTATTGATCGTTGGAGACTCAACGGTCTCATGTGCTCCATTGCTATTCTCAACATTTTCAGGATGCCATTTTCAAACACTATCACAAAACAAGGGTTAATTAACATATCGCATATTATCCCTATACTCTGACCGACCAATTAAATACCAAATAAACTTAGGTAGGTCATACTAGCGAAAGAATTCCCCGTCTCTCCCTCCTAGTTCTTGTCTCACATCTCAGCCAGGGATCATATCCCTAAGCTTTGATACCAACTGTGACGCCCCCAAAACAGGTATACATCACTCATCTTGGGTCGCCAGATACATGGTACATAAATCAAATACAAACTTAATAATACAATTGTCGTGTAAAATACGACAAAACATAATCTGAGAGTTTTAACATGAATATTGTCTTCTAGACAATATCCACACTCAAATTCAATCTTATTACATTTATTATCACTCTATTTTATAGAATAGTGAGGACTACTAATGCTATCATCTGGACCGTCACTCCGTTTCCCCGACTAGTTCTTGCTACATTCTCATTTCCTGAAGAGAACAATGAAAGCAAAAGGGTGAGCTCAACTAGCCCAGTAAGAAATATTATGACTAAGATAATGCAGAATAAATTATCGTTAGCCTTCAACAGTGTTAAACTTATACAATATAATAAACATCAAGTTTAACTGTAGTAGAACAAGCAATCCATTAGAAGAGTCAAGTAGAGAATAAAATCTACTATCTTCTATGATTTAAAAAGTTTATCATAAATTTTTATCGCTGAGACTCAGCTTAATAAATAATCCACATCATCGAATCATCCCTGCACTACGACCAAGGATATTCTTTAGTATCACGACCACGAATTATCCATGCACTACGGGCCAAGGATAATCTTGTTTTCATCAACGGTCATAATCATGCCATAAAACAATTCGTCTTTGCACCCTTGGCCGAAGAGAATCCATAGCCATAATCATACCAAAAACTGTCCATCATTGCACTACGGGCCAATGAGGATTTTTACCACATCATTTGTAACATTACGGTCATGATTATACCGAATAATCCCTACTCATAATCATACCAAGTCCATCTATGCACTACAGGCCACAGATGACTTTCAACATTATATAAACATGAGGATGATGACAATGACATAATAATTCAATAAAACAAGTTCAAGAATAAATTTTAAAGATTTATAAATTAATTTATCAGGAACCAATAACGTCCAAATTGTCAACATGATACTGCTTTGTAGAGTAAAATTCAAGAATGCTCAGAAGAATATTTCCATGAAAAGATACTGGATGAAGCGCAAATATCAAGGATATTCCACTAATTTCATGTAATATAGAAGTCAAAGCTTTAACCAACTAAGTATAAGAGAATATATGAAACTGCAAATGGATTTTTACCCACCATGTGGTAATCCACATAGACAGATCATTTCCATAATTTAATAAGGAATGAATACAAAGGATCATTCACCATGCATGTGGTAATCCACATAGACAGGTTATTCCAAAAGAATAATAAAGAACGGAATAACAGAAGAATTCACCATGCATGTGGTAATCCACATAGACAGGTTATTCCAACAGAATAATAAAGAATGGAATAACAAAAGAATTCACCATGCATGCGATAGACCGCACAGACAGGTTATTCCAACAGAATAATAAAAAATAGAACCAGGTCATGCGTAATACGCACAGTCAGGATATTCCAACAGAATAATAAAGAACGGAACCAGGTCATCCGTAATCTTCACAGACAGGATATTCCAACAGAATAATAAATAATGGAACCAGGTCATGCATAAACGCACAGACAGGATATTCCAACAGAATAATAAATAATGGAATAATAGAAGAATTTCACCATGTATGCAGTACTTCGCATAGATAGGTTATTCCAACATAATAATAAAGAATGGAATAACAAAAGAATTTCACAAAGTATAGGGTAGTCCGCGTATACAGGTTATTCCAATAGAATAATAAATAATAGAATAACAGAAGTTCTCTTCATGAATACGAAAGAAATAATACCCCTTACCTTAGAAAAAAACTGGAATAGTGAGGTAGCATACTTCTCTTCTTCTTTCTCTCTATAATTTCTCTCTATAATAATTGCTCTATAGCTTGAGTGAATTGGTGAAGAATAATGAAGAAATGAGCTTCTATTTATAAGAACATATAGTTTCGATAATTACACGTTTTGGGGCTCAGAATATTACAATATAATACCTTCCTCTTTTCTTTTATTTTTAATTTAGCCCTGCAAGTATTATTAAACTTGCACCACCTCCCCTAATTGTAAATCATGTGAATCAATAGTTCTAGACATGTGAAAATATGAATTATAGTATAGTACCTCCATTTTTAACTTAGTCATGCAAGTATTATCAATCTTGCACCAACTACCCTAATAGTAACAAGAATGTGAATCAATAGTACACACATGTGAACAAATAGTTATAATTATGTGAATTAATAGCAATTAATTGCTCATTTATCCGATTAATTACCCGATCGGTCAAATTATAACTTCCGGACATCAATTAATACCGAAATAAATATCGATTTCCACTAACACTAATAATTCCAACACAATGGAACTATCAATTTCATCTTTAATCAATACGAACTTATTCATCATTAATATTATAACTCATAATATTTAACAACCAGGTCATTCCTAGGAAAGAGAGGGCTTTCCGATAAGGATTTCTCCTTATTGGCGTGTAATTAGATGACCAAACCTCTCCTTGACAGAACTTCTAGACATTATAAATATTGCAATTTAATAATATGAATAACTTTGTCGTCTCAATTATTGATTTAATAACATAAAATGCAGATGATACTGTGACAATAATTGAATCAATAATACGAGAGATATGATGCAGCAATTACTGTAGCAATAATTGAGTGACTTCTTAAGTAAGCATCAATAACCAATACCGTGTGCTACTATGCAATCACACGTATTACTATACTTTTACTATCGGGTAGTTCAACAGTTTTAACGGTAAAACTTCCGCCGTTATTTTTATAAAAAGATAATTCTGTTGTTTTCTAACTATGACAATACTTTTGTTGTGGGGTCCACCAATGATTGTGCCATTGTACGAATATTCCCTGTTAAAACGAATATTCCCCGACCAATCGAATATTATATAACCACTTGCTTACTTTGAAAAGTTTGTAAATATTACCCACAACTATAACATTATATCAAATCCACACCATAATATTCAAAAAAATATTTTAAGAAATTTAAATCTTTATTCATAAAATTTAGGGTCTTACAATCTCCCCTCCTTATGAAATTTCGCCCTCGAAATTTATATACGTACCTGGTATGCCGAAGAGGTGAGGATACCTTGACTTCATTTTAGATTCTAACTCTTGAGGTATAACCTTTGAGTGTCGAATATGATTATTCTTATCCAAGATTTTAACACGTAACTCCTCATACGTTAAATCTTCTGCCATCTCGTCTAGTTCCAATTTAATAATGTGATTCGGGTCGTCCACATATTTAAGTAACATAGATACGTGAAAAACGTTTTGAACACGCGACATACTTGGCGATAAAACGAGTCTATAGGCCACAGTTCCTACTTAATTGAGGATTTCAAATGGGCCAATAAAATCGAGGGTTTAAGATTTCCTCTCTTCATCGACTCTTGCTTCTAGAATAACGCCTTCTTGAACCTTCATCTTCACATTCATCAGCTCCGGGTGTGTAGCTTGAGCGGCCTTTAACTTTATCGGTTAAAGTCGATTCTATTCGTATATTCGTTATCTTCACGTGGGTCCCTAGAGTCTTTAACTCTATCTTCATCATTTTTAAGTTATAAAAAATGGGTATTTATGTTAACAACATCACACTCGTAAACGCATATGATCTTCTACTTAACGCGTCAGCTACCACGTTTGCTTTCCCACGATGGTATTGAATGGTACGATCGTAATTTTCAATAGCTCGAGCCAACGCCTTTGGTGCATGTTACGTTCATTCTAGGTGAAGAAATATTTGAGGGTTTTAGAAATGGGTTTTGTACTGGGGTCAATACAAAATTCGATTTCACGCTCTAGGGGTAGGCTAAGAAGTCTTCAAGAATACTTCAGGAAATTTATTAACAATAGAAATGCCATGGGCTGCATGCTGGGACAGAAAGACGATAGATGCCAAGAGCGAGCTATCTACTACCTCAGCAAAAGATTCAGCAGCAGTGAACACAAGTACACTTTGATTGAGAAAACTTGTTGTGCTTTAGCATGGGCTTCCATGAAGTTACAACATTACCTCCGTGGTCACACAACCCATCTCATATCCCGGATGGATCCTCTTAAGTACATATTCAGTAAACCCATGTTGAATTGTTGACTATCCAGATGGTAGTTGATCCTACAGCAATTTGACATCGTCTACGTGACGTAAAAGTGTATCAAAGGTCAAGGAATTGGGGATCAACTGGTCGCCACACCTTCAGGAGACTTCAAACCCTTAGAAACATACTTCCCTGATGAAGGGGTAATGGCAGTTCAGCAACACCATCAGTACGATACATGCCGTATGTGGAAAGTGTATTTCGATGGAGCTGTTAATTTAGAAGGTTATGAAGCTGGAGCAGTTCTAGTATCCGATACGGGGGAGTAGTATCCCGTCGCCGTCAAATTGCAGTTTATCTAGCACCAACAACACAGCCGAGTATGAAGGCTGTATCATGGGGCTAAAAATTTCCCAATCAATGGGCATCAGGCGGTTAACTACCTTTGGGGATTCGGAGTTGGTAATCAAGCAATCCACGAGAATCTATCAAACCGAAGAGCTACATTTACTGCCTTACCATCGATAAGTTTTACAGATGGCTTTGGAGTTCAAAGAGATCTCCTTTCTACACATTCCTCATAATAGGAATTACTTTGAGATGCGCTAGCAACTTTGGCCTCCTTCATTCACATACCTGACAAGGAAAACATGCCAAACATCACATTTTCTCTACAAAAGGCTCCAGCCTATGGGAACTATGACGGAGAAGTATCGGATGAGCTACCTCCCATCCAACACCCTTGGTATCAACACATCAAGGAGTACTTACGAGATGGATCTACACCCGCTGAGGCGAGCCTGACTGAAAGAAGGCGGATCCATCGACTTGCTATGAAATTTTACCTTAGCAGAGATGCACTTTACAAAAGAGATGCATGACTAGGTCTCCTCAGATGTCTGGACAAAGGCCAAGCTCAGAGGCTCATTGATGAGATCCATGGTAGAGTATGTGGCCCACAAATGAGCGCCCCCCTACTTGTTAAGAAGATCTCTCAGAACAGGGCATTACTGGCTTACTCTCAAAGCTGACTGTGATGATCACGTCAAGAGATGCTATCAATGCCAAATTCATGAAAATTCTATCCACGCCCCTCCAAGGAAACTCCACAATATGAGTTCGCCCTGACCCTTATCAATGTGGGGAATGGACGTGATCGGGCCCATCGAGCCCAAAGCCAGTAATGGGCATCGGTTTATCTTCACCATGATTGAATACTTCACCAAATGGGTAGAAGAAGCCTCCTTCCCCAGGGTTACCAAAGAAGTCATCATTGTTTTCATCAGAAATAATGTCATTTATCGGTATGGACAAGAAAAGGTCATTATGTTAGACAATGCTAAGAACCTCAACAACAAAATGATGTAGGAGTTATGCAGTAAATTCCACATCAAACACCTTAACTCCGTCATCTACCGTCTAAAGATGAATGGTCCTGTAGAAGAGGCTAATAAAAACATCAAGAAGATTATGCAAAAGATGTCCGCCAAACACAAAGGATGGCCTGACTTGTTGCCTTTGACTTTATTAGCCTACGGAACATCAATGCGTACTTCCACTGGGGCAACCCCCTACTCATTAATCTATGGGATGGAAGCAATGCTCCCCATAGAGGTGGAAATGGAATCTCTTAGAGTGTTGATAGACGCTCAGCTGGATGAAGACCAATGGATACAAGATAGGTATCACCAATTGTCTCTAATAGACGAAAGGCAAACCGCGACTATCTTCCATGGTCAGTTATATCAGCAAAGGATCGCCAGATCCTACAACAGAAAAGTCCAGCTACGGCAGTTTAAACAACATGACTTTGTTTTGAAAAAGATCATTAACAACCAAGATTAGTCCAAGGGAAAATTTGCTCCAAACTGAGAGGGCTCGTTTGTTGTCAAGGAGGTATTGACAGGAGGCGCTCTTAGATTACAGGAAATGGACGGCGATGAATTTCCACAGCTCATCAACTCGGACACCGTGAAACGGTACTATATCTAAGGTTACAATCAAGAAAACATCCTGGTTTTGGATCAACAGATCACCGGTCATTTCAGGTTCTTTAACCCTTACTACACAAAACCTTTCCTTTCACCCATCTGTCCCCATCAGGGAAAAACACACTTTTCAAGACAGCAGCCTGGTTTCACTTCATTTCACATCTTACACACTTCGGTTATCCCACCAGGGATTGAACCTTTCACACCTGTAGTTTATCCTGAATATGGGATTAAACTTTTTCTACACTCGCAGTTTGTCTTGTACATGGAATCAAACTTTCTTCACCTGCAGTTTGTCCTGAACATGGGATCAAACTTTTTCGACTGCAAATCGTCCTGAACGTGGGGCAAACTATGTCGACCTAATCTCCCCGATACTTGGGAGTACGTAGGCAACCATATTTTATATGGCCTGGTTGTAAGAGAAAAAAAAACAAAAATAATACAAAACAAAAACATTTCTACACCTTTCTTCACCAATAAAGCACCTACACCTATACAGCTTTAAACCTCTTACACCAGGTTCGAACTATGCAGACCTGATCTCCTCTTCAATATGAGTACGTAGGCAGCCATTTATGTTTTGATCTAACCCCCCTACCAGAATACAAAGACTTGTTAACGGTACTGGGATCAAACTTAATTCCATCATATTTCATCGGCTTCAGACAAAATGGATGGAACTACCTGACCTCCCCCTAAATGGGAGATTCGACGACCATCTAAGCTGTGGTTGTGCCTCAAAGAGCAATACCAATCCATAAGAGATGGAACTAACTGGGCTCCTCCTAAATAGGAGTACTGGCGACCATCTGTGGTGTGCTTAATCTCACAGAGAAAAAGCCACACTCCTCTCCGCATTTCCAGACAGAAACCAATCCCAAGACACTAAAAAAGGGTTGGGATTTATACACACAGATCAACGATCCATTCTGAAGATCCTAAGACATCTCAATGTCCATCTATCAAGGAGGAATTTAGAATAGATCAAGATCACAAGCCCTAAAGAAGCATGCAAAATATCAAGCAAGTAGCGAGGCATAACTAAAAGGGAAGTGAACCAAAACATATTTCCCTGCCATATATAATGTTGTTTGATATATACAATATATGCTGTACATGATAAAATGGCTAAGCTAGTATCTACAAGAAAATACAAGGCTATCTACAGATCGGTGTGTATGTGGGCCAGCAGATCTAACATAGCATCTCTCTTAGAGGAAGGGGGTAATGCTATGGTCTCCTGCATTAACATATCTACATGAGCCAACAAGTCCGAGGCTAACTGCATGGTGACATGATGCTCAACAATATAAGCACTCATCTCGAAAATCATACCAGTGGTTAGGGATCTCACTGAAGTACTGTCTGCAACGGCCACATCCCGGGCAGATATGACACATCCCGCTCAATGATCACTGCATCTCTAGCTGATCTGGTATCATCCCGCTCCTCAATAGCGGTGTCTCTATGAGCTACAACATCATCTCTCTCTAATAGAGCGGCGTCTCTCCCATCAAAAGTTGTCAACATCAAGGCCCTAGCCTAATCTCTCTCAAAGGTCATCAGATGAAGACTCTGCTCGAAATATTGTCTTTGAATCTTTGAATCACGTGGCTTTTCGTCTTTGGGAGAATCTCAAGAGGCAGCTGGCAACCTAGTGAATAGCTCCTCCTCTGTAGGAATATCAGTGTCCTCCATGGGCTCCCCATCGTCGGAATCAATCTCCTGCACTGTGGATACTACTACAGCCAATGCAGTCTTCGTCGCTATCCATGCAGAATACTCTGTAGAACAGCCCGGATGGCTCACAAAAAAATCTGCTAGCTCACGATGATCTCAACAAGTATACATCCTGGATCTATCCTCTGCTGATAAGTGGCGAGAAGCCAAGCACTGACTCAATGCCCCTCGAAAGGATGGAAGTCCTGAAACTAGTCGAACTGACACATTACGGCAAGTGGGTGATAAGTAGTCATGCCCCTCAATCCAGCCAGAGGAAGATAATCCATGTCTGGAGCATGAGTAATGAAGTTGTAGGGTGAACTGAGCCCTGTACATGAAAATATATCAAACGGATCTCTGATCCCTACCAGAAAAGCGGATCAAGATGCAGGATCTGTACACTCTGTAGGCTGAAAGAAGTACGACATAGCTATCTCATAGGTGAAATAATATTCTGTGTCATCTAAAAGTGTCATTCGGTCTCAAGTGTGACATGAACCACACATACTGCATGACTGAGCTGCCTGTAAATACTCCTAAAGGATTGGTGCAGAAATATATAGTCGATCTCAGCATCTCTACTACAATCATCGGTATAATGGTGTGACCCTCCCTAAGAGCTCTCACTGCCATAATGACACCTATGTCAAACTTATCCATGTACCGTGGCATGCATACAAATGATAATACGCATAGTAGCAATACATCCACTCTGGCCAAACGCCACTGATCCTCCGGTGTGGTGAAATCCCTGGAATGCCGTGTATAACTATCCTCTGAGCTGAATCTGTCCATCAGAAAATGCTGGGATATAACGTGGCCGGATGTGAGCTCATCCTGCACAACCCTACGCCTCAACCCGATGAGGGTCATAAACTATTGGCTCATGTCACCGATAGCCATATGCACGAAAGGTCTGTCCAGTGGCAGCGGCGTCAATCATGCATACTCCTCCAGAGTCGGAGTCAACTCCTGGGTCCCAAATCGAAAAACCTGCCTCTCCGGTACCCAGTGCTCCAGCATACCCTCCAGAAAGTCTATGGGAACCTGAAACATCAACAGGGTCATAGAATGCTGCAATAGTTAATCTACAGTCACCCCTGGCTGATGGTGACATACTATCATACCACGACCTCAGGCGTGAGGCAACCAATACTGGTGGAGTGTGGTCAATGCGGCTAACTATCGAGTAAGACATCTGTGTGGGCCGTATCATAAGACCATCTAGGGGTCAATGCTGAATATCTCTGAACATACATACATATGAATAACATAATACATGCATGATAACAATAGATGACAATATGATATAGGGAATGGAAAATTATACATACATTCCTAAGTATATCATCATCTAATACATCATCTCTATACATCTAAAAATATAGGGAAATGGGGCAAGACTGCCCAACAACTAACAGAGGCATATCAAAAGATATAGCGAGAATGGGGCATAGCCACCCAGTGTCTAACAGAGGCCTATCAAAAGATATAACAAGAATACACATCAGAAGAAGACAATAGTGTCAATGTCTACATCATCAATCCTGTCCACCTGATGTAAATCCTCATAAGTCACTGGATCTCTATTTACAGGGATCTCAGGCCTATAAAATGGAGGATCTGCGCCGACAAAGCCAAATGGGTCATTTGAGGGGCCAGTGCCTGAGCTGGAAGAATCAAATGTATCTGCCTCTGCCGGATCTCTGCCCAAGTGTCGGATAAAGAAATGTGCTCGTTCTAATCGCTGGGTCAAACTGTCAATCTATGTTAAATGAGTCGGATCTCAGACACAGGCTAACCAATCCGTCATTATCACGGATCCTGGAACATATCCCTCATGAACTGAGTGACGTGGGTCTGGGCTCTAATGGTACGAGGGGACCACCAATGCTGGAATATTTCCTGAGTGCAGGGACCCTTTAACAGTGCAAAACTGTCAACACCCAACAATGGGATATCAATGACGGGCGACTGTGAAACAGGCCAGTAACGCCTGGCAGAAAGCAAGATCGGCATACAGATCTCTCCTATGGTGCTCCTGAGAGCACGCTTTTTTAAATAGAGTTCCCATCCTCCATCAGTAAAGAGAGAAACCCTACAGGTGGAAATCACGTACTCGACACCAGTCGGGTACCCATCCTCAAATCCAATGGCCAAGTGCTCCACGGAATAGGGAATCCATGTGATGACATCAGCCGTCAATAACTCCATCTGTAGGCAACAATGAGTAAAACCCTCAACTATAGGGACCTCCGCCAGTATGGAATGATTCTATCTCCGTCCTTGTGGATAGGTATCCAATCCTAACACACTCACAGGACGCAAACATGGGAGCCTCTCACAGGCCCAGAACTGCCAATACAATGGCACACATCTGCTGTCAGTTAAAACTCTTAACCTGTACATGGTAAAAGATAAGAGAAATACTCACCAGTAGAAATGGGTAGAATTCTAACCAAGCTTCGGTCAAGCCTGCGAACGCATACACATCCCCCCTGAGAAAATAGGCAAATGTGTAGGAACCCCAATCATACTCTCCAATACGGTCCACCTCCTGAGTGGCACAGATCAAAGCGAATGACATCGTAGAAGAGTTATCAGCTATGAAGTAGCCCCTAATGATCATCAGGAACAATCGCCGAAGAATGGGATCCATGACTCTCACATCAGCGGGTATGGGCTCACTCAATAGCCCACTCATGGCATCTATTCTCAAAGGACATGTATGCACAGTCCTGCCCTTGAGTGCCTCAGCCAGGACTCCTAGTAAGGATCTGACGACAGTCGGGGTAATATCTGTCATACAAGGCACTGGTGTCCCTCCAAACTCCATCCCTATGATAAACCGCCAATCCATCGGCGTCATCATCACCTCATAGTCCAGTAAATGGAGTGACTGAGTCTGGTGAAACCAGCGCTCAGACAATGCCGTGAGGTAACCCCAGGGACAACGACGGGGAAGGATGGAAAAGAATGCCCCAAATCCCCAGTCATGCACAATTGCTTTATAGTCAAGATGTAGAGCCTGGTACATGGAGTGAATGATGAACCAGTTTCCCCTAGGCTGTGTAAAGCCAGGAACCTACATCACAAAGCAGATCAACATCAAAATCCTTTAGTCCTCATCAATAGGAAAGAAGGAAGATCAAGATCTAACTTTATACCTCATTTGCGTGCAGGTAAACTGAAGGGTGTCGACTCAAATCACCCAGAAGCTCTGGGTTCGCCACTTAAATGCCTGAGAAATCCCTATTGGGAACATGTGCAGTAGGAGCGAGGTCCGCAACCGAAACATCCTCCTCCTTGTCCTCGACGTCCGGCACATCAACCCGGACTGGACGTATCACCGCCTCCACCAAATGACGAGGTTGTCTAATAGAATGGGGTCAAGGCACTTTAGAAGCCTTCTTACGTACACGTAAGTGGTCTCAGGAACTACTGGTGATCCGGATCCATAATATCTGGACAAAAGTCTCCAAATCACCTCAGAAGGGGTGGGGTAATTTTTAACCTGGAGCTTTTCAATGCATTTTATGACTACATGCATGCATGCATTACTTTAACATACATCTATAGTAGAGTTAAAAATGCATGACTACCCAATGCCTACAATTTGAATTTTTTTTGCCATAGTCCCCTTTGTAAATATGATTATCCACATGCACATAGGCATGACTAGGTGGCCATTCAGTAGCACACCTGCCCATAGTCATATACATATTATATGCATTAAAATGTCAAAGTCATCAATCCATAAGGGTAGCCTAATTACCAAGATCACTTTGCATCACCACCTTTGCTCATTTGTCCTCAAATAGGATAAGAAATAGCAGAAAAAGGTGTCAATTTGACTGTTTCAAAAGTCAATTTTTTTCACATCATTGTGTTCAACATGGTTAAATACTAACATTTACTATGTTGAATATTTTTTATCAAGTCATATGAGAATGCATATTCATTATTATGTGTTTAAAAGCATTTCATGTGATAATTCATTTTCCAACGGATAAAAACTGGAAAAGAAGACATGCATATGTTACCAGGACAGTGTAGAACACTTGTGCGATGACAGAATATGCAGAAAAACGTGAAAACTCAACAGATCTGAAGAAGTGCTCTTAGATTTCTTTCGCGGTGCAACTTGAAAATGACTTGGGAAAGCAACCAGTCCATTTAAGGACATTCATGGTTGGCCGCAGGTCCACCTGCGGCTGCTACAGGTGTACCTGGCTGTACCTGTGGCACCCCTACATGGGTCCAACCCCTCCGGCTCGGTCCAGTTTGAGTTCCAAAGGGGGTCTAACAAGTTGAAAAGGCCAAATCAGGAATAAAAATGCTACGCGATTGAGCAGAATAGATTGAAATCCAGGTTTCACAGGTCAAACTATGGCTTTACATATCACTCATTGGTATTCGCCCAAACACAGGGTACACAATACTGATGATCTCATATTTTGCAAGACACACTCAGCAATGCCTCACACAGGTCCGATGCCATCAAATGCAAGGTCGTCACCCTAAAACCCTTCTCTATCCCCGGCGGGGGTGTCACGCATCTTCATCCGTTGATGTACACGTCAAAGAAGATCAAGTAACCTTGAAAGTTTGCCCAACAGGGATCTTATTCGGTGATGCACATGTAAATGAATGTCAGGAAACCCTGAGGACACATACTGTTGGCAGTAACTCCGACAGAACATTGGTATATCCTGGTGGTACGAACTAGGAGAGATTATCCTCATCGGGGAGGACCGATGATGGAATATGTTATACACATCCTCAAATAAACAAAGCTTTATCCCCCCAAAGATCTCTTGTACATAAGAGAAACATCTTCAGTGTAAAGTATGTATTAAGGATTCAGGACTTTGGTGATAACCTCAACGTCAACATCCTAGAAGATTTGGATCACACGTCCAATCTTGTCATCAGAGACATCATTGATTGCCAATCCTCGGTAGAAGCAACAGGGAGCCATCAATCATCCCACCATGTTGGAGAACAATCCAATAAAACACATGCATCATACATTTGCATCATGTTGCTGCACATGGCATCAAGTTTATCTTGTTGCATTTTAAGTGTCTAGGATTCTTTATCCTATCCATGCCATTGCATTGCATGAATATGATAAAGAGGGGCATCTGTAGACATTCAAAATTTTCTGCACCCCTGTTACTAACATTGTAGGAGGGTAGATTCGTCTTTCAGAGATAACCCTAGAAGACAGCTCATATCCATCCCGAAAATGTCACCGGAAGTTTAGTTTCAATCCCGGAAAACACACCGGGAGTATCAGTTCCTACCTCAGAGATAACCCCGACACATACAGTTTAAACACTGGAAATCCCACCGGAGAAGGCCGATTCATCTTGGAGATAATCCTAAGATATTCAGTCTCAGTCCCGAAAATAACAACGGGAATAGTAGTGCCAACCTTGGAGATAACCTCGAGGGATGCAGTTCAAACACCGGAAATAACACCGAAGAGGACAGTTCTATCTCGGATAAAACCTCGAGATGCTCGGTTCCAGTCCCAAAAATAACACCGGAATAGCAGTTTCATCCTTGGAGATAACCCCAAGGAGTATAGTTGTAGTTCCAGATATAACCCGGAAATGCTTGTTTCAAACCTTTGCAATCAGCTTCAACCTCGGAACTCACACTGAGGCACTCATTCAAAGACCCGAAGATAACACCGTGAAGACAGCACACCCCAGAGATAAACCCACGAGGACCTTCAAAGACTGCAGCAGATCCAATCTCGTAGAGATAACCACGAGCAACGTCGCTTATCATCCCCAAATAGGAGATAACCCTGGTGAGGGGCAAAATTATCATTTTTCTACCTCGACACCACATTACGCCGACTCAACATCTCATACATACATTTCTACACAGTAATGTCCCATAAGAACCAAGGAGGTCTAATCCCAAGTGACTACTACGCAGGACAACACACTAGATAAAATTTGAAGCTTGAAGACCAAGGGCATGGTCCCATCTTCCTGACTTTGTACAACCTCTAATCCCATGTCATGGCATAGCTCTCGACAACGGCAGTCCGAAATAGGTCTTATACACCTCAATTGAATGTCCGGATAGTAGTTCTAAAAGTTCGAGCAGATATCACAGTGCACGCGTGCACGTACTTTGAGACGATGGGACCCACGGAGCTTGGGGCACCCCAGGCAGTCGCAGGTACACCTACAGCCCCCCTCTATAAATAGAGGGCTTGGGGTGGCCATTTTGTAAGAGAAATGACGAGGAAGCCCTGTCAAATTTTCTCTGTACACACCCTAAACTGAGTGCTTTCTCATTTTAAACACTTGTGAGCTCATATATAGCTACTTTTTTACCTACCGGCGGGAGCTGAGTGTTCATCCACTTAAAGCTATTGAAGTCTTCTTTGTCAGTCCACTTTAAGCTTTTATACCTTTCTTAAAGCCTTTTCTCCACTACTGTGCACATACTATTCATCACATTGAGAGTCATGTTGCGTGTGTAGTCCCGGACTTCGGTCCGTGGTTATTATTTCTATTTGTATATATATATATATATATATATATATATATATATATATATATATATATATATACAGACTAACATTATCGAAGTTATGCCTCGATTGAGCCTGAACTTACATCCTGAGCGTTTAATTGCTTTTTGTATATATATATATATACATATATATATATATATATATATATATATATATACATATATATTGTAAGACCCCAAATTTTTAAATAAAAAGGAATTTCCTTTATTTTGAAATAGTAAGGGTTGATTTGATTAATGTGGATAGTTAAGGGTTAAATCATGCAAATATTTCAAAATAAGCAAGTGGTTATAAAATATTCATTGTTGTTTG
Organism: Panax quinquefolius; assembly: GCA_020205615.1. Classification (NCBI taxonomy): domain Eukaryota; kingdom Viridiplantae; phylum Streptophyta; class Magnoliopsida; order Apiales; family Araliaceae; genus Panax; species Panax quinquefolius. Next base: position 81,894,156 of record CM035159.1, on the reverse strand, counting down.
GGAATATTCGTTTGGTCGTGGAATATTCTAAATCGCGTGGGAATATTAAATTTATTAGTAGCGACCATGTGTGGACCCCATAACGGAAAGCGATTGGATGAAGAAAACGACAAATATAAGTTGTTTTTAAATAATGGCGTAGTTGTTGCCGTTAATACTGTTGGAATACCCGGTGGTTAAAACACACTAATACGCGTTGTTGAACAAGAGTAGCACCACGGATTACACCAATTATTGATTCTTACGTAAGAAGGCACTACTCAATAATGGTTACGTAATTCTTTATTCAAGTATTTTATTGAGTTAATAATTCTTTGCGTTGATATTTTATATTCTTTGTTGTTTCAATAATTGTCATTACACGGTATCTTTCATTATCGAAGCAATAATTCATATTATCCGAATAATATTATTAGATAACATTATTGGCAATGTCTAGAAAGTTACATCTAAGGAGAGGTTTGGTCATCTAATTGCGGCATAGAAGAAGAAGAAATTCTTATTGGAAAGCCCCTCTTTCCAGGAACCGCACGGTTGTCAATATTGTGATTACGTAATATTATTTGTGAATAATTAATTATTGATTTATATGATGAGGAAAATATTGATTTTATGTGGATATAGATGGAGAAAATTTTAAAATGACAATTGTTGAAAATTAATATTTTATCTTTTTACGATAAAATAATTCATTTAAATATATTATTTTAATAATATATTAACTGGTGATATTTTTACAATGAATGTGGGATATATGAGTATATGAGGAGGAAGAGTATTTTGTGGCATTAAATGTTTAACACATGTTTTGTGTGTTGGTGGACACAATTATTGGGAGAAATTTGATTATAAACATAAAATCGTCAGTTTGTGGATTTTGGTTGATTTTTGTTTGAATTTGGAAAAACTTTCTTCTGCAAAATTGTAGAGAATTGAATTTCCTATAAAAACTCGCGAGATTCGAATTTTCTGATGAAAGGGCTATTTATTATGAATTATTGAAGTTCAAGTTCAAATAATTGATTTTGGGAGTTTAAATTATTTTTGTTAAGAAAAACGTTTTTTTGTATTTTTGGACATCATTAACATGTGTGGCTGGTGTTTTGACCAAAAGGTGGGCTAAGGAAAATTTGTATAATTATATTAATATTATATTAAATTTTACGCTTTTGGTGTTCTAAGCATTTTCCTATAAATAGGGTGCTTAGGTTAGAATTGAAAATCACACCGTAAACCCAAGTTTTTCTCTATTTCTCTCTCGATATTTTGAGCGTATTCTTGTGAGTATTTTGAGTATACTTTGAGTATTGCTAGGCGGGTGCAAGTTCCCTTGAGACTATACCCCAGTATTCTAGCTAGAAGTCACCGATCTTTCGAGGTAAGGGATATTATTTTTTTGTAATGATATTATTTCTTCAATATCATTATGCTGAAATGTTGATCTGAAGTTTTTATCAAATTTCGAACTTTTTCATGTCGGGGTTACTATTCACGAGTTACTATTCATGGGTTACTATTCATGAGTTACTATTCACGAGTTACTATTCACGAGTACTATTCATGAAGCGTGAAGATGTTTTTTGTGGAATTTCTATCTTTTGGTGTCTGAGTTATTATTCACGATACTCAAGACTATTCATGTATACTGAGACTATTCACGATATCTAGCACTATTCAATCGAAAAATAAAATTTCTTCTTTTTGTCCAAAATATCTATTCGGATACTAGCTCGATTGTATCCATGTTTTGATCATTCTTGAATTTTACACCACTATGATTATTTTTGAGGTATTTTTGGGCGGATAAAACAAAGTACGAATCCTTAATCCTTGTCATTTTGTTTCACTTTGGATTCGCTTCTTTAAAATATTTTTCATCATCCTCAGGTCTTAAATGATGATATTATTGAATATCTTTGCTTTTGTAGTCAAAAGATGAATGATTTTCAAGAATATCTTTGGCCTGTAGTGCAAAGATGAATGATTTCTGAAGAATATCTTTGGCCTGTAGTGCAAAGATGAACAGGTGTTGAGATGAACATGATCGATTGATTAATATCTTTGGCCTGTAGTGCAAAGATGAACAGGTGTTTAAATGAACATGACCAATCGATGAATATCTTTGGCTCAGAAGTAAAGATGGATATTTGATTCAGATGTATATTGATTGATGTTACAGGATAAAATATTGATGATGGATCATTAAATTCATAGATTATAGTAGATTTCATTCTCTACGTAACTCTTCTATTAATTATTATTTCCACCGCATTAATATTGATCCGAAACTTGTTGTCTCATTGTATTCTATCAGATTTTTCCTGTTGAAGACTAACGATAATTTGTTGTATATTATCTTAGTCATAATATTCTTTATTGGGCTAGTTGAGCTCACCCTTTTCCTTGTTGTTCCATTTTTCTTCTCGGAGGCGAGAATGTAATGAGTACTAGTCGGGGTATGGAATGAAGATTCTAGAGAGAGTTGTTTAGTAGTCCTCACCATTTTGTAAAATAATGAATCAATAATGTGATGAGGATTTATTTGAGTATAGATATTGTCTAAAAGATAATATTTGTATTCAAACTCACAGCTTTCTTGTTGTAATAATAAAGTTGTAGTTGTTTCGTACCATGTATTTGGCACTCAGAATGGGTGTTGTGTATACCTATTTTGGGGGCCACAGGTTGGTATCGAGCTTAGGGATATGATCTCTGGCGGAGATCGGGGAATAGAACTAGGAGGGGGGAGAGACGAGTAAATCCTTCGCTAGTGTGTCCTACCTAAGCTTATTTGTTAGTTGGTCGATATATAGGGATATTATGTGATATATTGATTTCCTTAATTAACCCTTATTTTATGAAGATTTGAGAATGTCGATTCGAGAATATTAACAAAGGAGTAAATGAGACCGTGGAGATGCCTCAGATTTACCAACGAGGAGAAGCGTGCAACAGCCGGGCAATGTTCCTCCTGTGAACAACACCACCGAAAGCGAGATGATGAATGGGGGATGTTTAGAAGCTTTTTGCGCAGTTCATGCAAAAATCGACGAGGAGACTCGTGTTCAAAATCTGAGGAGGAAATGATAGCAATTCACGAGTGGTCACAACCAAGCGATTCAAAGAGTTGGGACCACCGAATTCGGGAAAGCCGGATCCGATTAAAGCGAGACGCGTGGGTCAAAACAAATTACCAAGATATTCGATGTCTTGGGATGCACGGAGGAACAGAAAGTTCCATTCGCCACCTTTATGTTCCGTGGCGAGGCAGACATCGGTGGGAATCGTGAAGCGTACATCCATCCAAATGCACTCGGCGATGCCACGCCGGAGACGTTTGAAGCAGTTCAATGACAAGTACTTCTCGAAAGTATTCGTCATATGAAGGAAGTGGAGTTTATTAGACTAGAAAGCGTAATAACATGGACGGTGTCCCAAAGACGAGGCGAAGTTCATGAGTTATCGAGTTTGCACCTCATTTGGTGGAGAATGAGGAACGTATGACGCGGATGTTTCTAAGAGGTTTGAAACCCGACATACGTCAAAGATCTCATTCTCATAAATTTTCTCTCTATTCGGATGTTGTCAATGTGGCTCGATTGTTAGAGCGAGATAACGAGTACGTTCAACCGAGGGACCATAACCAGGATCATACCGAAGATAGCAGTCATCAGAATAACGATAACCAACGGAGAAAGAAGAATACGGACAAAGGCGGTAACCACTCTGGTGGTAATCGTGGCCATGAAAAAATAGAAGAAGCGAGTCGGGAGGAGATTTTAAAAAGAGGAGATTCAACAACGACCATGTGAAGACGTCAGCGCCTATAGCAACTAGTTTTAAGGGAGGAGAACGACCACCGGTCGTATGTTACAAATGCGGGAAAGAGGGACATATCAGCCCAAACTGCCCACAACAGTTTAAGGTATGCTATAGTTGTGGAAAGGAAGGACATATCGCTCGAGATTGTACGGCAGAGCGAAACCTAGTTCAAGTGAGACGGTGACTCAAAAGATCGTCCCGTAAAAGTCAAAGTCAACGATTCCGGAAGAAGCGTTTGTCGTGACCTCCATTCAAAATGCAAGGAACCCGAACGAAGTTAGCACGGGTTAGTCAATTATAAATTCTTGCGAAGTATATACCTTACTAGATATCGGTTCTACCCATTCTTTTATCTCTCTTACTTGCGCTCAACGTTTAAACTTGACTCCGGAGAAATTAGACTTTGACCTATCTGTGGAAACTCCGTTAGGAGAAACTTTCATCACATCCACTGTTTATAAATCTTGCTTGATTCAGGTTGGCACTATCACATTACCTGTTAACCTTATTTCTATAGAGATATTTGCTTTTGATGTGATTTTAAGGTTAACTACTCATCATGCCAAAATTAATTACTTTCGTAAGGTTGTTAGTTTTCATATTCCTAAGCAACTTTTGTTATTCAATTCAAGCAATCAAACCATTGTAATCAAACATTTTCATATCAAGCCATGAAGTCATTCATTTATTACGGATGTCAAGTTTTCTTAGTCCATGTTATGGATTTGAATAAAGACACGTCGATTTGAATAATATTCTTGTTGTTATTGATTTTTTCCGACGTATTTTCTGAAGAATTTCTTCGCTTACTCCCAAAGCCCCGATATTAAATTTTGTATAGATTTTGAACCCCAGTACAAAACTCATTTCTAAAATCTCATATCGAATGGCTCTATTGAACTTCCGGAGTTAAAATTCAACTATAGAATTTGGTACCTGAGCCTTTATCTTGTGACTTCCTTTGTGGAATTCACCTAAGCCAGACTCTCTGTAGGGGACGCCATATTCGTGCGATAGTAAACTGATAGGTGTCATTGTGACGTGCTATCCAAGATTGGGATATGAGTCACAGTTGAGAGCAACCTAAGTCAGTAATCGAAATACGTAGCTTTCTAGGCTTAGTTGGTTATTATCGGAGATTCGTTGAAGGATATTCTCGAATCGCTATTCCGTTAACTTAGCTGACTCGAAAAGATACAAAATTCGTATGGAGCGAGGAATGCGAGAAGATTTTCCAAGAGCTTAAGAGGCGACTCATTTTTAGGCACATATTCTAACCATACCATCTTGGAAAATTAACGTGGTAGCCGACGTTGAGTAGAAGATCATATGCGGAACGAAAGCGATGATGTCAAGTATAACGACAGAGCCAACTTTAATAGAAAATGTTAAGGTTGCTCAAGCCACCCACCCAGGAGTTGATCGTGAGAAGAAAGTACAAGAAGGAGCTATTCCGGAAGCGAGAATTGATGAAGAAGGAATACTTCGAGTCCACTCTAGACTTTGTGTTCCTAACGACTCTGATTTGAAGAACAAGATTATGATGGAGGCACACAATACGCCATTTGCAATCCATCCTGGAAGTACTAAAATGTATCGTGATCTTCGACATACATTTTGGTGGAACAATATGAAGAGAGAGATTGCAAAGTTTATCTCGATGTGTTTAACTTGCCAACGTGTAAAGGCGGAGCATCTTGTACCTAAGGGTCCATTGCAACCACTTGAGATTCCGGAATGGAAGTGGGAACACATTACTATGGATTTCGTTACGGGTCTTCCTACGGTTTCTCAAGGCATTAATGATATTTGGCTTATTGTTGATAGATTAACCAAGTCTGCTCATTTCTTACCGATACGAGAGACTTATTCCCTTGAACGTCTTTCTCGTATGTACGTAAATGAGATTGTGAGATTGCATGGCATGCCAGTATCCATAGTTTTAGATCGTGACCCAAGATTCACTTCATGATTTTGGGTTAGAAAGCTATGGGCACGAATTTACGATTCGGTTTGGCATACCATCCTCAAACGGATGGGCAATCGAAAGGACTACTCAAACTCTTGAAGATATATTAAAACTCTGTGTCCTAGATTTCAAAGGAAGTTGGGATAAGTACTTGCCATTGGTGGAATTCTCATACAACAATAGTTATTAAACAAATATAGGCATGGTTCCATTCAAGCATTATATGGACAAAAATGTCGTTCTCAATATGTTGGGATGAGGTGGGTGAAGCAACATTGTTGGGACCCGAAAGTTAGTACATTATGACTAATGATTCGACAACGTATACAAAACCAAGACAAAAGAGTTATGCGAATCTTCATCGAAAGGACGTGGAATTTAGTGTAGGGGATCATGTATTGTTGCGAAGTTTCTCCATGGAAGGGAGTTACAAGATTTGGGAAGAGAGGAAAGCTCAATCCACGATTTATCTGGTCCATTTCAAATTCTTGACCGAGTAGGAAATGTAGCCTATAGACTTCACGTTACCTCCCGAGTATGCTCTTGTGTTCATAATATGTTTCACATATCCGTACTTCAATATATGTGAAAGACCAACCACGTTATTGAGTTAGAACCGGACGAGATAGCCAAGACTTAACGTATGAGGAGGTACTGTCAAGATGTTGGATAGGAAGGAGCATGTCCTACGCTAAGAAAGGTCATACCACAAGTTAAAGTTTTGTGGAGGAATCATGCTTATAGAGGAAATGAACTCGGGAATTGGAAACGAAAATGAAAGCGAGGTATCCTCACCTTTTCAAAACACCACGACGTACGTCAATTTCGAGGACGAAATTTCATAAGGAGGGAGGTTGTAAGACCAGAAATTTTTAAATAAAAGGAATTTCCTTTATTTTGAAATAGTAAGGGTTGATTTGATTAATGTGGATAGTTAAGGGTTAAATACGCAAATATTTCAAAATAAGCAAGTGGTTATAAAATATTCATTGTTGTTTGGGAATATTAGTTTTTGGTCGTGGAATATTAAATGCTTGTCGGGGAATATTAAATGCTGACCAGTAGTGACCATGTGTGGGCCCCATGTGAAAGCGATTGGATGAAGAAAACGACAAATATAAGTTGTTTTTAAATAACTTGGCGTAGTTATTTACCAAGATTAATATCTTGTTGGAATACCGGTGGTTAAAACACACTAATACGCGTTGTTGAACAAAGAAGATTACCAGTATTACACCAATTATTGATTCTTACGTAGAAGGCACTACTCAATAATGGTTACTGATAATTACCGCTCAAGTATTTTATTGAGTTAATAATTCTTGCGTTGATATTTTTATATTCTTTGTTGTTTCAATAATTGTCATTACACAAGATCTTTCATTATCGAAGCAATAATTCATATTATCCGAATAATATTATTAGATAACATTATTGGCAATGTCTAGAAAGTTACGCTCTAAGGAGAGGTTTGGTCATCTAATCATAGCGGCCTTGAAGAAGAAATTCTTATTGGAAAGCCCCCTCTTTCTTGGGAACTGCCTGGTTGTCAATATTGTGATTCTGTAATATTATTTGTGAATAATTAATTATTGATTTATATGATGAGGAAAATATTGATTTTATGTGGATATAGATGGAGAAATTTTTTAAAATGACAATTGTTGAAAATTAATATTTTATCTTTTTCTGATAAAATAATTCATTTAAATATATTATTTTAATAATATATTAACGGTGATATTTTTACAATGAATGTGGGATATATGAGTATATGAGGAGGAAGAGTATTTTTGTGGCATTAAATGTTTAACACATGTTTTTGTGTGTTGGTGGACACAATTATTAATAGAAATTTGATTATAGCTTTTGTAAAATCGTCCGTTTTGTGGATTTCGGTTGATTTTTGTTTGGAATTTGGAAAAACTTTCTTCTGCAAAATTGTAGAGAATTGAATTTCCTATAAAAACTCGCGAGATTCAATTTTCTGATGAAAGGGCTATTTATTATGAATTATTGAAGTTCAAGCTCAAAATAATTGATTTTTGGGAGTTTAAATTATTTTGTTAAGAAAAACGTTTTTGTATTTTTTGGACATCATTAACATGTGTGGCTGGTGTTTTGACCAAAAGGTGGGCTAAGGAAAATTTGTATAATTATATTAATATTATATTAAATTTTTCGCTTTGGTGTTCTAAGCATTTTAGGTGCTTAGGTTAGAATTGAAAATCACACCGTAAACCCAAGTTTTTCTCTATTTTTCTCTCGATATTTTGAGCGTATTCTTGTGAGTATTTTGAGTATACTTTGAGTATTGCTAGGCGGTGCAAGTTCCTTCAAAGACTATACCCTATTATTCTAGCTAGGAAGTACCGATCTTTCGAGGTAAGGGATATTATTTTTTTGTAATGATATTATTTCTTCAATATCATTATCTTTGAAATATTGATCGAAGTTTTTATCAAATTTAGAACTTTTTCATGTCTGGGTTACTATTCACGAAGTTACTATTCATGGGTTACTATTCATGAGTTACTATTCACGAGTTACTATTCACGTACTACTATCGTGAAGCGTGAAGATGTTTTTGTGGAATTTCTATCTTTTGGTGTTGAGTTACTATTCACGATACTCAAGACTATTCATGTATCTGACACTATTCACGATATCTAAGACTATTCATAGAAAAATAAAATTTCTTCTTTTGTCCAAAATATCTATTCGGATACTAGCTCGATCGATTGTATCCATGTTTTGATCATTCTTGAATTTTACACCACTATGATTATTTTTGAGGTATTTTTGGACGTGGATAAAACAAAGTACGAATCCTTAATCCTTGTCATTTTGTTTTCATTGGATTCGTTCTTTAAAAAATATTTTTCATCATCCTCGGTCTTTAAATGATGATATTATTGAATATCTTTGGCCCGTAGTGCAAAAGATGAATGATTTCAAGAATATCTTTGGCCTGTAGTGCAAAAGATGAGCAGTGTTGAGATGAACATGACCGATTGATTAATATCTTTGGCACGTAGTGCAAAAGATGAAGCAGTGTTTAAATGAACATGACTAATCGATGAATATCTTTGGCTGTAGTGCAAAGATGGATATTTGATTCGGATGTATATTGATTGATGTTACGGGGATAAAATATTGATGATGGATTTGTTAAATTCATAGATTATAGTAGATTTCATTCTCTACGTAACTCTTTCTATGAATTATTATTTCATCCGCGAATATTGATCTGAAACTTGTTGTCTATTGTATTCTATCGATTTTTCCCTGTTGAAGACTAACGATAATTTGTTGTATATTATCTTAGTCATAATATTCTTTTCTTGGGCTAGTTGAGCTCACCCTTTTCCTTGTTGTTCCATTTTTTTCTCTCGGAGGCGAGAATGTAGCAGTACTAGTCTGGGGTATGGAATGAAGATTCTAGAGAGTTGTTTAGTAGTCCTCACCATTTTTGTAAAATAATGAATCAATAATGTGATGAGGATTTATTTGAGTATAGATATTGTCTAAAAGATAATATTTGTATTCAAACTCACAGATTTCTTGTTGTAATAATAAAGTTGTAGTTGTTTTTCGTACCATGTATTTGGCGACTTCGAGAATGGGTGTTGTGTATACCTATTTTGGGGCGCATATATATATATATATATATATATATATATATATACTTATATATATGAATCTGTTGTCGAACTTTGTTCGATGAGCCTAGATTTTACATCGGGTGTGTTTACAGCTTTCTTTACATTTCATCCTGCCTGGAGTTTACTTCGTGGTGGTTGATCGTTTTTATAGCTTTATTTACATTTCTGATCCCCCATAGAAGTGCTTCGTGGTGGTTGATCATGTCTCTATATATATATTTACCGCTTTTATATATTTATATTTTGATCCCCAGGTGGAGGTGCTTCGTGGTGTTGTCATGTTGATATATATATATATATATATATATATATATATATATATATATATATATAACTACTTACTACTTTCGTATAAATTATGACATCATGTGAGCCTAGGAATCATGTGATCACATATTCAGTCTACTGAGTATACATTCGGTTCCCGTGATGGACATTTTCAGCTGTAAGCAGCTTGTAAATTATTCACGGTGTTCGAATTTCCTTAGATGGCTTTCATGCCCATGAGAAGTTCGGCACTGCTTTGTACATTATTTTCTCAAAGATGCTTCGCATCTCAAAAATAAAAGCAATCAAGCCGAACACTTAATAAAAATGGAAGTGTAAAAAACTCAATTACTATTGAGCATAAGGGTTTGAAAAATCCTTTTTTATAAAACATCACTGCTATATCTTGTTTAAAACTGAATTTTTACACAAATTCAAACCCTGTGTATATAGGTGCGAACGAGGCCTCACACTACTTCTAAATAACTGCACATTGACCCCCCCCACACACACACACATTCATATAACAGTTTTTTGAAAAGTGGCGGTCTCCGTGGTAACACGGATGTCGGGGGGTGCCTAACACTTTCCCTTCGCATAATCAAGCCCCCGGATCCTAATGAAACTCGATTTCATAAACCCGTTTAGCAGTGTCACATCACTGGATCAATGTGCAAACCTTTTCTCAGTTGCGTTAGTGCAACCATTTAAAAACACCAACTGGCGACTCTTACAGTTCATTCGTCGACATATACATGTCGGACCTTTTCATAACTTGTTTTTTCAAACAAATCTCACCTAACATAAGAACACCAAAGAACAAGAACAGAAAAGGGAGCAATAAAAATCCCTACGTCGCCAGTGTACAAATTTTATGTTGTGGCATGACTCATTCTATGTGGCTTTCATTAAATGTATGGAGGGAAAATCTCCCACTCAAATACTAGTTGATGGACCCACATCTATTAAAAGCCAAGTTGGAAATGAATCTTCATTTTGTTTTGAGTTTGATCGATGAAGCAAACTGAGCCTTAAGCCAAACATTCTAAAGGGGTTAAATGTGAGGACCCAGAATTTTAAACATTTCTAATTTTTTGAATAATTTTTTTTTATTTAATATTGGTATTGATTATCAATAGTATGTTGAGTATCTGTGATATAAGCAGAGCAGGATGGTCAAGCTATTTATTGATTGAGTAATATGAGTGAAGTTTTGTTAAACAGCTGAGGAAAACCCTAACCCTAATTACGGATAGGGATTCGATAGTAAATATAATTATTATAATTTTTTCGGTTTTGTACCGTATGGAATTAATGATCAAAGGTTGATCAGATAAGGTATAACCTTAGTAAACCCTAATGGTAGATTAGAAACCCTAATATGTGATTAAGAAACCCTAACGATCAGTTAAGAACCCTAATTATATTTTCGAAAATCCTAATTTCATATTCGAGAATCCTAAACCCTAGTTATCAAATCCTAATAGTGATTATCAAACCCTAAGGGTTACGATTAAAGAGAATCATGTCAATTGAAAAATATACCCTTAAAATCATGTGAGAAATTACTAAAATACCCATTTGGAGACAAAATTACTAAAATACCCTTTACTTAACTTTTAAGTTAAGAGATTTGCTAAATCTAGTGACTCGCCATATTTTGGATATCAACATGTGATCAAATCTAGACCAAATCAAGTGACACCTTGCAAGATATAGATTCATTGAATCAAAATTAAAGATATTAAAGAGAGAGAAAACCAAAACCAAGCCTCATTTGTGTCCATACACATAACCAAGTCTTTTTTCTCTCTAAAGCCACGAAATCCATTAGTAAATCAGTCCTTAGTAAAATCCCTAACACCTCAAGAACAACTTAGGAAGCAAAGATCAAAGATTGATCAAAGAGAGGTATAAATCCTAACTTAATTTAATCTTGTATGGTAAGATAGATTTTGTGTTTTTGTGTTTAATTATATGTTATAAGATGTTATTTAGTGATCCATAATGATATATCATGGATCCATAACATCAAAGTGCTTAAAAATAAAGTTTTAAAAAACTATCAAGAACCCTAAAATATGGCTTGACAACCATATATTAGAAACCATAGATCTAGATCTGTTAATTGTTAGACTTGTTAGATGTAATAGAGTTGTAGTATGCTATGAGAGGAGTAATCTGGAAGTTGAATCATGTCCATATCATGTCCAGATTCCAAGATATTAATGGTCAAAGTGGGTTGACCAGCTATGACTTTGCATTTCTGGGTAACCCAAAATTTCCCAGATGGGTCTGATAAGATGTTCATGAGCCCAGATCTGTCAGATGTTATGTGTTTAGCTTATGTTAATGTATCAATGTTATACTCTGTTATATGAACTATAGAATCATGGCTTTAGATCACTTAAACAAACAATGAATAAAGTAGTGAGCAACAAAGTAGGTCGACCGAAGCGATGATTTCAGGTTTTTTCGGAATTTCGTAAAAGCGTATGAACATGGTTTCTGACAAGGTTTGACCTACTCAAATCTTGAGATTTTGATGTAGTTAAGCTACCCCAAGTGTAGTGATGTTATTCTTTGACATGAGGACTACAAGATTGTATCATATAAACACTTAAACAATGACCAGAACCTGAATAAATCAAGGCACAAAGTAGCTATCAAGCACTGCCTGGGTTTTTGGGTAACCCAAAAATCCCAGAAAAGGTCTGACAGCCACTTTGAGCCCTCAGATCTTGCATATGTGTTGTAATTTGACCTTGATCATTGTTGTTACATGTAGTATTACATCAATACTACATAACCAATACCTTTGCATACCTAGAAACAACTTGAGCAATGAATTAAAGCTGGTCAAAATAGGCACCTCTATAACTAACTTTGAATGTTCTTGAGGCTCAAGAACACCAACAGTGACAGTTAGTGTCGCTAAAGCCTTTAGCGACGATTTTATTAAAATTAATTATATTAATTTACAATAAAAATAGAAAATAATTACTAATAAAAATTTCAAAATGAGTTTTAAAAATTATTTTAAGTTATAAAAATTAACTTTTGATAATTTGACATAATTTTCATTAATATTTTTATTTATTTGAATATTAATGATAGTAAATTTATTTAATAAGTATATGAAATAAATTAGTTAATAATGATTTTAATATTTCAAAAATCATTTTAAATGATAATAAAGTGTTTAAAATATTTTAATTTATAAAAGATAACTTTTAATATTTTGAGATAAATTTCATTAATAATTTAAATATTCATGATAATAAATTTATTTAATACTTATATTAAATAAATAATTTAAAATGATGTTTATGATTTAAAAATCATTTTAAAAATATATAAATGATTTAAAAGTATTTTAAGTTATACTAAATGACTTTTAATATTTTGATGGAAAATACATTAATATTTGAATATTAATGGTAATTATTTAAAAATGATTTTAAATATTTTAAAAATCATTTAAGGGTAATATTAGTGTTTAAAAAATATTTTGAGTTATTATAAATAACTTTAATATTTTGACAAATATTAAAATATTAATGATAATGATATTATTTAGTATTTAAATAATTTAAAAATGATTCTAGTGTTTGAAAATTATTATATAAAGATAATAATTATTTGAAAATTATTATAAGCTTCCGAAAAATATTATAAAAGATATTTTAATTATCTAAAATAGTATTCGAAGCTTTGGAATAGAGTTTTATTGAAAATAAACTCGCTAAATTATGTGATAGGGTGACCAGGACACCGTATTAATACCGAAGTTCAACTAGACTGATATAGTTTGACCTGATAAGTGTTAGTTTAAGTTCTAAATACTGTTGTGACTACATGATTATGTGTCTAAGTGATATAGTGACGTTAAATAATAGTATTATGTGTTGTGATGTGTTATGCTAATTGCAAGATCGATATTATTGATTATAGGTTTTTTAAACACAGCTAAATTATATTGTGTAGCAGTAGACAACGACAAAGGCAAGTTTCCTTAACTCAATCTCGAGTTATTACTTTTCAAACATAGTAGTGGATAATTATTGCTAATTATTCCACATCTGAGATTTATTATTGATTATTCGCAGTTAGTGAAAGTTCATTAACTTACATTGAATTTTAAATTTCGAAAGTATAACTAGGGAATAAATATTGTTGGTTATTCATAATATTATCATTGATTGCAAATAGTGCAGTTGATTTCAGTCTATTATTGAACAGTTTATTAACTATGTCTCAGCTAATTATTTTTGGCGAGACGAATATTTGTTGAAACTTGATATGTTCTAGTATTTGAACTCAATTGTTATTAAAAGATCAATGCCAATTATTTTGGCTAGATTGATATAGGTATTAGAGGTTGAAATCATAATATTTCTTTAAATCCAAACTATATTGTTGCTATACAAACTTTTGATGTAAGACTAAGATGAACAACCTTTTTATAAAAGGGGAACTTTGTGGTCGAATATACAGCCGTTGCGCGAGTTTGAGTATTATGCATAATATTGGGTACAATGAAGCTGATCACTTTATGTACTTGCGAAGGGGTATGATTTAATCTTTATGGTTATCTGATACACCTGGGTAATTTCAGCATTAAATAACTGTTAATTACTCGATCGGTTTAAGATCCATTGTGATCACTCAGCATAACATCTGGATATAATTCACTTTATTATTGTGATTGTATTATCTCTTGATAATCAATTGAACATTATTGAAACTTGAAAAGCGTTTTACTCTTTCATCATTGAATGATTGTTTAGAATGAAATTCGATAAAGTCTTGTTATTGATAAATGATTTGTTCAGCTAATTCAAAGTCCTTTGAACTTTAGTAAATTTTATCGAATCAATAGTCTATTATTCTTTATTCACATCTTTTATTGTATGTTTTAACTTGCGGAGCAAACTCATTGCTCACCCTTGCTTAAATATAATATTTCAGCTATGAACAAAGTAGCAGGAGGGTCTGAGAAGGACAAGGGCAAAGGCAAATTGTAGGAGTAGTTAATATGAACTTTAATTATTATTAACTTTAATTATTATGTTGTTATGTGTAACCCTTTTTGTATATCTGAGGGTATGTTTTTTATGTTAAGGTTAGAAAACCTGGGATATTGTATTAAGGATATTACTTAATGATATGTATGATGTTATTCATAAATGAATGGGTAGTTAGATGTTGTTTATATGATGGATCATGAGCACCAAACCTGGGAGTTAGGTAACCCGGATTTGGGGGGTGACACATTAAATGCTTATTTGGTCACTGTATTATTGGTCAACTTACAAGTGAGTCACTAAACTAATTTTTTTACAGTCAACTCACTATACCTTATTTTACTAACAAAACGTTAAAAATCTGTCAAGTCAGTTTGACTTTAGACGGAAATAAACAACTAAGCAAGTGACGTGTAAAAATTATATGATGTGGTAGGACCCATTCCATATGGCCTTCATTACGTGGATATGGAGGGAAAATCACCCATCCAAATACCATTTGATGGACCCACATCTATTAGAAGCCAAGAAGCAAGTGAATCGTCATTTTGCTCCAAGTTCAATCGATGAAGCAAACTCAACCCTAAGCCAGCCCTTCCAAAGTTATCGATCAATTGAAAAGTTCAAAAAAGAACCACGTCTTGTTCGATTGAACTCAATTTCAAAACAAAATCGATTATTTGGTGTGATTTTGACATAAAATCGACTTGTTGGTTAAACTCGTTTGATGCTCGATATCAAGAAATGGTCGATAGGTATGTCCCATTTGATGGTCCCTTTATCTAACTTTGATGATTTTTTTTTGTGTTACTTGTTGTCGTATTGCCCTTTTATGTCTAAACTGTAAAGACCCCAACTTTTTAATAAAGATGATTTGTCTATAAATATCATTTTTGAATATTATAGAATGAATTTGATATAATGTTATAGTTGTGGGCAGTATTTACAAATTTTTCAAAGTACGTAAGTTGTTTTATAATATTCGATTGGTCGGGGAATATTCATTTTAACAAGGAATATTCATACGACGGCACAATTATTGGTGGACCCCACAACGGAATTATTATCGGATTGAGAAAATGACAAAAATATTTTTATGAAAATAATGACAGAAGTTTTACAGTTAAAACTGTTGAACTACTCGGTAGTAAAAGTACAATAATACGCGTGGTTGCATAGTAGAACACGGTATTGATTATTGATGCTTATGTAAGAAGTCACTCAGTTATACTCAATTATTACTACAGTAATTGTTGCATTATATCTCTCATATTATTGATTCAATTATTGTCACAGTATCATCTGCATAATATGTTATATTATTAAATCAATAATTGAGATGACATAGTTATTCATATTATTAAATTGCAATATTTACAATGTCAAGAAGTTCTGTCAAGGAGAGGTTTGGTCACCTAATTGCACGCCAATAGGGAGAAATCCTTATTGGAAAGCCCCCTCTTTCTTGGGAATGACATGGTTGTTAAATATTGTGAGTTATAATATTAATGATGAATGTTATTAAAAATCAAAGTTGAGTTCGGAGTTGAATTTGGAGACGCGGACGTGATATTTGAGTCCGGAACGATGAAATTAGTAAAAATAGACTATAAACACAAAATTTTCCGGGATTAACTTTTTGGTCAAAAAGTCAACAGTTGACTTTTTCGGGAAAAGTCAAACTTTGAAATTTCAAAATTTACATTGTTGATAAAAATAGTTCCATTATGTTGGGATTATTAGTGTTAGTGGAAATTGACATTTATTTCGATAATAATTGATGTCTGGAGGATATATTGACCAATCGGGTAATTAACCGGATAAATGAGCAATTGATTGCTATTAATTCACATGATTATAACTATTTATTCACATGTGTGTACTATTGATTCACATTCTTGTTACTGTTAGGGGAGTTGGTGCTAGATTGATAATACTTGAATGACTAAGTTAAAAATGGAGGTATAGATGGAGGTACTATACTGTAATTTGTATTTTCACATGTCTAGAACTATTGATTCACATAATTTACTATTGAATCACATTATTTACTATTAGGGGAGGTGGTGCACGTTTGATAATACTTGCATGACTAAATTGAAAATAAAGGAACAGAGGAAGGTATTATACTGTAATATTCTGAGCCCCAAAACGTGCAATTATCGAAACTATATTTTCCTATAAATAGAAGCTCATTTCTTCATCATTCTTCACCAATTCACTCAAGCTATAGAGCAATTATTATAGAGAGAAATTTTAGAGAGAAAGAAGAATAGAAGTCTGCTACCTCTCTACTCCAGTATCCAGTTTCTTTCTAAGGTAAGGGGTATTATTTCTTTCTTTCGTCTTCATGAAGAGAACTTCTGTTATTCCATTCTTTATTATTATGTTGGAATAACCTGTCTATGCGAAGTACCGCATACTTGGTGAAATTCTTTTGTTATTCCATTCTTTATTATTCTGTTGGAATATCCTCGTTATCGCTTTTCTGTGGGACTGGTTCCGTCTTTTATTATTTCGTTGGAATAACACCTTGCATCTGATCTATCGCATTCTCGGTGATTTCTTTTGTTATTCCATTCTTTATTATACTCGGTAAGTTAAAGTTTTGACTTCTATACTCCATGAAATTAGTGGAATATCCTTGAAATTTGCGCTTCATCCAATATCTTTTTATGGAAATATTCTTCTGAGCATTCTTGAATTTTACTCTACAAAGAAGTATCATGTTGACAATTTGGACATTATTAGTTATTGGTTAAATTAATTCTTGAACTTGTTTTATTGAATTCTTATATCATTGTCATCATCCTCATGTTTATATTATGTTGAAAGTCATCTGCGGCCTATAGTGCATAGATGGACTTGGTATGATTATGACCAATGATTATTCGGTGTAATCATGACCGCAATGTTACAAGTGATGTGGTAAAAGTCCTCATTGGCCCGTAGTGCATTGATGGACTGTTGTTGGCATAATCATGACCATTGATGAATACACGAATATCCTTGGCCCGTAGTGCATGGATAATTTGTGGTCGTGACCCTAATGAATATCCTCGTAGAAAAGTGTGGATGATGTGGATTATATATTATTGTCGAGTCTCGGTGATAAAAAGTGATGAAAACCCCTTTTTAAATCATAAAAGATAGTAGATTTTATTCTCTACTTGACTCTTTTAATGGATTACTTGTTCCTCTGCAGTTAAACTAGATGTCTATTGTATTTTATTAGTTTAACATTGTTAAAGGCTAATGATAATTTATCCTGCATTATCTTGGTCATAATATTTCTTACTGGGCTAGTTAAGCTCACCCTTTCTTTCACTATTCTCTTCAGGAAATGAGAATATAGCTGGAACGAGTCGAGGAACGGAGTGACGGTCCAGATGATAGTATTAGTAGTCCTCACTATTCTGTGCAATAGTGTGATAATAAATGTATTGAGGACTTATTTTGAGTTTGTGTACTGTCTATAAGACAATGATTATATTAAAACTCACAGCTCATGTTATATATTTAAGTTTGTATCTGAATTTTATACCATGTATTTGACGACTCAGAATAGGTGATGTATACCTATTTTGGGGGCGTCTCAGTTGGTATCAAAGCTTAGGGATATGATCCCTGGCTGAAATGTGAGATAAGAACTAGGAGGGGAGAGACGGGGAATTCTTTCGCTAGTATGATCTACCTAAGTTTATTTGGTATTTAATTGGTCGGTCATAGTATAGGGATAATATGTGATATGTTAATTAACCATTGTTTTGTGGCAGTATTTGAAAATGACATCCGAGAATGTTGAGAACATCAATGGAGCACAGGAGACCGTTGAGTCTCTACAAATCAATAATTAGGATAATGTGCATCAGGAAGGCGACAATCCTCAAGCAAACAACAACACTGACCAGATGATGAACGATGGAATGTTCAGAAGATTTATGCAATTCATGCAACATCGTGCAAAAAGGCGCTTTGTACAAAAAAATGGTGGAAACATCGGCAACTCTCGGACGGTTATCGCTAAGCGATTCAAGGGCTGGGACCACCGGAGTTTTTTGGAGAGCCAAAACCACTTAAGGCAGAGACGTGGATAAAGCAGATCAATAAGATATTTGATGTCTTGGGATGCTCCGAGGAGCAAAAGGTTCCCTTTACGACCTTCGTATGCAATGCAAAGCGCATTCTTGGTGGAAATCAGAAAGCGTACTCAACCCGCCGCACTAAAGATGTCTTGGGAGAAGTTCCAAGAAAGTTTCAACGACAAGTACTTTCCCGAAAGTATTCTTCACATGAAAGAGGTAGAGATCATTAATTTGGAGCAAAACAACATGACCGTGTCGCAGTACGAAGCCAATTTTGCTGAGTTGTCCCGATTTGCGTCCCATTTGGTTGATAATGAGGAGAGAATGACGCGAATGTTTCTAAGAGGTTTAAAACCTGAGATATGTTGTAAGACCCCGAATTTTATGAAATAAAAGTATTCAATTTTTCTATTCAAGAAATGGTTAAATTGATAAAAGTTAAAGTTAAGGGTGATATATGAATTTTTTTTCAAAATCATGAGGGGGTATAAAGTATTCATTATTGTTAGGGAATATTCGTTTGGTCGTGGAATATTCTTTACGCTTGGGAATATTAAATGCGATGGCCAGCGATCATTTGTGGGCTCCATAATGTAATAAGCGTCGGATGAAGAAAAGCGACAAAATTAAGTTTTATAAATAACGGCGTAATCGTTACAATTAACATCATTGGAATACCCGGTTGGTAAAGTAAAGTAATACGCTGGCGTTGTTATGAAGTAGCACCGGTATTGCAGATTATTTTTCAATTATTGATTCTTACGTGAGAAGGCACTACTCAATAATTGTTACAGTAATTCTTATTCAATATTTTATTTTATTGATTCAATAATTGTCGTGTTGATATTTTATTATTGTTGTTCAATAATTATCGGTATACATGATATTTCCATTATCGATCAATAATTCATATTATTTGAATAATATTATTAGATAGCATTATTGGCAATGTCTAGAAAGTTACATCAAGGAGAGGTTTGGTCACCTAATTTGGCCAGAAGAAGGAGAAATTCTTATTGGAAAGCCCCTCTTTCTGAACTACTGGTTGTCATAAATGTGATTACGTAATATTATTTGTGAATAATTAATTATTGATTCATATGATAAGAAAATATTTATTTGATGTGGATATAAATGATGGATTTATTTATGTGGTTATAAGTGAAGGAATTAATGATGAGGTGTTTTATCAAGATTTGTCTAAATGGAGAACAAAATATGGGATTTTCGGAAAAATTAGTTTATTACTTGATTTTGTAAAATCCATAACTCTTTGTGTATAATGAGTTAAGAGATGAGCCATATATCAAAAGAAAGCCCTAGAAGTAAGCTAATCTGTAGAAATTTGAATCACCCAAAATTCTTTGTAGATATTTCTGTGGTGAAATTTTGAATGAAAATGGTCAGAAGGACTAATAGTCCGAAAAATCGGTGTTCTTTAGCTATATTAATGTGAGTTATAAATTTTGATCCAAATAGTTGGATCGTTGAAATTTTTGGATATGTTATACATATATAAGTTGAGTATATGTCCACCAATTTTGAACCGTTAAAATTCACGAATGATTTGTTATGAATTTTAAGAGGTGATTGATTCGGAAATTAGGTTTGGTGGAAAATTCTAGAATTGAGTGGGCCCCACTCTTGGTTGTTGGGGAAGATGGCTGATTTTTGGTGGGTGGAATAGTAGTAGGTAAAGCCATCAAAGCTGAGTCAAGTCAAGTTCACTGCTGCTAACATTTTCCTATAAATAGAGGCTAAGTTAGAATTGAAAATCACACCGAAACAAGTTTTCTCTCTTTCTCTCTAGATTATTGAGTGTAATTTGTGAGTATTTAGATACTTGGTGAGTTGATATTCATCGATGCAAGTTTCCTTGATGTCATATCCAATATTCTCGCCGGAAGTCTTTGCTCTTTTGAGGTAAGGGATAGAGGGATAGTAAGGGATGTTATTTTCTTCTCTCGATGATATTATTTTTTCAATATCATTATCTTTGAAATATTGGTTGGAACTTTTTATCAAATTTGGAACTTTTTCACGGGTTCTTATTCACGAGTTACTATTCACGAGTTACTATTCATGAGTTACTATTCACGAGTTACTATTCACACGAGTACTATTCATGAAGCGTGAAGATGTTTTTTGTGGAATTTCATCTTTTGGTGTGATTCTTATTCACGATACTCAAGACTATTCACGAATCTCAAGACTATTCATAGAAAAATGAAAATTTTTCTTTTCGTCTAAAATATCTATACGGATACTAGCTTTGATTGTATCCATGTTTTGATCATTCTTGAATTTTACACCACTATGATTATTTTGAGGTATTTTTTGGGCGTGGATAAAACCAACGCAAAGATGAATGATTTAAGAAGAATATCTTTGGCACGAAGTGCAAAGATGAGCAGTGTTTAAATGAACATGAACTAACTGATGAATATCTTTAGCCCGATAGTGCAAAGATGAATTATTGATGAATATCTTTTGCTCGTAATGCAAAGATGACTTATTGTTGAATATCTTTGCTTTGTAGTGCAAAGATGAATTATTGATGAATATCTTTTGCTCGTAATGCAAAGATGACACGATGTTGAATATCTTTAGCTTTGTAGTGCAAAGATGAATTATTGATGAATATCTTTTGCTCGTAATGCAAGAGATTTTGTTGTTGAATATCTTTGCTTTGTAGTGCAAAGATGAATTATTGATGAATATCTTTGGCTTGTAATGCAAAGATGACCCATTGTTGAATATCTTTGCTTTGTAGTGTAAAGATGAATTGTTGATGAATATCTTTGGTAGTGGTGCAAAGATGAATTTATTAGTATGATTATGAGCAGGCGTGATTTGGTATAACCATGATCTTTGATGTTTGAGTAAAGACAAGTGATGAAAATTATCTTTGTCTTGGATGAGGAAAGAAATTTAGAACTACAATTACGATTATGAAAGTTATACGTGATTGTGGATGTGAATTGTTGATTGATGTTACGAGGATAAAACATTGTTGGTGGATTTTTAACATGGAGAAGACAATAGACTTTATAGTCTATTTGACTCTTCTAATGGATTGCTCATTCATTTGCAACTATGGTTGAAAAGTTTTATCATCTACCATATGTTCTAAATCTACGATTTATTCTTGATGAAGACTATTGATAATTTATTTATCTTTAGTCATAATATTCTTTCTTGAGCTAGTTGTGCTCACCCTTTTGTTTCACAATTCCTTTCGTGTAATAAAATGTAGCTTTCGATTACGAGCGGGGAATAGCGAGGAATAGAGTGGTGGTCTATAGATGTTGAGGGTGAGGTGAATTTAACTTGGAAGGGTGTTTTGTCACTATCATACAAGATGTCTAATGACATACAACCTCGTGTTATCATAAGACATGGTTGTGCTCATCCACTTCTTCGAGTATATTTACAAGCACTACCTATATAATCTTGGTGTTTGTTTGGAGTATAATACCCAATTAGAGGCAGTGGAGATAATGATATGTCAAGAGAAGACTCACCATTGGGAAGAATACGATAGTAATCTTCTCGTTTTTTCTTTGGGGTCTATTGGGTCAACCAAGGATAATTACGTGGCCATATGATATCTACCATAACCTAAAAGCATGGCCTCCCACGTACGAAGGTTTCCTTGAGCACTTCCCAAAGATTCTAATTTCTAAAAGCGGTTTTGATTATACCTTTATGTAAGGTGTCATGGTGACGTGTTATCCAAGTTGGTGTCCAGAGTTACATTTGGTATATATTGGTATCCAAACTCACAAAGATATGTGTTGTTGTATTTTGCACGCACAATTGTTGTAATAAAGTTGTAGTTGTTTTTCGTACCATGTATTTGGCGACTCGAGAATGGGTTGGATGGAATGGACCTATTTTGGGGTTGTTACATATGTCAATATCTTATCTCTCATAAAGCCGTGTTTGTATTCAGGATGTTGTTAATAGGGCTCAATTATTGGAGCGTGATAATGAGTCAACCCAACCAAAAGAGAGCAAATAGACAAAATGATAATACCAAAGTGATAACTTGATCCATGAAGCGGTGATAATAAGCGTGGAGGAATCAACATGCCAGAAATGGTAACTACTTCGGTGGTAATCATGGCCAAAATAATAAGAATTGACATTTTAAGAAGAGGAGATTCAACAATGATGGAAAGATGTCAGCATCAGCACTTGTCGTTAAGGAAGGAGAATGGCCACCTATCATATGCTTCAAATGTGGAGGGGATGGACACATTAGTCCAAATTGCGCGATGCCCTCCAAAGCATGTTACAATTATGGAAGAGAAGGTCACCTGGCTCGATTTTGTCGTGCACCGAAGACAAGTCCAGCTGGGATGGAGGAATCAAAGGCCATCCCAGACAAGACAAAACCGATAGTTCAAGGGAGAGCGTTTGTCATGACCTCCCAGAAAGCAAGGAACCCGAACGAGGTCATGACGGGTAACTTATTATAAACTCTAGGAAAGTATATACCTTATTTGATACCGGTTCTACCCATTCTTTTATTTCTCTTACTTACGCTCAACGTTTAAATTTAACTCCGGAGAAATTGGACTTTGACTTATCTGTTGAAACTCCATTGGGAGAAACCTTCATTACATCCACTGTTTATAAGTCTTGTTTAGTTCAAATTGGCACCCGTACGTTATCTATCGATCTTATTTCTTTGAAAATACTTGCATTTGATGTGATTCTAGGGATTGATTGGTTAACTACTCATCATGTAAAAATTGATTATTTTCGTAAGGTTGTTAGCTTTAATATTCCTAACCAACCTATTATGCGAATTCAAGCAACCAAACCATTAAAATCAATCACTGTCATCACAAGCCATAAAGCTATTCGTTTATTGAAAAATGGATGTCAAGCTTTCTTAGCTCATGTCACGGATCTAAACAAAAATACGTCAATTTTGAAAGATATTTCTATTGTTAATGAATTTCCTGACGTATTCCCTGAAGAAATTCTTGTCCTACCCCCAGAGCGTGAAATTGAATTTTGTATCGACCTTGAACCCGGTACAAAACCCATTTCCAAAGCCCCATATCGAATGGCTCCTATTAAACTTCAGGAGTTAAAGACCCAACTGCAGGAATTGTTAGACATTGGCTTTATTAGTCCTAGTACTTCTCCTTCGGGTGCTCCTATTCTATTCGTGGAAAAGAAAGATGGGAGTATGCGACTTTGTATTGATTATCGGGAGTTTAATCATGTCACCATCAAAAATAGGTACCCACGGCCACATATTGATGATCTGTTTGACTAGTTGCAAGGAGCTAAATTCTTTTCAAAGATTGATCTTCATTCCAGATATCATCAATTGAAGATTAGAACCGATGACATCCCAAAGACGGCTTTCAGAACTCGGTACGGGCATTATGAATTCCTAGTCATGTCTTTTGGATTGACTAATCCTCCTGCTGCTTTTATGGATATGATGAACCAAGTATTCAAGGAATATTTGGATCACTTTGTGGTCGTCTTTATTGATGACATCCTTATTTATTCCAAAAGCCGTGAAGATCATGAGCAACACTTGAGGCTGATACTCCAAAAGCTTTGTGAATATAAGCTTTATGCCAAGTTGAAGAAATGCAAGTTCTGGCTTGAGGAAGTAGCGTTCCTTGGGCACGTAATATCAAGTCATAGAATATCATTGACCAAAGAAAGATTGAAGTTATTCAAAGCCGGGAGCAACCTAAATCGATGATAGAAAGCACGTAGCTTTCTCGGTTTATTTGGTTATTATCGGAGATTCGTGGAAGGATTTTCTTGAATCGCTACTCCACTAACTCAGTTGACTCGAAAAGATACAAAATTCGGTTGGAGTGAGGAATGTGAGAAGAGTTTTCAAGAACTCAAGAGAAGACTCATTTCAGCACCTGTTCTGACAATACCATCTGGCTCAGATGGATTTGTCATCTACAGTGATGCTTCAGGCAAAGGGTTAGGATGTGTTCTCATGCAACATGGGAAAGTCATAGCCTATGCCTAGCGACAACTCAAAGAATATGAGAGGAATTATCTTACTCATGATCTAGAGTTGGCAGCAGTCATTTTTGCGCTTAAGATTTGGAGGCATTATCTGTATGGAGAGAAGGTGGAGATCTATACGGATCATCAAAGCCTCAAATATTTCTTCACTCAAAAGGAACTCAACATGCGGCAATGACGATGGCTTGAGTTGTTGAAAGATTATGATCATACCATCCAATACCATCCTGGAAAAGCGAACGTAGGAGCTGACGCATTGAGTAGAAGATTATATGCGGGCACAAGTGCATTATTGTCAACGCAAAGGCCCATTGTGTATGACTTGGAAAGGATGTAAATAGAGTTAAAGACTCCAGGGACCCATGTGATGATGGTGAATATACGAGTGGAACCGACTTTAATTGATAAAATTAAAGCTGCTCAAACTACAGACCTGGAGCTGATGTGAATGAGGAAGAAAGTGCAAGAAGGTGCTATTCCAGAAGCAAGAATTGATGAAGAGGAATACTTCGAGTCAACTCCAGACTTTGTGTTCCTAACAATTCTGACTTGAAGTATAAAATCAGGATGGAGGTGCACAACACACCGTTTGCAATCCATCCTGGGAGTACCAAAATGTATCGTGATCTTTGACATACATTTTGGTGGAGCAATATGAAGAGAGAGATAGCGGGGTTTATCTCAAGGTGTCTAACTTGTCAACGAGTCAAGGCGGAGTATCAAGTGCCAAAAGGTCCATCGCAACCACTTGAAATTCTAGAATGGAAATGGGAGCACATTACCATGGATTTCGTTACTGGTCTTCCCAAGGTTTCTCAAGGCATAGATGCGATTTGGGTCATTGTTGATAGATTGACCAAGTCTGCTCATTTCTTACCTATACGAGAAACTTATTTATTTGAACGTCTTGCTAGTATGTACATAAACGAGATTGTAAGATTGCATGGTATGCCAGTATCCATAGTTTCTGATCGAGACCCAAGATTCACTTCAAGATTTTGGGTTAGTTTGCAAAAAGCTATGGGCACAAATTTATGATTTAGTTCAAAGATATCATCCTCAAGCGGATGGGGCGGTTAGAAAGGACTATTCAAACTCTTGAAGATTTATTAAGACTGTGTCCTTGACTTCAAGGGAAGTTGGGACAAGTTCTTACTATTGGTGGAGTTTTCCTACAACAATAGTTATCAAGCAAGTATTGGCATGGCTCCATTTGAGGCGTTGTATGGAAGAAAGTGTCGTTCTCAAAGATCTTTGGGATGAGGTGGGTGAAGCAACGTTGTTGGGACCGGATTTGGTACGCATGACTACAGAAAAGATTCAAACGATCCGACAACGTATAAAAACCTCACAAGATCGACAAAAGAGTTATGTTGATCTTCATCGAAAGGACATGGAATTCGATATTGGAGATCATGTGTTGTTACGTATTGCTCCATGGAAAGGAGTTACGAGATTTGGAAAGAGAGGAAAGCTCAATCCTCAATTCATTGGCCCATTTTTAATCCTCGAACGAGTAGGAACTGTGGCCTATAGACTAGCTTTACCGCCAAGTATGTCTCGTGTTCATAATGTTTTTCACATATCTATGTTACGTAAATATGTGAAAGACCCGAACCACATTATTGAGTTAGAATCGGACAAAATAGCGGAAGATTTAACGTATGAAGAGGTTCCTATTAAAATCTTGGATAAGAAGGATCATATTCTACGCTTCAAGGTTATACCTCAAGTTAAAGTTTTGTGGAGAAACCACGATGTGGAGGAAATGACTTGGGAGTTAGAATCTGAGATGAAGTCAAGATATCCTCACCTCTTCGACATACCAGGTACGTACCCTAATTTCGAGGGCGAAATTTCATAAGAAGGGGAGGTTGTAAAGACCCCAACTTTTTAATAAAGATGATTTTTCTATAAATATCATTTTTGAATATTATAGAATGAATTTGATATAATTTTATAGTTGTGGGTAGTATTTACAAATTTTTCAAAGTACGCAAGTTCTTTTATAATATTCGATTGGTCGGGGAATATTCGTTTTAACAGGGAATATTCGTACGACGGCACAATCATTGGTGGAATATGATATTCCAACATAATAATAAAGAATGGAATAACAGAAGAATTTCACCTAGTATGCGGTACTTGGCATGTAGCAAAGTTATTCAACATAATAATAAAAAATGGAATAACTGAAGTTCTCTTCATGAAGACGAAAGAAAGAAATAATACCCCTTACCTTAGAAAGAAACTGGATACTGGAGTAGAGAGGTAGCAGACTTTTATTCTTCTTTCTCTCTAAAATTTCTCTCTATAATAATTGCTCTATAGCTTGAGTGAATTGGTGAAGAATGATGAAGAAATGAGCTTCTATTTATAGGTAAATATAGTTTTGATAATTGCACGTTTTGGGGCTCAAAATATTACAATATAATACCTTCCTCTTTTCCTTTATTTTTAATGTAGTCATGCAAGTATTATAAAACTTGTACCACCTCCCCTAATAGTAAATAATGTGATTCAATAGTAAATCATGTGAATCAATAGTTCTAGACATGTGAAAATATGAATTATAGTATAGTACCTCCATCTATACCTCCATTTTTAACTTAGTCATGCAAGTATTATCAATCTAGCACCAACTCCCCTAATAGTAACAAGAATGTGAATCAATAGTACACACATGTAAACACATAGTTATAATCATGTGAATTAATAGCAATCAATTACTCATTTATCCGGTTAATTACCTGATTGGTCAATATAACCTCCAAACATCAATTACTATCGAAATAAATGTCGATTTCCACTAACACTAATAATCCTAACACAATGGAACTATTTTTATCAATAATATAAATTTTGAAATTTCGAAGTTTGACTTTTCCTGAAAAAGTCAACTGTTGACTTTTTGACCAAAAAGTTAATCCACGGTTGGATGTTGATTATATTTGTATGGGTGCTATTAATGACTTAGCTACTGAACTCAATTATCGTCCTAAATCAAGTTTTTATTTTAAAATTGATGGAGTAGATATTAAAAATGGGGTTAGAT
Organism: Panax quinquefolius; assembly: GCA_020205615.1. Taxonomy (NCBI): domain Eukaryota; kingdom Viridiplantae; phylum Streptophyta; class Magnoliopsida; order Apiales; family Araliaceae; genus Panax; species Panax quinquefolius. The sequence goes on along the minus strand of CM035159.1, from coordinate 81,866,242 downwards.
TTGTTCATGATAATGCTAGTATAAGAGACATGGTCAATATTTGATTGCCACATGGTGTACTTGATGTCTATGTAGACCATGTATTACCATATAATACTGATCAAACCTCCATATTGGATGAGCATATTAGTATTAATGTGATTGATAACATGCTTGAAAATATTGATGAAACTGTGGCTGATAATGTGATTGAAAATGTTGAAATTATGGCTGATAATGTTACTGGTAATGTGAATGAAATTGTGGATGAAAATGTGATTAGTAAGGGTGAGGGTGAGGGTGATGATAGTGTGGTTGGGGAGAAGTTGAGTGATAATAGGAGTAGAAAATGTTAGAATGTCAAAAAGAGTGCTAAAAGAAAGTCCAAAAGAGATAAACAAAGAATAGTTGAGCAATGTTCTGATATAGATACCTCTAATAGTGATTTTAATGAAGACTGTAGTGATGAAAAATTAGTAGAAGCTAGGAGGATGGCTAGGGAGTATAAGAGGGAGATGAACAAGAACACAGAGTTGGAGGATGAGAGACATGAGACAAAAAAAGAGGGAGAGGAAGGAGAAAATTAGGTAGATGAAGGAGATGAAAAGGGTGAGGATGAGCCTGAAAATGTGGAAGAACATATGGCAGGACATGACCCGGAATTGAAACACAGATAGGGAAAACAAATTGCAAAAGATATTGAGGGTAGTGAATATGAGACTAGTAATTCAGATGATCCATCGTGGCAAAGTGAATATGAGAACGGTGATATACTGAGATCTCTTTCTGAGAGCAGTGAAGAAGATAAGGATGTTTGCTATGTAGGGCCTACCCCTAGTAATGAAAAAAGAAAGTTAGTTGAGGTTTATAACAAGAAGATAAAAAAGAAGTTGATAAAATTTAAGGAGTACATGACATTTTCCAGCATTAGGGAGTTTAAAGATGCATAAGAGACTACTCTATTGCAAATGGGAGGAAATTATGGTATTCAGTCAATAATTTGAAGAGGTGCCAAGTCAAGTGTGAGAAAGGATGTCCATGGAAATTATGGGCTAGTTACTTACAAGGGACTGATACATGGCAGGTTAAGTCTATCTTAGACATTCACAATTGCACCAGAATCTTCAAAAATAAGCTGGCTACAATCAAGTATTTGGCTGAGTACTATGGGAATAGGATTAGGAAGAATCCTAGCTAAAAATTAAGGGACATGGAAGAAGAGATAAAGTTGAAACTGAATTTGGATGTTACAGAGGTTAAGTGTATGAGGGTTAGACAGTTAGCACTGCAGGGGATTCAATAGGTTATGAAGGATCATTATGCAAGGGTGTGGGACTTTGGGGCTGAGATAGTGAAGAGTAATAAGAATAACACAGTTAACATAAAAATAACCAGATTGAATCCTGAAGATGTGCCAAGATTTAAGAGATTTATATTTGTTATGATGCTTTGAAAAAGGCTTGGAAAGGTGGATGTAGGTCTGTTATTGGCTTAGATGACAATTATTTGAAAACAGTGTGTGGTGGACAGCTTCTATCTGCAGTTGGCAGGAATAGAAATAATCAGATGTTTCCTATAGCTATGGGGGTGGTGGAGAGTGAGAATTATGACAATTGGACTTGGTTCATGCAGTTGTTGGTGTCTGATCTTATGTTGGGAGATGGCTATGGGCTGACATTAATATCTGACCAACAAAAGATTAACATCTTTGTTAATATTTGGTAATAATTATAATTCACAACATTATTTATTTTTGAAATTGTGCCATTTACATTTATCTAATAGTTGATATTTTTCGGGGTTAAAAGAAGCTATTCAAGATCTTCTTCCTCATGCAGAGAATAGAAACTGTGCAAGGCACATCTATGCAAATTGGAGGAAGAAGTATACTTCCCAAGTTCTTAAAACAGCTTTTTGGGAGGCAACCATGGCAACACATACTGTAGCACACAAAAGGGCAATGACAGAGGTTAAAAAAGTATCAAATCTTGCACATGATAAAATTGGCGAGCAAGATCCCAAGGTTTGGTCCAAGGCATTCTTTAAGACTCACTCAAAGACTGACAGTGTGGATAATAACATGTCTGAGTGCTTCAATGCATGGATCATAAAGGCAAGATATATGCCAGTGTTACACATGTTAGCTGAGATATATGATCAAATTATGGTGATGTTGCACCAAAAAAGAGATGAAATATTTATGGTGAAGAATTAAAATGCCCAAGGATTAAAAAGAAATTGGATGCTGCTATATTAGAATCTACACATTGTGAAGCTTTATGGGATGGGTAGTCAAAGTTCTAAGTGAAGGAGAGAGGGAGAGGAGGATACACTGTTAACCTTGTGGAGAAAAGTTGTACATGTAGGGTGTGGGATTTGACAGGAATCCCTTGTTGTCATGCTATGAGGGCAATTCATTCTATATATGGAAACCCAATAGATTATGTGGCTCACTGGTACACTAGGGACACTTACATTAAGACTTACTCTCATACCTTAGAAGTATTGAATGGGGAAGATTTTTGGGACATTACTAATTATGATATCTTGTTACCTCCACCTATGAAAAAGATGTTTAAGGGAAGGCCACAAATGTTAAGAAGAAAATAGGAGTGGGAGGATGGAGCAAATGTGAGACCCCAGATTTTATCAATAAAGATTTAAATTTTGTCGAAATAATTTTTTAATATTATGGTGTGAATTTGAGATAATATTATAGTTGTGGGTAGTATTTATAAATTTTGCAAAGTATGCAAGTGGTTATATTATATTCGATTGGTGGGGAATATTAGGTTTAGCGAGGGAATATTAAATACAGCAGCTCAATCATTGGTGGACCCTAATGAAATTATTGTCGGATTGAGAAAGCGACAAAAATATTTTATTGAAATAAAGGCGGAAGTTTCTGAAAGTGGATCTTGTTGAACTACTCGGTAGTAAAAATGCGATGTCGTGTGGTTGCATAGTAGTAGCACGGTATTGATTATTGATGCTTATATGAGAAGTCACTCGGTTTGATTCCATTATTGTCGATTAATAATATGAATTATTATAGCGATAATGACGTTTTGTTTTATTAGTATTATTAACGTAATAAAAGCGAAATTTTTTATATAAAGCAGAATACTTTATTAAAGTTATTACATAAATAGAATATATTATATTTTATTATGCATAGTGTTGCATAGTGTTTTGCATAGTGTTTTTGCATAGTGTTGCATAGTGTTGCATAGTGTTTGCATAGTAAAATGTTTTTATATAAATAGAATATATGATATTTTATTTAAAAGATTTTGCTTTAAATATGGATAGTCAGATTAAAAAGTAAATCAATCTAGATCGTTCATGGATTAATTACTATGCATTCTATTTTCCTATAAATAGAAGCTCATTCCTTCATTATTTTCTTACGAATTCTTTGAAACTCAGAGAGAGAAATTATAGAGAGAAGCTATAGAGAAAATCTAGAGAGAGAGAAAGAAGAAGAGTATTACGGTACTTCACTACTTTGATATCCGGTGTCTTTTACGGTAAGGGATATTATTTGTTGTGCCGTAAGGGGTGTTATTCTTTCTTATTCATGAAGAGAACTTACATTATTCCATTCATTATTATTACATTGGAATAACTTTTGTAAAAGTGGCATACCCTATACATAACTTTTGTATCTGTGGCATACCTATACTTGGTGAAATCCTTATATTATTCCATTCTTATTTATTACATTGGAATAACTTTGTATCTGTGGAATCCCTATACTTGGTGATCTTCTTACATTATTCCATTCTTTATTATTACATTGGAATATCACATGCGTGTGTTTTACAGGACTGGTTCCATTGTTTATTATTATTCAGCATTTATTATTACATTTGGATCATCACATCGGTGTGAATTTCAGGATTTTTTGGTTCATTGTTTATTTATTATTATTATTATTACATTGGAATAACACATCGGTGTGAATTCTGAATGGCGCATGCGTGGTGATTTCTTTTCGTGGTGATTTCTTTTGTTATTCCATTCTTTATTATACCCGGTTGGTTAAAACTTTGACTTCTATACTCCATGAAATTAGTAGAATATCCTTGATATTTGCGTTTCATCGATATCTTTTCATGGAAATATTCTTACGATCATTCTTGAATTTTACTCTACAAAAGCAGTATCATGTTGACAATTTGGGCGTTATTAGTTCTGAATAAATTAATTCTTGAACTTGTTTTATTGAATTATTATGTCATTATCATCATCCTCATGTTATATTATGTTATCTTTGGCTTACGTGCATAGATGAACTTAGTATGATTATGACCGAGGATCATTCGGTATAATCATGGCTTGATATAAATGATGTGATAAAAGTCCTCGGTGGCTTTTGTAATGCGGTGATGGATAGTTTTTGGTATGATTATGACCGGGGTGATTCGGTATAGTCATGACCATTGATGATTTAATGAAAATTCTTGGCCAAGTGAATGCGGGGATGATTAGATGTGGTGGAATATTTATTAAAAGTGAGTCTAGTGATATAAATTGATGAAAAACCTTTTAAATCATAAAAGATAGTAGACTTTATTTTCTACTTGACTCTTTTAATGGATTGCATATTCAAGCTATGATTAAAGCTGGTTGTCTATTGTATTTTATCGGTTTAACCTTTGTTGAAGGCTAATGATAATTTATTACGCATTATCTTAGTCATAATATTTCTTCTTGGGCTAGTTGAGCTCACCCTTTCTTTCCTTTATTCTCTTTGAAATGAGAATATATATTTGGGGACGAGTCGGGGAAAAGAGTGATGGTCCGAAGATAGCATTAGTAGTCCTCACTATTACATTAAATAGTGTGATAATAAATGTAATGAGGACTCCTTGAGTATGGATATTGTCTAAATGACAATATTCTATTAGAACTCTTAGTTTTATGTATGTCGTATGTTTTACGACGGATGTATAATTAAGTTTGTATTTGAATTTATGTACCATGTAAGTGGCGACCCAAGATGGGTGGCGTATACCTAATTTTGGGGGCGTCGCGGTTGGTATCGAGCTTAGGGATATGATCCTGGCTAAGATCTTGAGATAAGAACTAGGAGGGAGAGGAGGGGAATTCCTTCGCTAGTATGATCTACCTAAGTTTATTTGTTATTTAATTGGTCGATCGAGAGTATAAGGATAATATTTGATATATTAATTAACCCTTGTGTTGTGGCGGTGTTTGGAAATGGCGGTGAAAATATTCACTGATGGAGTGAATGTGTAGTTGTGACACCTTTAATCACTAATCGAGTTAATGCGATTGTGAGACGAGGAACAAATTAGAGATGTCCACGTAGTGAATGAAGAACTAATTGTTGCATTTTTAGAGCTAGTTGCGGAGGTAGCAATTGAGAGTGAGAAGAGAGAAGAAGAAGAAGAAGAAAAGGAACTGAGGAGAATTGGTTAGAAGAAGTTTATGATCAAAACTTAGAATTACAAAATCGTGTTCGTGAGCTAGAAGAAACGAGGTTGAAGAGCGGCAAGCGATTCGTGGAACAAAGGGATACAACAATTCAAAATTGGGTTACCCGATATGTGATGCTCGAACAAAATCACGCTTTGGCGGGTGTAAGATATTAAAGTTGGAATCGAGAATTTAAAATCAAAGATCAATTTGAAAGAAGAAACAAGCCCGAACGAAGGAGAATAGGCGATGCATGGGTAAAAATCGCACTGTAGCGTTGATAGTGTGTGAAAAAGGCGTCCAGATCAATAAAGCCAAAATAGATGAAATGGACTTTGCTTTTTGGAATGACAATTGGGAGAACCAACATCGAATTGGAATTACCACATGCATAGCGGTCAACCCGAATTCGATATGGATCGGAGAATAATGATTCAAATCATGGATCGGGGAATGTGAAGAAGCACTTAAGGGTGGAATGTACCCTATAGTAAAGTCAAACTTCGGTAATTTAAGCGAGAGCGTTTGTCGAGAAAACCGAGCGAAGTTATTACGGGTAAATTAATTATAAATTATTACGAAGTCTATACTTTATTCAATACAAGTTCTACCCACTCTTTTATTCTACCTAGTTGTGTTCAATGTTTAAATTTGACTCAGGAAAATTAGACTTTGATTTATCTATTGAAACTTCGTTGGGAGAAAAACCGTTACCTCCCTTTGTTTATTAATCTTGTTGTTTCAAATAAACACTTTCACGATCTTATCTCTTTGAAAATACTTGCCTTTGAGGTAATTTTTGAAAGCGATTGATTAACTACTCATTATTCTTTTTGTAAGGTTGTTAGCTTTCATATTCTAACCAACTTTGTTATCTGAATTCAAAGTAACCAAACCTAAAGTTAATCACTTTATTATATCAAGCCATAAGTAAAGAGCCCGATCCTTTCGTTGTTAACTTCCTTGTGTGGAATGCTGCAAAGCGGACTTTACGTGGCGACGTCGTGATTTGAAGATGGCAAGTTGATAGGTATCATTGTGAGGTCTTATCGAGGTTAAGGGATAGAAGTCACGATTGGTATTAATGTGACGTCTTATTCAAGTCTTGGACGAGAGTATGATTTTGAATGATATTTCTATCATTAATAAATTTCTTGGCGTATTCTTGAAGATTTCCTAGCCTACCTAGGCGTGAAATCGAATTTTGTATTGACCCAAAGTACAAAAACCCATTTCTTAAACCCTCAAATATTTCTTCAACTAAAAGGATGCATTTTACGAGGATTATGATGAAAGTCATAATAAAAGCATTGGACTAATGAAAATCATGGGTATATGAAGTATTAGTAAGTGTTATGATGAGTTATGTTGGTTATTATGTGAAAACATGAAAGTTTCTTAGAAATCACAAAGAGTTGAAAATCAGATTTTGGTGAAAAGCGTAACATGAAATTCAATAGACCATATCTCCTATTATATTTTGAATTTTTGAATGTGGTCAAGTCCTAGAGTTAGATCTATGAGTTACCTAACTAATCCAAGTGGAATTACTGGAAAAGGTGTTGTAGATTTTTGTGTGGACTGATTTTAGCAAAGGAGTGCAAAGCTGCAAAAAAATCAAAAAAAGGCTGCTGCCATGATTTTAGAGGGGCTGTTTCGGCCACTTAAATTATGAGAAAAATTCTGGCCTTTTGGGACATGAAGGTATATGGTATAAAGTACCTCCTGTCCAAAAAATGAGCTCATTTCGACTTAAAATGAGCAAGTTATGACTATTTCAATATTTAGATTTTTAAAATGAAAAAATGCTATAATAGGAGTTCTATAACTCGATGACCATGAAATTTAAACTGGAAGCTCACGTTAACATGGGTAAGGTCCTGTCAAGATTTGGGAATTTTGGAGTTAAACTTGAGGTAGCTAATTTCTTAAGGAATTAATTAGAAATTAATTTTTGAAAAATAGTAAATGAATTTTAAAAATTAGAGAAAAATATATTTTCATTATGGGACTATATTATGCTAAATCCCAGAAAAAGAAATATTTTTGGGACTGATTTGGTATTTTTCATGAAAATAGTTTAATTCTGAACATATGAGTTAAATATGTTATGTGAAGTAACAAAGTTGAAAATAGGATTTTATGGCTAGAGAATCCTATATAGAGTATATGCATATTTTGTTTTGAGGATTTGATAATTGGTGATGATATCTTATGAGTATGGCATTTTGAATGATTAAATGCATTATATGGTAAAAGCGTAAACAATTGAGATAAATTGTTTATAAATTTAAGAAGTGATTAAAATATTGTTATAATATTAATGATATTAGATTATGAGATTATTAAGTGATTGATAACATGGGGATATTCTTGAATCTGGATAAATTATATTATAAATGTTTAATATTTATCCTTTATCTCATTTGATTGATTCTTTATATCATTATCCTCGTGCTTATATTGTGTTGAAAGTAAATACATGGCATTTTGTAGTGCATAGATGGACTTGGTATGATTATGACCGAGGATTGTTCGGTATAATCATGTAGTAATTGAAAACACGATTATCTTTGGTAGTAGTGCATGGATAATTTGTGGTCGTGATACTAATGAATACCACGATTATCTTTGGTAGTAGTGCATGGATAATTTGTGGTCGTAATACTAATGAATACGATTATCTTTGGTAGTAGTGCATGGATAATTTGTGTCGTGATACTAATGAATATACGATTATCTTTGGTAGTAGTGCATGGATAATTTGTGATCTTAATGGTACGATTATCTTTGATACATGGATAATGATCTTAATATACGATTATCTTTTGGTAGTAGTGCATGGATAATTTGTGGTCGTGATATCTTAATGAATACACGATTATCTTTGGTGCGTAGTGCATGGATAATTCGTGTAGTAAATGGTGATGATCTAATGAATATCCTTGGCTTTTGTAGTGCGGGGATGATTCGATGATATGGATTAATTATTGGAAATTTGAGTCTCGGCAATGAAATATTAATTCATGGATGTGGTAAAAGTCATCTTTGGTAGTAGTGCATTGATAGACTTGGTATGATTATGACCGAGGATTATTCGGTATAATCATGGTAGTAATTGAAAACACGAATATCCTTGGCGATGGTGCATGGATAATTTCGTGGTCGTGATCTATTAATGGTGAGTCTCGGCATTATTGGTTTCTGAGTTGTATATCTTTGGCTGTAGTGCAAAGATGAATTGTTAATGAATATCTTTGGTAGGATTACAAAGATGAATTTAATGTTTTCAACGATAAAGGTATTCAAGGTATCCTCACCTCTTTATCATATCAGTGCGTACCCTAATTTGAGGCGAAATTCCATAAGGAGGGAGATTGTGAGACTGATTTTATCGATAAAGATTTAAATTTTGTCGAAATAATTTTTAATATTATGGTGTGAATTTGAGATAATATTATAGTTGTGGGTAGTATTTATAAATTTTGCAAAAAGTATGCAAGTGGTTATATTATATTCGATTGGTGGGGAATATTCGGTTTAGCGAGGGAATATTCGTATACAGCAGCTCAATCATTGGTGGACCCTAGCAAGAATTATTGTCGGATTGAAAAGCTTGACAAAATATTTTATTGAAATAACGGCGGAAGTTTTCTAGTGGATCTTTGTTGAACTACTCGGTAGTAAAAAAATGCGATGTCGTGTGGTTGCATAGTAGCTTTACGGTAGTATGATTATTGATGCTTATGTGAGAAGTCACTCGGTTTGATTCCATTATTGTCGATTAATAATATGAATTATTATAGCGATAATGACGTTTTATTTTATTAAGTATTATTAACGTAATAAAAGCGAAACATTTTTATATAAAAAAGAATACTTTATTAAAGTTATTATATAAATAGAATATATTATATTTTATTATGCATAGTGTTGCATAGTGTTTTGCATAGTGTTTTGCATAGTGTTGCATAGTGTTGCATAGTGTTTGCATAGTAAAATGTTTTTATATAAATAGAATATATGATATTTTATTTAAAAGATTTTGCTTTAAATATGGACCGTCAGATTAAAGTAAATCAATCTGGATCGTTCATGGATTAATTACTATGCATTCTATTTTCCTATAAATAGAAGCTCATTCCTTCATTATTTTCTTACGAATTCACTGAAACTCTAGAGAGAGAAATTATAGAGAGAAGCTATAGAGAGAAAATCTATAGAGAGAAAGAAGAAAAGTAATACGGTACTTCACTTTACTTTGATATCCGGTGTCTTTTTACGGTAAGGGATATTATTTGTTGTGCCGTAAAGGGTGTTATTCTTTCTTATTCATGAAGAGAACTTACATTATTCCATTCATTATTATTACATTGGAATAACTTTTGTAAAAGTGGCATACCCTATACATAACTTTTGTATCATGGCATACCCTATCTTGGTGAAATCCATATATTATTCCATTCTTATTTATTACATTGGAATAACTTTTGTATCTGTGGAATCCCCTATACTTGGTGATCTTCTTACACATTATTCCATTCTTTATTATTATTGGAATATCACATTGGAATATCACATGCATGTTTTTTCGCAGGACATTGGTTCCATTGTTTATTATTATTCAGGACACATTTATTATTACATTTTGGATCATGGATCATCACATGTGTGGTGTGAATTTCACGACTGGTTAGATTATTATTATTACATTGGAATAACACATCATCGCAATCTGCATGCATGGTGATTTCTTTTGTTATTCCATTCTTTATTATACCCGGTTGGTTAAAACTTTGACTTCTATACTCCATGAAATTAGTAGAATATCCTTGATATTTGCGTTTCATCGATATCTTTTCATGGAAATATTCTTACGATCATTCTTGAATTTTACTCTACAAAAGCGATTATCATGTTGACAATTTGGGCGTTATTAGTTCTGAATAAATTAATTCTTGAACTTGTTTTATTGAATTATTATGTCATTATCATCATCCTCATGTTATATTATGTTATCTTTGGCTTACGTGCATAGATGAACTTAGTATGATTATGACCGAGGATCATTCGGTATAATCATGGCTTGATATAAATGATGTGATAAAAGTCCTCGGTGGCTTTGTAATGCGATGATGGATAGTTTTTGGTATGATTATGACCGAGGGGTGATTCGGTATAGTCATGACCATTGATGATTTAATGAAAATTCTTGGATAGTAGTGCGGGGATGATTAGATGTGGTGGAATATTTATTAAAAGTGAGTCTCGACTATAAAATGATGATGAAAAACCTTTTAAATCATAAAAGATAGTAGACTTTATTTTCTACTTGACTCTTTTAATGGATTGCACATTCATTACTTGATTAAAGCGGTTGTCTATTGTATTTTATCGGTTTAACCTTTGTTGAAGGCTAATGATAATTTATTACGCATTATCTTAGTCATAATATTTCTTATTGGGCTAGTTGAGCTCACCCTTTCTTTTCTTTGTTCTCTTGAGGAAATGAGAATATAATTTGGGACGAGTCGGGGAAAAGAGTGATGGTCTCGAAGATAGCATTAGTAGTTCTCACTATTACATTAAATAGTGTGACAATAAATGTAATGAGGACTCCTTGAGTATGGATATTGTCTAAATGACAATATTCTATTAGAACTCTCGGTTTATGTATTGTCGTATGTTACACGACGGATGTATAATTAAGTTTGTATTTGAATTTATGCAGTAGTAGTAGCATGCAAGAAAAATGATTACTAAGTTATATATATTTTGGTGTACTTTTGGTATAGTTTGCCAGCTCTTTTGCATAGTGTTTTGGAATAGCTGGTCATTAAATTTTGGTATATGGGGTTATATATGTATGAGAAAGCTGGTCATACTCTTTTGGTATAGTTTTAGAATTGGTATGGGATAATCGATTATATATGTATATGTATGGTATAACTTCTTAGTTAGTACAATTTGCTAATTGTTTTTGGGTAAATAGTACCAACTGATGCAAGGAAGCCAACTCAATTTACTGTAGTGCTACAGATGGTTATCAATGTTATTGACTGTTTATAAATGTATTTTAGTTTGATTTGCACAAAATAGTATATTTTAGTTTGGGTGTGACATTTATTATTGTGGTTTGGTTAAAGATAGATTACAGTTTGGTTATGACATTTTCTGTTGGACAATCATTACTGATAAATGGTGTTGTTCTGTTTCTAACAGAGCTTAATAATGCCATAACATTTTGGTAAAATTTTGTCATACCAATGCTATGGAAAAAGAGCAATATGCTCTGTTTAGCTTTGTCACTATGGTGCAATTCTATTTCTAACATACCAAATACCATGTGTTAGTTAGATTACCAAATGTTGGTCAGATTACCATACCAAATACACCAAAAGAGCAAAATGCTCTGTTTTTCCATTTCATTCATTAAAATTAGAGGGTTCAAAATCCAAACTTCCCCATTTACAATCATAACCTTCAAACACTAAACTTCCACAATAACAATAAAACATATAAACCATCCCAAAATATTACAATCATTTTGTTCAATGTTGGTTTAAACCACTATTACTACAAAAAATTTAAAACATCATCCATGAACAAATTAGAATAAGCCATATCCTTCTGAGTTATTTTATTTTTTGGGAATTTTCCCTCTTCAATTCTTTGAGCACACTTGATTCACTTCCATTCTCAAATAATTTCAACTGTTGTATTTCTTCATTCACTTAGCATAGTTCATCCCTCAATTTTTTATCACTTCCCTTGATCTTTCAGTGAATGGAGGGTCACACCACTTGAAAAATCGACAATACATCTTTGGCTCCTGCTCAGAAGATACAATGGGGGAAGATTTGTGGCATTTAAATCCCTTTTTTTTATTTCATATAAATTTTTTAAAAAAATTACAAAATTCACATACCTTATACCTGCTACAACCAACAAATCGTCTACCTGGATCTAAGGTTCCATCTTTCCATGCTTCCCACATGGGTGTAATGATTCCACATCCGCAGATGATGGGATTGAATGAGGCAGTGTCGCGTTGCAAATCTGCAGATATGCTCAACATTTTTCTTCTATAAGAGCTCTCTACCCCACTTGAAGTACTCATCTTCTCTACATACACTTTAGTATAACTCTCTTACTCTCAATTACTTTACGGATTCACCAATTTGAACTGAACTCTTTAATCTTATGAAGAACCCTAAGCTAAGCCCCTTTTGAACTGAACTAAATTCTTTATTTAACGTTGATGAAATGAGATGGGTAGAATCGGATCGAGTGGGCTGGGTGGGCATGGGCATAAGTTGGGTCGAATTGGGTGAGCTGTAGCTTACGTGTGTAATGACTAGGATTTAGTAATTTAATTTTTTCACACGTCACTTTTCCATTCAAAAACTTAACCTCGCTAACAAAAATTTAATTTTTTGTTAGTAAACTAAGGTATAATGAGTTGACTGTAAGAAAAATCGGTTTAGTGACTTACTTGTAAGTTGACTTATAGTACAATGACCAAATAAGAATTTAACCCTATTTTAAAGTGATCGATCAATTGAAAAGCTAAGAAAAGAATGACGACTTGTTCGATTGAACTCTATTTCTAAACAAAATTGAGTATTTTGTGTGATTCAAGTTGGTTAAACTCGTTTGATGCTCGATATCAAGTAACAGTAAATAGGTATGTCCCATCTAATGGTCCCCTTTTGTCCCTTTATCTGACTTTGATGATTTTTTTTGTGTTTCTTGTTATTGTATTGCCCTTTTGTTTCTAAACCCTAGATTGATCATGCATTTTTTGTTCTTTTTTGTCTTTTTCTTTATTGATTCTTGGGTGGGAGATTTATAAAATCCTTCTTTACTAAATTTTGGTCCCCTTTTATCCCCACATGAATGCTCTATATTTATTTTCATTCCTTCAACTTATGCTCTATTTTGCATGCGGTTTATTACAGATGGATACTATTGTGCAACTGAATATACACCATGGTGGGAAGTTCATCTATACTCCTTTATGTGACTATGTGAGAGGTAATATTTATCATATCCCACGGTTGGATGTTGATTATATTTATATGGGTGCTATTAATGACTTAGCTACTGAACTTAGTTATCATCCTCAATCAAGTGTTTATTTTAAAATTGATGGAGTAGATATTAAAAATTGTGTTAGACTTGTTCATGATGATGCTAGTATAAGAGATATGGTTAATATTAGTTTGCCACATGGTGTAATTCGTGTCTCTGTAGACCATGTATTACCATATAATACTCATCAAACCTCCATATTGGATGAGCATATTAGTATTAATGTGACCGATAACGTGCTTGAAAATGTTGATGAAACTGTGGTTGATAATGTGGTTAATGATGTTGAAATTGTGGCTAATAATTTGGTTAATCATGTTGAAATTGTGGCTGATAATGTTACTAGTAATTTGGATGAAAATTTGATTGGTGAGGGTGATAATGTGGACAGTTTGGATGGGGAGAAGTTGAGTGATAGAAGGAGTAGAAAATGTTAGAATGTCAAAAGAGTGCTAAAAGGAAGTCCAAAAGGGGTAAACAAAGGGTAGTTGAGGAGGAATGTTCTGAGATAGATACACCTGATAGTAATTTTGATGAAGATTATAGTGATGAAGAATTAGTAAAAGCTAGAAGGATGGCTAAGGAGTATAACAGGGAGATGAAAAAGAACACAAAGTTGGAGGATGAGAGACACGAGACATGAAATAAGGGAGAGGAAGGAGAAAATTAGGGAGATGATGGAGATGAGGCAGATGAAGGGAATGATGGAGATGAAGAGGGTGAGGGTGAGGATAAGCCTAAAAATGTGGAAATATATATAGCAGGACATGACCCAGAAATGAATGACATAAAGGGAGAACAATTTGGGAATGATGGTGAGGGCAGTGAATATGAGAATAGTGATTCAGATGATGCATTATAACAAAGTGAATATGAGAACATTGATCTGTTGAGGTCTCTTTTGAAGAGCAGTGAAGAAGATGAGGAAGTGTGCTATGTAGGGCCTCCCCCTAGTAAAAAAAGAAGATAGACATTTGAGGTTTACAACAAGAAGATAAAAAAAAAGTTGATAAAATTTAAGGGGTACATGATATTTTCCAGCATTAGAAATTTTAAGGATACCATAAGAGATTACTCCATTGCAAATGGGAGGAAGTTATGGTATCCATTCAATGATTCAAAAAGATGCCAAGTTAAGTGTGAGAAAGGATGTCTATGGAAATTATGGGATACTTACATACAAGGGACTGATACATGTCAAGTTAAGTTTATCTTAGACATTCACAATTGCACCAGAATATTCAAAAATAAGCTAGCTACAATAAAGTATTTGGCTGAATACTATGGGAATAGGATTAGGAAGAATCCTAGCTGAAAATTAAGGGAGATGCAAGAAGAGATAAAGTTGAAACTGAAGTTGGATGTTATACAGTTTAAGTGCATAAGGGTTAGACAGTTAGCACTGCAGGGGATTCAACAGGTTATGAAGGATCATTATGCAAGGGTGTGGGACTTTGGGGCTTAGATACTTAAGAGTAATAAGCATAACACAGTTAACATAAAAACAAAAAGACTGAATCCTGAAGATGTTACTAAGATTTAAGAGATTTTATATTTGTTATGATGCTTTGAAAAAGGCTTAGAAAGGTGGATGTAGACCTGTTCTTGGTTTGGATGGCTGTTTTTTGAAAATAGTGTGTGGTGGACAGCTTCTATTTGCAGTTGACGGGGATGGAAACAATCAGATGTTTCCTATAGCTATGGGGGTGGTGGAGAGTGAGAATTATGACAGTTGGACTTGGTTCATGCAGTTGTTGGTGTCTGATCTTACTTTGGGAGATGACTATGGGCTGACTTTAATATCTGACCAACAAAAGGTTAGCATCTTTGATAATATTTGGTAATAACTACAATCCACATCATTTTTATTTTTGAAACTGTGGCCATATACATTTATCTAGTAGTAGTTATTCAAGATCTTCTTCCTCATGCAAAGCATATAAACTGTGCAAGGAACATCTATGAAAATTGGAGGAAGAAGTATCCTTACCAAGATCTTAAAATAGCTTTTTGGTAGGCATCCATGACAACTCATGACTGTAGCACACAAAAGGGCAATGAGAGAGGTTAAAAGGTTATCAATTCCTGAACATAACAAACTGACAGCAAGATCCCAAGGTTTGGGCCAAGGAATTCTTTGAGACTCACTCAAAGACTGACAGTGTGGATAATAACATGTTTGAGTGCTTCAATGCATGGATCATAAAGGCAAGATATATGCTAGTGCTACATATGCTAGCTGAGATATATGATCAAATTATGGTTAGGTTGCACCAAAAAATAGATGAAATATTTAAGATAAAAGACTTAATCTGCCCAAGGATTAAGAAGAAGTTGGATGCAGCTATCTTAGCCTCTGCACATTGTGAAGCTTTATGGGATGGATAATCAAAGTTCCAACTGAAGGAGAGAGGGATTGGAGGATACACTGTTAACCTTGTGGAGAAAAGTTGTGCATGTAGGGTGTGGGATTTGACAGGAATCCTTTGTTGTCATGATGTTAGGGCAATTCATTCTATATATGGAAACCCAATAGATTATGTGGCTCACTGGTACACTAGGGACACTTACATTAAGACTTATTCTCATACCTTAGAAGTATTGAATGTGGAAGATTTTTGGGACTTTACTGAATGTGATATCTTATTACCTCCACTTATGAAAAAGAAATTGAAGGGAAGGCCACAAATGTTAAGAAGAAAAGAAGAGTAGGAAGATGGAACAAATAACAGTGGGAAGATGGGTAGGGTGTCTTGGAAAGGGAGGAAGATGCACTAGAGCATATGCAAAGGAGAAGGTCACAATCGACTCAGGTGTCAAAAGAACCCAACTCTGCCTTGACATTACCTACATAACCATAACATCTAGTCCCCAAGGTGAAAAAGTAGAGCACAAATGCTATATAATCCACCTACTGAAGATGCTGGAAGATAAATATATATATATATATACCCATTTTCATATAAGTGCAGTTTTTTATTGACTATTTCTATTTTATTCCATAACGTACTGAAATAGTTAAAATGGTTGACAATGCAAGTGAGACTGGAAAAGACAAAGACAAAGTTACCTTTGTAATTATAAGTTCTATTTAGTTCTTTCTGAATTTCTTACTTTAATTGATTGTGTTTGAAGTAAAAAGAAATTACTAAAGAAGTTAACTTTGTAAGTATAAGTTAAAAAAAATTACTTATGTTGATTATTTAGTATTATTTATAAGTGCTAAATCTAACTTACATTAGTTGTTGGGTTATAGATGCCAAGTCCAACCCTTGTGAGGAAGAAGAAGACCTCAACAACAACTGGGGAAGGCTGCACTCCACCAGTTTATACACCACCAAACCAGGGAAATACAATGAAAAGACAAACAAACTCCCCACCATCTTCTACACCACCAAACCAAGAAAATACAAGGAAAAGACAAGAATACACTCGAGGGTCACAATCTTCAACATCTAGGCCATTTAAAATACCAAGGAAGAAGGATGACGGTAACATAACACAGCAGTAGTAGTATGCAAACAAAATGAATTTTTTGGTATATATTTTGGTGTACTTTTGGTATAGTTTGACAGCTCTTTTGCATAGTATTTTGGAATAGCTGGCCATAATGTTTTGGTTTAGGGGTTATATATATATGAGATAACTAGTTATATTTGTATGGTATAGCTTTTTAGTTGGTACAATTTATAGCTAGTTTTTGGGTAAATTGTACCAACTGATGCAAGAAAGCCAACTCAATTTACTATAATGCTACAAATTAATCAATGTTATATGCCCAATGGTTATCAATGTTATTGACTGATTATCAATGTATTTTAGTTTGGTTTGCACAAAATAATATATTTCAGTTTGGTTGTGACATTTATTGTTGCGGTTTGGTTATCATTACTTGTAAATGGGTTCTTTTCAGCTTGATGAATGCTCAAACTTCTTATCTTGTTGAAAATGTGGGTTTAAACTACAATTTACTCATTATATTATATGTGTTGATTTTCCTTATTCATTTGGTAATATATGTGTGTTTAGTTTGTTGAGAACTCAATAGGACCATTCAATGGTGCATTTATGTTTCTAACAGAACTTAACAATGTCATATAATTTTGGAAAAATGTTGAAGGGAAGGCCAAAGCAAAAGAGCAACATGCTCTGTTTAGCTTTGGAGACACTATGGTGTAGTTTTATTTCTAACAGAACTAACCAAAAGATGTTAACAATACCATACCAAAAGACCAAAATATTGTTAACAATAACATAACAAATACACCAAAAGAGCAAAATGTTCTATTTTTTCATTTCATTCATTAAAATTAGGGATTCAAAATCCAGACTTCCCATTTACAATCATAACCTCTGAACACCAAACTTCCACAATAACAATAAAAAACATAAACCATCCCAAAATATTACAATCATTTTGCCCAATGTTGGTTTAACCCACTATTACTACAAAAAAATTAAAAACATCAACAATGAACATATTAGAAAAAGTCACATCCTTCTGAGTTTTTTTTTGTTTTTGGGCATTTTCCCTCTTCAATTATTTGAGCACACTTGATTAACTTCCATTCTCAAATAATTTCAGCCGTTGTATTTCTTCGTTCCCTAAGCATAGTTCATCCTCAATTTTTTATCACTTCCCTTGATCTTACAGTGAATAGAGGGTCACACCACTTGAAAAATTGACAATATATCTTTGGCTTCTGCTCAAAAGATAAAATAGAGGAAGATTTGTGACTAAAAAGTACCATTTTCATTTCATCCCAAAAAATTAAAAAAAATTGCAAATTCACATACGTTATACCTGCTACAACCAACAAATCTTCTACATGGATCTAGGGTTCTATATTTTCTTACTTCCCATGTGGGAGCAACGATTCCACATCAGCAGATTGGGTGGGCTGGGTGGGCATGGGTATAATTGTTTTTGATGGGTGGGTTATAACTTATGTGTGTATAATGACTAGGATTCAATAAAAAAAATTCAGTATCACTTTTTCGTTCGAAAACTTAACCCCGCTGACAGAAATTCAAATTTTTGTTAGTAACGTTAAGTATAGTGAGTTGACTGTAAGAAAAATCAGTTCAGTGACTCACTTGTAAGTTGACATAAAGTATAGTGACCAAAAAGACATTTAACCCGAGGATATGTTGATGCAAATCATCCAAATATACGTAGTTTGTTATAACATTATGATTTCCTCAAAAGTCATAAGCTACAAACTAGAAGCTAAGGTCTAATTTATGATTTTTTGAGTCTTGGTTATATATATGTTTTCTTAATTTTTGCTTATAAAAGGTAGTGAAAGATAAGAGGCCGAAGAAGTGAAAATTATCTGATACTTTTATATTTGCAACTTTGTTATTTATTTAGTTCTATAACATCTTTGTAACTTTGTTATTTTGTTAGTTCTATAAAACGTTATCAGCATGAAGCTCCAACCAACTGAGATGGTAAAACTTTAATTAAAAATTATACTACTGACTTGGATTTGACACCGATTATATTATTTAAACTATCAAATTATAGTCACGTTTTATTGTCCATTTTTAAATTTTGTTATTTACAATGGTATCATCTATCCTTGTTGATCTTACAAGACTTGATGGGAACTTTTTTACCATTTATTAACTTGTGGGAATAACCTGACTACACGGACTACCGCATGTTTGGTGAATACCCATCATATTCTTTCTTTATTAGCAATTTGTGGAAATAATGTGTACAATAATACTTGTATATACATTAATGATTGCATACCTTTTAACTAAAAGGATATGCTAATAAAATAAACGTTTATATATTTATGTTTTTTATATATTTATCACTTGAGGTGGTGGCTTATGTCGACGTCAGGATTTTTATTTGTCCCTTTTTTGTTACTTGTTCTTTAGTGTTCTCATGTTATGTGAGATTTGTTTGAAAAAACAAGTGAAAAAGGTCCCATAACGTGTAATGTCGATGATTTGATTTGTAAGAGTCGCCGGTTGGTGTTTTTAACTGGTTACACCAATTAATCGGGAAAAGGTTTGCACATTGACCCAGTGATGTAACACTGCTAAACGGGTCTGTGAAACCGAGAATCATTTGGGTTCGGGGGCTTGATTATGCAGAGAGAAGGTGTTAGGCACCGTCCGACATCCGTGTTGCCACGGTGACCGCCACTTTTCAAGAAACTATTATATGAATGTGTGTGTGTGTGTGTGGATCAATGTGCAATTTATTTGGAAGTATTGCGAGGCCTCGTTTGCACCTATATACAAAAGGTTTGAATTTGTAGAAAAATTCAGTTTTAAACATGATATAGCAGTGAAGTTTTGTAAAAAGAGGTTTTTCAAACCCTATGCTCAATAGTAATTGAGACCTTTTCATACTTCCATTTTATTATTAAATGTTCGACTTGTTTGCTTTTATTTTCGAGATGCGAGGCATCTTCGAGAAAATAATATCTGAAGATCTTAGAACTCCTCATGGGCATAATGACCATCTAAGGAAATTCAAACACTGTAAATAATGTACAAGCTACTTACAGCTGAAAATGTCCATCACGGGAACCGAATCTAGATTTAGTAGCCTGAATCTGTGATCACATGATTCTTAGGCTCACATGATGTCATGATTTATATGAAAAGAAAAGCAATATATATATATATATATATATATATATATATATATATATATATATATACAAACATGATCAACTAATCACGAATCACCTGTAAATATATAAATATATAAAAATGTAAATATATATATATATATATATATATATATATATGGACATGATCAACCACCATGAAGCAACTCCATGGGAGATCAGAAAAGTAAATAAAGCAATAAATGTGATCAACCGCCACGAAGTAAACTCTAGGCCTGACAGAAATAAATAAATATATATATATAAGCAAATAAACGTTTCAGACATAAGTCTAGGCTCAATCGAGGCATAACTCGATAATGTTAGTCCATATATAAATATATACATATATAAGTATATATATACATACAGAAATGAAAACCACGGACCGAAGTCCGGGCATACACACACAACGCGACTCTCAATGTGAAGAACAGTGTGTGCAAAGATGAAGATAAAGGCTTTATAGAGTGTAAGAAGGCTTATAGTGGGCTGCCAAGACAGGCTTCTATGACTCTAGATGGATAAACACTCAGCTCTGGTAGGTAAAATATAGCTATATGTGAGCTAACAGGTGTTTAAAATGAGAAAGCACTCAATATAGGGTGTGTACAGAGCAAATTGGGCGGGGCTTCCTCGCCTTTTTTTTCAAATGGCCACCCCAAGCTCTATATTTATAGAGCTAGTGGCCGCAGGTGTACCTGCGCCAGTCGCAGATGCACCTGCGGCTGCCCGGGGTGCCCCGAGCTCTGTGGGTCCCGTCGTCTCTAAGTTTGTGCACTCGTGCACTATGATATCCGCTCGAACTTGCAAAACTTCAATCTGAGCATCCGAACGAGGTGTACAAGACCATATTCGGACCGTTTGTGCCGAGAGTTATGCAATGACATGGGATTAGAGGTTGTACGAAGTCAGGAAGAGGGTACCATGCCCATGGTCTTCAAGCTTCAAATTCTATCCGATGTGCTACCACGCGTAATAGTCACTAGGGATTGGAACTCCTTCGCTCTTGTGGGACATTGTTGTGTTGTATATATGAAATGTTGAGACGGTGCGCAGGGGTTGAGGTGGCAAGATGACATTTTGACTCCTCACCGGGGTTATCTCCGGTTTGGGCTGATAGCAGACGTTGCTCAGGGTTACATCTGAGATTGGACTACTGCAAGTGTTTTAATTCCGCAAAGTCATCTGTAAGTGTGCCTGTCTTCCCGGTGTTAGCTCCGGGTCTGAGGGATGAGTGCCACGACGAGAGGTCTGAGATTGAAGCTAATCGCATGCATTTGAAATAAGCATTTCCGGAGTTATCGCCGGAACTGCAATAGCACTCCTTGGGGTTATCTCCAAGGACGAAACTTGGGGTTATCTCTGAGGTGGGGATTGGTATTCGGTGTGTGTTCCGGGTTTGAAACTGAACTTATGGTAGTATCCGAAATGGATGCGAGCTGTCTTCCAGAGTTTTCTCTGAAAAGACGAATCTGCCCTCCTGCAATGTCAATAACAAGTGTGCAAAAAATTTTGAGTGCTTACAGATGCCCCTCTTTATCATATTCATGCAATGCAAGGCATGGATAGGATAAATAATCCTAGACACTTGTAATGAAAACAAGATAAACATGATGTTATGTGCAGCAACATGATGCAAATTCATGATGCATGTATGAATGATTATCGTTTCCGCTAATCCTGCCGGGGATGACAATCAGTGATGTCTTGGACATACGATCCAAGTCTTCAAGGATGTTGACATTGGGGCTATCACCAAAGTCTTGAATCCTAGACACAGACTTTATTCTGAAGATGTGCCTCTCGTGTACAAGAGATCTGTGGGGATAAACCTTTGTCTATTTGAGGATGTGTATAACATATTCCATCATCGGTCCTCTCCAATGAAGATGGCCTTCTCTAGTTTGCGTTGCCTGCATGTACCACGGTCCTGTTGGAGTTACTACTAATAGTATGTATTGTCAAGGCTGCCTGATGTTGGGTAAAATCTAATTACGCATAACACGCAAGTATACGTGGTCAACAAGTAATAAAGTGAAAGTAGAGTATCGTTCCCACGAGGATTTTTTTAATAAAAAATCATCAAGTACTAACACGTAACCAACTCAATCTTATTTAAAAGAATGAATTTCAAATTATATAAATTAAATTTTTTAATTACACTAATTCTAATTACCACTAATTAAAAATCAGATTACGGAGATTTGAGATCACAACTTCACTTATTGCTTCATTTAAGTTAACACACTTCTCATCAATTATTTTCTATCTTGAATTGTTAATCAAGAACACTAAAGCAGATAAAACAACCTCTCGGTGCATAATACCCATACTCACTTAAATCCACAGATGATAGAATTAAATAAGACACCCTAATTATCTAATCCACAATATCTCTATGTGAATTACAATTAAAAAGGATTTAAAGCACAAGTTCTTTATAAGATTACATATGGCGTAAAGGCATATCTCTATCCTAAACAAGAATCATGAATTCCATCTATACAGAAATCACAAACACATGTTATCATGATCAAATCTAAATCTATACTTCATCTCTCGAGTTCATATAGATTATCACGGTAATTATTAGCTAGACAATTAAGCAATTAAGTCCAAATCACAATAGACAATCCTCACAATAGAACATAATAATTGATAACTAAGAATATTAAAATAAACTACACAATAAGATCCATTGTAATCTAAAACAAAGAATTAGTTCATGATTATTGAATTAAAACCAAGAATCCACAATTGAATACACATTAAAGACAAAGATAGAAAAAGATAAGTAGATAGAATCTATTGTTTGTCGATTTGATGCTCCCTCCTTGCTCCTACTTTGAATCTTCAATGGTCTCCAAGTTATGTCAATCTCCAAATCTAATTAGAACTAGTGTTTTGATCTAATCTACTCTAATCTAATCTAATGGAATCATCTTTCTCCTCTAATCTGCACTCTAATCCTTGTTATTCCCCTCCTTTTATAAGTCGTTTTACATGTCTTTAAGTCCTCTTGAAAGTCCTTAAGTCAATTGGATCGAAACAATCCTTCCCGAACTCAAATTTGGGCAAAAACGCTTTTTCTGCACATACCCCCACCCCGACGAGGGTTTATACTTGTAAAGGTCCCATCCCGGTGGGCTAGGATTCTGTTTTGCAGCTGTATGCCCGCCCCGATGGGCATTTTGTTAAGGAAAAGCCCACCCCGGCGGGGGTCCATTTTCTGTCACAGCGTCCTCTGGTAAAACGGCCATAAATTTTGATCTAGGAGAAGTTACGGGGCCTACCACCTATCAAATTGAAGATATCGATGAGCTCTACAACTTTCATTATTTGAGAATTGAGAATTAACGAATGGATAAAGGTCGAAATTGGGCTGGAAGTGACTGCTATGCAAATGGCCACCCAAAATAGTGACATTCGACGTCCGTTGGTACAAAGATCATAACTCTTGCATCCGAACTCCAATTAGAATGATTCAAGATGTTCCAAAAAGCTACGAAGATGCTCTACAATGTAAGCCAAGTTCCAAGCCAAAAACATGAAATGAACATGAAAGCCCAAATGATGTCCGAATTGTTTTTCTTTGTGTTTTCCTACCAATTCTTTGCGATTTCCTTGCTTTTCCTTACCAATAGTCGCTCACACCGCTCCCAAACATATAACCTACAAAATGAACAAACAATGCATGAAAAGTAACTAAGACACATGAATATAAGCAACTAATTCAAGTAACAGATACCGGATAAGTGGATATAAAATCCACTTATCAAATATCCCCAAACTTAATCCTTTGTTTGTCCTCAAGCAAAAACACAAAACAACAATGTTATGCAATGCCACTAATCTATATGCCTACGAATCCAGCAGTAATGATAGAAACAAGTCTATTCAACTGGCCTTAGAGAAATCAAGTAAACATGATAATACATCATATCAAAACAAATCAATAATTTCCCAATCAATCATTAAATCTTAGATTGTTATCACTAATATAATGCGTGTGTGCTCCACAACAATGTTAACTGATATAAAATCAAATTTAACACATAACAAGTCTCTTCGAATGCATCATACAGTGTAAACTCAAGAAATCCAAAAACAATCTAGATCCAACTAAAATCAAATAATTACCAATATCGAGGGTCAACATGGGATACTTATGCTTTATTTTTCATCTATGAGAGATTTTTGCTCTTATTTCCCATTTTATTCATTTTTTTCTTTTGTTTTATATACACATAGCTATGCAATGTCTTATTCCCTTAGGCTTTTCAATGCTACCTTAACGAGCTTTCGACCAACGACTCCCAGACCATTAAGACCTTAGGGCGCTAGGTGTAAAGACAATCCCCTCGGGCTTACTTACTCATATAACAAAGGCCACAAAACTAGAAAAGCACGCCACAGTTTTTATTCATACTTTTTTTTCTTTTTTTCTTTTTTTTCTTTTTTTTACAATATAGCTTATATACCCCAAATATTCCCCCAAAATTAGGTTCTTGTCTAACTTTAGCCATCACTACTTATTTTTGTCTTTCTTTCATTCAAACTAGCATTATCCTTTAGAGTCCCATTATGTATCAATTTAAACTCAATCAATCAACAAGGTTGTTTCTAACGTGCTAACCTTGATTATACCAGTTTCAAACAGGAAAAGATTCAATTCATAACAAGAAATCACATCAAAGCTCTAATAATTAGTACTATACTTGTCTACTTAATTCCAATCTCATCATTAGCCAAAATAAATTGAACTATCTAATAGCTGGAATCATGCAAGATGAACATAGTAACTAACTATTATTTTTGAATTTTTGATTTGATTTGATTTTTTTTTTTAATAATGAACCTAAACTAAATTAACAACATATGCAAAATAACATAACATAAACATGAAACTAAACATGCAATAAAGAACTAAACTAAACTCCCCCAAACTTAGCAATTACAATGTCCTCATTTTAAGAATATAGCAATAAGTAGAAGAGAACTTCCCTGTAATCAGCTAAGCGTGAAATGATGGTGGCGATGGTGGCGACGATCATTTTCCTATCCATTGAACCTCCAATACCTGCAATGAAGAGAGACAACATGGATTAGAATAGCACTTTGGAATATAACGTGATTCCTATCTACTAAATAAACTAGGAAAGTATATAAATAAATAAATAAATAAAAATTCCTGGGTTGCCTCCCAGTCAACGCTTGATTTACAGTCTTTCAGCCTGACTTTGTCTGGTCAAAGCTATCCAATTCCTCTTCGAAAGTTGAGGAACCCTTCATCCATCGAAAATAATGTAGCTTTTGGTAGGTTCCCATTTGTGATGGCTATCGAGTTAAAGTCATCTAGCATGCTTTGTTTAAATATGTGCCCAATTGAGAATGTTGAATAACTAGGTGCTTTTTCGTCCGTTGAGCTTATGATTCGATTGGGGCTTTGAGGCTTGGCAAGAATTACGGGCTCTTCTTCTATCTTTTCCTCCTCATCCCACCATGGCTTCACATTTGTACTAGCTCTCATGTCATAAAGAGCCTTGCCGATGACATGACTACAAAGCGGGCACGGTTTTGCAAATTTAATTGGACCCTTGATCTTTGGCAGAGAAGGAACTTGGGGCACTAATAACATCGGCTCATCCTCATTGGTGCTCATAGTTAGTTCTTCACCGACCTTATTTTCATTATCCCCACTTGTCTCCTCTTTTTCAACATCTCGTGGCTCATCCAGTTGTAGTAGATATGGCTCGGGCACTTCATCAATCTCAGAATCCTCGTCATAACGCCAATTGTTTTGCGGATAGATGTTCAGGGCTTTGAGAATTTGATCCATCTGGTTCTGCAGATTTTGAATTGATATATCTTGATTCTGAATTGACTGCTCTTGATTAATCATCCTCTCCTCATTTGATGCTACGAACTTGGACAACAATTCCTCCAACCTTGAATTATTTGTCTCAGTCTCGGAAGCCATGTATTGAGGACCATTGGTTGAGGTAGTGACGAGTTGTTCCATCCGATTATTAAAATTTTGGGTTGACAACTCTTGGCTAATCCTCATCTCCTTTAGGTTTTCTATGGCTTTCAATATTACATCCCTCGGATTTGGCTTTTCTTCTTGTGGCAATGGAGGTGGACATGAAAATTCCGGTGTGTATGTTGGATTTGGAGCGTAGTATTGGTCTTCATAAGTATAGCTCCATGACGAATCCGGGTGATACCCCCAAACTTGATGATAATTAGCGTATGTATAATTGTTGAGGTATTCACCACCATGTTGTCCAGGCCCAAAACTAATGGTGCATTGATGACTCGGAAGATTACCAGCATAATAATTGCAAGTAACTGCTATCCTTCGATTATGTTGGGCTGCAACAACATCCAACCTCCTCGAAAGTGTCTCAAGCTGCGCTGATAATACAAAAAATGCATAGAGACCATCAATCCCCGCTTCCCTTGGTTGAGTAATGTTCGAATATAGCCTTTGATAATTGAATCCAGCCATGGTACCTGAAACGAGAGAAAAATAAGAAGATAATAAAATAAAAGAAAAATAAAGAAAGAAAAAATGTTTAAATTAAGACTAATTTGATTGAAGCTAATATTGGAAAAAATATATTAAACTAATTCCCCAGCAACGGCGCCAAAAACTTATTGGGTAAAATCTATTTACGCACAACACGCAAGTATACGTGGTCAACAAGTAATAAAGTAAAAGTAGAGTATCGTTCCCACGAGGAATTGTTTAATAAAAAATCACCAAGTACTAACCCGTAACCAACTCAATCTTATTTAGACGAATGAATTTTAAATTATATAAATTAAATTATTTAATTACACTAATTCTAATTACCACTAATTAAAAATTAGATTATGGAGATTTGAGATCACAACTTTACTTATTGCTTCATTTAAGTTAACACCCTTCTGATCAATTATTT
Organism: Panax quinquefolius; assembly: GCA_020205615.1. Lineage (NCBI taxonomy): Eukaryota > Viridiplantae > Streptophyta > Magnoliopsida > Apiales > Araliaceae > Panax > Panax quinquefolius. Next base: position 81,839,136 of record CM035159.1, on the reverse strand, counting down.
TCTATCTTGAATTGTTAATCAAGAACGCTAAAGTAGATAAAACCACCTCTCGATGCATAATACTCATACTCACTTAAATACACAGATGATAGAATTAAGTAAGACACCCTAATTCACTACTCCACTATATCTCTATGTGAATTTCAATTAAGAAGGATTTAAAGCACAAGTTCTCTATAAGATTACATATGGCGTAAAGGCATATCTCTATCCTAAACAAGAATCATGAATTCCATCTATGTAGAAATCACAAACACATGCTATCATGATCAAATCTAAATCTATACTTCATCTCTCGAGTTCATATAGATTATCACGGTAATTGTTAGCTAGACAATTAAGCAATTAAGTCCAAATCATAATAGACAATCCTCACAATAGAATATAATAATTGATAATGAAGAATATTAAAATAAACTACACAATAAGATCCATTGTAATCTCAAACAAAGAATTAGTTCATGATTATTGAATTAAAATCAAGAATCCACAATTGAATACACATTAAAAGACAAAGATAGAAAAAGATAAGTAGATAGAATCTATTGTTTGTTGATTTGATGCTCCCTCCTTGCTCCTACTTTGAATCTTCAATGGTCTCCAAGTTATGTCAATCTCCAAATCTAATTAGAACTAGTGTTTTGATCTAATCTACTCTAATCTAATCTAATGGAATCATCTTTCTCCTCTAATCTGCAATCTAATCCTTGTTATTCCCCTCCTTTTATAAGTCATTTTACATGTCTTTAAGTCCTCTTGAAAGTCCTTAAGTCAATTGGATCGAAACAATCCTTCCCGAACTCAAATTTGGGCAAAAAACGCTTTTTCTACGCATACCCCCGCCCCGACGGGGGTTTATACTTGTAAAGGGCCCGCCCCGGTGGGCTTGGATTCTGTTTTGCAGCTGGTATGCCCGCCCCGGTGGGCATTTTGTTAAGGAAAAGCCCGCCCCAGCGGGGGTCCATTTTCTGTTAAAGCATCCTTTGGTAAAACGACAATAACCTTTGATCTGGGAGGAGTTAAGGTGCCTGCCACCTATCAAATCGAAGATATCGACGACCTCTACAACTTTCATTCTTTGTAAATTGAGAAATAGCGAACGGATGAAGGTCGAAATTGGGCTGAAAGTGACTGCTATGTAAATGGCCACCCAAAACAGTGACGTTCGACGTCCGTTGGTACAAAGTTCGTAACTCTTGCATTCAAACTCCGATTAGAATGATTCAAGATTTTTGAAAAGCTATGAAGACTGCGCTCTACAATGTAAGCCAAGTTCCAAGCCAAAAACATGAAATGAACATGAAAGCCCAAATGATGTCCGAATTGCTTTTCTTTGCGTTTTCCTACCAATTCTTTGTGATTTCCTTGCTTTTCCTTACCAATAGTCGCTCACACCGCTCCCAAACATATAACCTACAAAATGAACATAAAATGCATGAAAAGTAACTAAGACACATGAATATAAGCAACTAATTTAAGTATCAGATACCGGATAAGTGGATATAAAATCCACTTATCACCTGACCTTCGCTGATGTGTGTATCACCGGATAGATCCCTGTTGGGCAAACCGTCAAGGCTTCTTGACGTTCATTGATGTGTGTATCAATGTTTTACTTGAATTGTGACCCTTGTTAGGGAGTATGCCAAGGCTACTTGACCTTCATTGACGCTTATATCAATGGTCGAATGGACCGTCGACACTTTATCAACGACCGACTTAAGGGCGTTGTGACCCATTGGGGACACTTTATCAATTTATAACTTCGGCATTATGACCCCCGCCGGGGAAACTTCATCATTTTATAACTTCGGTGTTGTGACCCCCGCCGAGGATACTTTAGCAATATATAACTTCGACGTTGTGACCCTCGCCGGGGAATACTTTAACAATTTATAACTTCGGCGTTGTGACCCCCGCCGGGGATACTTTGATTAGGGTTACGGCCCTGTGTTTGGCGGCATCAGACCAGTGTGAGGTATTGTCGAGCATGATTTTTAAAAGCTGAGCTCATCGGTATAGTGTACCCTGCATTCAGGAGAATACCAATGAGTGATGTGGGGAGCCAGATTCTGGCTTGTGAAAATCAGGATTCTAAGCTATTCCGCTCCATCGCGTAGCATTTTTATTCCTGATTTGGCCTTTTCAGCTTGAGAGACCTCCTTTGTAACTCAAACTGGACCGAGCCGAAGGTGTGGGACCCATGTAGGGGTGCAGCAGGTACACCTGCAGCAGCCGCAGGTGGACTTGCGGCCAACCGTGAGTATGAAAGGCCTGCGGGTTGCTTTCATGAGTCATTTTCAAGTTGCGCTATGAAGGAAATCTAAGAGCTCTTCTTTAGACCTGCTGAGTTCGGGCAACTTTCTGTACATTCTGCCACCGTACAAGTGTTCTTCACTATCCTGGCAACATATGCCTGTATTCTTTTCCAGTTTTTATTCGTTGGAAAATGACTTATCACATGAAATGCATTTAGACACATAGTAGTGAATATACATGCTGATATGACTTGATAAAAAATATTCAACATAGAAAATGTTAGTATTAAACCATGCCGAATATAATGATGTGAAAAAATTTGACTTTTGAAACAGTCAAATTGGCACCTTTTACTGTCATTTCTTATCCTATTTGAGGACAAATGAGTAAAGGTAGAGAAGAAAAATAATCCTAGTAATTTAGACTACATTTACGGTTTTTTACTGTGATGCATTAATGCATGTAGGATGTATATGACTGTGGGTAGGTGTGCTACTGAATGGACACCTAGTCATGCTTGTATGCATGTGGATAGTCCTATTTACAAAGGGGACTATGTCAAAAAAATTTAAAACGCAAGCATTGGGTAGTCATGCAATTTTAACTCTATTGTAGACGTATGTTAAAATAATACATGCATGCATGTATTCATGAAAATGCATTCTGAAAAGCTCCAGGTTAAACATTACCACACCCTTTCTGAGGTGATTTGGAGACTTGTTGTCCAGATATTATGGATTCGGATTAGCCGAGTAGTTCTCGCAGAACCACTTCTGGTGTACGGAGGAGGGCTTCTAAAGTGCCTCAACCCCGTTCTGTTAGACAGCCTCGTTGTTTGGTAGAGGTGGTGATATGTCCAGTCCAGGCTGATGTACCAGACGTCGAGGACGAAGAGTAGGATGTACCAGTTGAGGTTCTTGTTCCTGCTATACGTGTTCCCCGTAGGGATTTGCCAGGTATTCAAGTGGCGAACCTAGAGCTTTTGGGCGACTTGAGTCGACATCTTTCAGTCTACCTGCACGCAAATGAGGTATAAGTTAGATCTTAATCTTCCTTTTTCCCATTGATGAGGAGTCAAGGATTCCGATGTTGATCTGCATTTGATGTAGGTTCCTAGCTTTACACAGCCTCGAAGGAACTGGTTCAGCATTCACTCTATGTATTAGGCTTTGCACGATGACTATAGAGCAATTATACATGGTTGGGGATTCGGGACGTTCTTTTCCATTCTTCCCCGTCGTTGTCCCTGGGGTTACCTCAGGGCATTGTCGATTTGGTTTCACCGGACTCACTACTCCATTCTTTGGATTATGAGGTGATGATGACGCCGATGGATTGGCGATTTATCACAAGTATGGATTTTGGAGGGGCGTCAGTGCCTTGTATGACGGATATTATCCCTACTGTCGTCAGATCCTTGTTGGGAGTTCCTAGAGAGGCTTCCAAGGCAGGAGTATTCATATAGATTCTTTGAGCGTAGATGCTATGAGCGGGCTGTTGAGTGAGCCCATACTCGATGATGTGAGAGTCAGGGATCACATTCTTCGGTGATTGTTCTTGATGATCATTAGGGGCTGCTTCATAGCAGATAACTCTTCTACGTTGTCCTTCCCTTTGATCAGCGCCACTCGACACGTGGACCGTATAGGAGAGTATGATTGGGGTTCCTACTCCTTCGCCTACTTCCTCAGGGGAATGCACATGTGATCGCATGGCTTGACCGAGGCTTGGTCAGGATTCTACCCGTTTTTGCTGGTGAATGTTTCTCTTATATTTTCCCATGTACAGGTTAAGAGTGTTAACTGATAGCAAATGTTTGCCTTTGTGTTAGCAGTTTTGGGCCTATGAGAGGCTTCCATATTTGCGTCCTATGAGCGTGTTAGGTTTAGACACCTATCCACGAGAATGGAGATGGCATCATTCCATACTGGCGGAGGTCCTCGCATTCTTTGAGGGTTTCACTCATTGCCGCCTACAGCTAGAGTTGTTGACAGTGGATGTCATCATGTGGGTTCCCTACTCTGGGGAGCATTTGAGCATTGGATTTGAAGATGGGTACCCGACTGGTGTTGAGCACGTGATCTCCACCAGTAGGATTCCTCTCTTCATAGATGGAGGATGGGAGCTCTATTTAGGAGAGCGTGCTATTAGGAGCACTATAGGAGAGATTCGTATGCCGATCTTGCCTCCTGCCAGGCGTTATTGGCCTATTTCGCAATCACCCGCCATTGATATCCCATTGTTGGGGATTGACGGTTTCACATTATCATGAGGGTTCCTGCACTCAGGAGATGTTCCAGTATTGGTGGTTCCCTCGTACCATTGGAGCCCAGATCCACGCCACTCAGTTCTTGGGAATATGGTTCCAGGATCCGTGATGATGATGGATTGGCTAGCCTGTGTCCGAGATCCGACTCATTTGACACAGATTGATAGGTTGACCCGGCAGTTGGACTGGGCACATTTCTTTATCCGCCACTTGGGTAGAGATCCTTCAGAGGCAGATACTTTTGATCCGTCCAGCTCTGGCACTGGCCCCTTAGGTGACTCATATGGTTTTGCTGGTGCAGATCTGATAAGTGTATTTTATATACGCGATTTAATATCCAATTCATGCTTATTTGTGCTAAAATTCTTGTAATCATGTTCACTTTTACTTGTTTTATGTTATTTCATGTGTAGAATGGTGGTTGTGGCATGCAACGTACATTTGGAGATATTCGGTGTGATTTGGAATCAAATGGAGCATAATTGGAAGCAAGTTAGCGAGCAAAGAAAGTCGATTAAGCGAAGATATGCAGTCACGTAAGGTGCATGAATAACTTATACACTCTCGCCAAGGTGAAGGGGGGTCTTACACTCCAGTTAATAGGAACATAGCCCGGCGGGCATTATTAATTAAACTACACACCCCACGAAGTGGGTCTTCATACTGATCAAGTCAGAGCATAACCCAGGCAAGTGACATGAAGAACTTATACACCTCGCTGTATGGGGTCTTACACCGATTAATAGGAACATAGCCCACCGGGGCGGGTATTATTAGACTACATACCCCCGCCGGGGCGAGGGTCTTCATACGAGCAAGTCAGGAGCATAGCCCGCCGGGGCGGGCTTACATAGTATATAAACCCCCGCCGGGGCGGGGGGTGGAAAATCTGAGTGTCCTGTTATGTTTGCAATTCTTCTTGGGCACGAATTTTAGCTATTTTCATGACAATGGAACTCTATTTGATGAAAATTGTGGTTGGAGCTTTATGCTAGATATCTATTACTCCGTTAAGAACAACTAATCAGAGGAGAGGAGATATTACGAAGATCTAAGCTGAGTTTTAGAGAGCAAGTGTGGAGGAGTATTTCGGGAGATTTTCAAGACTATTGCGGTTCTAGTCTACGTGAAGGGTGTTTTCAAATATTCTTCGTGTTAGATTATTATTTGTAATTGGAAGAATGATTTCTATGATTTATTCAGTGTTATTTTGTTTGGCATGAACTAATTCACTTTTTAGGCTTGTGATGGATCCTTGAGTGAATCAATGATTTTGTAGACTTTAATTTCCAATTCAATAATCTATTTCCAGTTTATTTATATTAATTTGTGCTTGAATCTATGAATTGTCTGATCAACAATTCTTTGTGGAGTTGGATGGAATCGAGAAAGGATATTCAAATCTAGACCTAGTCGATATACCATGTGTTCAGGATTTTGTTAGTAGCTTAAACTTGATGAGTGTTAAGGTAGAGATATGCTTGACATCACATGTAATCGGATAGAGAACTTATTCTTAAACCTTCTTCAATTGTAATTCACATAGAGATACAGTGGGTTAGTTGATTAAGGTGTTTAATGAATTTCTATCTTAACTGTGGATTGACGTTAATACGGTATTAGTGCATCGAGAGGTGGTTAATATTACTTTCGTGTTCTTGATTAATAAACTGGGATAGTGCATTGAATTGGAATAAAGGTGTTAAAATCAAAGTGAAACTTAGGGTGAAATCATAAGTCTAATTCTCCATTAATTGTTTGAAATTCCAGATTTTGATATTTGTGATTATTTTGTGTTAGTTTAGTTGTTATTTAATTTTTTTTTTAATTATAATTATTGAGTGATTTGTTTAATAAAATTAGGGTTAATAGGAGATTGGTAATTATAAGTTAAGATTTTTGCTAATAAGTCTCTGTGGGAATGATACTCTACTTATCACTCTATTACTTGTTGACCACGTATACTTGCGTGTTGTGCGTATATAGATTTCACCCAACAAGTTTTTGGTGCCGTTGTCGGGGATTTATTTAGTATAATTCTTAATATTTTTACAATATCAGTTTAATTAATCCAGTTTTACGTAGACATTTTTATTTTTGTTTTGTGCTTCTTATTTCAGGTGTTGAACGTAGTTTATGCAAACTCGGTCCCAAAATCCAGACTTGCTTCCTTTTGAGGACAATATTGAGAAAAGGTTTCACAGATTGAGTAAGTGGATCAAGGAAACGAGGCAAGAATTTGAAATACCTGAAAAGGAAGAGGTAATAGTAATGGCAGCCGAAGATCGAAAAGCGTTAAGGGACTTCGCAACACCCAAGGTAACGGAACTGCAATCAAGCATCACCAGACCAGCAATAGCAGCAAACACGTTCAAAATTAAGCCTGGGATGATATAAATGATTCAGAATTCAGTTCAGTTTGGGGGTTTTGCAAATGACGATCCGAACGAGCACCTAGTTAGTTTTCTGGAAATGTGCGACACTTTTAGGTTTAATGGGGTTTCGGATGAGGCGGTGAGACTTCGATTGTTCTCATTCTCTTTAAGGGACAAGACGAAGAGTTGGTTGCATTCTCTACCTTCCGGTTCGATAACTACATGGGAGGATTTAGCTCAGAAATTCCTCGCAAAATTCTTTCGACTGGCAAAAACAGCGAAGATGAGGAATGAGATAATGATGTTTGAACAACAACATGGGGAGTCATTATATGAGGCCTGGGAAAGATACAAAGAATTGCTCAGAAAATGCCCACATCATGGATTGCCCCAGTGGCTACAAATGAACACCTTTTTACAACGGACTACATTGGGAATCTCAGGACGAGTATTGATGCGGTGTCGGGCGGAGCATTCATGGCTAAGAGTTACGAGGAAGCCTACGATTTGATTGAAACCATGTCGGCTAATAACTATCAGTGGCCCACAGCGAGAATGACACAGGAAGGCAGCTGGAGTGCTAGAAGTAGATAGTATGATAGTTATGCAAGCACAGATTTCTGCGCTTTCAAAGAAGTTAAATTCGATGATAGCTGCGCAAACACAAGCACAAGCACAAGCACAACAAGTGGCAATAATATGTGAGTTGTGCGCAGGAGAGCACCCAATAGATCAATGCGCGATTAATCCAGCAGCTGTGCAATTCATCGACAATTACAATAGAATTCCTCAAAACACATATCGAACACATACAATCAAGGAAATAGGAATCATCCAAATTTCTCATGGAGAAACAACCAGCAAAATCAAGCTTCACGACAATCATATCCCCCAGGGTTTCAGAACCAGCAACAACCAGCTCAATATCAAGAAAGGAAAGTAGATCTAGAGGAGATGTTGACAAAATACATGACTAGCACTGATGCGGCTATAAAAAATCAAGCAATGGCGATGAAATCACAAGAGATGGCGATCAAGAATCTAGAGAATTAGATCGGAAAAATTGCGTTGGCATTGAATAATAGACCACAAGGGACATTACCAAGTGATATAGAGAGAAATCCAAAGGGTAACCATGAACAGTGTCAAGCAATTACATTGCGGAGTGGAAAACATCTCGAAGATACTACTGCAGAAAATTCAGTAACTCCGGATGAAAAAGTTGATGATAGGGATGTTAGTGTAGAAAGCAAAGGTGAGGATAAGCAAGGTAAGGAAACAAAGTTAAAAAATAAGCCAATTGTGTATCCACCTCCACCATTTCAGTAGAGGGTCCAAAAATAGAAATTAGACAAGCAATTTGCAAAGTTTTTGGAAATATTCAAGAAACTTCAGATTAATATTCCATTTGCAGAAGCCCTAGAACAAATGTCGAGTTATGCAAAATTTATGAAAGGGATTCTGTCAAGAAAGAAGAAATGGGATGATTTTGAAACTGTGGCACTAACCGAGGAGTGTAGTGCGGTATTGCAGCAGAAATTACCACCAAAACTCAAGGACCCGGGGAGCTTCACTATTCCATGTACAATCGGGAATATGCACTTCAACAAGTGTTTATGTGATTTGGGGGGCAAGTGTGAACCTTATGCCATTGTCAGTATACTTAGAGTTAGGGTTTCCTGCACCAAGGCCTACGAACATCTCCTTACAGTTGGCGGATAGGTCAGTCACGTATCCGAGAGGCATAGTAGAGGATATCTTGGTGAAAGTGGATAAGTTTATATTCCCCGCGGACTTTATCATTCTGGATTTTGAGGAAGACAAGAACATCCCAATTATCCTAGGGAGACCATTTTTGGCTACAGGGAGGACACTCATAGATGTACAAAAGGAAGAACAAGGAAGAATGTTCAAAGCCATGAAATTCCCTACGGACAAGGAAGAATGTTTTCGAATGGATTTAATTGAGGAAATCATTAATGATGATATGAGCAAGAGTTTGGTAAATGATCCGCTAGAATCAACATTATTGGGGGATGAAGAGGTTAACGATCCGAAATTGGTGGATTACCTACAAATGCTAGACTCATTACCACGAATTTCCAGATTTAGAACACCGTTTGAATAATTGCATATAGAGGAGGTAACTGCAGAAAAACTGAAACCATCATTGGAAGAGCCACCAAAGCTGGAACTTAAGCCACTCCCTAAACACCTCAGGCATGCATACTTAGGCAATTTAAATTCTTTACCTGTTATTATTTCAGCTGTACTTAACGAATTGCATGAAGAAAAGTTGCTAAGAGTGCTTCGGGAACACAAATCAGCTATTGGGTGGACAATTACAGATATTAAAGGAATCAGCCCTTCATTTTGCATGCACAAGATCCTAATGGAAGACGAGGCAAAACCAATGGTGGAGCAACAGCGGCGACTCAATCCAATTATGAAGGAAGTGGTGAAGAAGGAAATTTTGAAGTGGCTAGATGCCGACATCATCTACCCTATTTCCGATAGCAAATGGGTTAGTCCAGTGCAGTGCGTGCCGAAGAAAGGAGGAATGACAGTGGTGCAGAATGAGGACAATGAATTAATACTAACTAGAACAGTGACAGGATGGAGGGTTTGCATGGATTACAGAAAATTAAACAAGGCAACCCGAAAAGATCATTTCCCGCTGCCCTTTATTGATCAAATGTTAGATAGATTGGCGGGACACCAATATTACTGTTTGTTGGATGGGTATTCGGGCTACAACCAAATAGTCATCGCTCCGGAGGATCAAGAGAAAACCACATTCACTTGCCCGTACGGCACATTTGCATTCAGGAGGATGTTATTCAGGCTATGCAACACACCTACAACTTTCCAATGGTGTATGATGGCAATTTTTTCAGATATGGTGGAGAAAAATGTTGAGGTCTTCATGGATGACTTTTTGGTTTATGGGGATAGCTTCAATATTTGCCTACAGAATCTGGTCATGGTGTTGCAAAGATGCAAGGACACGAATCTCGACTAAATTTGGAGAAATGCTACTTCATGGTTGAAGAGGGCATAATTTTGGGCCATAAGGTATCGGCTCAAGGATTGGAAGTTGATAAAGCAAAGCTAGAAACCATTGAAAAATTGCCTCCACCAAACTACGTTAAGGGTATTAGGAGTTTCTTGGGACACGCTGGGTTCTACAGGAGTTTTATAAAGGACTTCTCTAAAATTGTGAAACCTCTATGCAATCTTTTAGAGAAGGATGCGACGTTCAGCTTTAATAGAGAGTGCAAGACAACCTTTGAATTATTAAAGAGAAAATTGACTACAGCCCCCGTGATAATCGCTCCGGTTTGGAACCTGCCATTCGAGCTTATGTGTGATGCAAGCGACTTCGCGGTTGGGGCTGTTTTGGTCCAACGTCGAGACAAGGTGTTTCACACCATATACTACGCAAGCAAAACACTTACAGAAATGTAAATGAACTACACAACCATAGAAAAGGAATTGCTTGCATTGGTGTATGCGTTTGACAAATTTTGGGCTTACTTAATCGGGACTAAGGTGATAGTCTATACAGACCATGCAACAATTTGGTACTTGATAGCGAAAAAGGATGCTAAGCCACGCCTTATTCGGTGGATTCTACTACTTCAAGAATTCGATTTAGAAATAAAGGATAGGAAGGGGACGGAGAACCAAGTAGCCGACCACCTATCGAGGTTGGAAAACCACGAGAAAGCAAAAGACGACAGATGTGAGATTAATGAGTCATTCCAAGATGAGCAACTGTTTGGGATGTCAGCGGAGATTCTGTGGTATGGCAATTATGCAAATTTCGTTGTGAGCAACATTCTACCACCTGATCTCACAAGACAACGGAAAAGGAAATTTCTTCACGATGTGAAATGGTATATGGGATGATCCATATTTATTCAAACAGTGCGCCGACAGATGATTCTACAGTGCGTCCCATATAGTGAAGTGAAGAATATCCTGCATGAGTGTTACGCATCAGCGTATGGTGGGCATTATAGGAGTGAGAGGACAGCAACGAAGGTGCTGCAATGTGGTTTTTATTGGCCCACATTATTCAAAGATGCCCACCAGTTTGTCAAACAATGCGATAGGTGTCAAAGGGTGGGCAACATTTCGAAACGTAATGAGATGCCCTTACAAATGATTCTGGAATTGGAAATTTTTGATATATGGGGTATAGATTTCATGGGACCATTTCCCTCGTCCTTGAACAATCAATACATTCTACTCGCAGTGGACTACGTGTCAAAGTGGGTTGAAGCTGCAGCTCTACCAACAAACGATGCCAAGGTGGTCCTCAAATTCCTTCAAAAGAACATCTTCACGAGGTTTGGCACACCAAGAGCAATTATCAGTGACGAAGGTAGTCACTTCTGCAATAAGTTATTTACTGCTCTTTTGGCTAAGTATGGGGTCAACCACAAGATAGCTATAGCGTATCACCCTCAAACCAGTGGACAAGCTGAGGTATCAAACAGAGAAGTCAAAAAGATATTGGAGAAAGTGGTGAATCCGAGTCGGAAAGATTGGTCACTAAGATTGGATGATGCATTATGGGCCTACCGAACTGCATACAAGACGCCCAGCGGGATGTCACCATATCAACTACTATACAGGAAGGTATGTCACTTACCGATCGAGCTACAACATAAGGCATATTGGGCGGTGAAAAAACTCAATTTTGATCAAAAAGCCGTGGGAGAGAAGAGATTACTTCAATTGAATGAACTCGATGAATTTTGCCTTCACGCCTATGAGAATGCCAAACTATACAAAGAAAAAGTCAAGAGATGGCACGACCAGAAAATTTTGCGTCGAACATTCGAGTAAGGACAATCAGTACTCTTGTTCAATTCACGGCTGCGATTGTTCCCCGAAAAGCTTAAATCGAGATGGTCGGGACCATTCACGATCAAGTGGGTATTCCCTCATGGTGCAGTCAAAATCTATAGTCGCAATCCACTCAAAACATTCAAAGTCAACGGACACCGTCTAAAGCATTACTGGGGTGGTGACACAAACACTGACGTGATCGCCATCACATTGGCCGACACAACTTAAGCAGGAAGTAGTCAGGCTGAACGACTTAAAATCAAGTGTTAATTGGGAGGCAACCCAACTTTTAATTCTTCATCATATTTTACATTTTTAATTGCTTAATTATAGTTTGTATTTCATTATTAGGTAGACAAATAAAAGAAAAATCTCGTTAAACTCTTCACAATACATCATGTTATAGACAACTCACTAATCTACTTGCTTTATGTCATGTAGGTTTGAAAATGGAGCTTTAAGTGAGCAAAACTGAAGCACAACTACATTACAGTGAAACAAAAGATAGGGTGACATTAACTAGCCTTGGCAAACGGATGGCATTTTAATATTACAACCCCGGAAATGGGGTCCTCGACTTCTTAAAATAGTTGCATAGCCCACCGGGGCCGGCCTTTCTAGTTCAATATACCCCCGTCGGGGCGGGGGTTCTGAAATTTAGACAGACGTGGGTAGTTATTTGGTCTTCTCTCCTTCCCAATAACACTCCACTTTCACACTTCCCCACTACTTCATTACTCCATAACCACCACCCACTAATATTACTTTTTCCCCACATTCCCAACACTCCATTACTCTTCTCCACCTCTCCACCTCTTCACTCCACCAATGATAGCCTTCACTCTCCATCTATAAATACCACCACATCTCATACAACTCTCCCACCACACTTGATATAAGGCAAAAAGAGAGTATAGTTGTGAGCTGGAGAGATAATATTGAAAAGTTTGGGGGAGAGTTAGGGAAAAACCAGTAATTGGGAGAGACATGGCTTCACAATCATCATCAAAACGCCAACGGGGGGAGAGTTCTCGTCCATCTCAACCAACCCGCACCTTCGATCATCGAAAATTCGCGAGTGCCGCCACCGCCGACCGCTATGACTACATGCTAACCAAAGCCCTTACACCGGAGAGGGGGTTGGCACCGGATCCTAATGATGGGGAGCTTATGCCACAAATTTATCAAAAGGGATGGACCAAATTCACCGAGGAGCCGGAACCAGCCGTCGTTAACATCGTCAAAGAATTCTACGCAAATGCTGTGGACAAAGAACCATTCCACGCATTTGTGCGAGGACGGTTGGTTCCATTCAGTGCCGACGACATCAATACTTACTACCAACTGAGGGTGTTGCGCCACTGCTAGTATGCTCATCTCTGAAATTCTGACCCGGATTTTGATGCCATAATCATGGAGATGACAAAGTCAGGAACATCGTGGATAAAGGGTCAAAAGAGAGGCACTGTGTTTTATAGCAAGGACCTTAGTCAGTATGGGAAAATCTGGTATGCATTCCTATATGCAAAATTACTTCCATCCCAACATACCTCGAACGTCACCAAAGAGAAGGTGTTGCTGTTATACGGCATTGTGCAAGATTTTATAATTGACGTCGGGGCCATTATTTACGCCTCCATCTGTTGGTGCCTACGTGGAAATTTTACTGGAGGCCTACCACACCCATCCCTCATTTGTGGGTTGTGCCGTCAAGCAGGAGTTAGATGGTCTGATGACGAGCCTACTCAAATGCCGCTTGCGCTGCTTGATTCAAGAATGATAGCGCGGTATTCTGTATGGGCAGGAGGCGAGTCACATCCCCGTGGTATGGTGTTCATTTTTCCGTCATCGTCGAAAGACGACGTGGATGCTACAGAGGCATCGGGGGATGATGATGAAGAAATGGGAGATCAAGGGGATGAGCAGGTACCGTGGGCCGATGCTATATCTAGATCTCAATTCCTTGAATTCCAAAATCAATCGAATGCACACACCAAGGCAACTTATCGGGAAATGCGCCGATTGGCAATGAGGCAAGAGCACATGTTCGATGCTATGCACACATCTTTTGCCTCGTTGAACACAACTCTTCAAAGTTTCAACCCGGCGGCACAATTTCCATACCAACAGCCTGGACCAATGCCAAGGTTCCCACCGAGTGATTCCGATGAAGAAGAACACCAACCACCTTCTCAGACTTAAGAGATAAAGAGAAGTCCTCATGTCCTTATTTTGTCTACTCATCCAATGAGGACATTGTCTAACTTAAGTTTGGGGGATTTAAATACATGTTTGCATGCATTTAACTCATTTAGGTTGCATTTGTAATTTTAATTTTTAAATTTTGTCATTATCATTTTAATTTCAGTATTGCATGATAGCTTAGGTGCATTCATAGTAGCTTAGGTTTTGCATAATAGATAATTTTGTAATGCATTTTGGTTATCCTTATAAAATAAATAATAATAATAATAATAAATATTTAGTTAGTAAATATTGTGTTGGAGTAAGTCCATCAATGTTGTAGTTTATATTATTTGTGGGCCAATGATGTGATTGACAATAAGTAACAAATACAATATTGAGTATTAGAACTATGATACAATTTTTGTTATGAATCGAATCTCGAGCTTGTTTGAAACTGGTATAAAAGGATAGCACGAGTAACAAACATCTATGTTAATTGGTCAGTTCAAATTGGTACCTAAATGATCTCTAAAGGATAATGCTAAAGTGAATGATAAAATGACAAGGATGGATAATAAAGGCTAAAGTTAGGCAAGAACCTAAGTTTGGGGGATGTTATGTGGGTATATAAGCTTTATTCATCTAAAAAAATATGAATAAACACCGTGGCATGCTTGTCTAGTTTTGTGGCCTTTGTTACTTGAGCAAGTAAGCCCGAGGGGATTGTCTTTACACCTAGCGCCCTAAGGTCTTAATGGTTTGGGAGTCGTTAGTCGAAAGCTCGTTAAGGTAGCATTAAAAAGCCTAATAGAATAAGACATTGCATAGCTATGTGTATATCTATATAAAAAAGAAGAAGAAGTGTTTGAATAAAGTATAAGTACCCTGCTTGAACCCCCGAGTTAGCGATTGTTTAGTTTTGGTTGAAGTTGTCTATTTTTTGAAAATTTTAAGTTTGTGCTGCATGATTCCTTCTAAGAGATTGGTTATGTACTGAAATTTGAATCAGTATCGGTTATCATGGATGTTGCACACACACACACACACTATACCAGTGATGATGGATTGAGATTCGTGGATTAAAACAAAATTGTAGATTGGTGTTTGGTAATTTGTATTGTATAGTTTTTTATTTTCACTGAGGCCGTTAAGTAATCTTGACACTGCGATATTGTTAGATTTGAAAGCATATAAGTAAATTTGTATTCATATAGCATTGCATGTAGTTGTTTTGTGCTCGAGGACTAGCACGGTTTAAGTTTGGGGGATTTTGATAAGTGTATTTTATATACGCGATTTAATATCCAATTCATGCTTATTTGTGCTAAAATTCTTGTAATCATGTTCACTTTTACTTGTTTTATGTTATTTTATGTGTAGAATGGTGGTTGTGGCATTCAACGTACATTTGGAGATATTCGGTGTGATTTAGAATCAAATGGAGCATAATTGGAAGCAAGTTAGCAGAGCAACAAAGTCAGTTAATAGAAGATATGCCACGTAAATGGCATGAATCTTATACACACCCGTAGGCAAGGGGGGGTGGTCTTACACTCAGTTATCAGAACACATAGCTCAGGGGTGGGCATTATTAGACTACACACCCGTCCAAAAGGGTCTCTTCATCTGACAATCGGAGCATAGCCCACCCAAGGGGCATGAATAGCTTATACACACGTAAGGGGGGGGTCTTACACTCCAGTTAATAGGAACATAGTTTCACCCAGTGGCATTATTAGACTACACATCCCCGGCAAAGGTAGGGTCTTCATACGAGCAAGTCAGGAGCTTAGCCACAAGGAGGGCTTTAATAGTATATAAACCCCGTAAAGTGAGGGTGGAAAATCTGAGTGTCCTGTTATGTTTGTAATTTTTCTTGGGCATGAATTTTAGCTATTTTTATGACAATGGAACTCTAATTGATGAAAATTGCGGCTGGAGCTTTATATGCTAGATATCTATTACTCCGTCAAGAACAACTAATCAGAGGAGAGGAGATATTACGAAGATCTAAGCTGAGTTTTAGAGAGCAAGTGTGGAGGAGTATTTCGGGAGATTTTCAAGACGATTGCGGTTCTAGTCTACGTGAAGGGTGTTTTCCAATATTCTTCGTGTTAGATTATTATTTGTAATTGGAAGAATGAGTTCTATGATTTATTCAGTGTTTATTTTGTTTAGCATGAACTAATTCACTTTTTAGGCTTGTGATGGATCCTTGACTGAATCAATGATTTTGTAGACTTTAATTTCCAATTCAATAATCTATTTCCAGTTTATCTATATTGATTTGTGCTTGAATCTATGAATTGCCTGATCAACAATTCTTTGTGGAGTTGAATGGAATCGAGAGAGGATATTCAAATCTAGACCTAGTCGATATATCATGTGTTCAGGATTTTGTTAGTAGCTTAAACTTGATGAGTGTTAAGGTATAAATATGCTTGACATCTCATGTAATCGGATAGAGAACTTATTCTTAAACCTTCTTCAATTGTAATTCACATAGAGATATAGTGGGTTAGTTGATTAAGGTGTTTAACGAATTTCTATCTTAACTATGGATTGACGTTAATACGGTATTAGTGCATCGAGAGGTGGTTAATATTACTTTTGTGTTCTTGATTAATAAACTGGGATAGTGCATTGAATTGGAATAAAGGTGTTAAAATCAAAGTGAAGCTTAGGGTGAAATCATAAGTCTAATTCTCCATTAATTGTTTGAAATTCCAGATTTTGATATTTATGATTATTTTGTGTTAGTTTAGTTGTTATTTAATTTGGTTTTTTTAATTATAATTATTGAGTGATTTGTTTAATAAAATTAGGGTTAATAGGAGATTGGTAATTGTAAGTTATGATTTTTGCTAATAAGTCTTTGTGGGAACGATACTCTACTTATCACTCTATTACTTATTGACCAAGATCCTCCCTTGTATAGGCTTGACATCCCTGTGGATAGAGATCCAGTGACTCAGGAAGAGTTTAATCAGGTGGACATGATTAATGATGTAGACTTTGACACCATTATCTTTTTCTGATGTATATTTTCATTATCTCTTTTGATAGGCCTCTGTTAGACATTGGGTATTTTCACCCCATTCTTGATATCTCTTTTGATAGGCCTCAGTTAGATGTAGGGAAATTTTGCCCCATTTCTCTGTATTTTAGCTGTACAGAGATGTATTAGATAATGATATACTTAGGAATGTATGTACAGTTTTCCATTCCCTATATCATATTGCCATCTATTGTATCATGCATGTTATTATGTTATACATATGTATTTATGTCTAGAGATATTCAACATTGACCCCTGGATGGTCTTATGACATGGCCCGTACAGATGTTTTCTTCGATAGTTAGCCGTATTGATCATACCCCACCATTATTGGTGGCATCTGGTATGCGATCGTGGTACGATATCATGTCACCATCAGACATGGTGACTGTAGATCGTTTGTTGTAGCATACTATGACCCTATTGATGTTTCAGGTTCCCACGGGATTCGTGGAGGGCATGCTGGAGCACTGGGTATCAGAGAGGCAGGTTTTTCGATTTGGGACCCAGGAGTAAACTCCTACTTGAGAGGAGTATGCACGTTTGATGATCCTACCATTGGACAGACCTTGCATGCATATGGCGATTGGAGACATGAGTAGGAAGTTCATGACCCTCACTGGCTTGAGGCGTAGAGTGGTACAGGATGAGATCACATCTGGCCACGTGATATCCCAGCATTTTCTGTTTGACAGATTTGGCTCTGAGGAAAGTTATGCATGACATTCTAGGGATTTCACTACATCGGAGGATCATTGGCGTCTGTCCAGAGTGGATGTACTGCTACTGTGAATACTGTCGTATGACTACATGCCACGATACATGGATGAGTTGGACATTGGCATCATTATGGTAGTGAGAGCTCTCAGGGAGGGTCACACCATCATACCGATGATCATCGCAGAGACTCTGAGGTCAGCCACCTACTGCTGCACTTATCCCATAAGAGTGTTTACAGGCAGCTCGGTCATGTTGTACGTGTGGTTTATGTCACACTTGAGACCGATTGGCACTTTCAGACAGCATGGATATTGTTTCACCCATGATATAGCCATGTCATACTCCTTTCAGCATGCGGAGTGTACAGATGCTGCATCTTGGTCAGCTTTTCTGGCAGGGATCGAAGATTTGTTTGCTATATTGTCGTGTTCAGGGCTTAGTTCACCCTACAGCTTCATCATTCATGCTCCGGGCATGGATTATCTTCCTCTAGCTGGTTTGAGAGGCGTGGTTACTTACCACCCGCTAGTCGTGATGTGTCAGCTTGACCAGTTCCAGGACTTCCATCCTTTTGAGGGGGCATCGAGTCAGCGCTTCGCTTCTCCGTATTTATCAGCAGAGGATAGATCCAGGTTGTATGCCTGTTGGGATCAGCGAGAGCTAGCTGAGTTTTTTTCCATTCATCCGGGTTTTTTGTAGAGTATTCTGCATGGATGGAGATAGAGATTGCATTGGCAGTGGTAGTATCCACAGTGAAGGGGACTGATTCTGACGATGAGGAGCCTATGGAGGAGGCTGGTATTCCTATCAAGGAGAATTTGACTGCTGGGTTACCAACATTTGTGATGGATTCTCCCACTACGAGTGCTACTATCATTCAACATTCAGCACAGTATTTGGAGCAGAGCTTATATCTGATGACCTATGAGAGAGATCAGGCTAGGGCCTTGATGTTGACAGCTCTTGATGGGAGAGTCGTAGCTCTATTAGAGAGAGATGAGGATAGAACAGCCAGAGATGCATTGATTATGGAGCCGGATGCTGCCCTATCTGCTCTGGATATGGCCGTCACAGATAGTACTTCAATGAGATCCCTTACGACTGGCATCCTTGCCGATATGAGCATATACATTTATGAGCATCATGCCACCATATAGTTAGCCTCGAATCTGCTAGCTTGTGTAGATACCATTGGGCAGGAGCTTGCATCGTTACCTCCTTCTTCATAGAGGGATGTTATGTTAGATCTAATAATCCGTATACACATAGATCCGTAGATAGACTTGTATTTTCTGCACAGACTAGCTTAGCCATTTTGTCATGTATATCACATATGTATATATAAAACAGTATTATGTATGGCAGGGAAATATATTTTGATTCACTTCCCTTTCAGTTGTGCCTTGATACTTGCTTGATATTTGCATATTTCTTCAGGGCTTGTGATCTTGATGCATTCTGAACTCATCCTTGATATGTAGACATTGAGACGTCGCAGGATCTCTCAGAATAGATCATTGAGCTCTGTGTATCCCTACCATCCTTGGTGTCTTGGGACTGGTATCTGTATGTAGATGTGGAGAGGAGTGTGGCTTTTCTCTCGAGATTGATCCTTTCCACGGATGGTCGCCAAGATTACTTATTTGTGAAAAGCCTGGTTAATTCCATCTCTTATGGATTGGTGTTCCTCTTTGAGGCACAACCGCATCTTAGATGGTCGCCGAATCTCCTATTTGTGAGGAGAGGTTGGGTAATTCCATCCCTTTGGTCTGAAGCCAATGAAACGTGGTGGATTAAAGTTTGATCCCAGTACTGTGTGACAAGTATTTTTTGTTCTGGTAGGGGGTTAGACCGAACCATAAATGGCTGCCTACGTACTCCTATTGAAAAGGAGATCAGGTCTGCTTAGTTTGAACCTGGTCTAAGAGGTTCAACGCTGAATGTGAAAGGCAGATGGGTGTAAAGCTTTATTGATGACGGAGGGTATAGAATTGTTTTTGTGGTTTTTGTTTTTGTAGAGAACAACAGAAATGTTTTTATTGTTTTTTGTTTATTACGACCGGGCCATATAGAATATGGTTGCCTACGTACTCCTAGGTATCAGGGAGATTAGGTTGACGTAGTTCGCCCCTCAAGACAAATTGTAGCCAAAGAGAAGTATGAATCCCATGTGCAGGCTATACTGCGGGGAGAAGAAAGTTTGATCCTATAATTAGAACAAACTGCAGGTGTAGAAAAAGTTTGATCCCGTCTTCAGGATAAACTGCAAGCGTAGAAAAGTTTAATCCCATCTTCAGGATAAACTGCAGGTGTGAAAGGTTCAATCCCGTCTTCAGGATAACTGAAGTTGTGTGAAAGGTTTGAAATGAGGTGAAACTAGGTTGCTGGTTTGAAGGGTATGTTTCCCTGAGGGGCAAAAGAGTATGTGGAAAGGGTTAGAAAACCAGAATGATTGGTGATTTGATGATCAAAACCAGGATGTTTGGTTGATGATAGCTTTAGACATAGTACCGTTTCACGTTGTCTGAGTTAATAAGCTATGGAAATTCATCGCCATCCATTTCCTGTAGTCTGAGAGCGCCTCCTGTCAATACCTCCTTGACAACAAATGGGCCTGCCCAGTTAGGAGTGAATTTTCCCTTAGATTGATCTTGGTTGTCAATGATCTTCTTCAAAACCAAGTCGTGTTGTTTGAATTGTCGTATTCATACTTTCCCATTGTAGGATCTGGCGATCCTTTGCTGATATAACTGACCATGGAAGATATCCGCGGTTCGCCTTTCATCTATTAGAGACAATTGGTGATACTTATCTTATACCCATTGGACTTCATCCAATTGAGCGTCCATTAACACTCTGAGGGATTCCATTTCTACCTCTATAGGGAGCACTGCTTCCATCCCATAGGCTAATGAGTAAGGGGTTGCCCTAGTGGAAGTACGCATTGAAGTTCTATAGGCTAATAAAGTCAAATGCAAGAGGTCAGGCCATCCTTTGTGATTGGCGGACATTTTCTGCATGATCTTCTTGATGTTTTTATTAGCCGCTTCAACAGCACCATTCATCTTTGGATGGTAGATGACAAAGTTAAGGTGTTTGATGTGGAATTTTCTGCATAACTCATCCATCATTTTGTTGTTGAGGTTCTTAGCATTGTCTGACACAATGACCTCTAGTTGTCCATATCGATAGACCATATTATTTCTGATAAAAGCAATGATGGCTTCTTTAGTAACCCTAGGGAAGGAGGCTACTTCTACCCATTTGGTGAAGTAGTCGATCATAGTGAATATGAATCAATGTCCATTACTGGCTTTGGGCTCGATGGGCCCGATCTCGTCCATTCCCCATAGGAGAAGGGCCGTGGCGAACTCATATTGTGGAGTTCCCTTGGAGGGGCATGGATGGCATTTCTGTGATGCCCCCAAAATAAGTCCAATCCATCCAACCTATTGTGAGTCGCCAAATACATGGTATAGAAAACAACTACAACTTTATTACTACAATTGTCTTGCAAAATACAACAACACATATACTGTGAGTTTTAATACCAACTGTGACTCATGTCCCAAGCATCTCACATTGATACATTACATAAAGATACAGTCAATAACTGTTTTAGAAATTAAAATCTTTGGGAAGTGCTCAAGGAAACCTTCGTACATGGGAGTCCATGCGTCTAGGTTATGATAGATATCATATGCCCACAGAATTATCCTTGGTTGACCCAATAGACCCCAAAGAAAAACGAGAAGATTACTATCATGTTCTTTCCAATGGTGAGTCTTCTCTTGACATATAACTATCTCCACTATCTGCAATTGAAAATTATATTTTAACCAAACTCCAAGATCGTATAGGTAGTGCTCGTAGATATACTCAGCAAGTGGATGTGCACAACCATGTCTTATGATAACACGAGGTTGTATGTCATTAGACATCTTGTGTGATAGTGGCAAAACACCCTTCCAAAGTTGGGTTCGCCTCACCCTATTCGGTTCACCAAAATTAAATATCAAATGACGTATACAATACGACACACTTATCTAAAGTTCTCAATAAAATTATTTTCATACTATTTAGGGAGAATCTCAACAGCTATAGACCATCGTTCTATTCCCCTGTTATCCCCACTCGACCATGCAACGCTCTTATTACCTGAAAGGAATTGTGAAGCAAAAGGGTGAGCACAACTAGCTCAGTAAAGAATATCATGACTAAAGATAATTAAATTATCAATAGCCTTCGTCAGTAATAAATCAGAGATTTAGAACATATGGTATATGATAAAAATTTTCAACCATAGTTGCAGCGGAATGAGCAATCCATTAGAAGAGTCAAATAGACCATAAAGTCTATTATCTTCTCCATTTTAAAAGTCCACCAACAATGTTTTATTCCTGTAACATCAATCAATAGTTCCTATCCACAATCATGTGAATAACTCATAACCATAATTGTGGTTCTAAATTCCTCTTCTCATCCAGGACGAAGATAATTTACATCACCTGTCTTTACCTGAAACATCAAAGATCCTGATTATACCAAATCACAGTTCCTGTTCATAATCATACTAATAAATTCATCTTTTCACTACGGGCCAAATATATTCATCAACAGTTCATCTTTGCACTACAGGCCAAAGATATTCAACAACAGGACATCTTTGCACTACGGCCAAAGATATTCATCAACGGTTCATCTTTGCACTACGAGCCAAAAATATTCATCAATAATTTATCTTTGCACTACAGGCCAAAGATATTAATATCTCAAAGAAATATATAATCATTTCAGAATTTATATAGACAATAATTATAACCATGTTGATCCATTCACCTTTGCACTTAAGCTAAAGATATTCAATTTTAAATTCAATGGTCATGATCACATTAGTCAACAATTCATCTTTGCACTACTGGCCAAAGAGAACCCATAGTCACGATCATACCAATAATCTACCCATCTTTATACTCAAGTCAAAGAGAAATATCATCTTTAGGGTTATAAGAATGTTATATATGATAATAAAAACAATATAATCAACATATAGATTTAATCTCAAGAGTAAGATTCATAAATCAATGATTCAATAACACCTTAATCCAAATGTTATAAATCACTTAATAATCTCATAATCTAATATTATTAATATTACAACAATATTTTAATCATTTCTTAAACTTATAAACAGTTTATTTTAATTGTTTACACTTTATTAATTAATGCATTTAATCATCCCAAAATGCCAAACTCATAAGATTTCATCACCAATAACCAAAACCCTCATCAAAAATCTGCATATACCTCATATAGGATTCTCAAGCCATAAAATCATATTTTCTAATTTTCTTACTTCACATAACATATTTAATTCAATTATTCATAACTAGTTCATTTTCATGAAAAATACCAAATCAGTACAAACAAATTTTCTTTTCTGGGATTTAGCAGAATATAGTCCCAAATTGAACATATATTTTTCTCAGAATTTTTAAAATTCATTTACTATTTTTCATATGGCCAAAATTGTAGAATATTTAGACAATTATCATAAATTATAATTTTTGTCCAAAAATTCCGAAATTTACAGAGTATACTTCTATTATATACATGTACTCCCAATAAAAATTTCACCAATTTAGAGTTAACCACAAGGAGTTATAAGGGTTTACTTTTAAAATAGTCTTTTCTCATAAAATTCATAACTCTTAATCTATACATCCAAAAATCGCCATTTTTGGACACAATCTAGAAATCTCATCAAATCATCATTTCAAATGTTTCCATAATTTTTGAGGGTCGACAAAATTACGAAACTGAAAAACATAATAACCCTTAAAATCCCTTACCTCAAAAAGCAAAGCTTAATTAGGAATATAGGGATATGATTTGAATGAAACTTGTACTGAATAGCAACTCTCAAAGCATCAAAATACTCAAAAAAAAATAGGCTCGATAATATAGAGAGAAATAAAACTTGTTTCTGGTGTGATTTTCAATTCTAACTAATTAGCCCTCTATTTATAAGAAAATGTTAGAACACCAAAGCAGACTTGACCTGTAACATGATGGCTTTACCTGCTACTATTCCCACCCACCACATTTGAAATAGAATTTCAACACATTTCTTCACCAACCATAGGTGGGGCCCATGCAATCTAGAATTTTCCATCAAAATGATAAATTCAGAAACTTCAACAATTTCTGAACAGTGCACCTCTTAAAATTCATAACAAAACATACGTTCATTTTTAACGGTTCAAAATTTGTGGACATATACTCAGCTTATATATGTATAACATAGCCAAAAATCACAACGATCCAACGGTCGGATTAAAAATTATATCTCACGCAATATATCTCAAGAACACTGGTTTAATTTTTAATACCTCCAATCTGACAAAATACTGATAAAACACCTCAACATTAATTCCTTCATTTATAACCACATAAATAAATCCATCATTTATATTCGCATCAAATAAATATTTCTTTATCATATAAATCAATAATTAATTATTCACAAATAATATTCTGTAATCACAATTATGACAACCAAAGTGCGGTTCTAGAAAGAGGGGCTTTCCGATAAAGATTTCTCCTTGCTAGCGCGCAATTAGGTGACCAAACCTCTCCTTGACAGAACTTTATAGACATTTCAAATAATGCTAACTAGTAATATTATTCAAATAATATGAATTATTGATCTGATAATGGGAAATATTGTGCAATGTTAATTATTGAAACAACAATAATATAAAATATCAACGCAGCAATTATTGAACCAATAAAATAAAATATTGAACAGTAATTACTGTAACAATTATTGAGTAGTGCCTTCTTACATAAGAATCAATAATTCAAAGATATCGCCCAATCTGGTGTGCTATCGCATGCAACCACGGGTATTACTGTATTTTAACCACCATGTATTCCAACAGTGTTAACGGTAACAATTATGTCGTTATTTATAAAAACTCAAACTTGTCTTTTTCTTCATCCGATAGTTATCTGTTATGGGGCCCACAAATGGTTGCGTCGTCGTTAGAATATTCTCCGACAACAAGAATATTCCACGACCAAACGAACATTCCCCGACAACAATGAGTATTTTATAACCACTTGCATATTTTGAAAAATTTTATATATATCACCCTTAACTTTAACTTTTTATCAATTTAATCATTTATTAAATAGAAAAATTGAATACTTTTATTTCATAAAATTTGGGGTCTTACAATCTCCCCTCATTATGAAATTTCGTCCCCGAAATTTATGTACCTGGTATTTCAAAGAGTTAAGAATACCTTGCTTTCATTTCAGATTCCATCTTCCCTGTCATCATGATTTCTCCATTTCTCATCTCCTGTATTTCAGATATCATTCTAGAATATAGCTTCAAAACAAAGGTTAATTTACATATCACAATTTGTCAATTTAAACAATAAAATTCAGCTTAGGTAGGACACACACTAGCGAAGGATATTACTCGTCTCTCCCTTCCTAGTTATAATCCTGGATCTCCGCCAGAGATCATATCCCTAAGCTCTGATACCAACTATGACTCATGTCCCAACTGTGGACAGCACCTCACAGTGGTACCTATCAGTTTGCCACCGCAGAAGCAAGGCCCCTACGGAGAGTAAAGCGGTGCATCCCACACAAGGAAGTCACCAGCGAGAGGCTCGGGGCTCTTTACTTATAGCTCTGATACCAAATGTGATGCCCCCAAAATATGTCCAATCCATCCAACCTATTTTGAGTCGCCAAATACATGGTACAGAAAACAACTACAACTTTATTACTACAATTATCGTGCAAAATACAACAACACATATACTATGAGTTTTAATATTAACAGTGACTCATGTCCCAAGCACCTCACATTGATACATTACATAAAGGTACAGTCAATAACTGTTTTAGAAATTAAAATCTTTGGGAAGTGCTCAAGAAAACCTTCGTACATGGGAGGCCATGCGTCTAGGTTATGATAGATGTCATATGCCCATAGAATTATCCTTGGTTGACCCAATAGACCCCAAAGAAAAATGAGAAGATTACTATCATGTTCTTTCCAATGGCGAGTCTTCACTTGACATATAACTATCTCCACTATCTGCAATTGAAAATTATATTTCAACCAAACTCCAAGATCATATAGGTAGTGCTCGTAGATATACTCAGCAAGTGGATGTGCACAACCATGTCTTATGATAACATGAGG
Source organism: Panax quinquefolius (assembly GCA_020205615.1). Lineage (NCBI taxonomy): Eukaryota > Viridiplantae > Streptophyta > Magnoliopsida > Apiales > Araliaceae > Panax > Panax quinquefolius. Next base: position 81,813,178 of record CM035159.1, on the reverse strand, counting down.
TTGTATGTCATTACACATCATGTACGATAGTGGCAAAACACCCTTCCAAAGTTGGGTTCGCCTCACTGTGACAACCGAGATTTTGTAAATTAATTTTAAATATTTATTTGATTGAATAAATATTTTTCAATGAATTAATTATTAGATTAATTAATTAATTGATGAAGTTGTGATAGATTAATTTAATTATATGTGTTATTTTATTAAATTAATGTGGAGAATTTTGTATTATTTGATGTATGTAGTTATGTGAGCATATTATATTAAAAAAATATTTAATAAGCCTATGTTATTTTAATTAATTTAATTATTAATTAGAGATTTAATAATTTGACATTATTAATCAAAGAGAATTTGAATTATGTGACTATGTGTATTAATGAGAATTTACTATATTTTACTTAAAATAAATTAAACTAGATAATTGATTTATTTTATAATGGGTGTGACATTATTTAAACTATATGATAAGGTTTTATTAAATTAAATAGTTTTTGAAACCTTTTAATTCCAGCCAAACGAGGCCCTAAGGGGAGTTATTAGCGGTTCACCATGATGGGGTAACTGACCATTACTGCGTCAATTCTTCTCCTTATGTATCAGACGTCTTTTCTTTTCTTCTTCATTATTTGCCTAAGTCTAGAAAGCGTAACAGAGAGAGTTTGAGTAATTTAGTGTGTGATTGGTAAAGAATTGAGAGGGAATTCATCTTCTGCAAGTTATATTCTACGCTTTGGGTAATTCTCTCCAACCCAAATCCTTATTTTACGTCTTTTAAGTTTCATGAAAATTAGCTTTCTTACGTTCTGTAAATTTTTATAAATTTGGGATATGGTGTTAGGAATATATGTAATAATACGAGTAGTTTAGCATGTTTAATATGTAATTTATATGATTACATATCATAAGTTTCATAATATATTATGATTTGTTATTTCAAAAATCTACAGAGTACGTGATATGGCCATATGGCCTTATACGTGATTTTTATATGTCAAACATAAATTGTTTTGCAAAATTCACACCCTTATATGATTATGCATGCTAAAACGAATAAAATGATATTTGAATGGTTGGATTTAGTTTTATAACGAATCTGTGATGTTGAATTTTAGGAAATTATGTTCAACACTTCAAGAACATCAAGAACGGTACAATTTTCATGCTTTAATTCTATGATTATGTGTTTTAATGGGTTAAAATCACTCTATATATGTTGGGTAATGGTTATGTATAAATTCTAGCACGTGGGTATGTTTAATTTGGTGAAATTAATATCATATAGAGTTTATTTCGCTAAATTACGTGTTCTTCATGAATTGAAATTCAGAATCTGGAGTGTCGCGCATGACGCCAACTCGAACTCGAGACTCACGCCATGCAAGACCACCACCATATGCCAGCGCCCAGACACTGTGATAAGGCTACCACTTGGTATAGAGCCTGAAGATAATATAAAAGTGGAAATAGCATGCCAATACTTAAGCGTAGAACGGTCAAAATAAGTTTTTAAAAGTGTACAAGTATAGAAATGTGATAGCAACTTAGTCTAATGATTATAAATACTTTTTAGACCTAAAATGAGATGTTAAAATAAATTCTTAACATGTCCATAACACAATTACGTGTAAATTGAATGATTAAATGCATAGTCACCTTATTGTTTGTGAAGTCTTAATTTTTGACAATAAGTGTAGTAATTGACTAAGTATAGTCATGAACTCGAGTTAGACAAAGACTAAACTTGTGATGTTTATTACGTGATAATTGATTGGTGTTGTTAACATAAATGATATGTAGGATTTAAATCAAAGAACGAGTTTTATTAACGTGTAATATACGCACGAGGCAAGTTTCTTACCCTAAACTTTCGTTGAGCAAGTTTCCTAACCCTATTTGTTATCATTATATAAGTTGATTAATTCAACTTTCGATATTGAGCAAGTTCTCATTATTATTGATCAAGCATGTCTTGTATATTAAAGTTTATTAATCTTCAAGCATGATGTTGTTATACAATAATTATTCTATTGTATACCTTTTGAGATGTTATTCAAGTTAAGTATTCATTTACTGTTAAACCTTGTTAGACTAGCGAACCCTTATTGATTCGACTAGTCCATAGTTGATGAGCGTTCTAAATTTCAGAACCCCTTGATGAATTATCCAAACCAATCTTCCTTTGGTGCGGACTCGAATGTCAAACTGAGATAAACAACCTTGTATAGGGGATTATTTACGCTTTAGCGTTAAGATATTGTTCACAGTATGGTACTAAGAGTTGATCCCCCTAAGTACGAGAAGAAGAGTCCATAGTCTTATGACTGTTAAAGGTTTCAAGAATAAACACCTGACAACCTAGGACATAGTTCAAGGTCTTATGACCCTCAAAAATTCTTTTGATTCTTGTTATTCATTCTTGATTCAAAAGTTGAGTTTTTATATCCGAAGTTATTATTTCTCTCGCATGTTATTATTCATTGTTATATTGTTATACTTGTGGGCAATCGTGCTCACTCTTGCGTAATAATAACATTGCAGTTAAGAACGAAAGAGCAGACGAACCTTCCACTAGTAAGGGCAAGGGCAAGATTAGCAAGTAATGAAGACTGTTTTATTATTATGGATATGTAATGTTATTTAGAATTGATGTTACTTAAGACTTATTTGTTTATGTTTCCGTACAGATGATTTAAGGTTAGAGCAATCTGGGATTTATTTATTATGCAGTTGATGTAACCCCATAAGGGGAAAGATTTATTATTTATTTCTATCTATTGCATGGTTTGCATTTATTTATGGGTAGATAGATAGATGATGTTTGTACAGTGAACATCAAATACTGTGGAAATGGGAGTACCGGATTTGGGGGTGTCATAGGTTGGTATCAAAGCCATAGGTTATGAACCTTAGGTGGGGGAACAACCTTAGGTAGTAGCCTCGTAGGAAATTGAGAACATAGTAGTGGTTGACTCTTATCGAGTTATAAGAAATGGATTTCTAAATTTATTGAAGATAATAAAAGACTTTATGTGCTTCTGTGTTAATCTATGAGTTCACTAGCACGGATTAATAATTAAAACTTAAAATTTTGTTGTCAGGATGTCGGATGTTAGAGGAGCTAGTTGAGCTAGGGAGGAGGAACCCCGATTACCTATAGAGGAGGAGCCCCGAGACATTCATGTCATCAGGGAACAACTGGTACAGAGAGAGCCATCTTCGTTGATCACTATTGTTGGTCAGGAGCATGAGTCGAAGACTGATCCAGAGTAGGATCCTGAGGAAGAGGAGGAAGAAGAGGAAGAAGAGGAGTTCCCACCGAACTCCATTGATGCTGAGATGTATGATGCACTCTATGATCATAACGTAGAGTTATAGGATACTGTTGGGGATCTGACTGAGCAGGTGGTTAGTCAGCAAATTACTATTGAGCAGAGGGATAGGGAGATTGTGGCTCTTCACACACGTTTGGGAAACGTGGAGTGGGATCTGGTTCACGAGAAGGGTCAAACCGAGGATAAGTCCGCAGAAATAGAAAAGTTAAAGAAGGATCTGAAGGAGAGCTCAGAGAGGCTTGCCATAGCAGAGGAGGGTTGGGTACGAGAGTCACGTCGTGCTGATCTTGTAGAAGATGATAGTCGTCCGAAGAAGGCTAAACTTAAGGAGACATACTCTACACTACAAAATGCAATGGATGCGGTCCAAGATTGAGTTAGGAAGTATCCAATCCAGTTTGAGGATCTACCATCATATATGCTAGATCGCAGAACGATGTCTCGCATCATGGAGGAGGAACGTAGTAAGGCTATCCAGCGCCTTAACAGACAATGATAGTATTAGTTTAATTATGTGAAAACTATTTGATAGTTAATGATGTAAATTCGATGTGTTATAAACAAAGTAATATTTTGATGTTTTAAATCCTGTAGATTCTTTATCTCGGGATAGTGGATGTAAATAGCAATGATGATATCTTTTTATGTAAAAGCTTTTGAATTAAATGAAATGACAGAGTTTATTTGAAGTAATGTGTTCAGTGAGTTATGATTAAATATTTTAGTTAAGCTTTAATTGTTTAAGAGATTGAGTAATGATCTAATAAGCGTATATTCTTAATAGAAATATGCCTCCTAGAAGGCAAAATCGTCAGCAAGCCCAGGAAGGGTCAACAAACAATAACAACGCGCCTAACGCTTAACTTGGTTCTCAGAATTGGTGAACCTTTTAGCTGGAGCACTTAATAATCAACCACAAGCTCCACCAAATACTTCGTTTAAGGACTTCATAGCGGTGGGACCGCCAGAGTTTAAGGGTTCCATAAACCCAATTGAAGCTCGACACAGGTAATGGAGATGGAGAAGGTGTTCGATGTTGCTAGGTAAGGAAGATCGAGAAGACCGCTTATGCAACGTTTATCTTTCAAGTCCAAAAGCCGACTATTGGTGTGTGCAAACAAAGTGAGAGGAGGTGAAGGTGTAATATCCTGGGAAAGATTCAAAGAGATGTTCTTCGAGATGTACTTTTTGGCAAGTTCACAAAATCAGATGGAAGTCCAGTTTTTAGAGTTAAAGCAGGGAAGTATGTCAGTAGCTGATTACGCGGCAAGGTTTAACGAGTTGGCTAGGTTCGCCACATACCAAGTGCACACTGATGAGAGGAAGGCAAGACGATTCGAGCAGGGACTGAAGCCCTGGTTGTATAGCAAGGTGTCAATGTTCCAATTGAACACTTTTGCCGGAGTGTTAGAGAAGGCCATACTCACTGAGGGTGGAAGCGATGCAGTAACAAAGTATAATCAGGAGCAGAAGAAGAAGAAGAGTGAGAAGGAAGGTAATAACAAGACTAGTGGGAGTAGCACTGGGGTTAATCACAATCAGAAGAGGAAGTGGACGGATAACTCATCAGTCGGAAGTCAACAAGGAGGAAGAAGAGGAAGATCGAAGCGTGCCAAACCTGCGGAAAAACTCATCTGGGAGTTTGCTTAAAAGTGAAACGAGTGTGCTACAATTGTGGTCAGAAAGGCCACATAGCACCTAACTGTCCTAACCCAAAGAAGGGTGCCTGCTTCACTTGTGGTTCAAAGGATCATCTTGCCAGGGATTGTCCTAAGAAGGGATCGGGAGGGATGAGTTCAGGAGGAAACAGAGGAAATACTGGTGGAAACACTCTGACCATCGCAGCACCAACCGCAACCAACCAAACCAAATCGCTAGAACATTCACATATGACAAAGGCGGGGACGTAATGCAGTCTCGCGATGTGGTGTCAGGTATCATTCCGATCAATAAATTTAATGTTTATGTGTTATTTGATTCGGGTGCTACTTGTTAATTTATATCCAATGACTTTGCTAAGAACTTAGAATTGCTTAAGGATGAGTTAGAATACCCCATGAACATAGAAATTGTGAATAGAGAAATTATCCCTGTTAAGTACGTGCATAAGAACTGTAGAGTGGATATTAAGGGTAATATCATGAACGTAGATCTTATCCCTATTCAACTTGGAGAATTTGATGTTATTTTAGGTATGGACTGGTTATCCAATTATGGGGCGGTAATCGACTGCCAAAAGAAGCTTATTAACCTTATGCCTCTGTCAAAGGTTGTGTTTTATGGTAGCAAGTCGCCTAGACAAGCGAGTTATCGACGATGATGCGAAGCCAGGAGATTGTTAAGACAAGGCTGTGTAGGATATCTAGCTTACATAGTCGATAATCGTAAAGAGAATCCAAAAATTGATGAGATTCCGGTAGTGAGAGATTTTGCAGATGTATTTCCGGACAATTTTCGGGACTTCCTCTAGATAGAGCAGTTGAATTCATGATCGATTTGGCTCCAGGAACGGCTCCAATATCGAAGGCACCGTACCGAATGGAACTGGTAGAGATGAAAGAATTGATGGTTCAACTACAAAAATTACTGGACAAGAAGTATATTCAACCAAGCGTATCACCGTGGGGAGCATTGGTTTTATTTGTGAAGAAGAAGGATGGAACAATGCGACTCTGCATAGACTATAGAGAACTGAATAAGGTCACGATTAAGAATAGGTATCCATTACCGCGAATCGACGACTCGTTCGATCAGTTAAAGGGAGCAAGATATTTTTCAAATATAGATTTGAGAAGTGGTTATCATCAACTGTAGGTGAGACCAGAGGATGTGCCGAAGATAGCGTTTAGAACACGATATGGTCATTACGAATTTTTGGAAATGTCATTTGGTCTAACGAATGCCCCTGCAACATTTATGGGCTTAATGAATGGAGTGTTCAAGCCATTTTTGGACAAATTCGTAGTGGTATTTATAGATGACATTTTGGTATATTCAAAAACCAAGGAAGAACACGAAGAGCATTTGAGGTTGACATTAGAGACATTGAGAAGAGAGAAGTTGTATGCTAAGTTTTTGAAATTTGAATTCTGGATTGAAAGAGTACAATTTCTTGGACATGTGATTGATAGAGACAGAATTTTGGTGGATCCCTCTAAAGTCGAAGCTGTGATTAACTGGGATCAGCAGAAGACGCCATCAGAAGTAAGAAGTTTTCTTGGATTGGCAGGTTATTACAGAAGATTCATTCAGGATTTTTCCAAGATCGCAACTCCGTTGACGAATTTGACTAGGAAATCGGTGAAATTTGTTTGGACGGAGAAGTGTGAGGAAAGCTTTCAAGAATTAAAGAGGAGGTTGAGTTACACTTTTGTGTTATCTCTTTAGGATGACACAGAAATTTTTGTGGTATATAGTGATGCGTCGCATAAAGGACTTGGTCGTGTGCTTATGCAAAAATGGCAGAGTCATTCTGACACGCATCACGACAATGAAGGATTATGAAAGGGGTATCCACCCATGACTTGGAGTTAGGCTGCAGTGGTTTTGCTTTGAAAATCTGGAGGCACTATCTCTATGGGGAGAAGTGTGAAATATATCTACGGATCACAAGAAATCGAAATATATTTTTACACGTAAAGACTTGAATATCGCGCCAAAGAAGGTGGTTAAAGTTAATTAACGACTACGATTGTGAGATTCTATACCATCCGGGTAAGGCAAATGTGGTGGCCGACGCCCTAAGTAGAAAAGGTCGGGAGAAATTGATGATGTTGACCGCTCAGGAGGAGCTAATTTTAGCAATGGAAAAGCTGGAATTGGAAGTGAAGTATCCTATGGAGATCGATGAGAAGTTGTTCCAGATGTAAGTTGGTACAACTTTACTAGAAAAAGTTAAGGAGGTTCAACTTCAGGACGAAGAATGTGAGAAAGTGAAAAAGAAGATATCTGAAGGGACTGAACCGAGATTCAAAATAGACAGTGAGGGACTACTAAGATTTGAGAGCAGAATTTGGGTACCGCCAGTACCAGAGATTAAGGAAGAAATTTTGAGCGAGGCTCACAACTCATAATATTCAATTCACCCTGGTAGTACCAAGATGTATCAAGATCTTCGACAACACTTTTGGTGGCCAAATTTGAAACGAGAAGTTGCAGAATGTGTTGCCAAGTGCCTGACATGTTAGAAAGTTAAAGCAGAACATCAGAGGCCAAGTGGGTTACTACAACCTTTAGAGATTCTAGAATGGAAATGGGAACATATTATGATGGATTTTGTGGTTGGCCTACCGATAACTCAGAAAGGCTACGACGCAGTATGGGTTATTGTTGACCGACTGACAAAATCCGCACACTTCCTTCCGATAAAAATCAGATTCAACTTAGATCAGTTGGCAAGGTTATACGTAAAAGAGATTATTTCAAGGCACGGAGTCCTAGTGTCAATTGTTTCTGATAGAGATCCGCGTTTTACGTCGAACATGTATACAGGAATGCATGGGTACACAGTTGCGAATGAGCACAACATATCACCCTCAAATAGATGGACAGAGTGAGAGAACAATTCAGACATTGGAAGATATGTTAAGAGCTTGTATAATGGACTTTAAAGGAAATTGGGATGACCATCTACCGCTCGTAGAGTTCGGCTACAACAACAGTTACCACGCTAGTATTGGCATGCCACCTTATGAAGCGTTATACGGCAGAAAGTGCAGAACTTCATTATATTGGGATGAAGTTGGCGAAAGACAACTACTAGGCCCGGAATTGGTATAACAAACAGCAGAAATAATCAAAGTGATCCGAGCAAGATTGATGTGAATTTCAAGACATGAAGAAAATACGCGATCCACATCGTAAGAATGTTGAGTTCTGAACCGGTAGTTATGTGTTTTTAAAGGTCTCTCCTTGGAAGGGAAAGATTAGGTTAGGAAAGAAAGGAAAATTAAGCCCAAGATTCATTGGACCCTTTGAAGTTCTAAGAAGGGTCGGAGAAGTTGCTTATGAGGTAGCCTTACCTCCAGCTCTAGAGAATGTCCATAACGTTTTCCACGTCTTAGTCCTACGACCCTACAAACCTGATTACGAGCACGTGATTGAATATGAACCCCTACATTTCGACAAAGACTTGTCTTACGAAGAAATTCCTGTTCAAATTGTTGACCGAAAAAGAACAAGTTCTGAGAAATAAAGTAATACCTTCTGTTAAGGTAATTTGGAGGAACCACAACGCTGAAGAAGCTACGTGGGAACTCGAAGAGAATATGACGAAGAATTATCCTCATTTGTTTACTCAGATTGTTGTAAACGATTCTGGGGATAGAATCTTTGTAAGGGAGGGAGAATGTAACGGGACGAATTGTTGAGTTATGATTCTGAGGACAGAATCCTTTTAAAAGGGGAAAGATGTGACAACCGAGATTTTGTAAATTATTATTGAGTTGTGATTCTGAGGACAGAATCCTTTTAAGAGGGGAAAGATGTGACAACCGAGATTTTGTAAATTAATTTTAAATATTTATTTGATTGAATAAATATTTTTCAATGAATTAATTATTAGATTAATTAATTAATTGATGAAGTTGTGATAGATTAATTTAATTATATGTGTTATATTTATTAAATTAATGTGGAGAATTTTTTATTATTCGATGTATGTAGTTATGTGAGCTTATTGTATTAAAAAAAATATTTAATAAGCCTATGTTATTTTAATTAATTTAATTATTAATTAGAGATTTAATAATTTGACATTATTAATCAAAGAGAATTTGGATTATGTGACTATGTGTATTAATGAGAATTTACTATATTTTACTTAAAATAAATTAAACTAGATAATTGATTTATTTTATAATAGGTGTGACATTATTTAAACTATACGATAAGGTTTTATTAAATTAAATAGTTTTTGAAACCTTTTAATTCCAGTCAAACGAGGCCCTAAGGGGAGTTATTAGCGGTTCACCATGATGGGGTAACTGACCATTACTGCGTCAGTTCTTCTCCTTATTTATCAGACGTCTTTTCTTTTCTTCTTCATTATTTGCCTAAGTCTAGAAAGCGTAACAGAGAGAGTTTGAGTAATTTAGTGTGTGATTGGTAAAGAATTGAGAGGGAATTCATCTTCTACAAGTTATATTCTACGCTTTGGGTAATTCTCTCCAACCCAAATCCTTATTTTACGTCTTTTAAGTTTCATGAAAATTGGCTTTCTTACGTTCTATAAATTTCTATAAATTTGGGATACGGTGTTAGGAATATATGTAATAATACGAGTAGTTTAGCATGTTTAATATGTAATTTATATGATTACATATCATAAGTTTCATAATATATTATGATTTGTTATTTCAAAATTCTACAGAGTACGTGATATGGCCATATGGCCTTATACGTGATTTTTATATGTCAAACATAAATTATTTTGCAAATTTCACACCCTTATATGATTATACATGCTAAAATGAACAAAATGATATTTAAATGGTTGGATTTAGTTTTATAACGAATTTGTGGCGTTGAATTTTAGGAAATTATGTTCAACACTTCAAGAACATCAAGAACGGTACAATTTTCATGCTTTAATTCTATGATTATGTGTTTTAATGGGTTAAAATCACTCTATATATGTTGGGTAATGGTTATGTATAAATTCTAGCATGTGGGTATGTTTAATTTGGTGAAATTAATGATCATATAGAGTTTATTTCGCTGAATTCTGTGTTTTTTCGTGAAATTGAAATCGTGAGTGAGTATCCATAACTCATGATGCCGAGACTCCATGCTCAATCAGACACTAGGCCACCTGCCCAAACATACAAGATGAAAGACATAATATAAAAGTAAAAATATACCACTTAGTGTAATAATTAGAAATGAGTTTTTAAAAGTGTGCAAGTATAGAAATGTTATAGCAACTTAGTCTAATGATTATAAAGACTTGTTAGACCTATAATGAGATGTTAAAATAAATTCTTAACATGTCCATAACACAATTACGTGTAAATTGAATGATTAAATGCATAGTCACCTAATTGTTTGTGATGTCACAATTTTTGACAATAATTGTAGTAATTGACTAAGTATAGTCATGAACTCGAGTTTAGACAAAGAATAAACTTTGATGTTAATTACGTGATAATTGATTGGTGTTGTTAACATGAATGATATGTAGGATTTAAATCAAAGAACGAGTTTTATTAACGTGTAATCTACGCACGAGGCAAGTTTCTTACCCTAAAGTTTCATTGAGCAAGTTTCCTAACCCTACTTGTTATCATTATATAAGTTGATTAATTCATCTTTCGATATTGAGCAAGTTCTCATTATTATTGATCAAGCCTGTCTTGTATATTAAAGTTTATTAATCTTCAAGCATGATGTTGTTATACAATAATTATTCTATTGTATACCTTTTGAGATGTTATTCAAGTTAAATATTCATTTACTGTTAAACCTTGTTAGACTAGCAAACCCTTATTGATTCAACTAGTCCATAGTTGATGAGCGTTCTAAATTTCAGAACCCCTTGATGAATTATCCAAACCAATCTTCCTTTGGTGTGGACCCTATATAGGGGATTATTTACATTTTAACGTTAAGATATTGTGTACAGTATGGTACTAAGGGCTGATCCCCATAAGTACGAGAAGAAGAGTCCATAGTCTTATGACTGTTAAAGATTTCAAGAGTAAACACTTGACAACCTAGGACATAGTTTAAGGTCTTATGACCCTCAAAAATTCTTTTGATTCTTGTTATTCATTCTTGATTCAAAAGTTGAGTTTTTATATCCGAAGTTATTATTTCTCTCGCATGTTATTATTCATTGTTATATTGTTATACTTGTGGGCAATCGTGCTCACTCTTGCGTAATAATAACATTGCGCTTAAGAAACTAAAGAAGCGTATTTAACCTTCCACTAGTAAAGGCAAAGGTAAGATTAGTAAGTAATGAAGACTGTTTTATTATTATGGATATGTAATGTTATTTAGAATTGATGTTACTTAAGACTTATTTGTTTATGCTTCCGCACAGATGATTTAAGGTTAGAGCAACCTGGGATTTATTTATTATGCAGTTGATGTAACCCCATAAGGGGAAAGATTTATTATTTATTTCTATCTATTGCATGGTTTTCATTTATTTATGGGTAGATAGATAGATGATGTTTGTACAATGAACACCAAATCCTGTGGAAATGGGAGTACCGGATTTGGGGGAGTCACACTCACCCTATTCGGTTCACCAAAATTAAATATCAAATGACGTATACAATACGACACACTTATCTAAAGTTCTCAATAAAATTATTTCCATACTATTTCGGGAGAACCTCAACAGCTATAGACCACCATTTTATTTCCCTGTTATCCCCGCTTGACCCGGCAACACTCTTATTACCTAAAAGGAATTGTTAAGCAAAAGGGTGAGTACAACTATCTCAGTAAAGAATATCATGACTAAAGATAATTAAATTATCAATAGCCTTCGTCAGTAATAAATCAGAGATTTAGAACATATAGTAGATGATAAAACTTTTCAACCATAGTTGCAGCGGAATGAGCAATCCATTAAAAGAGTCAAATAGACCATAAAGTCTATTATCTTCTCCATTTTAAAAGTCCACCAACAATGTTTTATTCCTGTAACATCAATCAACAATTCTTGTCCACAATCATGTGAATAACTCATAACCATAATTGTGGTTCTAAATTCATCTTCTCATCCACGACGAAGATAATTTACATCACATGTCTTTACCTAAAATATCAAAGATCTTGATTATACCAAATCACAGTTCTTGTTCATAATCATACTAATAAATTCATCTTTGCACTACGGGCCAAAGATATTCATCAACAGTTCATCTTTGCACTACAGGCCAAAGATATTCAACAACGGGACATCTTTGCACTACGGCCAAAGATATTCATCAACGGTTCATCTTTGCACTATGGGCCAAAAATATTCATCAATAATTTATCCTTGCACTACAGGCCAAAGATATTAATATCTCAAAGAAATATATAATCATTCCAGAATTTATATTGACAATAATTATAACCATGTTGAACCATTCACCTTTGCACTTAAACTAAAGATATTCAATTTTAAATTCAATGGTCATGATCACACTAGTCAATAATTCATCTTTGCACTACTGGCCAAAGAGAACCCATAGTCACGATCATACCAATAATCTACCAATCTTTATACTTAAGTCAAAGAGAAATATCATCTTTAGGGTTATAAGAATGTTATATATGATAATAAAAACAATATAATCAACATATAGATTTAATCTCAAGAGTAAGATTCATAAATCAATGATTTCATAACACCTTAATCCAAATGTTATAAATCACTTAATAATCTCATAATCTAATATTATTAATATTACAACAATATTTTAATCATTTCTTAAACTTATAAACAATTTATTTTAATTGTTTACACTTTATTAATTAATGCATTTAATCATCCCAAAATGCCAAACTCAGAAGATTTCATCACCAATAACCAAAACCCTCATCAAAAATCTGCATATACCTCATATAGGATTCTCAAGCCATAAAATCCAATTTTCTAATTTTCTTACTTCACATAGCATATTTAATTCAATTACTCATAACTAGTTCATTTTTATGAAAAATACCAAATTAGTACAAACAAATTTTCTTTTCTGGGATTTAGCAAAATATAGTCCCAGATTGAACATATATTTTTCTCGAAATTTTAAAATTCATTTACTATTTTTCATATGACCAAAACTGCCGAATATTTAGACATTTATCATAAATTGTACTTTTGTCCAAAAATTCAAAAATTTACAGAGTATACTTCTATTATATACATGTACTCCCAATTAAAATTTCACCAATTTTGGAGTTAACCATAAAGAGTTATAAGGGTTTACTTTTAAAATAGTCTTTTCTCATAAAATTCATAACTCTTAATCTATACATCCAAAAATTGTCATTTTTTGACACATACTAGAAAACTCATCAAATCATCATTTCAAATTTTTCCAGAATTTTTGAGGGTCAGAAAAATACGAAACTGAAAAACATAATAACCCTTTAAATCCCCTACCTCAAAAGAGCAGTACTTCTGACCGGAATATCGGATATGATGCTGAATGAAACTTGTACTGAATAGCAACTCTCAAAGTATCAAAATACTCACAAAATACGCTCGATAATATAAAGAGAAAGAAAACTTGTTTCTGGTGTGATTTTCAATTCTAACATAGCCATCTATTTATAGGAAAATGTTAGAACGCCAAAGTAGACTTGACCTGTAACCTGATGGCTTTACCTTCTACTATTCCCACCCACCACATTTGAAATAGAATTTCAGCACATTTCTTCACCAACTATAGGTGGGGTCCACGCATTCTAGAATTTTCCACCAAAATGATATATTCAGAAACTTCAACAACTTCTGAACCAGTCACCTCTTAAAATTCATAACAAATCATACGTTCATTTTTAACGGTTCAAAATTTGTGGACATATACTCAACTTATATATGTATAACATAGCTAAAAATCACAACGATCCAATGGTCGGATTAAAATTATAACTCACGCAATATATCTCAAGAACACTTGTTTGATTTTTAATAACTCCAATCTGACAAAATACTGATAAAACACCTCAACATTAATTCCTTCATTTATAATCACATAAATAAATCCATCATTTATATCCGCATCAAATAAATATTTCCTTATCATATAAATCAATAATTAATTATTCATAAATAATATTACAGAATTACAATTATGACAACCAGACAGTTCCCAAGAAAGAGGGGGCTTTTCGATAAGGATTTCTCATTGCTAGCGCAAAATTAGGTGACCAAACCTCTCTTTGACAGAACTTTCTAGACATTGCCAATAATGCTATCTAATAATATTATTCAAATAATATGAATTATTGATCTGATAATGGGAAATAATGTGCAATGACAATTATTGAAACAACAATAATATAAAATATCAACGCAGAAATTATTGAACCAATAAAATAAAATTTTGAATAGTAATTATTGTAACAATTATTGAGTAGTGCCTTCTTACGTAAGAATCAATAATTCAAAAATATTGTGCAATACCGTTTGCTATCGTCATGCAAACCACGTGTGTACTCACGTATTTTAACCACTTGTGTATTCCAACAAAGTTGTTAATGGTAACAATTATGTCGTTATTTATAAAAACTCAAACTTGTCATTTTCTACATCCAACAGGTTATCATTATGGGGCCCTAAATGGTTTTGTGCAAATCGTGCGAATATTCCCAACAATAAGAATATTCCCCGACAACAATGAGTATTTTATAACCACTTGCGTATTTTGAAAAATTTTATATATATCACCCTTAACTTTAACTTTTTATCAATTTAACCATTTACTAAATAGAAAAATTGAATACTTTTATTTTATAAAATTCGGGGTCTTACAATTTCCATGAATCTGGCATTAATAGCACCTCTTGACGTGATCATCACAGTCAGCTTTGAGCGTAAGCCAATAATGCCCTATTCTGAGGATCTTCTTAACAAGTAGGGGTCCGTTCAAGTGTGGGCCACATACTCCACCATGGATCTCATCCATGAGCCTCTGAGCTTGGTCTTTATCCAGACATCTGAGGAAACCTAATCTTGTATCTCTTTTGTAGAGTGTATCTCCGCTCAGGTAGAATTTCATAGCAAGTCGATGGATCCGCCTCTTTTCAGTCAGGCTCACCTCAGTGGGTGTAGATCCATCTCATAGATACTCCTTGATGTGCTGATACCAAGGGTTGTGGATGGGAGGTAGCTCATCTGATACTTCTCCAACATAGTTACCATAAGCTGGGGCCTTTTAAAGGGCAAATATGATGCTTGGCATGTTTTCCTTATCAGGTATATGAATCAAGGAGGCCAACATTGCTTGTGCATCCGCAAAATCATTCCTATTTCGAGGAATGTGTAGAAAGGAGATTTTTTCGAACTCCAAAGCCATCTGTAGAACTTGCTGATGGTAAGGCAGCAAATGTAATTCTTTGGTTTGATAGATTCTTGTGGATTATTTGATTACCAACTCTGAATTCCCAAAGATAGTTAACCACCTGATGCCCATTGAACGGGAAAGTTTTTGCCCCATGATATAGCCTTCATACTCAGCTGTGTTGTTGGTCCGATAAAGCGCAATTTAACTACATGACAGATACTCTCCTCCCGCATGGGATACTTGAAGCGCTCCACTCCGGAACCTTCTATGTTAATGCACTCCATCAAAATATATTTTCCACGTCATGGCATGTATCGCACTTATGTTATTCTTTGAATCTGTCATTACCCCTTCATCGGGGAAGTATATTTCCAAGGGTTTGTAATCCCCTGCAGGTGCGGCGACTAGTTGATCCGCAATTTCTTGACCTTGGACATATTTTTGCGTCACGTAGACGATATCAAATTTTTTTAGGATCAACTGCCATCTAGACAGTCGACAATTCAGTATGGGCTTACTGAACACATACTTGAGAGGATCCACGTGGGATATAAAATGGGTTGTGTGACCATGG
This sequence comes from Panax quinquefolius, assembly GCA_020205615.1. NCBI lineage: Eukaryota > Viridiplantae > Streptophyta > Magnoliopsida > Apiales > Araliaceae > Panax > Panax quinquefolius. The sequence goes on along the minus strand of CM035159.1, from coordinate 81,797,261 downwards.
AGGTAATGTTGTAACCTCATGGAAGCCCATGTTAAAGCACAACAAGTTTTCTCAATCAGAGTGTACTTATGTTCACTGCTGCTAAATCTTTTGCTGAGGTAATAGATAGCTCGTTCTTGGCCTCTATCGTCTTTCTACCCCCAACATGCAGCCCATAGCATTGTCATTAATGGACAGGTACATGAACAGGGGAACATCATCCCTGGGAGGTACCAAAATAGGAGCGTTAACCAGCTATTCTTTGATTGTAAGGAAGGTTTTCTGACACTCATCGTTCCATTCATGGAGGAGTTCTTCCTTAACAACTTGAAGATGGGCTCATAGGTTGCTGTGAGTTGAGAAATGAACCTGCTAATGAAGTTGATTCTTCCCAAAAATCCTCGTATTTCCTTCTCTATTTGAGGAATGGGCATTTCCTTGATGGCCTAGATTTTGGCGAGATCCAGCTCAATCCCTTTGTGGCTGACTAAGAAACCTAGTAACTTGCTTGATTTGACGCCAAAGGCGCACTTGGTTGGATTCAACTTGAAGTTATACTTACGCAACCTGTTAAAAAGCTTTTTGAGATGGTCTGAATGGTCTTCTTCCCTTTGGGACTTGACAATGATGTCATCCATGTAGATCTCTATCTCTTTATGCATTAAGTCGTGGAAAAGAGTCATCATGGCTAGCTGATAGGTTGTCCCAGTATTGATGAGGTCGAATGACAACCATCTGTAGTTAAAAGTTCCCCAAGGCGTGATGAAAGCAGTTTTCTCATGATCTTCCTCAGCGACCATAATCTGATGGTAACCAGCAAAGCAATCAGCAAAGGAGTACATGTCGTATTGAGCAGTATTGTCAATAAGAATATGGATAAAGGGCACGGGAAAGCTATCCTTAAGGCAAGCTTTATTTAAATCCCGATAATCCACACAAACTCGCACCTTTCCTCCTGGTTTAGGCACGGGAACAATGTTGGATATCCACTCCGGATATGTAGAACCCATGATAATGCCAGCTTGAAATTATTTCACAATTTCTTCTTTCACCTTTAAACTCTACTCAAGTTTCAATCGCCTGAGCTTCTGCCTAACTTGCTTAAATCCTTCCTTAATAGGAAGGCGATGAAGAACAATATCAGTGGACAAACTGTAACGCCAGAGAAAATAATTGGATTTTTATGACAATTAAATTTTTATTTGATTATGTGAATTAAATGAATTTAATTGATTTATTTTGTGAGTAAGCTATGTGAAGGTCATTCTATGACCTAGAATGTGCTTATGTGGTTAGTAATCTGGCTACGTGCTAGAATTAATTATTTAGAATTTCCAAGACGAAAATAAATGTTTTTCGAGAAATTTTTGTAAAACACTATTCATCCGTTTCTGTTTGGGGAATTATTTTGAAATTCCGAGAAACGCATAATGATAGAATATCGAGATAAGATGAAATATCTAATAATATTTCATTTATGGCAAACGATGTTTTCGCCTGCGAACTTAAAACCTAAGGGTTGAGTATATTGATTTTCGAGAAGGAAATGAAATGCGTAGAAGGAATTGCGTTATGGTTAAAGCGTGTGCTATACAATTAGGATACTATTTAGTATCTATGTATAATACAACGAGTTAATACTAGGTACAATATGATTATCGTACTAGTATTATACGGAGAGAATACGTGAATTGTACGTATGGAATATGAATAGTATTATAGTATTAAGTAAGACTTAATGTTAATTCATTTGGGTTGGATTATGTTTAGTCCAATCACTTGAATGAGCAAGCCCAAAGAATTAGTATGTTAAGCCCAAGTCAAGGCCCAATATTAGATTGGTTAAGCCCAATGCAAGAAAACCGAACCGTGGATCGAACCTGGGTCACCGAATGGGTAAAACCCATAGGGATGACCCATGGGCAAGGTGGGTCGGCCACTTGGTGTGCAAGGCAAGCATATCACTTGGTCACCAAGTATTTTACTTGGTGACAAAGTGTTGAATAGTAAGGAGGTGAGACATTTGACCAAAAAGCCCTTCCTCTTATTTTCCTATAAATAGGAAGCCTATGTTGGCCATTTGATGTTTTTCCAAGACTCAACCAATATATTTGCGAGAGAAAAAGAGCTAGACTTAAACCATTCTTTTACCTTGAAGCTTTTTCATTAGAAGTTCATCAAGTACACAAAGATTGATTAAGGTAATATTCCTTAATATTAGTTCCATCTCTTTTGGTTTTCTTTTATCATGGAGAATCATAGATGGGTGGGGTATGTCTTGTATGGTGGAATAAGAGTGACTTACCATAGATTCAATCTCTATAAGTCATGAGATCATAATAATCATAAGAGTTGTTATAGCTTAAAATCATGAAATATTGATTATTAAGATTGATTGTTGTTAAATAATTGAACTCCATCAATAAGTAAATATGTGCATCTTGCTTAGTTAGGATGTAGATATGAAGTCCATGGAGTATTCCATGTGATTTGGCTTAGAGAACGTTAGTAACGAAGTTATGGCGAATTTCACAGAAATAGACGTTAAACGTCGAAAATGTTGAAATTCTGAATTGGTGGTCGAATGTTGCCGTGAGACTTGAAAGCGTTGTTTTTCAATGTCAACATGTGAGATAGCGTATTTAAGAGTTGTGGAATTGAGAATCATCAGATTCTGACTTTAAACGAAGAAAACGAAGCATTGAACGCTCATTAACATTTACGAACGCTTAAAAATGGAACTCAATAGTGAATTTTGAGTTAACAAATTCAAAAGTGTCGAATTCTTATATAAATGCGTAGAGTATGTCATTTATGACATGTAGGCTTTTGAACGGACCAAATCGGACTTATAACGAAGAAGTTATGGCTCCAAGAATCTCACAAAAAATTTTATCTATGAAAAATTCTAAGATTGAGGTCAGCGCCATGGATGGCCAGATGATGCAGTGTTAATGTTGTGTCAAGAACGCCGTAAAGACCCAAGACGCAGATGTCAATGGTTATTGGAAAGTGGCGCCACAGTGCCACTGGTATAAGGGAGTCTCGCGCCGCAGCGCCGAGACCGAAGTATGGGTACTAGAAAATGGCGCCACAACGCTTGATCTTGTATAGAAAGTCACCTGCACATGCCACGAAGTCGAGGTTTTGTTAGAAAAGTTAGGTTTTGAACTTTAGTTGTTTCGAGACCTACATGGGTTGAGTTTATATACTCAATGAATGTACGAAGACTATTCCTATACTACCTATACTAATGTATATTGTGTTGAACTTAGGAATTGAATGCATGTAGTAAGTTATGAATGATGAACATAAAGTGTTATCAATGAACCCTAGTCGAAAAATAACATTGGTATTTTACCAATGATGATAGAGTCTGGTTAATGACGTAAGATTGTTAATAAGCCGGGACGAAGGGTAATGAGTCGAGTTAACTTTATTAATGATATTAAGTTAATAAAGACATAGAAGAGAAAGAAGTTGGTAGGAACAATGTGAATAATTTTTTGGTAGCTAATTACAGTATGTTATGTGAATATATCATGTAGATTCTGTAAAGGTTGTGGTCAGTCGATTAAGTTATTTGAAGACGCTGAAAGGCAAGTTTTCTTAACGCTTGTCTAACCTTCAAGTTAGTCAAGTTTTATGTGACTCATTGAACTGAATTGCACGACTGGTTTTAAAGAAAGGGTCAATGCTAGATTTAACTCAGCTAGACTACTTGTAAGATATAGATTGATTGATATTCATATCTTTCTATATAGAAATGTTAACGCTATCCTATGCCAAGTAATTGGTACGAATGTGAAGGTAAGGTTTGTCTATGAACAAACAAAAGTATTTTTCATCGATTATTCGATGGGCACGCGAGTTTGCCAAATATTAAATGTAAATACATTTAATGAATGAGTGTTAATCAACATAGGGTACTATAGGCTGATCACCTAGAAGTGCTCGTAAGTTATGCAGATGTACTGCCTTAGTGCTGTGATGTCCTTTTCAAGAATGAAAACAGAAAGCTACTGTTCATGGTCTATCGACCAGTTCAGAATTCTAATCTACTCTATACTTTGGGAATTGATGTTATGAAATGTTAAAGTATTACTGTTTCATAATACTTCATAACTACTTGTTCAGTTATGTATGAGTTGTTATATAATTCACGAATGTGGTATTACTGTTATCCTTTGATAAACTTGCTGAGCTTGTTATGCTAACTTCTTGCGTGAATTATATGGAAGCAGTTAAGGATAAACGTACTGAGAAAGCTAAGAGAGATAAGGGCAAAGCTAAGATGGATACTTAGCCATCGTGTAATAGATTAGTATATTTGTATGTATTATACATTATGAACAACGAACTATGTAATCGATTTATAAACCTGGGAAGGATTATACTTTGATTGTAATAAGAAGATAGTAATTACATTCATTATGTTGTATCTCAATGGAATGATTGTATAGTTATGAGTACCGTGTAGCACCATATGTCGGGTTATAAGATACCCGAATTTGGGGGCGTCACAGGTTGGTATCAAAGTGTTAGGTTATAAAACTTAAGGGGGGAAGAACCTTAGGCTAATAACCTCGTAAGGAAGGTAAAGTCCGAAGAAAGAATTCAAGTCAAATGAATTATTAAGGTATTGAGAAAACTCAGTACTGAAAGATTTAAAAGATGAAAAGTAACCTTAAATAAATTAAATATGATTTCTGTTTATACTATTGTGTATTATGTACTAAACAACTTGTTATGTGCTATTGTAGATGTCACTCGATAGCATGATGTATAGAGATATTCACATTGTGAGTGAAGAGTCAGTGAACCAAGTGGAGGTAGTAACAATGCCAGTGGCGGAGGTACCAGTAGTGGTTCTAGAAGATTCTGATCCGGAAGAGTACATTTCTGGGGAGGAATACTCTGAGGAAATAATGGTCATAGCATCATATCTGAATATGATGATAGATGTGGAGGAGGACATGGAGGTAACATCAATTAATACTATGGTACCTATGTAAGACCCCTGATTTTATGAATAAAGATTTAATTTTCTCGAAATATTTTTTTATATTATGGTGTGGATTTGATATAATGTTATAGTTGTGGGTAATATTTATAAATTTTGCAAAGTATGCAAGTTGTTATATAATATTCGATTGGTGGGGAATATTCATTTTAACAAGGAATATTAAATATAACTAAGACAATCATTGGTGGACCCCACAATGGAATTATTGTCGGATTGAGAAAATGACAAAATTATTTTATGAAAATTAAAACTGTTAAACTACTCGGTAGTAAAAGTACAGTAATACGCGTGGTTGCATAGTAGCACACGGTATTGATTATTGATGCTTACGTGAGAAGTCACTCAATTTTGTTCAATTATTGCTACAGTAATTGTTGCATAGTATCTAACATTATTTGATTCAATTATTGTCAATATTTTATATATTATTAAATCAATAATTGAGATAATAAAGTTATTAATATTATTATTTGCAATATTAACGATGTCTAGAAGTTCTATCAAGGAGAGGTTTGGTCACCTAATGCTGGCCAATAGGAGAAATCCTTATTGAAAGCCCCTCTTTCCTAGGAATGACGGCCGATTAATAGTGTGAATAATAATAATGATGATGAGTTTTATTTTATTAGTATTATTAATATAATAAAACAGAAAAGCTTTTTATATAAAACAGAATACTTTTATAAAGTTATTTATTTTATTAGCAATAATTAGAATATGATATATTTTATTATGCATAGTGTTTTGTATAGTAAAATCTTTTTTATATAAAGCGTAATACTTTTATAAAGTTATTTGTTTTATTAGATAATAATTAGAATATATTATATTTTATTATGCATAGTATTTGCATAAGGTATGCGATAGTGTTTTGTATAGTAAAATCTTTTATATAAAAATGTAATACTTTTATAAAGTTATTCATTTTATTAGATTATAAATAGAATATATTATATTTTATTTAAAAGATTTTGCTTTAAATATGGACCGTCCGATTAAAAGTAAATCAATCTGGACCGTTCATGAATTAGTTACTATGCAATCCATTCTTCTGTAAATAGAAGCTCATTCCTTCATTATTTCTTACAAATTCACTGAAACTCTAGAGAGAGAAACTATAGAGAGAGTTCTTCTTCTATAAACTTGAGCGTATTTCTTTAGAGTTTAAGAAAGCTTTGAGCGTAGTGCAAGTTTTCTTCAAGTATATCACTGCCCTACCCGTTAGAGTACTCTTCTTTATAAGGTAAGGGATATTATTTGTTGTACCTGTAAGGGGTATTATTCTTTCGTATTCATGAAGAGAATTATTTTCTTTCAATACTCGTAAGAGCTGTTATTCCATTTTTTATTATTATTATTTTCTTCTATTATTCCATTCTTTATTATTATGTTGGAATAATCTTTTTATGCGAAGTATCGCATATATGGTGAAATTCTTCTATTATTCCATTCTTTATTATTATGTTGGAATAACCTGTTTATGCGAAGTATCGCATACATGGTGAAATTCTTCAATTATTCTATTCTTTATTATTATGTTGGAATAACCTGTTTATGCGAAGTCCCGCATACATGGTGAAATTCTTCTATTATTTCATTCTTTATTATTATGTTGGAATAACTTGTTTATGCGAAGTACCGCATACATGGTGAAATTCTTCTATTATTCCATTCTTTATTATTATGTTGGAATAACACCGCATACAAATTCTTCTATTATTTCATTCTTTATTATTATGTTGAATAACCTCGCCTATGCCAAGTAATCGCATACATGGTGAAATTCTTTTATTATTCCATTCTTTATTATTATGTTGGAATAACATGTCTATGCGAAGTACTGCATACATGGTGAAATTATTTTATTATTTCATTCTTTATTATACTGTTGGTTATTTGTTTTATAGTTGTATGTCTTTGGCATGTAGTGCAAAGATGATATATTGTTGAATATCTTTGGCCCAGTAGTGCAAAGATGATCATTGTTTGATAGCTTTGATTCGTAATGCGAAGATGGGACAGTGTATGACATGATCATGACCACTAGTGATACTAACGAATATCCTTGGTCGTAGCGTATGGATAATTTAATGATGTGATTGGCAGGATCATGACCATTAGTTAACAGTTGAATGTCTTTGGTCAGAAAGTGTAATCGATGCAATTAATTGGTATGATCATGACCATTGGTTTTATAGTTGAATATCTTTGGCCCGTAATGCAAAGATAGACAACTGATTGATATGATCATTGTTATTACATTTGAATATCTTCGGCCTTTGGGGTAAGGATATTGAGTAAACATTCTATTAAGCCTTTGTGGCAAGAAGGAACTGTTAATTCACATTTTTATAAATATGAATTGTGAATTTAACTAACATCTTTGGTGGTTCAGGTGAAGACAAGTGATGAAAGTTCTATTTGTCTTAAGTATAACAAAGAACTGTTGATGAGTATTACAGGAATAAAATATCAACGATGGACTTTTAATCTAGAGGAGATAGTAGACATTATGTTCTACTTGACTCTTCTAATGGATTGCTGATTCCGCTGCAGTTAAACTTGTTGTCAATTATATTATATCAGTTGTTATATTGTTGAAGGCTAAGGATAATTTATTCTGGATTATCTTAGTCATAATATTTCTTACTGGGCTAGTTGAGCTCACCCTTTCTTTTATTGTTCTCTCCAGGAAATGAGAACGTAGCTGGGGCTAGTCGGAGAACAGAGTGATGGTCCTAGATGGTGCATTAGTAGTCCTCACTATTCTGTGAAATAGTGTAATAATAAATATAATGAGGACTCCATTGAGTGTGGATATTGTCTAGATGACAATATTTGTATTAAAACTCACAGCATATGTTTTGTCGTATTTTACACGACTGTTGTATAATTAGTTTGTGTTTGTATTCAGTACCATGTATCTGGCTACTCAAGATGGGTGATGTATACCTATTTTGGGGGCGTCATAACCTACTCAGGAACCAACACCTCCGGATGCAATGAGATCATTGTATCTGGCAGTGTTGGATAGGAATGTGCATCTGCGCACTGTAGTGCAGTTGCAGAACGAGGAGATAACCGCCCTATATGAGGCGAAGGAATCTGCAGAGGCGGATTTTGAGTCGGAGCACGATGAGAAAGTGCTGATGACGGATAAGGCGAGAGACTATAAGGAAGAGGTCGTTGAGCTTTGAAAGAAACCGGTCGAGAAAGACCAGAAGATAGCTAGGATGTCATACATCCATGAATATGCTCATGAGGATTTCAAGCTGAAAATTGCTTGTTATTCTATTGAGTCAGGACAGACTCGACATACCATTAATCGGGATATTGTGTCGATTTTAGCGAATCAGAAACATGAGAATGTCGTAAGGCAGTGTTAGTGGATCGTTAAATCTTTGTGTATATGTGTAGTGACGTAAAATTCTCTTTTGTATAATTAAAGGGTAGTCTTTTTGTAAATCTTAATTTTTGTAGAAGTCAATCGCGGGATAGTGATGTAATAGCTTTTGGTTAAGGAAGCATGATGTAAATAGTTTTGACTATGAAAGCGTATTAATATAATGAAGTTTTTGTTTAATGTGCTTTATGTGGTATGAGTTGTTATTTGAGAATGATAACTAGGTAGTTAAATAAATAATAACGAAACTTTATTTATTTAATCAGAATTATGCCGCCAAGAAGGAGACAACGTAACCAAGAGACCGAGTCTCATAATGAGAATCAGGGGGTCCTAATAACCCTATTCAAGAGTTCGTTAATTTATTAATAGCTGCATTTAATCAAGTTTGGGGAGGGATTCCTGTAGCTCCTGGGGTAATAAGAACAACTACCTTCAAGGAATTTAAGAGTGTGGGTCCTCCGGAGTTTAGAGGAACGACAGACCTATTAGAAGCCCAAACATGGGTAAAAGAAATTGAAAAGGCATTTGTGATAACAAACGTAGGTGAGGCACAAAAGACTTCTTTTACGACTTACATGATGAAGGGAGAAGCCAACTACTGGTGGGAGGCTCACCAGGGTGGGGCTAGGACCGAAGCTGTTATGTGGGAACAGTTTAAGAATGTCTTCTTTGAGAACTACTTACCTACTAGCATGCAAGGTAGGATGGAGATTAAGTTCTTAGAACTTAAGAAGGGGATATGACAGTTCCCCAGTATGCTGCCAAATTCAATGAATTGGTGAGGTTTGCTCCACATCAGGTGGACACAGAAGTGAGGAAGGCACGTAGGTTTGAGCAGGGCTTGAAACCCTGGCTCTACAGTAGAATATCGGTTTTTCAGAGTGCTTCCTACGGGACCATTCTAGAAAAGGCGATAATAGCTGAAGGTGGTGGTGAGGCTTTGTCTCAGTACCACAAAGAGCAAAAGAATAAGAGTAAGTTAGAAGGAGGTAGTAAAGCTGAAGTTGCCAGCGGAAGCGGCAACTTGCCAAAAAGGAAGAGTTTCAACCCTAGGAATACTGGGGTAAAGCAGGGAGATCCTAAGCGGAGAACGGAGGCATGCAAGACATGCGGAAAGACTCACATGGGAGTCTGTTTAAAAGGGAAATAAATTTGTTACAATTGTGGGTAGAGGGCATTTGTCACCCAACTGTCCTAACCCTAAAAAGAACCAGGGGTGTTTTATCTATGGGTCATTGGACCACATGGCAAGGAATTGCCCGAAGAAAGGGTTAGAGGGAAATAAGGGTTCTGATAGTGGTAAATTAGCCATTACTGGACCAACACTATCAGTGGGTAGACCCTCAGCTCGCACGTTTAATATGACTGTTCAAAATGCGGTTGCATCCTCTGATGTAGTAGCAGGTATCATTCCGGTCAATGAGATAAATGTTTATGCGCTATTTGACTCGGGTGCTACTTGTTCTTTTATAGCATGTGAATTTGCTAAGCTATTAGGTTTAATCCCTGAAAAGTTACCACTACCTTTAGACGTTAAGGTAGCAAACGAAGAGATAATCCCCATTGAACATATTCATAAGGATTGTTGCGTAGATATTAGAGGGAATAAGTTATCAGTAGATTTGGTACCGATAAGGTTAAAAGAATTCGATGTAATTCTTGGTATGGATTGGTTGATTAACCATAAGGCGATAATAGATTGCCATAGGAAAAGTGTGAACCTTCGGCTTTCTAAGAAAACCAAGGTAGTGTTCTTCAGTAGTAAATCAGCGAGACGCTCTTGTTGTCTATCAATGACACAAGCTATGAAGATGTTGAGAAAAGGGTGTGTAGGTTATCTGTGCCATGTTGTGGATACCCAAAGAGTGGGAATATCCTTGGACTAGATACCTATAGTACAAGAGTTCGCGGATGTATTTCTGGAGGAGTTACCGGGTATTCCACCGGATAGAGAGGTTAAGTTTGTAATTGATCTGTTACCGGGAACGGCACCAGTTTCAAGGGCACCTTATCGGATAGCGCCAGTAGAGATGAAGGAGTTAATGGTTCAGTTGCAAGAACTATTAGATAGAAAGTACATTCAACCGAGTGTGTCTCCTTGGGGAGCACCGGTATTGTTTGTAAAGAATAAGGATGGGTCATAAGACTTTGTATCAACTATCGAGAGTTGAACAAATTAACGATTAAGAATAAATACCGTTGCCCAGGATCGATGATCTATTTGATTAGTTGAAAGGGGCAAAGTATTTTTCTAAGATAGATTTGCATATGGGGTATCATCAATTAAAAGTGAGGAAGGAAGATGTACCTAAGTCGGCGTTCAGAACTCGTTATGGTCATTATGAGTTTCTAGTTATGTCGTTTGGGTTGACAAATGCGCCAACCGCATTTATGGATATGATGAACAGAGTGTTCAAACAGTATTTGGACAAGTTCGTCGTAGTGTTCATTGATGATATTCTAGTCTATTCAAAGATGTCAGAAGATCATGCTGAACATTTAAGAATAGTGTTGGAAACAATAAGGAAGGAAAAGTCGTATGCGAAATTCACGAAGTGTGAATTTTGGCTCGAGAGAGTGCAGTTTCTAGGACATGTTATTGATAAAGATGGCATTTCCGTAGATCCAGCAAAAGTAGCAGCAGTTAATGAGTGGGAGCAACCGAAAACGCCAATTGAGGTTAGGAGTTTTCTAGGGTGAGCGGGATACTATAGAAGGTTCATTCCAGACTTTTCTAAAATAGCTACCCCGTTGACGAATCTGACAAGAAAGTCGGTGAAGTATGTGTGGACTGAAAAATGTGAGGACAGTTTTCAGGAGTTGAAGAAGAGATTAAGTGAGGCACCTATATTGTCCTTGCCAGACGATACAGGGAATTTTGTAGTATATAGCGATGCTTCGCATAAGGGACTGGGTTGCGTGCTCATACAGCATGGCAAGGTCATTGCATATACGTTATGTCAATTAAAAGATTATGAGAAGGCCTATCCTACTCATGATCTGGAATTGGCAGCGATAGTTTTTGCTTTGAAGATATGGAGGCATTATCTATATGGTGAGAAGTGTAAGATATACACGGACCACAAAAGTCTGAAATATATCTTCACACAGAAGGAGTTGAACATGAGACATAGAAAATGGTTAGAGTTAATAAAAGATTATGACTGTGATATTTTATATCATCTGGGGAAAACAAATGTAGTAGCCGATGCACTAAGTAGGAAGGGTAGAGAGAAACTATCAATGTAAACAACTCAGAATGAGTTGATAACAGCGATGACAAGCATGGAGTTAGAAGTTAAGTTACCGGAAGAAGCGGTGGAAATGTTATTTTCCATGGAAACTCAACCGACCATAGTGGAGCGGGTTAGGGGAGTACAATTGAGGAACGAGGAATGCACACAGATGAAGAAGAGGATAGAAGATGAAGAGAAGACTAAGTATAACCTCGATAATGAGGGATTACTTCATTTTGAAGGAAGAATTTGGGTTCCCAATGATCCCAAATTAAAGGAGGAGATAATGATGGAGGCCCATAGTTCGAGGTACTCGATACATCCTGATAGCACGAAGATGTATCAAGACCTTCGTCAGAACTTTTGGTGGCCGAACATGAAAAGAGAGATAGCAGAATATGTTAGTAGGTTCTTAACTTGTCAAAAAGTTAAGGCTGAACACCAATGACCTAGCGGGTTATTGCAACCGTTAGAAATTCCAGAGTGGAAATGGGAGCACATCATAATGGACTTTGTGGTGGGACTTCCAACAACAAGAAAAGGATACGATGCTATTTGGGTGATAGTGGATCGATTGATGAAATTGGCTCATTTTCTACCAATAGGAGTTAGGTATAATCTAGATCAATTAGCTAAGCTGTATGTCAAGGAAATTATTTCCAGACATGGAGTACCTGTTTTGATTGTGTCAGATCGTGATCCACGATTCACATCGAACTATTGGAGGAGTTTGCAAAAGCAAATGGGAACGCAGTTAAGATTGAGTACGGCGTATCATCCTCAGACAGATGGTCAGAGTGAATGGATAATTCAAACACTTGAAGATATGTTAAGATCTTGCGTTATGGATTTTAAAGGGAATTGGGACGAATATCTACCGTTGGTGGAATTTTTGTACAACAATAGTTTTCACGCTAGTATAGGCATGCCCCCTTACGAAGCGTTGTATGGAAGGAAGTGCAGAACTCCATTGTGTTGGGATGAGGTGGGTGAACGTTGGATGTTGGGACTTGAGATGGTACAGCAAATGGCAGACATAGTGAAGATAATACGTGCTCGATTAGTTGCGGTCCAAGATAGGCTGAAGAAGTATGCAGATCCTCATAGAGAGTATAGAGAATTCGATGTAGGGTCTTTTGTCTTCCTGAAAGTATCGCCTTGGAAGGGGAAGATACGTTTTAGAAAGAAAGGGAAGTTAAGTCCAAGGTTTGTAAGACCTTTTGAGATTTTAAGAAGGGTAGGAGAGGTGGCTTATGAAGTAGCCTTACCTCCAGAAATGGAACGCATTCATAATGTGTTTCACGTGTCTGTGTTGCGTCGTTATAAACCGAACTATAAACTCGTAATAGAGTATGAATCTATCTAGATAGAGAAAGATTTATCCTATGAGGAACTTTCAATTCAAATTATTGATAGGAAGGAACAAGAATTAAGAAATAAGGTCATACCTTCAGTGAAGGTGTTATGGAGAAACCACAAAGCTGAAGAAGCAACGTGGGAACTCGAAAGTAAAATGAATGAAGATTTTCCTCATTTGTTTATGTAATTATGAGCTAGATTCTGGGGACAGAATCCTTATAAGGGGGAGAGAATGTAATGCTCGAGAAAAAAATCGGATTTTTATGAAAATTAAATTTTTATTTGATTATGTGAATTAAATGAATTTAATTGATTTATTTTGTGAGTAAGCTATGTGAAGGTCGTTTTATGACCTAGAATGTGCTTATGTGGTTAGTAATCTGGCCACGTGCTAGAATTAATTGTTTAGAATTTCCAAGATAAAAATAAATATTTTCCGAGAAATTTCTGTAAAAACACTATTCATTCGTTTCTGTTCGAAGAATTATTTTGAAATTCTGAGAAACGCGTAATGATAAATATCTAATAATATTTCATTTATGGCAAACGAAGTTTTCGCCTGTGGACTTAAAACCTAAGGGTTGAGTATATTGATTTCCAAGAAGGAAATGAAACACGTAGAAGGAATTGCGTTATGGTTAAAGCGTGTGCTATACAATTAGGATATTATTTAGTATCTATGTATAATACGACGAGTTAATACTAGGTATAATACGATTATTGTACTAGTATTATACGGAGAGAATACGTGAATTATACGTATGGAATATGAATAGTATTATAGTATTAAGTAAGACTTAATGTTAATTCATTTGGGTTGGATTATGTTTAGTCCAATCACTTGAATGAGCAAGCCCAAGGAATTAGTGTGTTAAGCCCAAGTCAAGGCCCAATATTAGATTGGTTAAGCCCAATGCAAGAAAACCGAACCGTGGATCGAACCGGTGGGTCACCGAATGGGTAAAACCCATGGGGTAACCCATGGGGATGACCCATGGGCAAGGTGGGCTGACCACTTGGTGTGCAAGGCAAGCATATCACTTGGTCACCAAGTATTTTACTTGGTGACAAAGTGTTGAATAGTAAGGAGGTGGGACATTTGACCAAAAAGCCCTTCCTCTTGTTTTCCTATAAATAGGAAGCCTATGTTGGCCATTTGATGTTTTTCCAAGACTCAACCAATATATTTGAGAGAGAAAAAGAGCTAGACTTAAACCATTCTTTTTCCTTGAAGCTTTTTCATTAGAAGTTCATCAAGAACACAAAGATTGATTAAGGTAATATTCCTTAATATTAGTTCCATCTCTTTTGGTTTTCTTTTATCATGGAGAATCATAGATGGGTGGGGTATGGCTTGTATGGTGGAATAAGAGTGACTTACCATAGATTCAATCTCTATAATTCATGAGATGATAATAATCATAAGAGTTGTTTTAGCTTAAAATCATGAAATATTGATTGTTGAGATTGATTGTTGTTAAACAATTGAACTCCATCAATACATAAATATGTACATCTTGCTTGGTTAGGATGTAGATATGAAGGCCATGGAGTATTCCATGTGATTTGGCTTAGAGAACGTTAGTAACGAAGTTATGGCAAATTTCACGAAAATAGACGTTAAACGTCGAAAACGTTGAAATTTTGAATTGGTGGTCGAATGTTGCCGTGAGACTTGAAAGCATTGTTTTTCAATGTCAACACGTGAGATAGGGTATTTAAGAGTCGTGGAATCGAGAATCGTCGGATTCTGACTTAAAACGAAGAAAATGAGCATTAAAAGCTCATTAACGTTTACGAACGCTTAAAAATGGAACTCAATAGTGAATTTTGAGTTAATGAATTCAAAAGTGTCGAATTCTTATATGAATACATAGAGTATGTTGTTTATGACATGTAGGCTTTTGAATGGACAAAATCGGACTTATAACGAAGAAGTTATGGCTCCGAGAATCTCACCAAAATTTTTATCTGTGAAAAATTTCTAGTATTGAGGTCTGGCGCCGCCGCTGCATATTGTGTTAAGTGTGTCGCCGTAATCTTGAAGCCATACATTATGTCGGTGAAATACTAGAAAGTGGTGCTGCAACGCCACTGGTATAAGGGAGTCTCGCGCCGCAGCGCCTAGACCAAAGTATGGGTACTAGAAACTGGCGCCCCAGCGCCAGTCTTGTATAGGAAAGTCACGCCGCGGCGCCGAGTCAAGGGTTTTGTTAGAAAAGCTAGGTTTTGAACTTTAGTTGTTTCAAGACCTATATGGGTTGAGTTTATATACTCAATGAATGTATGAAGACTATTCCTATACTACCTATACTAATGTATACGGTATTAAACTTAGGAATTGAATTCATGTTGTAAGTTATGAATGATGAACACAAAGTGTTATCAATGAACCCTAGTCGGGAAATAACATTGGTATTTTACCAATGATGATAGAGTCTGGTTAATGACGTAAGATTGTTAATAAGACGGGACGAATGGTAATGAGTCGAGTTAACGTTATTAATGATATTAAGTTAATAAAGACATATAAGAGAAAGAAGTTGGTAGGAACAATGTGAATAATTGTTTGGTAGCTAATTACGGTGTGCTATGTGAATATATCATATAGATTCTGTAAAGGCTGTGGTCAGTCGATTAAGTTATTTGAAGACGTTGAAAGGAAAGTTTTCTTAACACTTGTCTAACCTTCAAGTTAGTCAAGTTTTATGTGATTCATTGAACTGAATTGCACGACTGGTTTTAAAGAAAGGGTCAATGCCAGATTTAACTCCGCTAGACTACCCGTAAGATATAGATTGATTGATATTCATATCTTTCTATATAGAAATGTTAACGCTATCCTATGCCAAGTAATTGGTACGGATGTGAAGGAAAGGTTTGTCTATGAACAAAAAAAAGTATTTTTCATCGATTAATCGATGGGCACGCGAGTTTGCCAAATATTAAACGTAAATACGTTTAATGAATGAGTGTTGATCAACATAGGGTACTATAGGCTGATCACCTAGAAGTGCTCATAAGTTATGCAGATGTACGGCCTTAGTGTTGTGATGTCCTTTTCAAGTATGAAAACAGAAAGCTACTGTTCATGGTCTATCGACCGGTTCAAAATCCTAATCTACTCTATACTTTGGGAATTGATGTTATGAAATGTTAAAGTATTACTGTTTCATAATACTTTATAACTACTTGTTCAGTTATGTATGAGTTGTTATATAATTCACGAATGTGGTATTACTGTTATCCTTTCATAGACTTTTTGTTCTTGTTATGCTAACTTCTTGCGTGAATTATATGACAGCAGTTAAGGATGAACGTATTGAGAAAGCTAAGAGAGATAAGGGCAAAGCTAAGATGGATACTTAGCCATCGTGTAATAGATTAGTATGTTTGTATGTATTATACATTATAAACAACGAACTATGTAATCGGTTTATGAACCTGGGAAGGATTATACTTTGATTGTAATAAGAAGATAGTAATTACATTCATTATGTTGTATCTCAATAGAATGATTGTATAGTTATGAGTACTGTGTAGCACCATATATCGGGTTGTAAGATACCCGAATTTGGGGGCGTCAGACAAACCCACCATGTCTTCATGAGACCATGCAACCACATCCTGGAATTTGGTAAATAGCGCAACCATGTCATTCCGTTAGTTTGGGGTTAGGTCTGAACCAATCTGGATTAGCTTAAGGCTTTCTAAGGTTCCAAGATTGAAAGAAGTGGTTTGATCAAAGTTGGGTTTAGGTTTTTCTACGACCCATTCTTTGATCTCCTGAGGTGTCTCAATGTCCTCTTGAATTTCCATCAAGTCTGAGTCCAACTTTTCATCAAAGTTACAGTCCTTGTGGAGAAAAGGCACCTCATCGCAGAAATACTGAGCACATCTAAATTCAGAGAGTCTGAAACAAAATATGCTTTCACTTAATATATGAAACTGTTTAATCATACAAAAGTGTTAGCATGTACTTGATAAAATAACTGTTAATACTGTATAGAAAAGTAAGCAATTAAACTTATCTACAGGGCAGAGGTGTTTCTGCTTGTTTTACCCTCGTCGACCAATGCATGGAGTGTTGCTCCAATTGTCAAGGGCAAAGTCTTGATGGAATGCAGTGATGGAGGGGTTATCATCGTCCTCCTTTTCCTGAATAATGACCATAACATCTGGGCAATCATCATCTGGGGTATATCTGTTTGTATGTTCATCATGGATAATGATGCGTATGCCTGACATCATCAAGGTGATGTCATGTTTACGTTTATGTTCCCCCTTCTTCCACTTCGGGATCAGGAATCAGCACCTCTTTTTCTTTGAACGGTACTGGTTTAGGAAACAGCATGGCCATAACATGGGCTGGCACCTTTACTGGAGACTGTATCAACTCATGAGGTGCTGGTGGAGAAAATCGCGATGTAGCGGAAGCTTGAGGAACCTGCTTGTGCTTATGAGGATTCTGTGACTGGAATTGGCGAGAATAGCCTAGTCCATTTGTCAGTTTATTTGGACATTTGAATAGGGTGCTTAATACCCTGCTTATCTTTACCAAGCCCTTGTCCAGGCTAATGACCCAGTGACATCATTTCTTTAGTGGCCGATATAACCTCGAAAAAAATCTTGGGTACGGGAAGTGGTGCTCCAATAGGATGGTATCACATGTTACTCACTTCCAAAGTATGAAAATTGGCCGGCTCAACTTCTGAATTGAAGCTGATGATAGGTAGGTCTCCTTGTTCAGGACATTTCGGCTCAGCGTTGACAGTGACTAGGCTATTGTTGATAATGTATTTGAGTTGTTGATGTAGTGTAGAAGGGACAGCTCCAGCCATGTGGATCCATGGTCTCCCCAATAGCAGGTTGTATCCTGAATCTATCTTAAGGACTTGGAAGGATACACTGAATGTATTAGGACCAATCTCAATTGGTAGCTCAATCTCTCTGAAAGAATTTCGTCGGGATCAATCAAAAGCCTTGATAACTGTATGGCTGCTTCGGATCCCTTTGAGATTGACGTTAATCTTCACCAAGGTGGCATAAGGACAGATATTCAGAGATGAACCTCCATCTATCAGAACTCCAGCTAACATATACCCAGAGGAAAAAACTGTGATGTGCAATGGCTTGCAATGACCAGTCCCTTCGGGCGGTATATCGTCATCAGTGAAGGATATCACATTGTTGTTGAAAATGTGATCAACCAGATGTTGAAATTTTTCCACATCCACTGATTTTGGCAAGTAGGCCTCTTCCAAAACCTTCAATAAGATCTTCTTGTGATCCTTGGAAGAGAAAACTAAGTCCAGTATTGATATCTGATGTGGAGCTTCTCTTAAGCTTAGAACCACCTTGGCTTCATTATGGCCCATAGTACGGAGGAATTTTTCAATCTTCTCCATGGGAATATTCCCCTTTGCTTTGAAGGTGGGCTTCATAACCAGTTGAGGAAGATATAGTGGATTTTCCTTCGACACTGTAGTAGTAGTAGTAGTATGAGACGTGGATCCTTCAGCTTCTCCATAATTCCATGGAACATTGTGTAAGCTAACAACAGGATATTGATGTCTGAAGGGTAAAGAAATTGGCTTTGGTGTAGCCACTTCCAAAGGATTGTCAGCTCCTTTGAGTTGAATTGCTTGTATGGGAAATGGTTTGACAGTATCATCAGCCTCAATGGATATAACTGCTACTAGACCCTTCCATTTGGTAGGACAGGTATTCCCACTCTCGAGTAGCACAGTGTTATCATCTGCCAACTGCAGGACACCACTGTCAATTAGATTCTGAATAAGGTGGCGGAATGCCCAGCATTCTTCTGTGCTGTAACCGCGAGGATGTGAATGATATTGACATACTCCATCAAAGTTGAATCGTCTTAAACGGGGATTGATTGGAGGTAGAAGGAAGGTAATTCTTCCTTCATTGATTAGCATCTAAAATATCTCCTCCATAGGTTAGCCCAGGTATGTAAATTCCCTTTGATTGGTGAAATCCTGATGGGCTTTAGCATCTGCTCTCTTTGCAACTTTATCCTCCATAGCTTCGCTTTCTGAAGGTGATGGTGGAGCATTCATAACAAAAGGAAGGAGATAGGCATGCTCCTGGTTGACTAACTGGCGTGTGACTTGATGTTGATAGGTCACCAGTTCTGCCAATTGTTCAATTTGCTTACAAAGAGCCTTCATCTTTCGTTCCATAGCAAATTGAAAATTTGCATAATCCCATCTGTCAACACCATTTTTGATGGTTTGGGATGATTCACCATTAAAATTGGAACTCTGTCCAACGCTCCAACTAATCATGTTGACCTCTTCTTCTTTGTGTTGAGGAAGTGGGTTATTTTGCACATGAGGTTGATCTGGTTTGGTAACCACGATCTCACCGTTTTCTATTAAATCTTGGATCTTGTGTTTCAAGGCCCAACAATCTTGAGTATCATGTCCAGGTGCTTCGGCATGATAGGCACACTTCCGAGTAGTATTGAAACCCCTCCCATTAGGGTTGGCTGGTGGAAGAAGATGTGTGATTTTCTTCTGAGTAGTCAGAAGAGCAAGAATATTCTCGAGCGAGTCCCCTAAGGGTGTGAACGTTCGAGGTCGTTTTGCATCTCCACCTTTAGGCAATGGAGGGTTTGAAGACCGTGCTTGAAAAGGGGAGTAGTTTCTCCTCTGTATAGGCATGTTCTGACTGCCTTTTTGACCTTGTAATATCAAGGAAACATCCTCCTCTTTCTTTTTATGGACCCTCCGGGGGTTGTTTCCATAAGATCTGGACTAGATGTGCTCAGCAACTGCTTTAAGAGCGGCTAGGTCTTGAATCTTACCAGACTTCAATCCCATCTCAGCCATTTCTCTATGTTTAATCATTTTAGAAAATGGTTTGCCAATACCAGCTAAGACTCTCTCATAGAAAGGAGCTTCCTATGTGTCTATGAAAGTCATAACCATTTCTTACTCCGTCATGGAAGGAATAACTTGAGCAACAAGGCGCCTCCACCTTTGAGCATACTCTCTGAAAGACTCATTAGACTGTTTCTTGACCTTGGTAATCTGGTACCGGTCAGGAGCCATCTAAGATTAAAAACTGTATTGATTGAGGAAGGAGTGAGCTAGCTCTTCCCAGCTATGGATCTTTGAGTTGTCTAATCGGTATACCATGAAGCAGGTTTCTCAATCGGACTCTTACGGAATAAATGCATTACGAGCTTCTCGTTTTCCGCGTAAGATCCAAGTTCTCTAATAAACACCTTCAAATGTGTGTAAGGATCCCCTAATCCGTCATACTTTTTAAAGTCAGGGGTTTTGAATTTCTCTGGATAATGAACACCAGGGAATATGCAAAGGTCAGCATATGAAACACTTCCATGTGTTCCAATCCCTTTGAGAGAACGGATAGTTTCTTCCATTTGAAGGACCTTCTTCCTGATATCACCAGTGTCTGGATCTCCTTTGAGATGGGTGTTTTCAGGGTCTTTGTTGGTCGTATCCAACTGCGGTTCTGGATTTGTTTTATCCAAACCTTGTGTTCCTCCTTGTGTAGAGGATTCTGTATGTGGAGGCATCTTTGAGCCTTGAGTAGACTGATGCAATTCTTTAAGCAGGACAGCCAAATCTATAATTTGTTAACTTAATCCGTCAAATTCTTCATAAGAAACAGGATTAGCCTGGTCAGAAGAAGACATGATTGGATGTAGGCTCATGGCCTTTTTAGATTTTGAGCGGGTAACAGGCCCAATTATTTCCCTACAAAAGACTTATATATGTAGTTTAGTCTCAGGGAATATGTAAATGTTTACATGTTATATGAGGTATCCGTATTAGGAATATTATACTGCAAAATGGATGTTAGTTATTTTGTAATATAGAATAGCATGTTAACTTTGAATATGCATGTGCACATATTTCTTCATATTTTCCATTACAATGAATTGATATGAAATGATTATTATAAGTAAATACTTTTACAAGTAATAGAAAATGGAAAGTATGAAGAAACTTTCCTCCGCGTTTGGTTTATCAGAGGCTGATCTATCTTAGGTTTACTCTCGCGGCTTTTTGGCATGAAGGACCCTAGATCATCGCAATCTACTTGACGGAAAGTTAATCTGATCTTTCAACTGGAGCGAATCTGGGTGGTGCCTTTCCTAAGCCTTGTTGGAATTAGTCTCCCTACGAGTCTAGTAATCAAACACCGACATGATAGCCTCCTGGTGGAGGAACCACACAACATACATTCACATACAACGTGTCTCACCGTTTATGAAAATGATGACATGTGTGAAGCACTAATATCACAGATAGATATAGTACAATGCAGTAAATAAAATGCATTCGTACACATTCATCAAAAATGTAAATGCAACATTCACACACAAACATATAACAGTTTTGAAAAGCTTGTAGTAGCGGCTTAAGCCCTCTTACTGGAGTCCCCAGCAGAGTTGCCACCTGTCCACGTTGGGATTTTTATTTGTCCCTTTTTCGTTACTTGTTCTTTGGTGTTCCCATGTTATGTGAGATTTATTTGAAAAAACAAGTGAAAAAAGGTCTGACATGTGTAATGTTGACTATTTGACTATAAGAGTCGCCAGTTTGTGTTTTTAACTGGTTGCACCAACATAACCGAGAAAAGGTTTGCACATTGACCTAGTGATGTAACACTTCTAAACGGGTTTGTGAAACTAAGATTCATTTGGGTTCGGGGGCTTGATTATACGGAGGGAAGGTGTTAGGCACCCCCCGACATCCGTGTTGCCACGGTGACCGCCACCTTTCAAGAAACTATTATATGAATGTGTGTGTGTGGATCAATGTGTAATTTATTTGGAAGTAGTGCGAGGCCTCATTCGCACCAATATACAAAGGGTTTGAATTTGTAGAAAAATTCAGTTTTAAACATGATATAGCAGTGAAGTTTTGTAAAAAGAGGTTTTTCAAACCCTGTGCTCAATAGTAATTAAGACATTTTCATACTTCCATTTTATTATTAAATATTCGGCTTGTTTGCTTTTATTTTTGAGATGTAAGGCATCTTCGAGAAAATAATATAAAGCAGTGCCGAACTCCTCATGGGGATGACAGCCATCTAAGGAAATTTAAACATCAGAATAATGTACAAGTCGCACATAATTTGAAAATGTCCATCACGGGAACCGAATCTAGATTCAAGAATCTGAATCTGTGATCACATGATTCTTAGGCTCACATGATGCCGCAGTTTATATGAAAAACAATACGCAATTATATATAAAAGCTGTAAATATATATATACAGACATGATCAACCACCACGAAGCACCTCCATGGGGATCGAAATGTAAATATATAAAAGCGGTAAATATATATATATGGACATGATCAACCACCACGAAGCACCTCCATGGGGATCGAGAAAAGTAAATAAAGCAATAAATCGATCAACCGCCACTTAAGTAAACTCCAAAGGACAAAATATAAAGAAAGAAAGAAAAGGCCAATAAGTAAACTCCGCCCTGACAGAAATATAAATATATATATAAAGAAACGCACTTTTGATATAAAATCTGGGCTCATCGAGCGAGTTCGACAACAGATCATATATATATAAGTGTGTGTGTGTGTATATATATATATATATATATATATATAAATAAGCGCTCCGGACATAAGTTCAGGCTCAATCGAGGAATAACTCGATAATGTTAGTCCATATATAAATATATACATATATAAGTGTGTATATATATATATATAGATAAATGAAAACCACGGACTGAAGTCCGGGCATACACACACAACGCGACTCTTAATGTGAAGAACAGTGTGTGCAAAGATGAAGAGAAAGGCTTTATAGAGTGTAAGAAGGCTTACAGTGGGCTGCCAAGGTAGGCTTTTATGACTCTAGATGGATAAACACTCAACTTCCGTCGGTAAAATATAGCTATATTTGAGCTAACAGGTGTTTAAAATGAGAAAGCACTCAATATGGGGTGTGTGTACAGAGCAAATTGGGTTGGGCTTCCTCACCTTTTTTTTCTTCAAATGGCCACCCCAAGCTCTATATTTATAGAGATGGTGGCCGCAGGTGTACCTGCGGCTGTCCGGGGTGCCCCAAGCTCGGTGGGTCCCGCTGTCTTGAAGTACGTGCACTGTGATGTCCTCTCGAATTTGCAGAACTTCAATTCGAGCATCCGAATGAGGTGTACAAGACCATCTTCAGACCCCTTGTGTCTAAAGTTACGTAATGATATGGGATTAGAGGTTGTACGAAGTCAGGAAGAGGGGACCATGCCCATGGTCTTCAAGATTCAAATTCTATCTGGTGTGCTACCACACGTAATAGTCACTCGGGATTGGAACTCCTTGGCTCTTGTGGGACATTATTGTGTTGTATGTATGAAATGTTGAGACGGTGCACAGAGGTTGAGGTCGCAAGATGACATTTTGACTCCTTACCGGGGTTATCTCCGGTTTGGGCTGATAGTAGACGTTGCTCAAGGTTACCTCTGAGTTTGGACTGCTGCAAGTGTTTTAATTTCGCAAAGTCATCTGTAAGTGTGCATGTCTTCCCGGTGTTAGCTCCGGGTCTGAGGGATGAGTGCCTCGACGGGAGGTCTGAGATTAAAGTTGATTGCATGCATTTGAAACAAGCATTTCTAGAGTTATCGCCGGAACTACAATAGCACTCCTTAGGGTTATCTCCAAGGACGAAACTCGGGGTTATCTCTGAGGTGGGGATTGGTATTCCCGGTGTGTGTTCCGGGTTTGAAACTAAACTTTCGCTAGTATCCGGAATGGATGTGAGCTGTCTTCCAAGGTTATCTCCAAAAGACGAATCTGCCCTCTTGTAATGTCAATAACAGGTGTGTAGAAAATTTGGAGTGTCTACAGCTTAGTGGTGGGATGCCGGATATAAATCCCCACAAATGTGGGTTTGAGTCCTGGTAAATCCCACTATACTCAAGCGGTCTCACACCCTGGAGACAACTATTTGTCTTGGGCACTTGATGCAGAATTACACCTTAGTGCAAATGGGTTAGAAAAGACCATTGAATCAGGAAACAAAGCAACTACGACACAAAATGCACATGTTATAATCTTTCTTCATCATCACATTGATAAAGGATTAAAAACTGAGTATTTAACGGTCAAAGATTCTTTGACCTTATGGACATAACTAAAGGAAAGATTTGACCACCAAAAATTGGTTGTTCTCCCTAGTGCCAAATTTGAATGGCTTAATTTAATGCCACAAGATTATAAATCAATTACAGAGTATAGTTCTAATATCTATAGAATAACCTCTATTTTGTCCTTATTTTGGGATCCAGTTTTTTAAACCTAAATGTTAGAAAAAATGCTTTCAACTTTTCATCCCACTAATATGATTCTGTCACAACAATATAAACAAAGTAAGTTCACAAAATTTAGTAAATTATTGTTTATCCTCCTTGTTGCCGAAAAGAATAATGAATTGTTCTTGAAAAACCCATCAAGTACTGACAACGGGTTCTACCCCATTGCCAGCATTAACAACACATCATTCCATCAGAACAGACATGATAATGGATGCTAAAATAATAAGATGTTTCAAGGACGAAAAAATAAATGAGGCCATCATAACAACAAATTCCATAATCGCAACAATTCAAGCCACTAGAAGTGGCAAGAGTCTGGGTCGGGTAAAAATAAAGAAAATGTCGCACAGACAAAGAATAAACTCGATGTTTGTTTCAGGTGTGGGATGAAAGGGCATTGGTCACGTACCTATCGTATGCCAAGGTGTGACGCCCCCAAAATAGGTCCACACAACCCATTTTGAGTCGCAAAATACATACTACATAATTCAAATAAAAATTTTCCTATTTACAACTATTAAACGGTCGTGCAAAATATGACCGCACACATGCTGTGAGTTTAATATAAATATTGAACTGTATAAAATAAGACAATATCCACACTCAAATTAAGTCTTCATTACAATTATTGCCACACTATTTTACAACATAGTGAAGACTTCTATAACAAGTATCTCGGATCAATACTCCATTCTCCTAGTCCCAGTTATACTCTCATTTCCTGAGGAGAACAATGAAAGAAAAAGGGTGAGCTCAACTAGCTCAGTAAAGAATATCATAACTAAGATAATGAAGAATAAATTATCTTTAGCCTTCAACAATGATAAATCAGATAAAATATAATAGACAATGAGTTTTAGATCAACAATTGTAACGGAACAAACAATCCATTAGAAGAGTCAAGTAGAGCATGATGTCTACTATCTTCTATGATTAAAAATCTATCATCAATATTTTATCCCTGTAAAACCAATCAACAGTCCATGTTCATAATTATGCAAATCAACAGTTTATCTTTTCACTACGGGCCAAAGATATTCATTTGTATCACCAGTGGTCATGATCATGCCAAAAATAGTCCATCTTTGCACTACGGGCCAAAGAGAACTTTCACCACAAGTCTTTGCATGTAACATTAAAAGGTCATGATTATATCAATACACAATTCCTGGTCATAATCATAACAATCTACAGTTCATCTTTACACTACCAGCCAAAGATAACTTTTTACCCCGATTTAAGTTTGAGAATTATAACAATGATATAAAGGATGAATAAAAGTGAGATCAAGAATAAATATTAGATATTTGTAATTTAGTTTATCTAGAGTTCAATAATGTCCAAATTGTCAACATGATAACCAATTATGGAGTAAAATTCAAGAATAATATTTAAGATTCATATTTCAAAGATAATTTGGACAAGAAAAAAAAAACTAAATTCTGTAGTGAATAGTACTCTGGCGTGAATAGTACCTCAAGCGTTAATAGTACCTCAGAATTTGAAATTTAATAAGAAAGTTCAGGTAATAAATTATTTTAAGTGAAATGATATTAGATGAAACACAAACCTCAAGAAATTTCTAATCATTTCAGGAATTATAAAAGCAATACTTACCATAGTAAGTTTAGATTTAAGAATATGAAATGAAATAATATTACTTACATAATATAAAGTGAAAGAAAATGATATCCCTTACGAGTATAGAAAGAAAATAATATATTTTACCTTATTAGAAGACTAGATCTGACTGGTATAAATGAGATTATCTTGAGAAAATCTTGCACTATAAGTGTAAAGCCCCCAAATTCGGGTACTTGAAACCCGAACTCGGTGCTTCACGATACCATTTCTATGAGGGGAATAATACTAATAATAATAACAATAATATAGATATCAAACTTAATTAACATAATCATCAGAGTCTAGCTCCCAAGTACGTAACCTTTATTACATACATTACATATTATGATAGATAATATATAGCATTGTCTTAATAATATCAAACTATTACATAAGATAGCATTGCATTTACTCAGCAACCTTTTCTTTTCCCTTGTTCTTAGTAGAGCCTTTCTGGTTGTTCACACTTAGCTGAAAATATTTAAATTAAGCAAGGATGAGCATTTGAGTGCCCAACAAGTATTAACAATTATAAATATTAGCTGAAAGGACTAAATATTTTCTTTGTACTACCCTTCTACAACAAATCAATAGTTGTGAAGTAATCTAAACCGATAATAATAACATAACAACTATCTTTCAAATTTTTGAAACTATTACTGACTATAAATAGGTTTAGGGTGACATACTATGAACATTGTTTTTTATTTTTGAAAAGGTTAAACAGAAATTCATCTGCAAACCGGCATAACTTACGGGCACGGGGGTGATAAGCCTGTTATGGCCTGTATTGATCAATACTACATGCAAGAACGATATTATCGTTCAATCTGTCCGCCTTGGGCACATAAAATTTTTCCCATGTTCGGGATGTTCATACTTAGTCAGGAATCCGAATCAAAACAATTTAATTGGATACAAAAAGGTTTTTATCATATTTAACAATATTTCTAAATATGTGTCTAGCTGGTCAAATAGCTTAGACGGCTTCTACTTATTGTATACATACTGGTGATCAATAGGTATATATATATATATATATATATATATCAACAGGTGATTAAATACAATGATTATCCAAGTGGGGTCACTTGAATAACCATATTTAGAAATTAACTAATGTATATATATATATATCGAATTACAAATATAGTACCATGTTGATAATCAATGGTCAGATATAACATATATAACAATAGGGTTAATAATCTAGCATAATAATAATAATATAATTCTGAAACTTCTTATGCATGTCCATTGCATAAAGAAAATGCAAAGGTAGGATACTTGACTGGTACGCTGCTTACAATTCGCAACTTAGTTTTATCTTTTATGTAATCACCTATCAGTAATAAAATCATTTTACTGATTAGTATAAAATATCGTAACACATAATACTGCCTATTGCAGTCATCACATAACCTAATCACATTGCCACACATGCTCAACAATCATTGAATCACAAACAAACATTAATACAGTCAAAATATCTAAGTCCAGATCAATTTCTGAAATATGTCGGTGTACCGACAATTTGTTCGGGTAATTAACGAGTCTAAGACTCTATCCAGTTAGTTCAATAATTGTAATTATCAGTCATATTATTTTTAATTGACTTATAATAATTTTAAAAACATTTATTATAATTTTATCATGAATTTTAAACATCGGAATCATTATTAAATAATTTAAATATTAAACAATTCTATTATCATTAATATTTAATTAATATTAAACTATTAATGAAACCATTGTCAAAATATTAAAGTTATTTATAATAACACAAAATACTTTTAAAGTATTAATATTACCCTTAAATGATTTTTAAAATATTTAAAATCATTTTAAATAACTACCATTAATATTTAAATATTAATGTACTATTTATCAAAATATTAAAAGTCATTAATTATAACTTAAAAATATTTTTAATTCATTTGTATCCTTTTTAAATGATTTTTAAATTACTAAAACCATTTTTAAACCATTTATTTAATATAATTATTAAATAAATTTAATATCATTAATATTAAATTATAAATAAAATTATCCTTTAAATATTAAAAGTTATATTTTATAACTTAAAATATCTTTAAACACTTTATTTTCATTTAAAATGATTTTTATAATAATAAAATCATTTTTAAACTAATTATTTAATACAATTATTAAATAACTTTAATATCATTAATAATAATTAATTCTTTGAAATTTACCTTTAAAGATTGAAAATTATATTTTATAACTTAAAATATTTTTAATTACCTTATTATTATTTAAAATGATTTTAATATAATAAAATCATTTTGTATTTATTATTTAATTCATTTATTAAATAACTTAATTATCATTAATATTAATTTATTAATTAATTTCATCCCAAAATATTAAAAGTCTTTAAAATAACTTAAAATATTTTCTTATATCATAATATAATTTTAAATCATTTTTCAAATATTAAAATCATTTTTAAATAATTTATTTAATATAATAATTAAATAAATTAAATACCTTTAATATTTTAAAAATATAAATTATTTATGAAATATACTTGAATTAATTTAAAAACTAATTTTTAGACTTTAAAATAATTTTTAATAATTAAATTTATATTTTTAATAATTAAAAACTAATTTTTTATAATTATTTAATAAAAATATAATTTTTATATAGAAACTGTCACTAAAGACCACCTATAGCGATAGAACCGTCGCTATAAGTGTTCTTCATGTTCATCTTCAAAACCCAGAACACCAAGTCAGATACCGAGTGGGCGTGTGACGCCCCCAAAACAGGTATACATCACCCATTCTGAGTCGCCAGATACATGGTACATAATTCAAATACAACTTAATTATACAACTATAAATTCGTAAAAATACTGATGAAACATAACCTGAGAGTTTTAACCCGAATATTGTCATCTAGACAATATCCACACTCAAATTCAATCTTATTACATTTATTATCATACTATTTCACAGAATAGTGAGGACTACTAATGCAACCATCTGGACTGTCAATCCATTCTCCGACTAGATCCAGCTATATTCTCATTTCCTGAAGAGAACAGTGAAAGAAAGGGTGAGCTCAACTAGCCCAGTAAGAAATATTATGACTAAGATAATGCAGAATAAATTATCATTAGCCTTCAATAGTATAACAACTGATAGAATACAATAGACAACAAGTTTTAGATCAACAACTGCAGCGGAATAAGCAATCCATTAGAAGAGTCAAGTGGAGCATAAAATCTACTATCTTCTATGATTTAAAAAGATTTTCATCAACTTTATCACTGAGACTCAACTTAATAAATAAAATCGAATCATTCTTGCACCACGACCAAGGATATTCATATAATCATCAATGGTCATGAGTATACCGACTGATCACTGGTCATAATCATACCAACAACTGTCCATCAATGAACTACAAGCCAATGAGGACTTTTACCACATCATTCGTTACATTACGGTCATGATTATACCGAATAATTCCTGGTCATAATCATACCAAGTACATCTATGCACGTAAGTCAAAGATAACGTTAATCACAATATATGCATGAGGATGATGACAATGATATAATAATTCAATAAAGCAAGTTCAAGGATAACTTTTAAAGATTTATAATTTAATTTATTCAGAAATCAATAACGTCTAAATTGTCAACATGATACTGCTTTGTGGAGTAAAATTCAAGAATAATTTTCATGTACCAAAAATAATTTGGATAGAAAAGAAATATATTTTTCGGGTGAATAGTACTTCAGGTGTAAAATCCCAAATTTTACGAATAAAGATTTAATTTATCGAAATATTTTTTTCAAAATTATGGTGTGGATTTGAGATAATGTTATAGTTGTGGGTAATATTTATAAATTTTGAAAAGTATGCAAGTTGTTATATAATATTCGATTGGTCGGGGAATATTCGTTTTAACGGGGAATATTAAATGCGGCAAGACAATCATTAGTGGACCCCACAACGGAATTATTGTCGGATTGAGAAAGCGACAAAAATATTTTTATGAAAATAACGGCGGAAGTTTTACCGTTAAAACTGTTGAACTACTCGGTAGTAAAAGTACAGTAATACAGCGTGGTTGCATAGTAGTAATACGGTATTGATTATTGATGCTTACGTGAGAAGTCACTCAGTTTTGTTTAATTATTACTACAAAGATAATTGCTTTGCATAGTATCTCACATTATTTGATTCGATTATTGTCGATATTTTATATATTATTAAATCAATAATTGAGATGACAAAGTTATTAATATTATTATTTGCAATATTAACGATGTCTAGAAGTTACGCCAAGGAGAGGTTTGGTCACTTAATTACGGCGCCAATAGGAGAAATCCTTATTGGAAACCCCCCTCTTCTCTGGGAAGGACACGGTCGATTAATAGTGTGAATTATAATAATGATGATGAGTTTTGTTTTATTAGTATTATTAATGTAATAAAAAATGTAAAACTTTTTATATAAAATAGAATACTTTTATAAAGTTATTTGTTTTATTAGACTATAAATAGAATATATTATATTTTATTATGCATATTGTTTTGCATAGTAAAATCTTTTTATATAAAAAGCAGAATACTTTTATAAAGTTATTTGTTTTATTAGATTATAAATAGAATATATTATATTTTATTATGCATAGTATTGCATAAGTGCTGCATAGTATTTTTTGCATAGTAAAATCTTTTTATATAAAACAGTAATACTTTTATAAAGTTATTCATTTTATTAGATTATAAATAGAATATATTATATTTTATGTAAAAGATTTTGTTTTATTAGAATATTTTATTAAATCAATATGGACCGTCGATTAAAAAGTAAATCAATCTGGATGCTATTCATGAATTAGTTACTTATTAGATCCATTCTCTTATAAATAGAAGCTCATTCCTTCATAATTTCTTACGAACTCTTTTGAAACTCTAGAGAGAAACTATAGAGAGAATTCTTCTTCTATAATCTTGGCGTATTTCTTTAGAGTTTAAAAGCTTTGGCGTAGAAAAGCAGTATAAGTTTTCTTCAAGAATATCCTCGCTTCTACCCGATCGAATACTCTTCTTTCTAAGGTAAGGGATATTATTTGTTGTACACTAAAGGGTATTATTCTTTCGTATTCATGAAGAGAATTATTTTCTTTCAATACTCGTAAGATTTGTTATTCCATTCTTCATTATTATGTTGGAATAACTTTTGTTTATCGCAATCACGCATCATACATGGTGAAATTCTTACATTATTCCATTCTTTATTATTATGTTGGAATAACTTGGGTCTATCTGATACCGCATACATGGTGAAATTCTTCTGTTATTCCATTCTTTATTATTCTATTGGAATATCCTGTTGGTGCGTATTACGCCTAACCTTGTTCTATTATTTATTATTCTGTTAGAATAAGCTATCTGTGGGGTCTATCGCATGCCTGGTGAAGTCTTTTTTTATTCCATTCTTTATTATTCTGTTGGAACATCATGTCGGTGCGTTTACGCATGACCTGGTTCCATTATTTATTATTCTGTTGGAATATCCCGTCTGTGCATTTACGCATGACCTGGTTCCATTCTTTATTATTACTTGGAATAACTTTGTTTGTCTTGATCTATAAATGCGTGGTGATTTCTTCTATTATTCCATTCTTTATTATTCTGTAGGGATAACCTGTCTTTGTGGATTATCACATGCATGGTGAATGACCCTTCATATTCATTTCTTATTAAATTATGGAAATGATATGTCTACTTGGATTACCGCATGGCGGGTGAAAATCCATTGCAGTTTCATATATTCTACGATACTCATTTAGTTAAAATTTTGGCTTCTATACTCCATGAAATTAGTGAAATATCCTTGATATTTGCGCTTCATCTAGTATCTTTTCATGGAAATATTCTTCTGAGCATTTTTAAATTTTACTCTACAAAGAAATATCATGTTGACAATTTGGACGTTATTGGTTCCTGGATAAATTAATTCTTGAACTTGTTTTATTGAATTATTATGTCATTGTCATCATCCTCATGTTTATATTATGTTGAAAGTCATACGTGGCTCATGTAGTGCATAGATGGACTTGGTATGATTATGACAGTGGATTATTCGGTATAATCATGACCGTAATGTTACAAATGATGTGGAAAAAATCCTTATTGGCAGGTAGTGCATTGATGGGCCGATTTTTTGGTATGATTATGGCTATGGATTCTCTTGACCAAGGGTGCAAAGATGAATTATTTTATGGCATGATCGGGACCAGTTGATGAAAACACGATTATCTTTGGCCCGTAGTGCATGGATAATTCGTGGTCGTGATACTAAAGAATATCCTTGGCCTGTAGTGCATGGATGATTTGATGATGTGGATTATTTATTGAGTTGAGTCTCAGCGATAAAAGTGATAAAAAAACCTTTTAAATCATAGAAGATAGTAGACTTTATTCTCTACTTGACTCTTCTAATGGATTGCTTGTTCCGCTGCAGTTAAACTTGATGTTTGTTATATTGTATCAGTTTAACACTGTTGAAGGCTAACGATAATTTATTCTGCATTATCTTAGTCATAATATTTCTTACTGGGCTAGTTGAGCTCACCCTTTCTTTCATTGTTCTCTTCAGAAATGAGAACGAAATGGGGCTAGTCGAGAACAGTGATGGTCCTAGATGGTGCATTAGTAGTCTTCACTATTCTGTGAAATAGTGTAATAATAAATGTAATGAGGACTCCATTAAGTGTGGATATTGTCTAGATGACAATATTTGTATTAAAACTCACAGCATATGTTTTGTCGTATTTTACACAACTGTTTTATAATTAGTTTGTATTTGTATTCAGTACCATATATCTGGCGACTCAAGATGGGTGATGTATACCTATTTTGGGGGCGTCACAGTTGGTATCAAAGCTTAGGGATATGATCTCTGGCTGATATGTGAGACAAAAACTAGGAGGGGAGAGACGGGGAATCCTTCTCTAGTATGACCTACCTAAGTTTACTTGTTATTTAATTGGTCAGTCAGAGTATAGAGATAATATATGATATGTTAATTAACCAACAGTGTTTGCGAATGACATTTGAAAATATTGAGATAAGCAATGAAGCACATGAGACCGTTGAGTCAGCTCAACCAAAAGGTAAGGAGCAACAACACGATAATAATCGTACCAGTGGCAACGGCCATCGGAACAATGATAACCATCGTGGGGGAAATTATCACACCAAGAATGGTAACCACTTCGGTTGTAATCATGGCCAAGATAATAGAAGTGGAAATTTCAAGAAGAGAAGATCGTTTAGCTCGATTTTATCGTGCACCAAAGTCAAGTCCAGCTGGGACAGTGGCACCAAAGGCGGATATGGACAAAACAAAGTCGGTGGTTTCAGGAAGAGAGTTTTTCATGACTTCTCAAAAAACGAGTGACCCGAACGAAGTTAGCACGGGTTAGTTAATTATAAATTCTTGCGAAGTCTATACCTTATTAGATATCGGTTCTACCCATTCTTTTATCTCTCTTACTTGCGCTCAACGTTTAAATTTGACTTCGGAGAAATTAGACTTTGACTTATTGGTTGAAACTTCGTTAGTAGAAACCTTCGTTACCTCCACTATTTATAAATCTTGTTGATTCAAATCGACACTTTCACGTTACCTGTCGATCTTATCTCTTTGAAAATACTTGCCTTTGATGTGATTTTAGGAATCGATTGGTTAACTACTCATCATGCTTTTCGTAAGGTTGTTAGCTTTCATATTCCTAACCAACCTATTATGCGGATTCAAGTAACTAAAACCCTAAAGTCAATCACTGTCATATTAAGCCATAAGTAAAGAGCCTCGAGCATTTCGCTGGTGACTTCCAAGTCTTGGAATACACCGAAGCTAGAATATCCGTAAGGGACATCATGAATAACGGTGGCAAGTTGATAGGTATCAATGTGACGTACTATCCAAGTCTTAGATGAGGGTCACAGTTTTGAATGACATTGCTATTGTTAATAAATTTCTTAACGTATTCTTGAAGACTTCTTAGCCTACCCCTAGAACGTGAAATCGAATTTTGTATTGACCCCAATACAAAACCCATTTCTTAAACCCTCAAAATATTTCTTCAACTAAAATGAACATATCATACGCCAAAGACGTTGGCTCGAGCTGTTGAAGATTACGATCGTGCCATTCAATACCATCATGGACCTACGTGAATATATGAACCTACGTGAAGATAACAAATATATGATTAGATCCCACTTTAGTCGATAAAGTTAAAGTCGCTCAATCTACAAACCCAGAGCTGATGAACACGATAAAGAAGGTTCAAGAAGGCATTATCTTAACCCTCGATTTAATTGGCCCATTTGAAATCCTCGATTGAGTAGGAACTGTGGCTTATAGACTCATTTTACCGCCAAGTATATCGCGTGTTCATAACGTTTTTAACGTATCGATGTTACGTAAATATGTGGAAGACCCGAACCACATTATTAAATTAGAACTAGACGAGATATCAGAAGATTTAACGTATGAGGAGATACGTGTTAAAATCTTGGATAAGAATGATCATATTTGACACTCAAAGGTTATACCTCAAGAGGTAGAATCTGAAATGAAGTCAAGGTATCCTCACATGTTCGGCATACCAGGTACGTACGTAAATTTCAAGGGTAAAATTTAATAAGGAGGGGAGATTGTAAAATTCCAAATTTTACAAATAAAGATTTAATTTTCTCGAAATATTTTTTTCAAAATTATAGTGTGGATTTGAGATAATGTTATAGTTGTGGGTAATATTTATAAATTTTGAAAAGTATGCACGTTGTTATATAATATTTAATTGGTCGGGGAATATTCATTTTAATAGGGAATATTCGTACGATGGCACAATCATTGGTGGACCCCACAACAGAATTATTGTCGGATTGAGAAAATGACAAAAATATTTTTATGAAAATAACGGCGGAAGTTTTACCGTTAAACCGTTGAACTACTCATTAGTAGTAAAGTACGAGAATCTGGCGTGGTTGCATAGTAGCACACGGTATTGATTATTGATGCTTACGTGAGAAGTCACTCGGTTTTGTTCAATTATTTCTCAAGATAATTCTTTGATAGTATCTCACGTTATTTGATTCAGTTATTGTCGATATTTTATATATTATTAAATCAATAATTGAGATGACAAAGTTATTAATATTATTATTTACAATATTAACGATGCCTAGAAGTTCTGTCAAGGAGAGGTTTGGTCACCTAATTGTGCGCAAATAGGGAGAAATCCTTATTGAAAAGCCCCCTCTTTCCTGGGAACGACCTGGTCGATTAATAGTGTGAATTATAATAATGATGATGAGTTTTGTTTTATTAGTATTATTAATGTAATAAAACAGAAAACTTTTTATATAAAATAGAATACTTTTATAAAGTTATTTGTTTTATTAGACTATAAATAGAATATATTATATTTTATTATGCATATTGTTTTGCATAGTAAAATCTTTTTATATAAAATGTAATACTTTTATAAAGTTATTTGTTTTATTAGATTATAAATAGAATATATTATATTTTATTATGCATAGTGTTGCATAGTGCTTGCATAGTAAAATCTTTTTATATAAAACTGAATACTTTTATAAAGTTATTCGTTTTATTATATTATAAATAAAATATATTATATTTTATTTAAAAAATTTTGTTGTATTAGAATATTTTATTAAATCAATATGGACCGTCCGATTAAAAGTAAATCAATCTGGACCATTCATGACTTAGTTACTATTCAGTCCATTCTCCTATAAATAGAAGTTCATTCCTTCATAATTTCTTACGAATTCACTGAAACTCTAGAGAGAGAAACTATAGAAAGAATTCTTCTTCTATAATCTTAAGCGTATTTCTTTAGAGTTTAAGAAGCTTTGAGCGTAGAAAACAGTATATGTTTTCTTCAAGAATATCCTTGCCCTACCAGTCGGAATACTTTTTTTTCTAAGGTAAGGGATATTATTTGTTGTACCTGTAAGGGGTATTATTCTTTCGTATTCATGAAGAGAATTATTTTTTTTCAATACTCGTAAGAGCTGTTATTCCATTCTTCATTATTATATTAGAATAACTTGTTTATGCGAAGTACCGCATACATGGTGAAATTCTTCTGTTATTCCATTCTTTATTATTATGTTGGAATAACATGTCTATGCGAAGTACCGCATACATGGTGAAATTCTTACATTATTCCATTCTTTATTATTCTCGTTGAATATTCGCCGGTCAGCGTATTACGCTCGAATTCGGTTCCATTATTTATTATTTTGTTGGAATAACACATGCATAAGGCCTATCGCATGCTCGGTGAATTTTTTTGTTATTCCATTCTTTATTATTATGTTGGAACATCTTGCTTCGCATGCGTACGCATGACACCGATTCCATTATTTATTATTTTGTTGGAATATCCCGTCATGCATGCATTTACGTATTTAATTCTGGTTCCATTCTATATTATTCTCATTGGAATAACTCTTTATGCATGCGGTCTATCGCATGCATGGTGATTTCTTCTGTTATTCCATTCTTTATTATTCTTTTGGAATAACCTGTTTATGTGGATTATCGCATGCATGGTGAATGACCATTCGTATTCATTTCTTATTAAATTGTGGAAATGATCTGTCTACGTGGATTACCGCATGGCGGGTGAAAATCCATTGCAGTTTCATATATTCTATGATACTCATTTGGTTAAAATTTTGGCTACTATACTCCATGAAATTAATGGAATATCCTTTATATTTGTGCTTTATCCAGTATCTTTTCATGAAAATATTCTTCTGAGCATTTTTGAATTTTACTCTATAAAGAAGTATCATGTTGACAATTTGAACGTTATTGGTTCCTGGATAATTTAATTCTTGAACTTGTTTTATTGAATTATTATGTCATCATCCTCATGTTCATATTATCATCCTCATGTTTAGATATTATGTTGAAAGTCGGTATAATCATGGTAATGTGAGTGTTGATAGATGGACTTGGTATGATTATGATCAATTGTTAAAATCAATTTTTTTAAGTACCAAAGGCCCGATTATAATTTTAAGACTTAAAATAAGGCCCACATTTGATCCGGTGATCCCAATCATTTAAATCATTTCATTTTCATTACGCCATTTCGCGCCCTTAAGTACAATTTACAATTTTTGCCCGACCGCCACTTTTCATTTCATCCCACCATCCATTTCGCTTCTACGGCTTCGCCTTTTTTCCCTAACAATGGTGTTCTGCCGAGGCTAGGTATGATTTGCCCATTTCTCGTATGATTTTGATCATGTAGATGTTGTATAAACACACATGTACGCCCCCCCCAAGATTTAAATATTGTTTTTTTTGATTTCTTGGTTTACTAAGGCCCCTTATTTAGTATTTTTATCCAAAATTGATGTGAATATATTTTTGAATTTTTTATAGAGTAATCTTCAAGAGAAAGCAATCAAATATCTTACCTCCGAGCCTAACAAAGAACAACGAACAACGCTCTAAAATCACCAAGAATTGAAGGTAAAGAATGGGATATTAATTGTTTGGAGCGTGATCCCGGAAAAGCGATTGAAATATGTAAATGTCACGGTGATCTACTTGATGAAGTTCGATGAGCTTACATCAATTACGGTCCATATCAATGCATTATTCACGAGTATTTTTTTTCCGGATCCGAAAAGCATCCTCGCCGCTTTCAATCATCATGGTTCAAGGTATTTCTATCTTGGTTAGAGTATTCCCCTTCAAAGGATGCCGATTTTGTCTACCTTGCTATCTCTTTAACAAAGAAGGTGCACAACATGGGCAAAGTAGTTTTTCAAAGGATGGATTTAATAATTGGAAGAAAGTAAGGGATGGGAAGAATTGTGCATTTTTGAATCATGAGGGAAAAGATCCAAATTCATTACATAAAATTGCTCAAAAATCATGCGATGATCTAATGAATCAATCACAACATATTCAAAAAGTTATTGAGAAACAAACTTCTGAATAGCGTGCAAACAATCGGTTGCGACTTAAAGCCTCAATTGATTCAGTTTATTATCTTACACTCCAAGGTATGGCTTTAAGAGGTCGTGATGAAAAGAAAAGTTCCATCAATCGTGGTAATTTTCTTGAATTAATAAGCCTTTTTGCCGAGTATAATGAAAATGTTGCAAATGTTGTGTTAGAAAGGGCTCCTCAAAATGCCTCATATACGTCACCCCAAGTCCAGAAAGAGATTTTACTTGTTTACTCAATAAAAATTAGAAAGGCAATAAGCGAGGAAATTGATGATGCAAAATTTTGTATTCTTATTGATGAAGCTCGAGACCAGTCAAAAAGGGAGCAAATGGCTATTGTTATTAAATTTGTTGACAAAGATGGTTTTATTCGGGAGCATTTTTTTGGTCTCATACATGTATCAGATACGAAGGCGCTAACTCTAAAGAACGAGATATTTTCTACTCTTTCCCATTATGATCTTGACTTTCATAATATTCGAGGTCAAGGATACGACGGAGCAAGTAATATGCGAGGTGAATGGAAAGGGTTACAAGCTCTAGTTGCTAATGAATGTCCGTATACATATTATGTCCATTGTTTTGCTCATCGTTTACAATTGGCATTAGTTGCAACATCTAGAGAAGTTACTTTTGTACATCAATTTTTTTCAAAATTGAGTTTTATTATAAATATTGTGGGCGCTTCTTGTAAACATAACGATGAGTTGAAAGCTGCCCAATTATCCGATATTGCTCATTTGATTTCCATTGAAGAGCTTGAGACTGGGACAGGAATGAATTAGATTGGTACTTTACAAAGGGCGGGAGATACACGGTGGGGTTCTCACTTAAGGTCTCCTTCTAGCTTGATAAAGATGTTTAGTGCAACTTTTCAGGTTTTATTGAACATCATCGATGATGGAACTTGGGATCAACGTGGAGATGCTGATTCGGCTTACACTTCTTTGACTTCTTTCGAGTTTGTGTTCATCTTGCATCTTATGAAAGCAATTATGGAAATCACTGATATGCTTTCTCAAGATATTTTAAATGCTATGCACCTTGTGAAAACCATAAAGAAACTTATTCAGAAGTTGAGAGATGATGGATGTGATACTTTCATAGCGAAGGTGAAGTCTTTTTGTGAACGACATACAATAGATGTCCCTGATTTAGATGCTTTATATGTTGAGAGAAGAGGCCAGAGCTCGACATCAACAAGATAAATTTATAGTGATTGAGCATTATCGAATTGATATATTTGCAGCTATAATAGACTCTCAGTTACAAGAGCTAAACAATAGGTTTAGTGAGCATGCGGTGAAGTTACTTATTCTAAGCTCTACATTGGATCCTCAAAATGGGCATATGTCTTTCAATATTGATGATATTTGTAAGCTTGTGGATGAATTTTACCCCAAAGACTTCACAGAGCATGAGAAAGAGGACTTAAGGATACAATTGCAACATTACGAGTTTGATGTAATCCAACATCAAGAATTTCAAAAGTTATCCACTATTTCTGATCTCTATCAATGGTTAGTGAAAACTAGAAAGTCAACAATCTATCCATTAATCGATAGACTGATCAGGCTTATTCTAACTCTTCCAGTTTCTACTGCAACTACAGAACGTGCATTTTCAGCTATGAGTCATGTCAAATCTGAACTTTGAAACAAGATGTAGGATGAATATCTTACAAATTCTCTTATTGTCTACATTGAAAAAGGAATTGCAAAACAGTTTAGTACAGAATCAATCATAGATGGATTTTGTGATTTGAAATAATGTCGGGTGTAATTCTGACAAAACGTTGATATGTTCTAAAAGACTTTTTTTGTTATGTTTTGTTGTCTTTGTCAAAGCAAATTTTATTCCTACATTATTTTTGTTGTAGTAAAAATATGTTTTGTAATGGTGGATGAATATATATATTTTTTGCCCCCCCCCCCCAAAAAAAAAAAAAATCCTAGCTCCGTCCCTGATCATAATGTTACAAATGATGTGAAAAAAGTCCTCATTGGCCCGTAGTGCATTGATGGACAGTTTTTGGTAAGATTATGGCTATTGATTCTCTTGACCAAGGGTGCAAAGATGAATTGTTTTATGGCATGATCAGGACCGATGATGAAAACACGATTATCTTTGGCCTGTAGTGCATGGATAATTTGTGGTCGTGATACTAAAGAATATCCTTGGCCTGTAGTGCATGGATGATTTGATGATGTGGATTATTTATTGAGCTGAGTCTCAGTGATAAAAGTGATGAAAAACCTTTTAAATCATAGAAGATAGTAGACTTTATTCTCTACTTGACTCTTCTAATGGATTGCTTGTTCACCGCAGATTAAACTTGATGTTTGTTATATTGTATCGCTTAACACCTTTGTTGAAGGCTAACGATAATTTATTCTGCATTATCTTAGTCATAATATTTCTTACTGGGCTAGTTGAGCTCACCCTTTCTTTCATTGTTCTCTTCAGGAAATGAGAACATAGCTGGGGCTAGTCGGGGAACAGAGTGATGGTCCTAGATGGTGCATTAGTAGTCTTCACTATTCTGTGAAATAGTGTAATAATAAATGTAATGAGGACTCCATTGAGTGTGGATATTGTCTAGATGACAATATTTGTATTAACACTCACAGCATATGTTTTGTCGTATTTTACACGACTATTGTATAATTAGTTTGTATTTGTATTCAGTACCACGTATCTGGCAACTCAAGATGGGTGATGTATACCTATTTTGGGGGCGTCACATCGGGAATAGTACCCCGTGAATAGTACCCCGACACGAAAAGTGTCCCGAATACCCGAGTGAATGATACTAGAGTGAATAGTAATTGGGTGAATACTAACTTGTGAATAGTACTCTGGCACAAAAAAGTGCCCCGAATATCCGAGTGAATAATACTAGAGTGAATAGTAATCGGGTGAATAGTAACCTATGAATAGTAACTCGTAAAAAAAAAATACAAAAGAAAATGATATTCCATGACAAGTACAAAAGAAATGATATCTCATACGAGTATAATAGAATTTACGAAACTGCAAATGGATTTTCAACCTCCATGCGGTAATCCACGTAGATAGATCATTTCCACAATTTAATAAAGAATAAATACGAAGGATCATTCACCATCCATGCAGAGAGTCCGTGAGACAAAGTTATTCCAACAAAATAATAAAGAATGGAATAATGTAAGAATTAACCATGCATGCGGTAGTCGCGTGAGAGCAAAGTTATTCCAACGAGTAATAATAAAGAATGGAATAACAAAAGAATTCAACAGGCATTCGATGTAATCGCATGCATATGTGTTATTACAAAAAAATAATAAAAATGGAATAACAAAAGAATTCACCAGCATGCGATAGATCAGCATGCACATGTTATTCCAACAGAATAATAAAGAATGGAATAACAACTCTTACGAGTATTGAAAGAAAATAACTCTCTTCATGAATACGAAAGAAATAATACCCCTTACCTTAGAAGAAAACTGGAATAGTGAGGTAGCAGACTTCTCTTTTTCTTTCTCTCTATAATTTCTCTCTATAATAATTGCTCGATAGCTTTAGTGAATTGGTGACAAATAATGAAGGAATGAGCTTCTATTTATAGGAAAATATAGTTTCGATAATTGCACATTTTGGGGCTCAAAATATTACAGTATAATACCTTCCTCTTTTTCTTCATTTTTAATTTAGTCCTGCAAGTATTATTAAACTTGCACCACCTCTCCTAATAGTAAATCATGTGAATTAATAGTTCACACATGTGAACACATAGTTATAAGCATGTGAATTAATAGCAATTAATTGCTCATTTATCCGGTTAATTACCCGATTGGTCAATATAACCTCCAGACATCAATTATTATCGGAATAGATGTCAATTTCCACTAACACTAATAATTCCCACACAATGGAACTATCAATTTCATCTTTAATCAACATGAACTTATTCATCATTAATATTATAACGCACAATATTTAACAACCAGGTCGTTCCTAGGAAAGAGGGGGCTTTCCGATAAGGATTTCTCCTTATTGGCGCGTAATTAGGTGACCAAACCTCTCCTTGACAGAACTTCTAGACATTGTCAATATTGCAAATAATAATATGAATAACTTTGTCGTCCCAATTATTGATTTAATAATATAACATATTATGCAGATGATACTGTGACAATAATTGAATCAATAATATGAGAGATATGATGCAGCAATTACTATAGCAATAATTGAGTATATCTGAGTGACTTTCACGTAAGCATCAATAATCAATATCGTAGGTGCTACTATGCAACCACCAGACATTCATTGTATTTTTTACTACCGGGTAGTTTAATGTTTTAACGGTAACACTTTCGCCGTTATTTTTATAAAAGATAATTTCGTTGTTTTCTAACTACGATAATACTTCCGTTGTAGGGTCCACTAATGATTGTGTCGTCGTCATTTAATATTCCCCTGTTAAAACGAATATTCCCCACCAATCGAATATTATATAACAACTTGCTTACTTTGCAAAATTTATAAATATTACCCACAACTATAACATTATATCAAATCCACACCATAATATTAAAAAAATATATTTTGAGAAATTTAAATCTTTATTCATAAAATTTGGGGTCTCACAATCTCCCTCCTTATGAAATTTTCGCCCTCAAAATTTACGTGACGCACTTGTATGTCAAGAGATGAGGATACCTTGACTTCATTTCAGATTCTAACTCTTGAGGTATAACCTTTGAGTGTTGAATACAATCCTTCTTATCCAAGAGTTTAACACGTATCATCTCATACGTTAAATCTTATGCTATCTCATCTAGTTTTAATTTAATAATGTGGTTCGGGTCATCCACATATTTACGTAACATCAATACGTGAAAAACATTATGAACACGTGACATACTTTGGCGGTAAAACAAGTCTATAGGCCACAGTTCTTACTCAATCGAGGATTTCAAATGGGCCAATAAAATTTAGGGTTGAGATTTTCTCTCTTCATCGACTCTTGTTTCTATAATAACGCCCTCTTGAACCTTCTTCTTCATATTTATCAGCTACAGGTCTGTAGCTTGAGCGACTTTTAACTTTATCGATTAAAGTCGATTCTACTCGTATATTCGTTATCTTCACGTGGGTCCATAGAGTCTTTAACTCTATCTTCATCATTTATAAGTTATATGAAATGGTTTT
Organism: Panax quinquefolius; assembly: GCA_020205615.1. Classification (NCBI taxonomy): domain Eukaryota; kingdom Viridiplantae; phylum Streptophyta; class Magnoliopsida; order Apiales; family Araliaceae; genus Panax; species Panax quinquefolius. The sequence goes on along the minus strand of CM035159.1, from coordinate 81,754,025 downwards.
TTGTGTTAATAACATCTCACTCGTAAACGTATACGATCTTCTATTCAACGCATCAGCTATCACGTTCACTCTTCCACAATGATATTGAATGGTACGATCGTAATCTTCAACAGCTCTAGCCAACGTCTTTGGCGCATGTTACGTTCGTTTTGGGTGAAGAAAAATATTTGAGGGTTTTAGAAATGGGTTCTGTACTGGGGTCAATAAAAAATTCGTTTTCACGCTCTGGGGGTAGGCTAAGAAGTGTTCAAGAATACGTTAGAAAATTTATTAACAATAGAAATATCATTCAAAATTGTGATTCTCATCCAAGACTTGGATATTACGTCACATTGATACCTATCAACTTGCCATCGTCATTCATAGAGTCGCCTACAGAAAGTCTGGCTTCGGTGCATTCCACACAAGGAAGTCAACAACGAAAGGATCGGGGCTCTTTACTTATGGCTTGATATGACAACGATTGCCTTTAGTGTTTTGGTTGCTTGAATTCGCATAACAGGTTGGTTAGGAATATGAAAGCTAACAACCTTACGAAAAGCATGATGAGTAGTTAACTAATCGATTCTTAAAGTCACATCAAAGGCAAGTATTTTCAAAGAGATAAGATCGACAGGTAACGTGAGGGTATCGATTTTAATCAAACAAGATTTATAAATAGTGGGTGTAACAAAGGTTTCTCCTAACAAAGTTTCAACCGATAAGTCAAAGTCTAATTTCTCCTGAGTTAAATTTAAATGTTGAGCACAAGAAAGAGAGATAAAAGAATGGGTAGAACCAGTATCTAATAAAGAATATACTTCGCACGAATTTATAATCAACTAACCCATGCTAACTTCGTTCGGGTTACTCGCTTTTTGAGAAGTCACAAAAAACGCTCTTCCTGAAACCACTAGCTTTGTTTTGTCCGTATCCGCCTTTGGTACCACCATCCCAACTGGACTTGACTTTGGTGCATGACAAAATTGGGCTAAATGACCTTCTCTTCCACAATTAAAACACACTTTGGACTGATGCGTACAGTTTGGACTGATGTGTCCCTCCCCTCCGCATTTGTAACATACGACCGGCGGTCGTTCTCCTTCCTTAACAACAAAAGTCTTGGCGACGCTTTCCATTATTATTGAATCTCCTCTTCTTAAAACTTCCACTTCTATTATCTTGGCCATGATTACCACTGAAGTGGTTACCATTTCTGGCATGATAATTTCCTCCATGATGGTTATCATTGTTTGATGACCGTTGTACGATTATTATCGTGTTGTTGCTCGTTATCCTTTGGTTGGGCTGGCTCATTATCGCGCTCCAATAACTGAGCCCTATTCACAACATCTGAATACAAACACAATTTGTGAGAAATGAGGTATTGACGTATGTCGGGTTTCAAACCTCTTAGAAACATTCGCATCATTCGCTCCTCATTATCGACCAAATGGGATGCAAACCGGGATAACTCCGCAAATTTAGCCTCGTATTGTGACACGGTCATATTTTTTTGCTCCAACTTGATAAACTCCACCTTCTTCATGTGACGAATAATTTCGGGAAAGTACTTGTCGTTGAATAGCTCTTGGAACTTCTCCCAAGACATCTTGAGTACGTCAGCCTGGGTACGTTTTACATATTCCCACCAGTAATATGCTTCTTCACGCAACATAAAGGTGGCAAAGGGAACCTTTTGCTCCTCGGAGCATCCCAAGACATCAAATATCTTGGTGATCTTCTTTAACCACGTCTCCGCCTTAAGTGGTTCTGGCTTTCCCATAAAACTCTGGTGGTCCCAGCTCCTTGAACTGCTTAGTGGTGACCGACCATGGGTTGCCATTATTTCCACCTACATTTTGAACAGGAGTCTCTCTCACCTGATGTTGCATGAATTGCATAAAGCCTCTGAACATCCCATTGTTCATCAATTGATCGGTGTTTTTGTTTACCTGAGGATTATTTTCTTCCTGTTGCACATTATCCTGGGTATTGATCGTTGGTGACTCAACGGTCTCATGTGCTTCATTGCTGATCTCAACATTTTCAGATGCCATTTTCAAACACTGTCACAAAACAAGGGTTAATTGACATGTCACATATTATCCCTATACTATGACCGACCAATTAAATACCAAATAAACTTAGGTAAGTCATACTAGCGAAGGAATTCCCCGTCTCTCCCCTCCTAGTTCTTGTCACACATCTCAGCCAGGGATCATATCCCTAAGCTTTGATACCAACTGTGACCCGCATCCAAGACTTGGACAGCACCTCACAATGATACCTATCAACTTGCCACCGCTAGTTACTCACTAAGATCCCTACGGAAAGTCTGGCTTCGGTGCATCCCAAGACTTGGAAGTCATCAGATAAAGGCTCGGGGCTCTTTTTTATGGCTTTGATACCAACTGTGACGTTCCCAAAAAAGGTATACATCACCCATACTGAGTCGCCAGATACATGGTACATAATTCAAATACAACTTAATTATACAACTGTCGTGTAAAATACGACAAAACATAATCTGAGAGTTTTATCCCGAATATTGTCATCTAGACAATATCCACACTCAAATTCAATCTTATTACATTTATTATCACATTATTTCACAGAATAGTGAGGACTACTAATGCAACCATCTGGACCGTCAATCCATTCCCCGACTAGATCCAGTTATATTCTCATTTCAAGAGAATCGCGTGAAAGAAAGGGTGAGCTCAACTAGCCCAAGAAGAAATATTATGACTAAGATAATGCGAATAAATTATCCTTAGCCTTCAACAAAGATAACAACCGATAGAATACAATAGACAACAAGTTTTAGATCAACAATCGCAAGGTGAATAAGCAATCCATTAGAAGAGTCAAGTAGAGCATAAAATCTACTATCTTCTAATGATTTAAAAAAGATTTTCATCAACTTTATCATTTGAGACTCACTTAATAAATAAAATTGAATCATCTCTGCACCACGGTTAAGGATATTCATGTAATCATCAATGATCATGATTATACTGAATAATCCCTGGTCATAATCATACCAACAACTGTCCATCAATGAACTACAGGCCAATGAGGACTTTTACCACATCATTCGTTACATTACGGTCATAATTATACCGAATAATTCCTTGTCATAATCATACCAAGTTCATCTATGCACGTAAGCCAAAGATGACTTTAATCACAATATATGCATGAGGATGATGACAATGACATAATAATTCAATGAAACAAGTTCAATGATAAATTTTAATATATTATAATTTAATTTATCCAAAAATCAATAACGTCCAAATTGTCAACATGATACTTCTTTGTAGAGTAAAATTCAACAATAATATCCATGTACCAAAAATAATTTGGACAGAAAAGAAATATATTTTTCAGGTGAATAGTAACCCGTAAATAGTATATTGGGAATAGTACCCCGTGAATAGTACCCCGACACGAAAAGTGTCCCGAATACCCGAGTAAATGATACTAGAGTGAATAGTAATCGGGTGAATAGTAACCCATGAATAGTAACTTGCGAATAGTACTCTAGCACGAAAAGTACTCCGAATACCCGAGTGAATAATACTAGAGTGAATAGTAATCGGGTGAATAGTAACCCATGAATAGTAACACGTAAAAAAATACCAAAGAAAATGATATTTCATGACGAGTACAAAAGAAATGATATCTCATACGAGTATAATAGAATATACGAAATTGCAAATGGATTTTCACCCGCCATGCGGTAATCCATGTAGACAGATCATTTCCACAATTTAATAAAGAATGAATACGAAGGATCATTCACCATCCAAGTGGTAGTCCGCGTAGACAGGTTATTCAAACAGAATAATAAAGAATGGAATAACAGAAGAATTCACCATGCATGCGGTAGTCTGCGTAGACAGGTTATTCCAACAAAATAATAAAGAATAGAATAACAAAAGAATTCACCAGACATGCGATAGACCACATGATGTATATGTTATTCCAATGTAATAATAAAGAATGGAATAATAGAAGAATTCACCAGTGCATGCGATAGATCAAGACAAACAAAGTTATTCCAATGTAATAATAAAAATGGAATAACTTGACTTTTACGAGTAGTGAAACAAAATAACTCTATACATGAATATGAAAGAAATAATACCCCTTACCTTATAAGAAAACTGGAATAGTGAGGTAGCAGACTTCTCTTCTTCTTTCTCTCTATAATTTCTCTCTATAATAATTGATCTATAGCTTTAGTGAATTGGTGAAAAATAATGAAGGAATGAGCTTTTATTTATAGGAAAATATTGTTTCGATAATTGCACATTTTGGGGCTCAAAATATTACAATATAATACCTTCCTCTTTTTCTTCATTTTTAATTTAGTCCTACAAGTATTATCAAACTTGCACCACCTCTCCTAATAGAAAATCATGTGAATTAATAGTTCACACATGTGAACACATAGTTATAAGCATGTGAATTAATAGCAATTAATTGCTCATTTATCCGGTTAATTATCCGATTGGTCAATATAACCTCCAGACATCAATTATTATCGGAATAGATGTCAATTTCTACTAACACTAATAATTCACACACAATGGAACTATCAATTTCATCTTTAATCAACACGAACTTATTTATCATTAATATTTACGATTGCACAATATTTAACAACCGTGTCGTTCCTGTGAAAGAAGGGCTTTCCGATAAGGATTTCTCCTTATGGCGTGCAATTAGGTGACCAAACCTCTCCTCGATGTAACTTCTAGACATTCATCAATATTGCAAATAATAATATGAATAACTTTGTCGTCTCAATTATTGATTTAATAATATAACATATTATGCGAGATGATACCGTGACAATAATTGAATAAATAATATGAGAGATATGATGCAAAGAATTACTATAGCAATAATTGAGTATATCCGAGTGACTTTCACGTAAGCATCAATAATCAATACAGTGTGCTACAACGCAACCACCGCCAGACATCGTACCTTTTACTATTGGGTAGTTCAACAGTTTTAACGGTAACACTTTCACAAGTTATTTTTATAAAAGATAATTCGCTTTTTCTAACTACGACAATACTTTCGTTGTGGGGTCCACTAATGATTGTTCAGGTCGCATTTAATTATTCCCCGTTAAAATGAATATTCCCCACCAATCGAATATTATATAACAACTTGCTTACTTTGCAAAATTTATAAATATTACCCACAACTATAACATTATATCAAATCCACACCATAATATTAAAAAAAATATTTCGAGAAATTTAAATCTTTATTCATAAAATTTGGGGTCTCATAGGGTGAGTTTGACCAATAATTATTCTCAATCTGTGATATTTCATGGAATGATTATGAGTAGATCTTATAGTGCTAGTGCAGGACTACACCATTCAACAATAAACACAATCATAACATGCATAACAAAGGAGATCTGGGTACCCAAAGTAGCTGTCAAAAGTTGTTCTTCATTTCTGGGTTGCCCAAAAATGAAGAACAGTTCGAACATGCACCTTTGGGCTTCCACAACTTGCAATCCTGTTAATGTTTATGTGATTTAAGACGTCTAGATTGTAGCTAGCATGCAAGAGAATAGATCTATTACATAAAATACATCTAACAACATTACATCACCAAGATCAGTGTCGATCTACCCATGCCAGAACACATGTTCATCAGTTTTCTGCGTTGCCCAGAAAACATGAACTGTGTTCTACCAGACTACTTTGACCGGCCACTGAATCCAACCTACTTGATGTTTAGGAGATTTTAAGGCATAAATATATAGTACATATACAAAGCTACAACTTAGATACAACAACAACATCAAAACTCCCACAACTTGTCAGATCTAAGTGATTGAATATGTTGTCAGACACTAGTAATGACTTTCTGGGTTGCCTAGAAATGGTCCGGTCATGGTCGGTCAACGACCTTTGACCAACAATATCATGCAATCTAGAGCAGATCTAAGCCTGATTGTTGATCCAGATCAAAGATCACATAACAGACTACATAAACAAAGCTTTAAATAACAAAAACACATAATAGAGAAAAATTGGTGGCCACTAACATTCGTTGTCAGACCATTGTTTGAACTTTTTCCAGATTTTGTAACACTTCAAATCCGAGCCTCTACATGTTATGGATCTAACATCTAGCAACCCAGATCATCAATATACACTACATATAACATGTTAAAACACAGAATCAAAACATCTAACAACAGATCAATGGTCTGATTTTCAAGTTAGGGTTTATACCTTTACTTTGATCAATCTTGATCTTAGGGTTCTGATTTGATATAGATGTTAGTGGAGCTTTGATATGGGATTGATATGCTAATAAATTTTGTAGGTTTTGAAGGAGAGAGAATTGGTTAAGGGTTTATGCAAAAATGAACTAACAAGTTCCATTTTCTCTCTCTCAATCTTATTTATAGAAGTCTAAGATGCATGTATGGTTGGTCTAGAGCTGATTGCTGGCAAATTTAAGTCAAAAGAGTAGTTACATTAGGTCACCAACTTCACCTAATGCCAAAACCTACACACTAGCTTCAATAATGTACAAAAGGGAAATTTAGTCTTTTGGCTTGAAAATTTAATGGCAAAAATGTAAACTTGGCAAACCCTTAGGATTTGACCCTTAGGGTTTAACCCTAAGGTTTAGCATATAATTTATAGGATTTTCAATTAGGGTTTGCACAAAAAAATAAAATTTTAGTTTCTAAAATTTGTAATTAGGGTTTTCTTAATTAGATTAGGTTTCTAATTAAATTATACATGAACATTAGGGTTTAATATCACTAATATAATTAACCTTGCTAATTTTAGCAATTAGGGTTTACAATTTTGATAATTAGGGTTACTAAATTACAGTTAGGGTTTCTAATTACCAAACTAGGGTTCTAGTCATTAGGGTTTTAGATTACTAATTAGGTTTTCCATAATTAGAAACAAAATCTACTATACATGATATTACTCACATTAACACAATTTCTGACTGAACATAAACTCTAGTTTAAATTCCACATTAGGGTTTTAATTTATAATTAGGGTCTTCTATAATTAGGGTTTCCTAATTAGCATCAAATCTTTATAATATCCATCATACACCACATAACACATTGACTTAATAGATTTTAAAGTCTCATTTGACTTCAAAATTAGGGTTTAACAGTAATACTAGGGTTTGGTCATAATACACCATAATTGACCAACCATTATCAATACATACATACAGTACATATTTATAGCACTGAAAAATAAAAATATAATTAATATTATATTAGTATTCTTATTCCTTGATTAAAATCTAAAATTAGGGTTTGGATTCCATATCTGATTTATCCGCCATACTTAACATTATTAATTAAGTTAAAATAATTAACTTAATAATCAGTACTAAAATTCATATAATAAAATAATTATTATAATTATTCTATAAATCATTTCATATATTATTTAAATAATATATAATTATATTTTCATAAAAATAATTAATAAAACATTTCTACTATAAAATTAATTATTATAAGAATATAATTTATAATAATCAATAATTCTAAAATAAAATTATTTACAATAATTATTGTAATAAATAAATTTTTATTTATTTATATATATATATATACACATTACCTATCACATACTTCCCCATATTTATTTTAATAAATAAAAAAAATTATATGCAAAATTTCTAATTTATTTATATAGAAAATATCGGGTTGTTACAATAAGCTACACTCAAAGTATATTTATACTCAAAAAAAATACGCACAATATTATAAAAGGAGAATTTTTGATATTGTGATGGTGTATTTTTCATCGTCTGAAGATGAATCCTTAAAGTCCAATAATAATTTAGAAGGGGAGGTTGAATAGATTATTATAAATTAAAATTTATCTTAGGCCTTTTTGAATTTTTAGATAATTAATTTGCAGTGTTAAAAATTCATATATAAGACAATAAAAATTTAATCACACAATGCACAGAGATTTGTCTGGTTCACAACATACATCCCGGGTATGTTGCTAAGTTCAGTCTCAAACTCCTCTCCAAGACTTGAGATCCTATTACTATTAGTAATAAATACTCATTCAATAGGCGGAGAAGCCTTTATAAAGTTTAATTTTATAGACAAACTTCTAACTATTTACAACTACCTATCTTGGACAACAAGCTCCCAGCTCACTCCTCAAGCTTTGTTGTTCTTCTTTTGAGTTTAGTTCTATTCTATGATCTGGTCTTGAAACAACAACCTCTTCATCACCTCACAAGTTCACTAGAGACCCAACTCCCAGTTGACCTCTCTAAGACTCTGGACTTGGTCGAAGAATTACTCATTTTTCTCACAGGTACATAAAATAAACTAACTTTGACATTTCCTTTTTACAAAAGATTTTGATACAGATATGCTTCTAAAATAAGCATATAGCAATTTAAGATCAAGTAATAAAATTTTAATAACTTTTATATGAGAGAAGTGCTTCTGTGTAACCAGATGTAATTTTAAGCTTGTAGATATGCTTCTTGATTAAGCAGATAAGATAGTTTAAGTGCATTTTGAAAGAATGCTTTAAAATAAGCAGATATATAGTTTAATGCAGGTTTATAAAGAATTATTTATTCTTTATAATAAAGAATGTGTTTTCTATGGATTTAAACAAATATATCTTTTATGATAACAGTTTAAATAACTTTTGTATTATGCAACAAGTATTTTGTGAATAAATGAATTTATAATCAAATACTTGTGAAGACATATATCAAGTATAATAAATAAATCAGTTAAGAAATACTTGATATAATAAATATATTTGTTTAACTCAAAGAATATATAAAAATATTTTATCTATTATGTGAATAATATATAAAGGAGGCCACTTAGGATTTTAAAGACCATTTGAACAATTCATGCTATCATATGCTCAAGGGTGAAAAAATTTAAATTGTTTCGGTGCCTACGTACTGACCAAATTTATATTTTATATACTTGTATATTTATATAAATATTTTTGATAAACTACTTGAATTTCAAGGACAGTCCAAATAGTTCTCTATGAGAAATATCTCGGGGTCGATCAAGTGTTAATCTATGATATTTATGTAAATAATGAATATATAAAGTACTTATATAAATATTTTCGATAGATCACTAAGAAATTCAAAGACTGTTATGATAGTTCTCTATTAGAAGTATCTCAGGGTCGTTTTGACGATCAAAGTGTAATCTACTTCACGATATTTATATAAATAATAAATATATGAAATACTTATATAAATATTTTCAATAGACCTCCTTGAAATTCAAAAACTGACCGGATAGCTCTCTATTAGAAGTATCTCAGGGTCATTTTGACGATCAAGTATGTGTCTACTTTACGATATTTATATAAATAATAAATAGATGAAATATATATATATATATATATATAATTGTGTAGAACAATGTATATTCTTATATCTATAATAATAAACAAGTAAGAGATACTTTAATCAAGTAATTTAAACAACTTATCTCAAATACTTGTGACCAATTTTCTCTTCTTCAAGTAATCAAAATTTTGAAGTAGAAGAGAGATAAAGCTTTTAGAGAGAGAAAATATGTAGGCAAGGAGTAAGCTTTTTCTTAATAATGAATCAGTAAGTTTGGAATGAAGAAAAACTTCCCATTTATTGGATTTTCAAGCTTGGGGCAAAATGCTCTTTTTGAAAAATCACAGGCTAAAAATTGTTTGTTTAAAATGGAAGGCTCAGATGAATTTTAATAGATAAAACACACGGATTGCTCAGTCACCAATTCATCCAAAATTTTGAAGGCTTCAGACCTTTGAAAAATATGCCAACATTCTTGCATTAAATGCTCATTGTTATAAAATTTTAGCAAAGTGTAGAAAGATACTCTTATAATTATTGCATAAATTTAGAGAGAATAAGTAAGAGATAAAGAGAGAGAAAGCATTCAGAGAAGTTTTTATTATTTCCTTCAGTATCATTTCCTTTATATAGGAAAAGGAGAAGTCACGGGGAGAAGGAAAAGGTTCACGGGAGGAGAAGAAGAAAGGAGATGGAAGAGGGAAAGGGAAAGTGATGCCCTCAAGAGGAAGGAATCATCATTATAACATTTCCCCTGATTTCCTACGATAGAAGATTATGTCTCATTAAAAACCTTGTTAAGAAAACCCAGTGAAAAAAACTTAACGACGGAAAAAAGAGTACATATCTTTTACATAAATATCTTTTAATTGACTACCTCGTTAAAACCTTGTCAGAAAAACCCATTGGGATAAAAACTGTGACTAAGGGAAAAGAGTACAGTCTTCCCCTCAAAAGGAATCCATTACTCCTTGATGAAATGTTGTCATAAGTCTTTCAGTCGACACATTCTGATCTTTTTTCGAAGTTTTGCAAACGTTGCATTTGGTAGCGACTTTGTGAATAAATCGGCTAGATTATCACATGATCGAATTTGATGCACATCTATATCACCCTTCTTTTGTAGCTCATGTGTGAAGAAGAATTTAGGTGACATATGCTTAGTTCTATCTCCCTTGATGTACCCTCCTCTAAGTTGAGCAATGCATGCAGCGTTATCCTCATACAGAATTGTAAGAATGTCTTTGATTGATGGTAATCCACATGATTTTTGAATATGTTGAATAATTGATCTCAATCAAACACACTCTCTGCTTTCTTCAGGTATAGTGAGAATCTCTGAGTGATTTGAAGATGTAGCTGTCATGGTTTGCTTTGTGGATTTCCAGGATATAGCCGTGTCACAATATGTAAATACATAACCTGTTTGTGATCTTCCATTGTGTGGATCGATAAATATCTCAGATCGGCATATCCAACCAATCGCGACGTTGAATCTCTTGGATAAAATAACCAAGATATATACTTCCACGGAGGTATCTCAAAATGTATTTGATACCATCCCAATGTCTCTTAGTCGGAGAAGAACTGTATCTTGCTAACAAGTTGACAACAAAAGTAATATCCGGTCGTGTATAGTTTACACGATACATAAGAGCACCTATTGCACTTAGGTATGGAACTTCAGGTCCAAGAACTTCTTCCCCACTTTCTAGAGGCCGAAATGGATCTTTATCAACTTCTAAATATCGAACAACCATCGGGATAGTCAAACGATGAGCTTTATCCATATGAAAACGATTGAGAATTTTTTCAGCATATGTGGATTGATGAACAAAAATTCCAGATGCTAAATGCTCCACTTGTATTCCCAAACAGAATTTTGTCTTTCCAAGTTCTTTCATTTCAAATTCATCTTTTAAATAAGTAGCAGTTCTTGTGAGTTCTTCAGGAGTACCTACAAGATTCAAATCATCCATATATACAGCAATGATGGAAAATCCACTTTGTGATTTCTTAATAAAAACACACGGACATACTTGATTATTTATATATCCATCTTTTATTAAATAATCACTAAGTCAATTATACCACATACGACCAGATTGTTTTAACCCATATAATGAGCGTTGTAACTTGATTGAATATATGTGACGGGGCCTTTGTGATTCAGCCATTTTCAATCCTTCAGGGATTCTCATTTAATCTCACTGTCAAGTGAGCCATATAGGTATGATGTTACAACATCCATAAGACGTGTTTCCAAACCTTCCATGGTTGCCATACCTATTAGAAAGCAAAAAGTGACTCCATCCATTACTGGAGAGTATGTATCCTGATAATCAATACCAAGTTTTTATGAAAACCCTTGAGCTACAAGTCGGGATTTGTATCTCACAATTTCATTTTTCTCATTTTTCTTTCATACAAATACCCATTTGTTTCCAACCGAGATTACACCCAGCGGTGTTTGGACTACTGGTCCAAATACTTCTCTTTTCAATAGAGATTGTAGCTCAGTTTGAATAGCATATTTCCATTTTGGCCAATCTTTTCTTTTCCAACATTCTTCCACGTTTTGTGGTTCAGGATCCGTGTCAGGAATCAAAGTAATATCTGATGCTATAGAGAAAGCAAATATATCATCAATCATGACTTTGCTTCGATCCCATATTTTCTCATCATGTACATAATTTATTGAGATCTCTTGGTGTTCATCTCTTATCCCTTCACTGAGCTTGTGTAACTCTTCTGGGGTTATTCCCACTCTTGGAATAAGTGCTACTTCTGGAGCGAGTATTCCTTCTGGGATTCCCTTATTTGCTTTTCATTTTTATGGTACAGTGTCTTTTGCACCAACCGGTCTTCCACGCTTCTGGCGTGGTTTAGATTCTTCTATTACCTTATTTGTCAATTCTCCAGGAATTGATTTTTTAATAGGTATTTCTATCATTGCTGGAGTATTCACTGCAGGTGTATGTGACTTTATCATTTTTCTAGCATCATTAAATGCATCTGGCATTTGATTTGCAATATTTTGTAAATAAATAATTCTTTGAACTTTAATTTCACATTGTCCTGTACGAGGATCAAGTGAATTTAAATCTGATGCATTCCATGATATTTCAGAGGGTTTTTTATTTAAAACTTTTCCTCCTCTTAATGGTGGAAATACAAATTCATCAAAATGACAATCTACATAACGTGCAATAAAAACATCTCCAGTTAAAGGCTTAAGATATCTGATAATAGAAGGAGAATTAAAACCAACATAAATACCTATTCTTCGTTGGGCTCGCATTTTAGTTCTTTGTGGAGGTGCAATTGGAACATATACTGCACTTCCAAAAACTCGAAAGTGTGATATGTTAGGTATCTGTCCAAAAACTAACTGTAGAGGAGAAAATTTATGAAAAGCCGTTGGTCTTACTCGAATGATGACTGCAGCGTGAAGAATTGCATGACCCCAAACTGAGGTAGGTAAGTTAGCCCTTAACATTAATGGTCGTGCAATTAGTTGAAGTCTTTTTATTAAAGATTCAACTAAACCATTTTGTGTATGAATATGAGGAATGGAATGCTCAATGGAGATTCCAATAGTCATACAAAAATCATTAAAAAGTCATTGATGAAAATTCAGCTGCGTTATCAAGTCAAATTAACTTGATTGGGTGATCCGAGAACTGAGCCCGTAACTTGATTATTTGAGCAAGAAGTTTTGAGAGGGCAAAATTTCGAGAAGAGAGAAGACAAATATGTGACCATCTAGTTAAAGCATCTATTAAAATCATAAAATATCGAAATGGGCTAGACAATGGGTGTATAGGTCCACAAATGTCTCCTTGAATTCTCTCTAGGAATTTTGGGGCTTCTTTATAAACTTTTACTGGTGATGGTCGAACAATTAATTTTCCTCGAGAACACGCAGCGCAAGGAAATTCACTACTAGAAAAAACCTTCTTATTTTTGAGAGGATGACCAGTAGAATTTTCAATAATACGACACATCATAGAAGTACATGGATGACCGAGTCTTTCATGTCAAAGCATAAAGGATTTGGGATCTATGAATTTTGGAATCATAACAATATAAGACTCAATTGCTCTAATTTTCATAGTATATAATCCAGAAGAAATTGAATGAAGTTTTTCTAGGATATTCTTTTTTTCAGAAATAGTAGAAGTGATGAGAAGATATTCATTATCATTTTCATTGGTTTTTTAATGTGAAAACCATTTAGTCGAATATCTTTAAAACTAAGCAAATTTCTTCTTGATTTACTAGAATATAGAGCATTTTTGATAAAAACTTGTGTCGTATTTGGTAGCATAAAACTAGGTTTTCCAAATCCCTCAATTAAATTTGATGTGCTAGAGATAGTTCCTACATTTCCCTTAGCTTTGATTAGTTATGAAAAATATTTCTCACTTTAAAGGATTGTATGAGTTGTTGCACTGTCTACTAAACATATATCCTCCATATCCATTAAAGATGGTCTGACACATTTAAAAACATAAATAAGAAAAGTTACATTTCATATATAATTTTATTCATGATAAACACATACCACGTATAGACTGAAAACTAATAATATTATACATGTAGGGTGTTTAATTAAAACAAGAAATTAAACGATATCCCAAAAGATACTTTCAAAAGGTTCAGTAATATCAACAACCTTTTCCTCATTGTTGGTCATTGGTGGAACATCAACAATATTCAATTGATGATTAACAAAGTTTGTTTCTGCCTCCATTACTTTGTTCTTTTGAGACTCCTGGAATAATTAACCATATGCCTCGGCGTACGATAGGTACGCAACCAATGCCCTTTCATCCCACACCTAAAACAAACATCTGGTTTGTTCTCTATCTGTGTTGCATTTTCTTTATTTTTACCCGACCCAGACACTTGCCACTTCTGCTGGCCTGAATTATCGCGGTTCTGGAATTTGTTGTTATGATAACTTCGTTTATTCTTTCATCCCCAAGGCTTCTTATTATATGACCATCTATTGTCACGTTTATTCTCTTTGGAATGACGTCTTTGTTAATATCTAGTAATGGGGTAGCACCGTTGACCATACTTGATGATTTTTCAACAACAATTCATTATTCTTTTCAGCAACAAGGAGGATAGATAATAAGTCACTGAATTTTGTGAACTTACTCTGTCTATATTGTTATGACAGAATCATGTATGTGGGATGAAAAGTTGAGAGCGTTTTCTCTAACATTTGGGTTTCAGAAACTGGATATCCACATAAAGCCAAAGTAGAGGTTATTCTATAAACATTGGAACTATATTCCGTAATTGATTTGTAATCTTGTAGCCTTAAATTAAGCCACTCAAATTTGGCATTATGGAGAACAACCAATTTTTGGTGGTTAAATCTTTCCTTCAATTGTGTCCATAAAGACAAAGAATCTTTGACTGTTAAATACTCAGTCTTTAATCCTTCATCAATATGGTGTCGAAGAAAAATTATGGCTTTTGCATTTTGTACCGAAGTAGATATATTTCCTGATTGAATGGTCTTTTCTAACTCATTTGCACTAAGGTGCAATTCTGCATAAAGTGCCCAAGCTAAATAGTTGTCTCTAGAGATTTTCAAAATAGAAAAATCTATTTTTGCCAAGTTTGTCATCTATTCTGGGTTAAAACACAATTTTATTATTTATTAAAACAATAAATAATTGCATGTATGATATAGAAAAATAAACTAAGTCACGACCTCAAGTGGTGATAAAATGCAAATATAAATATTCTTATATTTATGTTATTAGCATATTATTTTAGTAAAAAGAATATGCAACCGTTAATGTATATACAAGTATTATAGTTCAATAAAAAATATATATGTACAAAACTGCAAATGGATCTTCACCAGGCATGCTGTAGTTCACATAGATAGATTATTTCCACAAAATGCTAATAAGGAATTAATACGAAACGATATTCACCGAGCATATGGTAGTTCGCATAGTCAGGTTATTCCCACAAGGTAATAAGAAATAAATACAAATGATTATTCACCAGGCATACGGTATTTCGCATAGACAGGTTATTCCCACAATTTAATAAGAAATGAATACAAAGGATTATTCACCAGGTATACGGTATTCCGCATATACAGGCTATTCCCACAATTTAATAAGTGGTAAAAAGGTTTCCACCAAGTCTTGTAAGATCAACAAGGATAGATGGTACCACTGTAAATAACAGGATTTAAATATGGACAATAAAACATAAATATAAGTTGACAGTTAAATAATATAATAGGCGGCAAAGCCAAGCTAATTATAAGAATAACATTATACTATTGATGGCATAGCCAAACCGGTAGTATAATAATAAATTGCAAGAATTTAAAGCCAATTATAAGAATAAAATTATATTATTGGTGGCATAGCCAAACCGGTAATATAATAATAAATTGCAAGAATTTAATTTTACTGTCTCAATTGGTTAGAGCTTCGTGCTGATAACGTGTTATAAAACTTTAGCAAAGTGTAGAAAGATACTCTTATAATTATTGCATAAATTTAAAGAGAATAAGAGATAAAGAGAGATAAAACATTCAAAGAAGTTCATATTATTTCCTTCAGTGTCATTTTCTTTATATAGGAAAAGGAGAAGTCACAGGGAGAAGGAAAAGGTTCACGGGAGGAGGAGAAGAAAGGAGAAGGAAGAGGGAATGGGAAAGTGATGCCCTCAAGAAGAGGGAATCATCATTATAACACTCATTTAATTTTTCAAAGTTCATTTTTCAACACATGGACGCATACTTTTTCCCTAAAAGAATGTCACCTTTCATTTGGTCAAATGAACATTAAATGTTTAATTTCAAATCCTTTTCTTTCTCTTTACCTACATGGTTTGCACACACATGCACAAAAATTCTTTTACCAAATATAAAATTATTTTTTACTAAAAAAATCTTTTTGCCCTTTTTGTGAAAATAATTTTGAAACCTTGAATATAAATATTTTATTTTGAAAGAAAATAGGAATACTCCTTGCCTTGGAGAAATTTTATTTTGTGAAATAATATTTTTAACACTTGATATTAAATTATCAAGGTTAGGTAAATATTAGTTCAATTTAGAAAAACATTTTTCGTCAAAGTTAATAAGATTTTGAAATAAAACCTATGGAGAGGATTCTAATTTAATTACTCTATTTCCCAATTATTGTTATCATAAAAATATATTCTAAAAAATAACTACATATCACATCCTTTTATAGGCGAAGTTTAGGAACAAACTTCCGTTAATTACGGAATTTTAGTCACAGGTTTCCAAATCTATCAGTATACCATTTGAAAACCTTGACCAATGAGGGGCCACCCCTTGTGAAATACTCCCTCCGTTCATTAATATAGGTCGTTTTAGGGTTGTGCACAAGTATTAAGGTAATGATTGTATAACATTAACTATAATATCAATTGTCTATATTGCACTTGTATTGAAATAAGAGTTTGTTATTTATTAGACAAAATATAGTGAGAGAACCAAAGTTATATTTAATACTTGGGGTAATATTGGAAACTAAGCAATTAATGCTTACTTGAAATTCTCAAACGACTTATATTAAGGAACAAAAACATTTCTCTAAAATGACTTATATTAAGGAATAGAGGGAGTAATTCACAAGTTGACAAAATAAGAATTACACCACTTTGGAAAATTTGGCCAATAAGGGCCACCCATCACCATCTGCCAAAATTAAAATAAGAAAATGTACATTGAATGAGGGGCCACTCCTTGAAAATGATTTCATTATCTGCCAAAGTTTAAAGAAAAGGAAGGCGTGTCCTTTGGAAAATTGATAAATGAGGGGCCACCTAAAGAAGAAACACACCACTTGAAAATTTGGTATTTGATGGGGCCTCACCCATTGCAAAAGTAGTCAGCATTCTCCAAAATCAAAAAGGCATCAAGTATCTGCCAGAATTAAAAAGAAAAGCACACCAATTAGAAAGTTGAGGGACCACTTATTTTTAAATCAAATAAATCAATTATTCATACATTTTAAATCTTTCTACAATTATTCACAATTACAGCTAAAGATTCATAATAAGGATTTCTCCTTATTAGCACGCAATTACTACTAAAGAGGAGGCTTTCCGA
The DNA here is from genome assembly GCA_020205615.1 of Panax quinquefolius. Lineage (NCBI taxonomy): Eukaryota > Viridiplantae > Streptophyta > Magnoliopsida > Apiales > Araliaceae > Panax > Panax quinquefolius. Next base: position 81,736,519 of record CM035159.1, on the reverse strand, counting down.
TAACAATTTCTCCTTACTAGCGCACAATTAGATAACCTAAACTTTTTCCTCGACAGAACTTTATAAACATTGCCAATAATATCATTTCAATAATATGAGTTACTGTGTCATGATAATTATTGATTTAATAATATAAAAATACTATTCAATTGTTACTGTGACAATTATTGAGTCAATAATATGAAATACTATGCAATTATCACTGTAGCAATCAATAATATGAATTATTGTGCAATATCGTGTGCTACTGTGGAATATCGTGTACTACTATGGAATAACGCGTATTACTATACTTTTATCACCGAGTATTTCAATAGTTAACGATAAAAGTTTTACCATCAATTTTTAAAAAGGTTATTTCTGTCGCTTTCTATATCCGATAGTTATTCCGTTGTGGGGCCTACCAATTATTGGTTATTTCGGCGCCGTCGTACATTAACGAATATAATATTTTTGACAGAAAAATATTTCCTGACAAAACGAATATTCTACAACAAACTGTTTATCTGATAATTTGCATATATCACCCGTAACTATAACATTATATCAAATCAACACCTTACTATTCGAATTTTATGAATAAAGTTTGGCAAAATAAATTCTTCGAAAATATTTTTTTTAATATTATGGTGTGGATTTGAGATAATGTTATAGTTGTGGGTATATATTTATAATATTTATCTAAAATTTTTATATGTCAACCAACTTTAATGGATATAGAGATATGTTTAGGAGACGATTGGAACAACTCATACAATGTGGAAAATTTTATGAATAAAATTAAATATATTTTTTTTAATATTTGGTGTGGATTTGAGATAATGTTATATTTGTGGGTAGTATTTATAAATTTTGCAAAGTATGCAAGTTATTATATTATATTCAATCGGGTAGGGAATATTCGTTTTAGTGAACAATCACACACTGGTAAGAATCATTAGTGGACCCTATAACGGATCGGACGAGAAAGCGACAAAAATATTTTTATGAAAATAACGGCGGAAGTTTCATTGAATTATCTTATTGAACTACTCGGTAGTAAAGAAAAAGACGATGTCTGGTTAGTTAAGTAGTAGCACTACCGGTATTGATTATGATGCTTACGTGAGAAGTCACTTAGTTTTATTCAATTATTGCTACATGATAATTGTTGCATAAGTATCTCACATTATTTGATTCAATTATTGACGATATTTTATATATTATTAAATCAATAATTGAGATGACGAAGTTATTAATATTATTATTTGCAATATTAATGATATCTAGAAGTTACGCCGAGGAGAGGTTTGGTCACCTAATTGCGGCGCAATGATAGGAGAAATCCTTATTGGAAAGCCCCCTCTTTCACAGGAGCGACACTGGTCGATTAATAATGTGAATTGTAATAATGATGATGAGTTACATTTTTATTAGTATTATTAATGTAATAAAAGCAGAAAAGCTTTTTATATAAAGCAGAATACTTTTATAAAGTTATTTGTTTTATTAGACTATAAATAGAATATATTATATTTTATTATGATATAGTGTTTTGCATAGTAAAATCTTTTTATATAAAAGCAGAATACTTTTATAAAGTTATTTGTTTTATTAGATAATAATAATTAGAATATATTATATTTTATTATGCATAGTGTTGCATAGTGCTGCATAGTGTTTTTCATAGTAAAATCTTTTTTATATAAAAGAGAATACTTTTATAAAGTTATTCATTTTATTAGATTATAAATAGAATATATTATATTTTATTTAAAAGATTTTGTTTTATTAGAATATTTTATAGTAAATCAATCTGGACCGTCCGTTTTAAAAGTAAATCAATCAACTGGACCGTTTCATGGATTAGTTCTTATTAGATCCATTCTTCTATAAATAGAAGTTCATTCCTTCATTATTTCTTACGAATTCACTGAAACTCTAGAGAGAGAATTCTTCTTCTATAATCTTGAGCGTATTTCTTTAGAGTTTAAGAAAGCTTTGAGCGTAGAAGTTAGTGCAAGTTTTCTTCAAGTATTTTCTCGCCCTACCAGTGGAATACTCTTCTTTTACGGTAAGGGATATTATTTTTTGTACCCGTAAGGGGTATTATTTCTTTTGTATTCATGAAGAGAACTTCTGTTATTCCATTCTTTATTATTATGTTGGAATAACCTGTATATGCGAAGTACCGCATACATGGTGAAATTCTTCTATTATTCCATTCTTTATTATTATGTTGGAATAACTTTGTTTATCAAAATACCGCATACATGGTGAAATTCTTCTATTATTCCATTCTTTATTATTATATTGGAATAATATCACGTGCATGCATTTTTACATGACTTTGGTTCCATTCTTTATTATTACATTGGAATAATATCATATATGCATGCGTGGTGATTCGTTCCATTTTATTATTCATGTTGGAATTCATGTATGCGATCTATCGCACTGTGATTCTGTTGTTATTCATTCTTTATTATTCGTCGAATATATCACATGCATGTATTTATTACGCTGACCTGGTTCCATTATTTATTATTACATTGAGAATAACATGCATGCGATCTATCGCGCGCATGGTGAATTCTTCGTTATTCCATTCTTTATTATTCTGTTGGAATAACCAGTCTTGTGGATTACCACATGCATGGTGAATGATCCTTTGTATTCATTCCTTATTAAATTGTGGAAATGATCTGTATACGTGGATTACCGCATGGCGGGTGAAAATCCATTTGTAGTTTCATATATTCTTTATTATACTCAGTTGGTTAAAGTTTTGACTTCTATACTCCATGAAATTAGTGGAATATCCTTGATATTTGCGCTTCATCCAGTATCTTTTCATGGAAATATTCTTCTGAGCATTCTTGAATTTTACTCTACAAAGAAGTATCATGTTGACAATTTGGACATTATTGAGTTCAGGATAAATTAACTTATAAATCTTTAAAATTTATTCTTGAACTTGTTTTATTGAATTATTATGTCATTGTCATGATGAGTTATGTTGGTTATTATGTTAAAACATGAAAGTTTCTTAGAAATCACAAAGGGTTGAAAATCAGATTTTGGTAAAAATGGAACATGAAATTCAATTGACCATATCTCCTAGTATATTTTGAATTTTTGAGTGTGGTCAAGTTCTAGAGTTAGATCAATGAGTTTTCTAACTTATCCAAGTGGAATCACTAGAAAAGGTGTTGTAGATTTTCGTGTGGACTGATTTTAGTAAAGGATGAAAAATCTGGAAATGCTTAAAAAGCTACTGCCCAGAACTTTAAAAGGGTTGTTTTGGCCACTTAATTTGTGAGAAAAATTCTAGCCTTTTGGGACATGAAAGTATATGGTATAAAGTACCTCTGTCCAAAAATGAGCTCATTCCGACTTAAAATGAGCAAGTTATGACCATTTCAATATTTAGGTTTTTTCGACGAAAAATGCTATAATCGGAGTTCTATAACTTCGATGACCATGAAATTTAAACTGGAAGCTCACGTTAACATGTGTAAGATCCTGCCAAGATTTGGGAATTTCTGGAGTTAAACTTGAGGTAGCTAATTTCTTAAGGAATTAATTAGAAATTGATTTTTGAAAAATAGTAAATGAATTTTAAAAATTCCAAGAAAAATATATGTTCATTATGGGACTATATTTTGCTAAATCCCAGAAAAGAAATATTTTTGGGACTGATTTGGTATTTTTCATGAAAATGGTTTAGTTATGAACATATGAGTTAAATATGTTATGTGAAGTAACAAAGTTGGAAAATAGGATTTTATGGCTTGAAAATCCTATATAGGGTATATGCAGATTTTTGATAAAGGATTTGATCATTGGTGATGAAATCTTATGAGTATGGCATTTTTGAATGATTAAATGCATTATTTGGTAAAGTATAAACAATTGAAATAAATTGTTTATAAGTTTAAGAAGTGATTAAAATATTGTTATAATATTAATAATATTAGATTATGAGTTTATTAAGTGATTGATAATATTTGGATAAATTTAAAGTCTTTAATATTTATCCTTGTTTTCGTTTGATTAATGCTTATATCATTGTCATCATTCTCATGTTTATATTGTGATAAAAGTCATCTTTGGCTTACGTGCATAGATGGACTTGGTGTGATTATGACCAGGGATTATTCGGTATAGTCATGACCGTAATGTGATGAATGATGTGGTAAAAATCCTCAGTGGCCTGTAGTGCATTGATGGATAGTTTTTGGTATGATTATGACCAGGGATTATTCGGTATAGTCATGACCATTGATGATTTAATGAATATCCTTGGCCCGTAGTGCAGGGATGATTCGATGATGTGGTTTATTTATTAAGCTGAGTCTCAGCGATAAAAATTGATGAAAACTTTTTAAATCATAGAAGATAGTAGATTTTATTCTCTACTTGACTCTTCTAATGGATTGCTTGTTCCGCTGCAGTTAAACTTGATGTCTATTGTATTTTATCAGTTTAACATTGTTGAAGACTAATGATAATTTATTCTGCATTATCTTAGTCATAATATTTCTTACTGGGCTAGTTGAGCTCACCTTTTCCTTCACTGTTCTCTTCAGGAAATGAGAATATAGCTAGGATGAGTCGGGGAACGGAGTGATGGTCCAGATGATAGTATTAGTAGTCCTCACTATTATGTTAAATAGTGTGATAATAAATGTAATGAGGACTCCATTGAGTGTGGATATTGTCTAGATGACAATATTTGTATTAAAACTCATAGCATATGTTTTGTCGTATTGTTTACACGACGTTTGTATAATTAAGTTTTTATTTGTATTTTGTACCATGTATTTGGCGACTCAAGATGGGTGATGTATACCTATTTTTGGGGGCGTCACAGTTGGTATCAAAGCTTAGGGATATGATCTGAGATGTGAGACAAGAACTACGAGGGGAGAGACGGGGAATTCCTTCGCTAGTATGACCTACCTAAGTTTATTTGGTATTTAATTGGTCGGTCAGAGTATAGGGATAACATGTGATATGTTAACTAACTCTTGTTTTGTGGCAATGTTTGAAAATGGAAGCTGAAAATGTTAACAATGGAGTGAATGAGACCATTGAGACACCTCTAATCACTAACCAGGTTAATGTGATGTAAGACCTAGAAGAAATTAGAGATATCTACGTGGTAAGTGAAGAACTAATAGTTACACCCGAGCTAATTGCAGAGGTAGCAGCTGAGAGTGAGGAAGAAGAGGAACCTGAGGAGAATTGGTTAGAAGAAGTTTATGATCAAAATTTAGAATTTCAAAATCGTATTCATGAGTTGGAAGAGAAGGCTGAAGAACGACAGACGGTTGTGGAACAAAGAGATGCAACAATTCAAAATTCTGTTACCCGATGTGCGATGCTTGAACAGAAGCACTCTTTGGCAGAGTATAAGATATTAGAGCTGGAATCTGAGAATGATATGATCAAAGTTCTGATGAAAGAAGAAGCAAATGGACGAATGAGAATAGATGATGTATGGGTAAAAGCCGCACGACGTGTGGATATTGTAGAAAAAGACGTCCGATCTAATAAGGCCAAAATAGATGAAATGGATTTTGCTTTTTTGGACAGCAATTGGGAGAATCCAACATCGAGTTTAGAATTACCCTGTGCAGAGCGGTCAACCACAATTCGATATGGATCGGAGAATAGTGATTTGAATCATGGATCAGGAATGTGATGAAGCAATTAAGGGTGGAATGTACTCTACAGCAAGTTAAGTCCAACTGGGATGTCCCAGACAAGTCAAAAGCCAGTAGTTTAAGTGAGAGCGTTTGTCGAGGAACCCGAACGAGGTTATTACGGGTAAGTTAATCATAAGCTCTTATAAAGTCTATACCTTATTCGATACCGATTCTACCTATTCTTTTATCTCTCTTGCTTGCGCTTAACGTTTAAATTTGACTCTTGAGAAATTAGACTTTGACTTATCTGTTGAAACTCCGTTAGGAGAAACCTTCGTTACCTCCACTGTTTATAAATCTTAGTTGATTCAAATCGACACTTTCACGTTACCTGTCGATCTTATCTCTTTGAAAATACTTGCCTTTGATGTGATTTTAGGAATCGATTGGTTGACTAATCATCATGCTTTTCGTAAGGTTGTTAGCTTTTATATTCCTAACCAACCTGTTATGCGAATTCAAGCAACCAAACCACTAAAACCAATCACTGTCATATCAAGCCATAAGTAAAGAGTCCCGAGCCTTTATCTGGTGACTTCCTTGTGTGTGGAACTGCCGGACGAAGGCGACTTTCCGTAGCGGGGACGTTGATAGTAATAACGTATTGGCAAGTCTTGGATTGATAGGTATCAATGTGACGTGTTAATAAATTATCCAAGTCTTGGATGAGGGTCATCAATTTTGAATGATATTTCTATTATTAATAAATTTCTTGACGTATTTCGAATTTGTTGAACTTCTTACCATTTATCCCTAGAGCGAATGAAATCAAATTTTGTATTGATGTTGTTAACACAAAAAAAAACATTTCGTATAAATTACAAATGATGAAGATAGAGTTAAAGACTCTAAGGACCCACGTGGTGATATCAAATATACGAGTAGAATCGACTTTAATCGATAAAGTTAAAGCCATGCAAGCTACATACTCAGAACTGATGAATGTGAAGAAGAAGGTTCAAGAGGGCGTTATTCTAGAATTAAGAATCGACGAAGAGAGGAAATCTCAACCCTCGATTTTATTGGCCCATTTGAAATCCTCGATTAAGTAGGAACTGTGGCTTATAGACTCATTTTACCGCCAAGTATGTCGCGTGTTCATAACATTTTTCACGTATCGATGTTACGTAAATATGTGGACGACCCGAACCACATTATTGATTTAGAACCGAACGAGATAGCGGATAATTTAACGAATGAAGATGTACCTGTTAAAATCCTAGAATATATTCTACGCTTAAAGGTTATACCTTAAGAGTTAGAATCTGACGAGGTATCCTCACTTCCTCGGCATACCAGGTTCGTACACACGTAAATTTAGAGGCAAAATTTCATAAGGAGGGGAGATTGTGAGACCCCAAATTTTATGAATAAAGATTTAAATTTCTCGAAATATTATTTTTTAATATTATGGTGTGGATTTGAGATAATGTTATAGTTGTGGGTAGTATTTATAAATTTTGCAAAGTATGCAAGTTGTTATATTATATTCGATTGGTGGGGAATATTCATTTTAAGCGAGGGGAATATTCGTGACAATGGCACAATCATTGGTGGACCCCACAACAAAATTATTGTCGGATTGAGAAAACGACAAAAAATATTTTTATGAAAATAATGGTAAGTTTTTCTACCGAATTAATCTTGTTGAACTACTCGGTAGTAAAAAGTACGAGAATCTGGCGTGGTTGCATAGTAGTAGCATTACGGTATTGATTATTGATGCTTACGTGAGAAGTCACTCGGTTTTGTTTAATTATTACTCGATGAATTGTTGCATAGTATCTCACGTTATTTGATTCAATTATTGTCGATATTTTATATATTATTAAATCAATAATTGAGATGACAAAGTTATTAATATTATTATTTGCAATATTAACGATGTCTAGAAGTTACGCCGAGGAGAGGTTTGGTCACCTAATTTGCGCGCATGATAGGAGAAATCCTTATTGGAAAGCCCCTCTTTCACAGGAGCGACACAGTCGATTAATAATGTGAATTGTAATAATGATGATGAGTTACATTTTATTAGTATTATTAAGCGTAATAAAAGCAGAAAAGCTTTTTATATAAAGCAGAATACTTTTATAAAGTTATTTGTTTTATTAGACTATAAATAGAATATATTATATTTTATTATGCATAGTGTTTTTTGCATAGTAAAATCTTTTTATATAAAAGCAGAATACTTTTATAAAGTTATTTGTTTTTATTAGACAATAATTAGAATATATTATATTTTATTATGCATAGTAGTGTTGCATAGTGCTGCATAGTGTTTTGCATAGTAAAATCTTTTTATATATAAAAACATAATACTTTTATAAAGTTATTCGTTTTATTATATTATAAATAGAATATATTATATTTTATTTAAAAGATTTGTTTTATTAGAATATTTTACAGTAAATCAATCTGGACCGTATGTTTCAAAGTAAAACAATCTGGACCGTTCATGGATTAGTTATTATTCAGTCCATTCTTCTATAAATAGAAGTTCATTCCTTCATTATTTCTTACGAATTCACTTTGAAACTCAGAGAGAGAGAGAGAATTCTTCTTCTATAATCTTGAGCATATTTCTTTAGTTTAAGAAAGCTTTGAGCGTAGAAGTTAGTGTAAGTTTTCTTCAAGTATATCGCCTACTACCCGGTTGGAATACTCTTCTTTATAAGGTAAGGGATATTATTTGTTTACTCGTAAGGGTATTATTTTTTTTGTATTCATGAAGAGAACTTACGTTATTCCATTCTTTATTATTATGTTGGAATAACTTTGTTTATCTGCAATACCGCATACATGGTGAAATTCTTTCATTATTCCATTCTTTATTATTATGTTGGAATAACTTTGTATATATGCAAAGTAACCGCATACATGGTGAAATTCTTCTATTATTCCATTTATTATTATTACGCCGGAATATCATGCATGCGTTTTACGACTGGTTCCATTATTTATTATTCTTTTGGAATATCCTATATATGCATGCCATTATCGCATGACTGGTGGTTCCATTTTTATTATTCTTTGGAATAACTATTATATATGCGATCTATCGCATGCATAGTGATTTTCATTGTTATTCCATTCTTTATTATTCATCGAAATATCCTATTCATGCGTTATTACGCTTTGACTAGTTCCATTATTTATTATTACATTGAGAATAACTTATCGGTGCGATCTATCGCATGCATGGTGATTTCTTTTTATTATTCCATTCTTTATTATTTTGTTGGAATAACACATCTATGTGGATTACCACATGCATGGTGAATGATCCTTTGTATTCATTCCTTATTAAATTATGGAAATGATCAGATATATCGTGGATTATGTGATGGCGAATGAAAATTCATTTGTAGTTTCATATATTCTATTATACTCAGTTGGTTAAAGTTTTGACTTCTATACTCCATGAAATTTGTGGAATATCCTTGATATTTGCTCTTCATCCAGTATCTTTTCATGGAAATATTCTTACGAGCATTCTTGAATTTTACTCTTGAATTTTACTCACAATTTGGAATTATCATGTAGGATAATTTGGACGTTAATAGTTCCTGAATAAATTTATTCTTGAACTTGTTTTATTGAATTATTATGTCATTGTCATGATGATTTATGTTGGTTATTATGTGAAAACATGAAAGTTTCTTAGAAATCACAAAGGGTTGAAAATCAGATTTTGGTAAAAATGGAACATGAAATTTAATTGACCATATCTCCTTATATATTTTGAATTTTTGGGTGTGGTCAAGTTCTAGAGTTAGATCTATGAGTTTTCTAACTTATCCAAGTGGAATCACATAAAAAGGATATACAGATTTTCGTGTGGAATGATTTTAGTAAAGGATGAAAAATCTGGAAATGCTTAAAAATGCTACTGCCCATAAATTTAAAAGGGTTGTTTCTGCCACTTAATTTGTGAGAAAAATTTTGGCCTTTTGGGACATGAAAGTATATGGTATAAGGTACCTCCTATCCAAAAATGAGCTCATTCCGACTTAAAATGAGCAAGTTATAACCATTTCAATATTTAGGTTTTTTCGACAAAAAAATGCTATAAGCAGGAGTTCTATAACTCGATGACCATGAAATTTAAAACTGGAAGCTCACGTTAACATGTGTAAGATCCCGCCAAGATTTGGGAATTTTCGGAGTTAAACTTGAGGTAGCTAATTTCTTAAGGAATTAATTAAAATTGATTTTTGAAAAATAGTAAATGAATTTTAAAAATTCAAGAAAAATATATGTTCATTATGGGACTATATTTTGCTAAATCCGAGAAAAAGAAATATTTTTGGGACTGATTTGGTATTTTTATGAAAATAGTTTAATACTGAACATATGAGTTAAATATGTTATGTGAAGTAACAAAGTTGGAAAATAAGATTTTATGGCTTGAAAATCCTATATAGGGGTATATGCAGATTTTGATAAAGGATTTGATCATTGGTGATAAAATCTTATGAGTATGGCATTTTTGAATGATTAAATGCATTATTTAGTAAAGTATAAACAATTGAAATAAATTGTTTATAAGTTTAAGAAGTGATTAAAATATTGTTATAATATTAATAATATTAGATTATGAGTTTATTAAGTGATTGATAATATTTGGATAAATTTAAAGTCTTAATATTTATCCTTGTTTTAGTTTGATTAATGCTTATATCATTGTCATCATTCTCATGTTTATATTGTGATAAAAGGCATCTTTGGCTTACGTGCATAGATGGACTTGGTGTGATTATGACCAGGGATTATTCGGTATAGTCATGACCGTAATGTGACGAATGATGTGGTAAAAATCCTCAGTGGTCTGTAGTGCATTGATGGACAGTTTTTGGTATGATTATGACCAGGGATTATTCGGTATAGTCATGACCATTGATGATTTAATGAATATCCTTGGCCCGTAGTGCAGGGATGATTCGATGATGTGGTTTATTTATTAAGCTGAGTCTCAACGATAAAAATTGCTGAAAAATTTTTAAATCATAGAAGATAGTAGATTTTATTCTCTACTTGACTCTTCTAATGGATTGTTTGTTCCACTGCAGTTTAATTTGATGTCTATTGTATTTTATCAGTTTAACATTGTTGAAGACTAATGATAATTTATTCTGCATTATCTTAGTCATAATAATTTTTACTGGGATAGTTGAGCTCACCCTTTCTTTTACTGTTCTCTTCAGGAAATGAGAATATAGCTAGGACGAGTCGGGGAACGGAGTGATGGTCCAGACGATAGTATTAGTAGTCCTCAGTATTCTGTTAAATAGTGTGATAATAAATGTAATGAGGACTCCATTGAGTGTGGATATTGTCTAGATGACAATATTTGTATTAAAACTCATAGCATATGTTTTGTCGTATTGTTTAGACGACGTTTGTATAATTAAGTTTTTATTTGTATTTTGTACCATGTATTTGGCGACTCAAGATGGGTGATGTATACCTATTTTTGGGGGCGTCACATACAATCCTTCAAAGTGAGGAATATTTTTGACAACTAACCAAAGCTAAGATAAGCGTGAGAACTATCTCTGGTACATCAAATTTAATCGAGGGATTTGAAAAAGCTAGTTTCATGTTATCAAATGAGACACAACTCTTCATCAAAAATGTTCTATATTCTAGTAAATCAAGAAGAAATTTGATTAGTTTTAAAGATATTCGACTAAATGGTTTTCACATTGAAACAACAAATGATAATGAATATATTATCATCACTTCTAGTATTTCTGGAAAAAAGAATATCTTAGAAAAAGTTCATTCAATTTCTTCTAGGTTATATACTATGAAGATTAGAACAATTGAGTCTCATACTGTTGTGATTCTAAAATTCATAGATCCCAAATTATTTATTCTTTGGCATGAAAGACTCGGTCATCTAGGCACAATCTATGATGTGTTGCATTATTGAAAATTCTACTAGTCATCCTCTCAAGAATCAGAAGGTTTTTCCTAGTAGTGATTTTTCTTACGCTGCATGTTCTCAAGGAAAATTAATTGTTCAACCATCACCAACAAAAGTTTATAATGAAACATCAAAATTCCTAGAGAGAATCCAAGGAGACATTTATGGACCCATTCATTCATTGTCTAGCCCATTTCAATATTTCATACTTTTAATAGATGCTTCAACTAGATGGTCCCATATTTGTCTCATCTCCTCTCGAAATTTTGTCTTCTCTAAACTTCTTGCTCAAATAATCAAATTACGGGCTCAGTTCCCAGATCACCCACTCAAGTCAATTCGACTTGATAATGCAGTTGAATTTTCATCAAAGACCTTTAATGACTTTTGTATGACTATTGGAATCTCCATTGAATATTTTGTTCCTCATATACATACACAAAATGGTTTAGCTGAATCTTTAATAAAAAGACTTTAACTAATTGCATGTCCATTAATATTAAGGTCTAACTTGTCAACCTCAGTTTGGGGTCATGCAAATTTTCACGTTGCAGCCATCATTCGAGTGTGGCCAACATCTCTTCATAAATATTCTCCTTTACAGTTAGTTCTTGGTCAGATACCCAACATCTCACACCTTCGATGTAACGAATGTGATTTTTGCTATTTGTTAAAAATATTTATGGAATTAAATAAATATTTTAGTTGATTTATTTATTAAGTTAAATAAATATTTGATGAAATTATTGTGAAATAATTTAATTAAGTGTGATATATTAATTAAATTGATGTTTAATAATTTTATAATTTCTAGTTTTAATTTATTAAGATAATTAAATTAAATAATTTGTTAAATAATTATAATGTGGTGTAGTGGTGGAGTACTAATTTAGTTTAATCGTTAAAGTAGAGATTTATAATGGAAATTGTATCAAGGTTTAATTGAATTAATATTGTTATAATTTAATTAAGGATGTGACACATGATACTTTATAGTAAGGGAATAATGAAAATAAATTTAAAAGCTTTAGGGATTCTAGCCAAACAAAGCCTTAAGACTCTTGGTGTTTGTAACAGATATCAAATTACGTAATATTAAAATCCATTTAATTCAAATTTGAAATTCAATTTAAATTTAAATTTCAAACTATGTAACTGATACGCGTTATATTTTATCAATTCAAGTTTTGGTTTTACGTATTATTTTATCTGCTAAGTTTAAAACACAAAGGTTAGAGAGAAGAGAAAAATTGAGAGTACTGTGTAATTGGAGAGGGGAAATTCTAAGAAGTAAGAGGGAAGAAGAGGATTGAGAAAATTTTTCTAATCATCTGTGCTAAGAATCAATGTAATAATCTGACTTTAAGTTGTTAGTTGTGTTCTTTATCATTATTTACTGAAAGTTTTATTTATTTGTCTGTAAATGGATTTCCATGGCTAATGCATGGGGAGATGGTTTATATGTGTTGGTTAGTATGTATAAATCATTTTATGTTGTTTATAAACGATTTTCATAAACTAAATCCATGCAAACATGTTTTAGAATGGAGATTTATGTGTTCTTGAGTCTTTGGTGGTATATATATGACATGTATGGTTTTGGAGTCAAAAATTGGGGATAAATTCATGTCGTAATCTATAAATTGGTTATAAATTATTCATCAATCCACATATACTGAAAAAATTCTCAATCGCTTTCATATGGATAAAGCTCACCCTTTGACTACCCCGATGGTTGTTCGATCTTTAGAAGTTGACCTCGAGATAAACTCCGTGATCTCTCTCTTTATATTGCTCCACCAAAATGTATGTCGAAGATCATGACACATTTTGGTACTCCCAGGATGGATTGTAAATTGTGTGTTGTGTGTTTCCATCATGATTTTATGTTTCAAGTCAGAATCGTTAGGAACGCAAAGTCTGGAGTTGACTCGAAGTATTCCTTCTTCATCGATTCTTGCTTCCGGAATAGCACCATCTTGCACTTTCTTCTTCATACGCATCAGCTCCAAGTCTGTAGTTTGAGCAGCTTTAACTTTATTGATTAAAGTCGGTTATACTCGTATGTTTGATATCATGACGTGGGTACTTGGAGCCTTTAACTCTATCTCCATCCTTTGTAAGTCGTACAAAATAGGTCTTTTTGTTAACAACATCGCACTCGTACACGCATATGATCTTCTACTCAATGCATCAGCTACAACATTTACTTTTCCAGGATGATATTAAATGTTATGGTCGTAATCTTTCAACAGCTCGAGCCAACGTCGTTGTCGCATGTTGAGTTCCTTTTGGGTGAAGAAATATTTAAGGCTTTTATGATCCGTATAAATCTCCACTTTCTCCCCATACAGGTAGTGTCTCCAGATTTTCAACGCGAAAACAACTGCTGCCGACTCCAAATCATGAGTAGGATAATTCCTCTCATATTCTTTGAGTTGTCGCGAGGCATAGGCTATGACTTTCCCATGTTGTATGAGAACACATCCTAACCCTTTGCCTGAAGCATCGTTGTAGATAACAAATCCATCCAAACCAGATGGTATTGTTAGAACAGGTGCCGAAATGAGTTTCCTCTTGAGCTCTTGAAAACTCTTCTCGCATTCCTCGCTCCATATGAATTTTATATCTTTTCGAGTCAGTTGAGTTAACGGAGTAGCGATTCGAGAAAATCCTTCCACGAATCTCCGATAATAACCAGCTAAGCCCAAAAAGCTACACACTTCAGTCACTGACTTCAGTTGCTTCCAACTTTGTATTGCTTCAATCTTTGTTGGGTCAACAAATACTCCATGCTTTGACACCACATGCCCAAGGAATGCTACTTCTTTAAGCCAGAACTCGCATTTCTTCAGCTTGGCATATAGCTTGTTATCACGAAGTCTTTGAAGTATCAGCTTCAAATAGTGCTCATGATCTTCACGGCTTTTGGAATAGATGAGGATGTCATCAATAAAAATAACAACGAACTGATCCAAATATTCCTTAAATACACGGTTCATTATATCCATGAAAGCAGCAGGCGCATTAGTCAATCCAAAAGACATGACTAAGAATTCATAATGCTCGTACCGAGTTCTGAAGGCAGTCTTTGGAATATCCTCAATTTTAATCTTCAACTGATGATATCTAGAACGAAGGTCGATCTTTGAAAAGAATTGTGCTCCTTGCAACTGGTCAAATAGGTCATCAATGCTAGGTAGGGGATTCCTATTCTTGATGGTGACATGGTTCAATTCCCGGTAGTCAATACAAAGTTGCATACTCCCGTCTTTCTTCTTTACAAATAAAACAGAAGCACCCCAAGGAGATGTACTAAAATGAATGAAATCGATGTCTAAAAATTCCTGTAGTTGGACTTTTAACTCCTGAAGTTCAATAGGAGTCATTCGATATGGGTATTTAGAAATGGGCTTTGTACCCGGTTCAAGGTTAATAAAGAATTCAACTTCACGTTCTGGGGGTAGACCAGAAAGTTCTTCAGAAAATAAGTCAGGAAATTCACTAACAACAGAAATATTATTCAAATCTGACGTGTTTTTGTTCAAGTCCATAACATGGGCTAAGAAAGATTGACATTCGCTTTTCAATAAACAAATAGCTTTATGTCTTGATGTGACAGTGACTGATTTTAGTGGTTTAGTTGCTTGAATTCGTAACAGGTTGGTTAGGAATATGAAAACTCGCAACCTTACAAAAACAATCAATTTTGGCATGATGAGTGGTTAACCAATCAATCCCTGAAATCACATCAAAAGCAAGTATTTTTAAAGAGATAAGATCCACAGGTAATGTGATGGTGCCAACTTGGATTAAGCAAGATTTATTAAAAAGTGGATGTAATGAAAGTTTCTCGTAACGGAGTTTCCACTGATAAGTCAAGGTTTAATTTCTCTAGAGTCAAGTTTAAACGTTGAGCACAAGAAGGAGAGATAAAAGAATGGGTAGAACCGGTATCTAGTAAGGTATAAACTTCGCAAGAGTTCAAGATTAGCTTACCCGTGATCACCTCATTCGGGTTTCTCACGTTTTGGCCAGTCATGACAAACGCCCTCCCTTGAACCACCGATTTTGATTTGTCCGTAGTCGCCTTTGGTGCCGCCATCCCAGTTGGACTTGACTTCGCTATCGGAAAAAAATTGGGTTATATGACCGTCTTTTTCATAATTAAAATACACCTTGGAAGGCTGTGAACAGTTTTGACTTAAATGTCCCTCCTCTCCGCATCTTTAGCATCTAACTGGAAGTCGTTCTCCTCCCCTAAAATTTGTTGTTGGTGCTGCTACTGCTGCTGATGTCTTCCCGTCATTGTTGAATCTCCTCTTTTTAAAATTTTCACTTGACTCACCTCTCCTATTATCATGGCCACGATTACCACCCAAGTGGTTACCGCTTTTGTCTGTATTTTTCCCTCCTCGTTGGTTATCATCGCTCCAATGACTGTTGTCATCGGTATGACCCTAGTTGTGGTCCCTCGGTTGAATATACTCATTGTCTCGCTCTAATAATTGAGCCTTGTTGACAACATCTGAATACAGAGAAAATTTATGAGAGATAAGGTATTGACGAATCTTGGGTTTTAGACCTCTTAGAAACATTCGCGTCATACGTTCCTCATTCTCTACCAAATGAGGTGCAAACCTGGATAACTCCGTGAACTTCGCCTCGTACTGACACACCGTCATGTTGTTCTGTTCCAGTCTAATAAACTCTACCTCCTTCATATGACGAATACTTTCAAGAAAGTACTTGTCATTGAACATTTTCTGAAATCTTTCCCAAGACATGTTGAGTGCGGCTGGCTGGGTACGCTTCACAGATTCCCACCAGTAATCTGCCTCACCACGGAACATAAAGGTGGCGAATGGAACCTTTTGTTCCTCCGTGCATCCTAAGACATCGAATATCTTGGTAATTTGCTTGACCCGCGTTTTTGCCTTAATCGGATCCGACTTTCCCCAAAAATTTTGTGGTCCCAACTCCTTGAACTGCTTGGTTGTGACAAACCGCGCGTTGCTATCATTTCCACCCGTATTTTGTACACAAGTCTCCCTCGTCTGATTTTGCATGAACTGCAAAAAGCTCCTAAATATTCCATCATTCATCGTTTGCTTGGTAGTGTTGTTTAGAGGAGGAATATTGCCTTCCTGTTGTACGTTCCTCGGTTGGTGATTGAAGGTTGTTCCACAGTCTCATACACTCCATTGTTAACGTTCTCAGCTGCCATTCTTAAAAACTGCCATAAAATAAGGGTTAATTAAACAATTAACATATCACATAATATCCCTATATTATGACTGCCCAACAAATAAGCTTAGGTAGGACATACTAGCGAAGGATTTACTCATCTCTCCCCTCCTAGTTCTGTGACAAACGAGATTTTGTAATTTAATTTTAATATTTATTGGATTAAATAAATATTTTTTTTTGATGATATAATTATTAGATTAAATAATTAATTGATGAAGTTATGGTAGATTAATTTTATTAAATTAATGTGGAGAATTTTATTATTCAAAGTATGTAATTATGTGAGCGTATTGAATTAAAAGAAATATTTAATAAGCCTAATGTTATTTGAATTAATAATTAATTAGAGAATTAATAATTTGACATAATTAATAAATGAGAAGTTTAATTATGTGACTATGGGAATTAATGAGGAATTATTATATTTTATTTAAATTGAATTAAATAAGATATTCGATCAATTTCCTAATAGGTGTGACATTATTAAACTATAGTATACGAAGTTTATCAAATTAAATGAGAATGAATTATATTGATTAGCCAAACAAGGCCTTAGTGGAGGTTGAAGGCAGTTAACCCATGATTGGTTAACTGACCACAACTGCGTCAGTTTATAAATTATATGCGTATTCTTTTTATTTCATTTTCTAAGCCTGATAAAACTAGTCAGAGAGAAATTGATAATTGTTGAGGGGAATTGTGAGTGTGTTATTGAAGAAGAATCTGAGAGGGAATTCATCTCCTACTAAATCTACACTACGCTTTGGGTAATCTCTTCAACCCAATTTCTATTTTACGATTGTTAAAGTTTTCATGAAAATGGCTTTAAGTTTTGTTAAAACCTGTGTAATTGGAAAAGGGTAGTGATTATGGGTTGTATATGTGGTAAGATGTTATTATAACATGTTTTACTATATACTGTAGTTTTCCATATCATCGGTTTCATAAAAATATGATGTATATTATTGCTTCAAAATTACAAAGTATAAAAATATGGCCATATGGCCCTTACTCGTAAATTTAATATGTTATTCATATATTATCTCATAAATTTTACACTTGTAAATAATTATGCATGTTAAAACGAAGAAATCAAACTTCGAATGGACGGATTTGGTAATATAACGAAATCGTAGTGTTAATTTTTATGTTTTATGTTTAAAACTTTCAAGAACATCAAGAACAGTGGAATTACATATTTTAATTTTGTAAATTATGTGTTTAAACTCGTTAAAAACACTCTATATAAAAGGTGGGTAATGATTATGTATGAATTCTAGTATGTGGGTATGTTAAATTAATGTAATTAATGACCATATAATGATAATTTCTCATAACTCTGTGTTCTTCGCGAACTGGAAATTCAGAAACTGGAGTTTCGCGCCACGGCGCCAACTCCATGCCTTAAGTCCCGTGCCACAACGCTTAAATTCTAAGTCATAGTCACTTAAGAACAAAGCTTCTTTGGTGAAATAAGCAATGGCCACTCGCAGATTGCTCTGAAATGCAATGTTTTGATTATTCATGTCCATGAAAGTATTAGTAACCTAATCTATTTAACATAAAAATATGTTAGAAATATAATGAGATGTTAAAATAGGTTCTTAACATGTCAATAAAACATTTACATGTGGGTTGAATTATTGAATGCATGTGGGTTTATAATTTGACTAAGTATAGTCATAACCAGAGTTTAAACCAAAGAATAAATTTGTGATGACTAGTTACGTTATAATTGACTGGTATTGTGAATGTAAATGGTATGTATGATTAAATCAAGGAACGTGTATAAATTAACGTGTAATCTACGTACGAGGCAAGTTTTCTAACCCTACTTGTTATTGTTATTCAAGTTATGAACTTACATCAAACAAATTCTCGTTATTATTGATCAAGTTCAATTTGTTATATTAAAGATTATTAATCTTATCAAAGCCTATTTCTGTTATACAATATTTATTCTATTGTATACTTCTTGAGATTATTATTTAATTTAAATATCAGTTATTTTTAAACCTTGTAAGACTAGCGAACCCTTATTGATTCAACTAGTCCATAGTTGATGAACGTTCTAAATTCAGAACCCTTGTTGAGCTGATCCAAACCAAACTTCCTTCGGTGCGGACTCTAATATCAAACTGAGATGAACAACCCTGTTATAGGGGATTATTTATGCTTTAGCGTTAAGATATTGTGCACAGTATGGTACTAAGGGTTGATCCCCCTAAGTACGACTAGAAGAGTCCATAGTCTTATGACTGTTAATGGTTTCAAGTATAACCCTTGATAACCTAGGACATAGTTCAAGGCCTTATGACCCTCAGAAGTTCTTTTGATTCTTGGTATTCATTCTTGATTCAAAAGCCTAGTTTTCTTATTTCAGAAGTCTTTGATTCATTCGCGTGTTATTATTTTATTGTTATATTATTATACTTGTGGGCAATTGTGCTCACTCTTGCGTAATAATAACATTGCAGTTAAGAATGAAAGGTCCAACGAGCCTTCTACTAGCAAAGGCAAGGGCAAGATTAACAAGTGATGAAGACTTGTTGTTTATGTGATTATGTATTTATGTTTCAGAATGATAATGTTGTGTAAGACTATTACTTGTTTATGATTCCGCACAGATATTTAAGGTTAGTTTAACCTAGGATTTATGTATTTAATTCAGATGATGTAACTCCTTAAGAAGAGGATTTATTCTTATATATTGCATGAGTTGCATATATGGGTAGATAGTTAGATGATATTTGTACAGTGGACACCAAATCCATTGGAATTGAAGTACCCAGATTTGGGGGTGTCACAAGTTCTATTCCCTGATCTCCGCCAGAGACCATATCCCTAAGCTCTGATACCAACTGTGACGCCCCCAAAATAGGTATACATCACCAATTCTGAGTCACCAAATACATGGTACAGAAAATAACTACAACTTTATTATTACAATTGTCGTGCAAAATACGACAACACATACTGTGAGTTTAAATACAAATATTATCTTCTAGACAATATTCACACTCAAATAAGTCCTCATTACAATTATTCATATACTATTTTACAAAAAATAATGAGGACTGCTAAAACAACTTTCTAGAACCATCACTCTATACTCCAGCTAGATCCTGCTATATTCTCACCTCCTGAGAAGAAAAATGGAACAAAAAGAAAAAGGGTGAGCTCAACTAGCCCAGTAAAGAATATTATGACTAAGATAAAGAACAACAATTTATTGTTAGCCTTCAACAAATCAGATAAAATATAATGGACAACCAATTTTAGATCAATAATCGCAGCGAACATAACAATTCATTAGAAGAGTTAAGTAGAGAATGAAATCTACTATCATCTATGAATTTAAAAGTCCATCATTAATATTTTATCCTTGCAACATCAATCAATATACATCTTGCATCAAATATTCATCTTTGCACCACGGCCAAAGATATTCATTTCATATCACCATTGGTCATGTTCATCTCAACACACTATTTCATCTTTGCACTACGGGCCAAAGATATTCATCAGGTTATCATTCATCTTTGCACTACAAGCCAAATATATTCATCAGGTAATCATTCATCTTTGCACTACAGGCCAAAGATATTCATCAAGTATCACCATTAAATACTGAGGATGATGAAAAACATTTTAAAGAACGAATCTAATAAGATAAAAGGACAAAGATTAGAGATTCGTACTTTAGATAATTCAAATTTAAAAATACCCCATAATAAACCATAATGGAGTAAAATTTAAGAATAAAGATCAAAACATGGATACAATCAAAGATAGTAACCATAATTGTGATGCCCCCAAAATAGGTATACATTACCCATCTTGAGTCGCCAAATACATGGTACAAAATTCAAATACAACTTAATTATACAACAGTCGTGTAAAATACGACAAAACTTAATCTAAGAGTTTTAATAAGAATATTGTCATCTAGACAATATCCACACTCAATGGAGTCCTCATTACATTTATTATCACACTATTTAACAGAATAGTGAGGACTACTAATGTTATCATCTGGACCATTACTCCGTTCCCCGACTAGTCCCAGCTATATTCTCATTTCCTGAAGAGAACAATGAAAGCAACAGGTGAGCTCAACTAGCCCAGTAAAAAATATTATGACTAAGATAATGCAGAATAAATTATTCTTAGCCTTCAACTGTATAACAACTGATAGAATATAATAGACAACAAGTTTTAGATCAAAAACTGCAGCGGAATAAGCAATCCATTAGAAGAATCAAGTAGAGCATAAAATCTACTATCTTCAATGATTTAAAAATATTTTCATCAACTTTATCGCTGAGACTCAGCTTAAAGTCTACTATTTTCATACCAAGTCCATCTATGCGTTGAAAATATCGCACTCATACCCGCATATGATCTTCTACTCAATGTGTCGGCTACCACATTCGCTTTTCCAGGATGGTATTGGATGATATGATCATAATCTTTCAACAGCTCAAGCCATCGTCGTTGCCGCATGTTGAGTTTCTTTTGAGTGAAGAAATATTTGAGGCTTTTATGATCCATATAGATCTCCACCTTCTCTCCATACAGGTAATGCCTCTAAATCTTAAGCGCAAAAACGACTACTGCTAACTCTAGATCATGAGTAGGATAAATCCTCTCATATTCTTTGAGTTATCGTGAGGCATAGGCTATGACTTTCTCATGTTGCATGAGAACACATCCTAAACCTTTGCCTAAAGAATCACTATAGATGACAAATCCCTGCGAGCCAGATGGTATTGTCAGAACAGGTGTTGAAATGAGTCTTCTCTTGAGTTCTTGAAAACTCTTCTCACATTCCTCGCTCCAACCGAATTTTATATCTTTTCGAGTCAGCTGAGTTAATGGAGTAGCTATTCGAGAAAACCCTTCTGTAAATCTCCGATAATAACCAGCTAAGCCGAGAAAGCTACGTACTTCGATCACTGACTTAGGTTGCTCCCAGCTTTGAATTGCTTCAATCTCTGTCGGGTCAACAGATATTCCATGATTTGATATTACGTGCCCAAGAAATGCAACTTCCTCAAGCCAGAACTTGCATTTCTTCAACTTGGCATATAGCTTATTTTCACGAAGCTTTTGGAGTATCAGCCTCAAGTGTTGCTCATGGTCTTCATGGGTTTTGGAGTATATGAGGATGTCATCAATAAAGATGACCACAAAGTGATCCAAATATTTCTTGAATACTCGGGTCATCATGTCCATAAAGGCAGCAGGAGCATTAGTCAATCCAAAAGACATGACTAGGAATTCATAATGCCCGTACCGAGTTCTGAAAGCATTCTTTGGAATGTCATCGTTTTAATCTTCAATTGATGATATCCTAACGAAGATCAATCTTTGAAAAGAATTTGGCTCCTTGCAATTGGTCAAATAGGTCATCAATGCGAGGCAACAAAATTTTATTTTTGATGGATACATGATTTAACTCCCGATAATCAATACAACGTCGCATACTTCCATCTTTCTTCTTCACAAATAGAATAGGAGCACCCTAAGGAGACGTATTAGGGACTTAATAGATGTCTCAACAATTCCTCAGAGTTGGGTTTTTAACTCCTCGAAGTTCAATAGGAGCCATTCGATATGAGGCTTTGGAAATGGGTTTTTTACCAGATTCAAGGTCGATATAAAATTCAATTTCACGCTGGGGGTAGGCAGGGAAGTTCTTGAGAATACGTCAGGAAATTTATTAACAATAAAATATCATTTAAATCAATCGTATTTTATTTAAATCTGTGACATGGGCTAAGAAAGCTTGACATCCGTTTTTCAATAAACTAATAGCTTTATGACTTGATATGACAGTGATTGACTTTAGTGGTTTGGTTGCTTGAATTTGTATAATAGATTGGTTAGGAATATGAAAGCTAACAAACTTACGAAAATAATCGATTTTAGCAGGATGAGTAATTAACCAATCAATCCCTAAAATCACATCAAATGCAAGTTTTTTTAATGAAATAAGATCGACAGGTAACGTGCGATTACCGATTTGAATCAAACAAGACTAATAAATAGTGGATGTGATGAAGGTTTCTCCCAACGGAGTTTCAATAGATAAATCAAAGTCTAATTTCTCAGAGTTAAATTTAAACGTTGAGCGCAAGTAGGAGAAATAAAAGAATGGGTAGAATCGGTATCAAATAAAGTATAAACTTCACTAGTGTTTATAATTAGCTTACCTGTGATCACCTCGTTCGGATTCCTCGCTTTTTGGGAGGTTACGACAAACGCTCTCCCTTGAACTACTGGTTTTGTCTTGTCTGGGACACCCTTTGATGCCTCCATCCCAGTTGGACTTGACTTTGGTGCACGACAAAATCGGGCTAGGTGACCTTCTTTTCCACAATTGTAACATGTTTTGATCGCATCATCGCAGTTTGACCGATGTGTCCTTCCCTCCACATTTGTATCATACGATACGGCCGTTCTCCTTCCTTAACGGTGAAAGTGTTAGTCTTTGACGTCTTTCCATCATTGTTGAATCTCCTCTTCTTGAAATGTCCACTCTTATTGTCATGGCCATGATTACCACCGAAGTGATTACCATTTCTGACATGTTGATTCCTTCCACGCTTGTTGTCACCGCTTCGATGACTGCTATCACTAGTATTATCATTTTGTCGACTACTCTCTTTTGGTTGGGTTGACTTATTATCGCGTTCCAATAACTGAGCCCTATTCACAACATCTGAATACAAGCAAAGTTTGTGAGAGATAAGGTATTGACGTATCTCGGGTTTCAAACCTCTTAGAGACATCTGCGTCATTCTCTCCTCATTATCAACCAAGTGGGACGCAAACCGAGATAACTCAGCAAACTTAGCTTCGTACTGCGCCACGGTCATATTGTTTTGCTCAAGCTTGATGAACTCTACCTCCTTCATGTGACAAATACTTTCAGGAAAGTACTTATCGTTGAACAGTTCTTGGAACTTCTCCCAAGACATCTTTCAAGCGGCAGGTTGAAGTACGCTTTCTGATTCCCACTGATTAATCGCCTCTTGCTTTCATAACATGAAGGTGGCAAAAGGAACCTTTTGCTCCTCAAATCATCCCAAGACATCAAATATCTTGTTGATATGCTATATCCACGTCTCCGCCTTAAGTGGTTTTGGCTCTCCAAAAAACTCCAGTGGTCCCAGCTCCTTGAACTGCTTAGCGGTGACCATCCGAGAGTTGTCAGTATTTCCACCTGTATTTTGGACAGGAGCCGCTCTCACCTGATGTTGCATGAATTGCATAAAGCCTCTGAACATCCCATCGTTCACCATTTCATCGGTGTTATTGTTTACATGAGGATTATTGTCTTCTTGTTGCACATTACCCTGGGTATTAATCGTTGGTGACTCAACGGTCTCATGTGCTTCATTGCTTATCTCAACATTTTCGGATGCCATTTTCAAATACAGCCACAAAACAAGGGTTAATGATCATATCACATATTATCCCTATACTCTAACCGACCAATTAAATACCAAATAAACATAGGTAGGTCATACTAGCGAAGGAATTCCTCGTCTCTCCCCTCCTAGTTCTTGTCTCACATCTCAGCCAAGGATCATATCCCTAAGCTTTGATACCAACTGTGACACCACCAAAATAGGTATACATCACCCATCTTGAGTCGCCAAATACATGGTACAAAATTCAAATACAACTTAATTATACAACAGTCATGTAAAATACGACAAAATATAATCTAAGAGTTTTAATATGAATATTGTCATCTAGACAATATCCACACTCAATGGAGTCCTCATTACATTTATTATCACACAATTTAACAGAATAGTGAGGACTACTAATGCAATCATCTGGACCATCACTCCGTTCCCCGACTAGTCCCAGCTATATTCTCATTTCCTGAAGAGAACAATGAAAGCAAAGGGTGAGCTCAACTAGCCCAGTAAGAAATATTATGACCAAGATAATGCAGAATAAATTATCCTTAGCCTTCAACAGTATAACAACTGATAGAATATAATATACAACAAGTTTTAGATCAACAACTGCAGTGGAATAAGCAATCCATTAGAAGAGTCAAGTAAAGCATAAAATCTACTATCTTCTATGATTTAAAAAGATTTTCATCAACTTTATCGCTGAGACTCAACTTAATAAATAAACCACATCATCCCTGTACCACGGCCAAGGATATTCATGTAATCATCAATGGTCATGATTATACCGAATAATCCCTGGTCATAATCATACCAACAATTGTCCATCAATGAACTACATGCCAATGAGGACTTTTACCACATCATTTGCCACATTACGGTCATGATTATACAGAATAATCCTTGGTCATAATCATACCAAGTCCATCTATGCACGTAAGCCCAAGATGACTTTAATCACAATATAAGCATAATGATGACGATAATGACATAATAATTCAATAAAACAAGTTCAAGGATAAATTTTAAAGATTTATAATTTAATTTATCTAGAAATCAATAACGTCCAAATTGTCAACATGATACTGCTTTGTAGAGTAAAATTCAAGAATGCTCAGAAGAATATTTCCATGAAAGATACTGGATGCAGCGCAAATATCAAGGATATTCCACTAATTTTATGGAGTATAGAAGACAAAACTTTAACCAACTGAGTATAATAGAATATGTGAAACTACAAATGGATTTTCGCCCGTCACATGGT
Source organism: Panax quinquefolius (assembly GCA_020205615.1). Lineage (NCBI taxonomy): Eukaryota > Viridiplantae > Streptophyta > Magnoliopsida > Apiales > Araliaceae > Panax > Panax quinquefolius. Next base: position 81,710,941 of record CM035159.1, on the reverse strand, counting down.
AATCCACGTAGACAGATCATTTTCACAATTTAATAAAGAATGAATACGAAGGATCATTCACCATGCATGCATGTGTAATCCATTATGTATGCATTATTCCAAATGAATAATAAAGAATAGAATAATGTAAGAATTCACCATGCATGCAGTAGTCGCGTGAGACGAGTTATTCAAATGTAATAATAAAGAATAGAATAATGTAACAATTCATCGTGCATGCGATGAATCATAGATGCATGCGGAGTTATTCCAATGAATAATAAAGAAAGGAATAACAACATAATTCACCATGCATGCGATAGACCGCATGCATGAACGAGTTATTCCAGCGAGAATAATAAAGAATGGAGTAATGAGAATTCACGGTGCATGTGATAGATCGCATGCATGACAAGTTATTCAATATAATAATAAATAATGGAATAATAAAGAGAAATTCACGAGGCATCACGATAGGCCATGCACGAACGGAGTTATTCAATAGAATAATAAATAATGGAATAACAATGAGAATTCACTGCATGCGATAGGCCTTGACGGAAAGTTATTCCAACGAGAATAATAAAGAATGGAATAATGAAGAATTTCACCATGTATCAGTAGTTCGCATCGACGACAGTTATTCAACATAATAATAAAGAATGGAATAACAACCCTTACGAGTATTGAAAGAAAATAACTCTCTTCATGAATACGAAAGAATAATATCCCTTACCTTAAAAGAAAAACTGGATACTGAAATAGTGAGGTAGAAGACTTCTCTTCTTCTTTCTCTCTATAATAATTGCTCTATAGCTTTAGTGAATTGGTGAGAAATGAAGGAAGAATGAGCTTCTATTTATAGGAAAATATAGTTTCGATAATTGCATGTTTTGGGGCTTGAAATATTACACTATAATATCTTCCTCTGTTTCTTCATTTTTAATTTAGTCCTGCAAGTATTATCAAACTTGTACCACCTCCCCTAATAGTAAATCATGTGAATTAATAGTTCATTCATGTGACTCAATAGTATAATCATGTGAAAAAAAACTAATTACAGTATAGTACCTTCAACTATACCTCCATTTTTAATTTAGTCATGCAAGTATTATCAATCTTGCACCAACTCCCCTAATAGTAAATGAATGTGAATCAATAGTACACACATGTGAACAAATAGTTATAAGCATATAAATTAATAGCAATTAATTTCTCCTTTTATCCGGTTAATTACCCGATTGGTCAATATGACCTCTAGACATCAATTATTATCGAAATAAATGTCGATTTTCACTAACATTAATAATTCCAACACAATAGAACTATCAATTTCATCTTTAATCAACACGAACTTATTCATCATTAATATTATAATTCATAATAATTAACAACCAGGTCGTTCCCAGGAAAGAAGGGGCTTTCCGATAAGGATTTCTCCTTATTGGCGCACAATTAGGTGACCAAATCTCTCCTTGACAGAACTTCTAGACATTGTCAATATTGCAAATAATAATATGAATAACTTTGCCGTCTTAATTATTGATTTAATAATATATATATTATCACGGATGATATTGTAACAATAATTGAATCAATCCCCAAATTTTATGAATAAAGATTTAAATTTTCAAATATTTTTTTTAAATATTTTTTGAATATTATGGTGTGGATTTGATATAATGTTATATAGTCAGGTAATATTTATAAATTTTGCAAAGTACGCAAGTTGTTATATAATATTCGATTGGTCGTGGAATATTCTTTTAACAGTGGAATATTCAACGACAAGACAATCATTGGTGGGACCCCACAACTAAGTATTATCGTAGTAAAAAAATGATGTAATTATCTTTTTAAAAAAATAACTACGAAAGTGTTACCGTTAAAACCGCTGAACTACCCCTAGAGTAAAAGTACAAAGAATACGCTGTGGTCGATAAGATAAGACACACCTGTATTGATTATTGATGCTTACGTGAGAAGTCACTCGCTTATACTCAATTATTGCTACAATAATAATTGATCATCATATCTCTCATATTATCGATTCAATTATTGTCACAAAGATCATCTCGCATAATATGTTATATTATTAAATCAATAATTGAGACGATAAAAGTTATTCATATTATTATTCGCAATATCGACAATGTCTAGAAGTTCTCATCAAGGAGAGGTTTCGTCACCTAATCGCGCTACAATAAAGAGAAATCCTTATCTGAAAAGCCCCTCTTTCCCGGAACGACCTCGGTTGTTAAATATCGTGAATTATAATATTAATGATGAATAAGTTCGTGTTGATTAAAGATGAAATTGATAGTTCCATCAGGTTGGAATTATTAGTGTTAGTGGAAAATCGACATTTATTTCGATAATAATTGATGTCTGGAAGGTTATATCGACCAATCGGGTAATTAATCTGGATAAATGAGAAATTAATTGCTATTAATTCACATGATTATAACTATTTGTTCACATGTGTGTACTATTGATTCACATTCTTGTACTATTAGGAGTCAAAAAGATTGATAATACTTGCATGACTAAGTTAAAATGGAGGTATGATGGAGGTACTATATCGTAATTCATATTTTCACATGATTATAACTATCGATTTCACATGATTTACTATTGATTCACATGATTTACTATTAGGGAGGTGGTGCAAGTTTGATAATACTGCAGTGACTAAATTAAAATAAAGAAAAAGAGGAAGGTATTATATCGTAATATTTCGAGCCCCAAAACGTGCAATTATCGAAACTATATTTTCCTATAAATAAAGCATCATTCTTCCTTCATTTTTCACCAATTCACTAAAGCTATAGAGCAATTATTATAGAGAGAAATTATAGAGAGAAAGAAGAAGAGAAGTCCGCTACCTCACTATTCCAAAGATCCAGCTTTTTTCTAAGGTAAGGGTATTATTTCTTTCAGATTCATGAAGAGAGTTATTTTCTTTCAATACTGTAGGGTTGTTATTCCATTCTTTATTATTATGTTGAATAACTCTGTCTATGCGGAATACCGCATACATGGTAAAATTCTTCTATTATTCCATTCTTTATTATTATGTTGAATAACTCGCTCATGCTATGGCATCGCATAAATGGTGAAATTCTTTGTTATTCCATTCTTTATTATTCTCGTTGAATAACTCGTCTGCATGCAGCGGATTACGCATGACCGGTTCCATTCTTTTATATTCGTTGAATATCTCATTCATGCATGATTACGCATGACCTAGTTCCATTCTTTATTATTATATTGAATAATTCGTGCATTACGTTAATTCGGTTCCATTCATTTTATTATTTCGTTGAATAACTCGTCGCGCTATGGACTATCGCATGCCCGGTGAATTCTTTTCGTTATTCCATTATTTATTATTTCGTTGAATAACTCGTCTGCATGGATTATCGCATGCACGGTGAATTCTTTTGTTATTCCATTCTTTATTATTCTCGCTGAATAACTCGTCTATGTGGATTATCGCATGCACGGTGAATGATCCTTCAGATTCATTCCTTATTAAATTGTGGAAATGATCGTTTACGTGGATTACCGCATGGCGGTGAAAAATCCATTCATAGCTTTCATATATTCTATTATACTCAATTGGTTAAAGTTTTCGCTTTTATACTCCATGAAATTAGTAGAATATCCTTGATATTTACGCTTCATCCAAAGATCTTTTCATGGAAAATATTCTTCCGAGCATTCTTGAATTTTACCCACAAAGCAAAGATCATGTCGATAATTTGAGACGTTATTGATTTCTCGGATAAATTAAATTATAAATCTTTAAAATTTATCCTTGAACTTGTTTTATTGAATTATTATGTCATTGTCATCATCCTCATGCTTATATTGTGATGAAAGTCATCTTCGCTTACGTGCATAGATGGACTTGGTATGATTACGATCAGGATTATTCTAAGATAATCATGACCGTAATGTGACGAATGATGTGGTAAAAGTCCTCATGGCTCGTAGTTCATCGATGGACAGTTGTTGGTATGATTATGACTGTGGATTATTCTAAGATAATAATCATGACCATCGATGATTACATGAATATCTCTCGTCGTGGTGCAGGATGATGATCATGGATTTGATTTATTTATTGTCGAGTCTCAAGCCGATAAAGTTGATGAAAACTTTTTAAATCATGTAAGATAGTAGATTTTATGCTCTACTCGACTCTTCTAATGGATTGCTTATTTCACCGCAGCTTGTTGATCTAAAACTTGTTGTCTATTATATTCTATCGCTTGTTATAATGTCAAGGCTAAGGATAATTTATTCGCATTATCTTAGTCATAATATTTTTCGGGCTAGTTGAGCTCACCCTTTCTTTCATCGTTTTCTTCAGAAATGAGAAATATATCGGGACTAGCTCTGGGAAATGGAGTGATGATCCGAAGATAAGTGGTTTTAGTAGTCCTCACTATTATTCGTTAAATAGTGTGATAATAAATGTAATGAGGACTCCATTGAGAGTGGATATTGTCTAGATGACAATATTCTTATTAAAACTCAGATTATGTTTTGTCGTATTTTTTACGATAATCATGTATAATTAAGTTTGTATTTGAATTTTGTACCATGTATTTGGCGACTCAAGATGGGTGATGTATACCTATTTTGGGGGGCGCCACAGCTTGGTATCAAAGCTTAGGATATGATCCCCGGCCAGATGTGAGACAAGAACTAGGAGGGAGAGACGGGAATTTCTTCGCTAGTATATGACCTACCTAAGTTTATTTGGTATTTAATTGGTCTCACGAGTATATGGATAATATGTGATATGTTAATTAACCCTTGTTTTGTGACAAGTGATTTGAAAATGGCATCCAAAAAATGTTGAGATAAGCAATGAAGCACATGAGACCGCTGAGTCACCAACGATCAATACCCGTGATAATGTGCAACAGAAGACAATAATCCTCGTGTAAACAACAACACCGATCGATGATGAACGATGGGATGTTCAGAGGTTTTATGCAATTCATGCAACATCAAAGTGAGAGAGAGACTCGCTCAAAAATGTAGGTGGAAATAATGGCAACCCACTTGGATGGTCACCGCTAAGCAATTCAAGGAGCCGGGACCACCGGAGTTTTTGGGAAAGCGTAACCACTTAAGCATGAGACGTGGTTAAAGCAGATCACCAAGATATTTGATGTTTGGGATGCTCCGAGGAGCAAAAGGTTCCTTTGCCACCTTTATGTCATGTGAAGAGGCAGACATCGGTGGGAATCAGAAACGCACTCAAACTCGACGCACTCAAGATGTCTTGGGAGAAGTTCCAAGAGTCGTTTCAACGACAAGTACTTTCCCGAAAGTATTTCATCATACGAAGGAGGTGGAGTTTATCAAGTCGAGCAAAACAATACGACCGTGTCGCAAGACGAGGCTAAATTTATGAGTTATCCCGGCCAGATCCCATTTGGTCGATAATGAGGAGCGAATGACGCTTAATGTTTCTAAGAGGTTTGAAACCCGAAATACGCCAATACCTCATTTCTCACAAACTTTGTTTATATTCAGATGTTGTGAATAGGGCTCGCTTATTCGAGCGCCGATAATGAGTCAAAGACAACCAAAAGGTAACCACCAACAACACGATAATAATCGCATCGGTGGCAACTACCATCTAACAATGATAACCATCGTGGGGGAAATTATCATGCCAAGAATGGTAACCACTTTGGTGGTAATCATGGCCAAGATAATAGAAGTGGAAATTTCAAGAAGAGAAGGTTCAACAACGATGGAAAGACGCAAAGACCAACACCCTTTTAAGGAAGGAGAGAACCACCACCAATCATATGTTTCAAAATGCGCGAGGGAGGGACATATCACCCAACTCACACGATGTAATCCAAAGCATGTTACAATTGTGGAAAAGAAGGTCACCTAGCCCGATTTTGTTTTGCACCAAAGTCAAGTCCAAATGGGGACTTGTGGCACCAAAGGCACCAAAGGCGGACACTGACAAAACAAAGTCTGTGGTTTTAGAAGAGCATTTTTCGTGACTTCTCAAAAAGCGAGTAACCCAACGGTTAGCACACAAGTTAGTTAATTATAAATTCTCACAAGTCTATACCTTATTAGATACCGGTTCTACCCATTCTTTTATCTCTCTGTCATGCTCAACGCTTAAATTTAACTCAGAGAAATTAGACTTTGACTTATCGGTTGAAACTCCATTAGAGAAACCTTCGTTACTCCACTATTTATAAATCTTGTTTGATTCAAATCGACACTTTCACGCTAATTCGTCGATCTTATCTCTTTGAAAATACTTGCCTTTGATGTGATTTTAGGAATCGATCGTTAACTACTCATCATGCTTTTCGTAAGGTTGTTAGCTTTCATATTCCTAACCAACCTTTTATGCTAATTCAAGCAACCAAACCACTAAAGTCAATCATTGTCATATCAAGCCATAAGTAAAGAGCCCCGAGCCTTTATCCGGTGACTTCCAAGTGTGAAATGCACCAAGCCGACTTTCCGTAGGGGACGCCGTGAATAACGATGGTGGCAAGTCGATAGGTATCAATGTGACGTGATATCCAAGTCTTGGGATGAGAGTCACAGATTTTGAATGATATTTCTATTGTTAATAAATTTCCGACGTATTCTCAAGACTTCTTAGCCTACCCAGAGCGTGAAATCGAATTTTGTATCGAATTCCCAAAGACAAAACCCATTTCTAAAACCCTCAAATATTTCTTCAACTAAAACGAACGATAACGCGCCAAAGACGTTGGCTCTCGAGTCGTTGAAGATTACGATCATACCATTCAATATCATCGTGGAAGAGCGAACGTGGTAGCCGACGTGTTGAGTAGAAGATCATATGCTTTTTGAGTGCGATGTTGTTAACATAAAAACCCATTTCAGATAACTTACAAATGATGAAGATAGAGTTAAAGACTCTAGGACCCACATGAAGATAACGAATATACGAGTAGAATCGACTTTAATCGATAAAGTTAAAGCCGCCAAGCCACACACCTGAAATGATGAAATGAAGAAGAAGGTTCAAGAGGGCGTTATTCTAGAAGCAAGAGTCGATGAAGAGAGGAAATCTCAACCTCGATTTAATTCGCCCATTTGAAATCCTCGATCGAAAGTAGAACTCGTGGCCTATAGACTCGCTTTTCACCGCCAAGTATGTCGATGTTCATAACATTTTTTCACGATCGATGTTACGTAAAATATGTGGATTACCCAACCACATTATTGAATTAGAACTAGACGAGATAGCGTAAGATTTAACGTATGAGGAGATACGTGTTAAAATCTTGGATAAGAAGGATCATATTCGACACTCAAAGGTTATACCTCAAGAGTTAGAATCAAATGAAGTCAAGGTATCCTCACCTCTTAAGAGATACTGTGTACATACGTAAATTTCGAGGGCAAAATTTCATAAGGAGGGGAGATTGTGAGACCCCAAATTTTATGAATAAAGATTTAAATTTCTCAAATATTATTTTTTGAATATTATGGGTGGATTTGATATAATGTTATAGTTGTGGGTAATATTTATAAATTTTGCAAAGTAAGCAAGTTGTTATATAATATTCGATTGGTTTGGGAATATCTTTTTTAACAGGAATATTCAGACGAAGGCACAATCATGGTGGACCCCACAATAAGAAGTATTGTCGTAGTAAAAAATGATGTAATTATCTTTTTAAAAAAATAACTACGAAAAGTGTTACCGTTAAAACCGCTGAACTACCCGTAGTAGTAAAGTATAAAGAATACGCTGTGGTCGCATAAGTAGCACACCAGATTGATTATCGATGCTTACGTGAGAAGTCACCGCTTATACTCAATTATTGCTACAAAGAATTCACGATCATATCTCTCATATTATCGATTCAATTATTGTCACAAGATCATCATCAGATAATATGTTATATTATTAAATCAATAATTGAGACGACAAAGTTATTCATATTATTATTCGCAATATCGACAATGTCTAGAAGTTCACAAGGAGAGGTTTGGTCACCTAATCATGCGCCAATAAAGAAAAATTCTTATCGAAAAGCCCCCTCTTCTTCGGGAAACGACTCGTTGTTAAATATTGTGAGTTATAATATTAATGATTAATAAGTTCGTGTTGATTAAAGATGAAATTGATAGTTCCATTGTGTTGAAATTATTAGTGTTAGTGAAAATTGACATTTATTTTGATAATAATTGATGTCTGAAAGTTATACTGACCAATCGGGTAATTAATCGGATAAATGAGCAATTAATTGCTATTAATTCACATGATTATAATTATATGTTCACATGTGTGTACTATTGATTCAAATTCTTGTACTATTAGGGGAGGTGGTGCAAGATTGATAATACTTGCATGACTAAGTTAAAAATGGAGGTATAGATGGAGGTATTATACTGTAATTCGTATTTTCACATGTCTAGAACTATTGATTCACATGATTTACTATTGATTCACATGATTTACTATTAGGGGAGGTGGTGCAAGTTTGATAATACTTGCAGGACTAAATTAAAAATGAAGAAAAAGAGGGAGGTATTATACTGTAATATTTCGAGCCCCAAAACGTGCAATTATTGAAACTATATTTTCCTATAAGCTCATTCTTCCTTCATTTTCCACCAATTCACTAAAGCTATAGAGCAATTTTTAGAGAGAGAAATTATAGAGAGAAAGGAGAAAGGAAGTCTGCTACCTCACTATTCCAAAGATCCAATTTTTTTCTAAGGTAAGGTATTATTTTTCTTTCAGATTCATGAAGAGAGCTATTGTTATTCCATTCCATTCTTATTATTATGTTTGAATAACTCAGACACGCTGTGCTCAAGGACCAGTATACATGGTGAAATTCTTCTATTATTCCATTCTTTATTATTATGTTGAATAACTTTTCATGCGCGGCATCATCGCATACATGGTAAAATTCTTCTGTTATTCCATTCTTTATTATTCATTGGAATAACTCATCTGTGTGGATTACGCCCGTGAATTGGTTCCATTCTTTATTATTCATTGGAATATCCGTATGCATGCGGATTACGATAACCTAGTTCCATTCTTTATTATTTCATTGAAATATCTCGCATGCATGCGCGGACTATCGCATGCTCGGTGAATTCTTCGTTATTCCATTATTTATTATTCGTTGAATAACCTATCTCTGCAAGGATCTATCGCATGCACGATGAATTCTTTTGTTATTCCATTCTTTATTATTTCGTTGGAATAACTCTGCTCATGTGGACTATCAGATACATGGTGAATGATCCTTCGTATTCATTCCTTATTAAATTTTGAAAATGATCTGTCTACGTGGATTACCGCATGGCGGGCGAAAATCCATTTGCAGTTTCATATATTCTATTATACTCAGTTGGTTAAAATTTTGGCTTTTATACTCCATGAAATTAGTGGAATATCCTTGATATTTGCGCTTCATCCAGTATCTTTTCATGGAAATATTCTTCTGAGCATTCTTGAATTTTACCCCACAAAGCAGTATCATGTTAACAATTTGGATGTTATTGATTCCTGGATAAATTAAATTATAAATCTTTAAAATATTTCTTAGTCATAATATTTCTTACTGGGCTAGTTGAGTTCACCATTTCTTTCATTGTTCTCTTCAGGAAATGAGAATATAGCTGGGACGAGTCGGGAAATAGAGTGATGATCCAGTATAAGTGGCTTTAGTAGTCCTCACTATTCTATAAAATTGTGTGATAATAATTGTAATGAGGACTCCATTGAGTGTGGATATTGTCTAGATGACAATATTTGTATTAAAACTCACAGCATATGTTTTGTCGTATTTTACACGACTGATGTATAATTAAGTTGTATTTGAATTTTGTACCATGTATTTGGCGACTCAAGACGGGTGATGTATACCTATTTTGGGGGCGTCACAAAACTTGTATTGAATAGCAACTCTCAAAGTATCTAAATACTCACAAAAATATGATCGATAATATAGAGAGAAAGAAAACTTGTTTCTGGTATGATTTTCAATTCTAACCTAAGCGCCTATTTATAGAAAAATGCTAGAACGTCATAAGAGACTAAATAATAAAATAGTATTATTTCTTTTTCTTTCTTCTACGCATGCTAAGTTGGACAATCAAGACTAGCCACCTTTGAACAAAATTTGCAGCCCACATGTTAAAAATAAAAGTGGGTCCCACCCAATTTTAATAAAAAAATATTTAATTTCTGAAACTTCAATAATTCATAATAAATAGCCCTTTTATCAGAAAAATATGAATTTTATGTCCATTCCATACGAAATCGAATTTTCTACAACTTTGTAGGTTTAAGTTTTTCCAAATTTCAAACAGAAAATATCTGAAATCCACAAACGGATGATTTTTAATACCTCTTAACATTCATAACAAATCATACGTTAATTTTTAACGATTCAAAATTTGTGGACATATACTCAACTTATATATGTATAACATATCCAAATATCACAACGATCCAACGGTCGGATTAAAATGATAACTCACGCAATAGAGCTTTAAGAACACTGATTTGATTTTTAATACCTCCATTCCGACAAAATACAGATAAAACACCTCAACATTAATTCCTTCCTTTATATCCACATAAAAATAAATATATCCTTCATTAATATTTCTTTATCATATAAATCAATAATTAATTATTCACAAATAATATTACAGAATCACAATAATGACAACCAAGCCGTTCCTAGGAAAGAGGGGGCTTTCCGATAAGGATTTCTCCCTATTGGCGTGCAATTAGATTATCTAACCTCTTCTCGACATAACTTTCTAGACATTGTCAATAATGCTATCTAATAATATTATTCAAATAATATGAATTATTGATCTGATAATGGAAAATACTGTGCAGTAATAATTATTGAAACAACAATAATATAAAATATCAACGTAGCAATTATTGAATCAATAAAATAAAATATTGAATAAAGAATTACCGTAACAATTATCGAGTAACGCCTTTCTTACGTAAAAATCAATAATTCAAAATATCAGTGTAATCTGCAAGGTACTTCTTTGTAAACCACGCCAGACATCGTATTTTAACCACTAGGTAATCCAACCGTGTTAACGGTAATAATTACGTCGTTATTTATAAAAACTAAAACTTGTCGTTTTCTTCATCCAACAGTTATTCCGTTATGGGACCCACAAATGGCTGCGCACCGTCGTACGAATATTCCCCAACAACAAGAATATTCCACGACCAAACGAATATTCCCCGACAATAATGAATATTTTATAACCACTTGCTTATTTTATAAAATTTGTACATTTTACCCATAACCAAAGTATTATATCAAATTATCACCTTACTATTTCAAGATAATAAATAGAAGAAATTCAATTTTTTATTTATTAAAAAGTTGGGATCTTACATATATAGTTGAGATTGTGTTGTTGATACAAATATTTGTTATGACACTACATAGACAAATACATCTGTAGCCATTTAAAAATGGGAGAAGGATCAAAAATACCCCTGACTTTTATCGCGATGTCTACCGAGCACCTTATACTTTATTTTTGTCCAAAAATACCCTTAACGTTATATTTTTTGGGTCGCTCGTGCCCCTGCCGTTAACAGAAGACAAACGGAGTTAAAATTGACTGACATAGCAGACACATGGAGGCTTAAAGGGAGAATGTTCAAAAATGCCCCTGACACATGTAAATATGTCATTTAATCAAAACAAAAAAAAAAATACTAAAATTCAAAATAAAAAAAAAAAGCATAACATATTTACATCATTTAATCAAAATACTAAAATTCAAATTATTTTGTTAACTAATCAAAACAACTAATTAAATAAAATAAGTTGTATAATATATTTACATCATTAAATCAAAATACAAAAATTCAAAACATAACATATTTATATCAAATACTAATTAAAAAACTAAAATACTAATTAAGAAAATACTAAAATACTAAAAAATCAAATTAAAAATAATAAAATACTAAAATTCAAATTATTTTGTTAATTAATCAAAACAACAAAAATTCAAATTACATCATTAAAATACTAAAATCATAATACTAAATACTAATTGATATAAAAATTTTAACGTTAATATTCAAAATACTAAATAATGTTATCAAATTTTTTTTAACACTAATATTTTTAATATTATTAAATAACGTTATCGAAATTAACGTTGAATATTACAAAATTAACGTTAATATTTTTAGTATTTTGAAAATTCAACTAATATTTTTAGTATTTTGGTGATTAACGTTAATATTTTTAAAATTCAAAATTTAAAAATTCAACTAATTCAAAATTTCAAAATAATTAACGTTAATTCAACTAAAATCATCAAAAATAATTAATGTTAATATTTTTTACTAAATAACGTTAATTATTTTGAATTAGTTGAATTTTGAATATTTTTAAAATTGAAAAATTCAACTATGAGTCTCTTATTTATTTATTTATTTATTAATTCTAGTACCTCAATCAAGAATACTATTTACACTTCATTTCATTCATAAAATTACCAATTAAGCACCATGATAAATTCCAAGATTAGAAATAAATCAATGATATACTGATAATTGTTTGTGATCAAGCAAAACAAATACAGATTTAATTTACAGACTGAAAAAGAAAAAGCAATTAGGACAAATTCTAGAAAATAAAGAAAATACAAAACTGTAAATCAGCATATATATTATATACCCACGCTCCAAAAGAAAACGTTGCTTTAGAACTATTTTGAATTAGTTGAATTTTTGAATATTTTAGTATTTTGAATATTAACGTTAAAAATATTATATCAATTAGTTATATAACGTTATTTAGTATTTTGAATTTTAAAAATATTATTTAGTATTATGATTTTTGTAATTTAAAATTTTATATCAATTAGTATTTTTTTATGATTTTAGTATTTTAATAATGTAATTTGAATTTTTATTGTTTTGATTAATTAACAAAATAGTTTGAATTTTAGTATTTTTAGTATTTTTTAATTAGTATTTTAGTATTTTTTAATTAGTATTTGATGTAAATATGTTATGTTTTGAATTTTAATATTTTGATTAAATGATGTAAATATGTTATACAACTTATTTTATTTAATTAGTTGTTTTGATTAGTTAACAAAATAATTTGAATTTTAATATTTTGATTAAATGATGTAAATATGTTATGCTTTTTTATTTTGAATTTTAGTATTTTTTTGTTTTGATTAAATGACATATTTACATGTGTCAGGGACATTTTTGAACCTTCTCCCTTTTAGCCTCCATGTGTTTGCCACGTCAGCCAATTTTAACCCTTTCATCTTCTCGTTAACTATAGGGAAAGGCATTATGACTCAAAAAATATAACGTTAAGGATAGTTTTGGACAAAAAATATATAACGTGCTCGGTCGACATTGCGTTAAAAGTCGAGCATTTTTTAACCTTCTCCCATTTAAAAATAAATATACGGTGCAAATTTAAAAATATTGTACTCTTTCACTACTATTAGCAAGTGATAACGCGTAACTGACCATCCAACAAATCAATCCATAATTGTGCTTCAAAACTTCTTCAACCTATTTTAAGTAGCTTTATATCCGTGCTGAAAGTGTTCTATTTCACAATTCCCATCATTGTGACAACAAACAAATTTCATGTGTAAAAATTCTTGTCCCATCACACCAATGGAAGACATTGTGACGTAAAATTAGGTGGCATTCATGTTTGACAAATTCTTGTTCTGTCAGGTTAGACAGTAAATAGATGAACACTAACATTATCTGTTTAATTATTCGTGTCAAAATACTCAATACTAACACTAACCTGTTTATTAATGTCTATCCGTTTACTATATAAATTAAATTTTTTAAATAAAAAAATAAACATAATTCACTAATTTATTGAATAATAGTATAATTTATTCATCACAATAATATTAAATTAACAAAATAAAGATAACGTTCTTTAAAAAGTAACCAAGAAAGATAAAATTCAATATTTAAGGTATATTATAACATTATATCATATTTATTTTCAAATTATTTTAAATAAATGTGTTTAATCGTGACAACCCGTTGATTATACATAAACATGAAGCTGTTTATGACATAAAAACTTAAAAACTGCTTATGCTCAACACTAACCCTATTTTATGTCTTGTTCGTGTCAGGTTATCATGTTTTGTCAAAAATTGTCACCCCTATGTAAAATGAACCTCTACTTCAAATAAAACAAATCCAGCAAACACAACCCTCTTAAAAGTGAGGGAAAAAAACCCAACAAAAAACACAGGCTCAATCATGGAAGGATTAATGCAGAATTGTTCTTTTAAATCAGGAGAAAAAGCACAAGCCATCTGCAATTCCCTGAACAACAGACTTGGGCATCAATTTCAAATCCTGCAGAGGCTCAATTTAATGAAACATATCTAAACTTCAGTAAAGATAAGAAAGCTTAAACAGGTGCACCAGTTGCATATACATATGCTGGATTATAAAGACGGGGGAACCTGCTGCGATCTCAGTCTAATAACATATATAGTCTGTTCCAACATACTTAACCTGATTCGTGTTGAAGTAGTAGTAAACATCAAGCGCATAGAAAAAAATGTGGGTACTAAATAACAAGATATTATCAGGAGTTGCATCCTGAACAAAAGTAAATTGTCTAAAATGCTTAAATTAAAGAAAACTCGACAAACAGTTGATACACTAACGCTGCAAATTAAATGTCTAGATCGACAAAAGGAAATTCTGCATGCAACAAGTTTTATGATCACAATCTAAACCAGCAGAAGGAAAGATGTTGAATGGCCTAAGAAAGTACTCCTTAAAAAGATGAGTTACGCATTTGAAAAGTTTTTTTAAGTGACCTGTCACTGCATGAATAATTGATGAACCTCAGTAGAACTCAACTTGACAGGTGGGTGAGGCCCTAGGAAACAACAATAACTCCTCAGAGAAATTCTCTCTCCCTTTTCTGAGAAAACTTGCTAGCACAGCAAATCACCATTCTATTGAGCATCTTTGCATTCTTCAAACAATATTTCAAGAGTTTCACCTCATTTCGACATCCCACAAATCCTCGGAGTTCAACTCTCTCCAGGTGCGATGATAATAAGTCGGTTTTATACCTACTTATCCGGTATCAACTAACTTTAATTGTTGCTTAATCCCGTTTATTATAGTTGCTTTTCATGCATTTTACTCTCATTTTGTAGGTTACATACTTGGGAACTGACTTGGTAGCATTTGGGAACAAAAGAGATGTATTGAGAGCTTAAAGTGACCAAGTATTGACATAATGGGAATGGACTTGAAGCAGCAACAAAAGAACAGAAGATTGCAGAACTGGTGCACGGCGCAGCTACGCCCTAAATGGCTTAAGGGACGGCGCAGTTGCGCTCTACCTCAGTTGACAAAACTCTGCCGCACAGCTGCGCCCAGTTTGAGTTTGTGGGCGGCGTAGCTGCGTCAGTCTGGCAGTCCAGATTTTGACTTTCACTTAAATGGCCAATCGAATTGAAGCTTGGGCAAGGGGTCGTGAATTGGCCTATAATAAGGCTTATTTGCAGTAGAAGAAACATAGCTAGATTCAAAAAAGAAATTCCTCCTTGGGAGGATCCATTTAGTATATTCCTTCTTTAATTTCATAGATTAGGTTAGATTAGAGTACATTAAAATCCTAGATTAGATTAGATTAGATTAAATTAGGGGATTGAAGCAATTGAAGATCCTTGAAAGTTCAGAAGTGAAGCAAGAAAAAAAACTCAGATTTGCTATTCTTAATTCCTAATTCTCTCTACTTCTAATTGTATTTTTCAATGTATATTCAATTGTGGATTATGGATTTTGATTCTATGATGAGCTAAACTCCAATTTGAGATTACAATAGATGTGAGTAATTTACTTTGTAATGCTTCTTTGTTAGTTTAATTAATTGTTATTGGATTGTCTATTATGATTTGTGTTTAATTGCTTAATTGTTTGGCCATCAATTACCGTGATAATCCATATGAAATTAAGAAACGGATTATGGGTTTAGATCTGATCATAATAGCACGTGTTTGTGACTTCTACATGGCGATGGAATTCATGATTCGTGCCTAGGATAGAGAGATATACCTATGCACCGCATGTAGTCTATTGAGAACTTGAGCTTCAACCCTCTTTAATTGTAATTCACATAAAGATATAGTGAGTTGGTTAATTAGGGTGTTTGCATTCATTCTATCTGTGGATTTAGTGTGATATAGGTATGGTACATCGAGAGATGGTCATATCTTACCTTCGTGTTCTTGATTAACAATTCAGTATAATTAATTTGACTTAATAGGAAGTGTATTGATTTAAATGAAACAATAGGTAAAATTGTAGTCTCAAGTCTTCATTATCTAGTTTCATTCTAGGGATAGTATTAGTTTAATTAATTACTTTAATTCAAAATATCAAATCAATTGTTTAAATAAGATTAAGTAGGTTACGGGTTGGTTTGGTAATTTTCATTAAATAATTCTCTGTGGGAACGATACTCTACGTACTCTTTATTACTTGTTAATCGTGTATACTTGCACGCATATATTGATCGGGAAAACGACCAACAGATGACAAGCACTCCGGAACCCTTTCTATTGGACGGCTCCACAAACTACAGTCAGTTGGAGCATAAAGGCTATTGTGAATGCGAGTGCATGAGCATACCTGATGACCGAAAAATAATTAAGACCTAAGAAGCAGTAGCAGCTTCAACTTGCATACATTTTTAGGAAATTGAGCATGCAGCAAAATTTATCTACAGCTTCTAAACTGACCTTTGAACAAATTAAGACCTCCAAATTAGGTAAACATTCAAGTAACTTAAACATCAAATTCCAGTAATTCACAACTTCCATCTCCAAATGAGTCATGTTAATAAACGATAGCAATTCATAGTCAGATGAATGAAGATCACTCTGAAACTATAAAGAAAGGAATTTGCATTGAAAAGGTTAATCCCATATAAATAGTACTCCCTCTGTTCCAAAACTGGAGATACATTTCTAAATGATGACTTTTAAGGAAAATTTTATTCTCTAATTTTGGATTGTAGGCAGTATTTTACTTTTTATTTTTATTTTTGGGGGGGTGGGGTTGTATAATCAGTAACAGAAGGAACTGAATAAAACAGAGTGTTAAGAGAATATGAAAGATTACCATGTATTCATGTTGGGTTAACTGCAAATGTTTCACTTTTGAGATCTTTCTGAGAATCTCATTCATACCCTTGTTAAAATTTTCGCTGTAGAGCATCTTTTTCGAACATATGGAAAAATCAAGGTTTACTTTCTAAAGGAGGGGTAGCTCATTCACCTTAAAGTCAGTCAAACAAGGTACAGAGATAAAGATGCTCCAGTGATCGAGTAGCCACAAGAATATTGTCTTCTTGTTGTTCTACTGGATCAGCATTGTAAGCAGTGAAGCTTGTTTGCTCAGATCTCTTAACAGATACAACAAGTCTTTTCAATCATGACGAGTTTACACATGCTAGCCCTACGTCCCCACCATGTGCGCCATCGAAATGATATTCTTCAAGGGAGGGACTACCACTAAGAAACTTGTTGATAGGGTCATCATCCCCAACTGTCATAATAACCGAATTAAGGTGGAGAATCTTGAGATTAGGAAAGCACACTGAGGTAGGGAAATTACTAAAAAAAAACAAAAACTTAACCTCAAAATCACTAGGGTTTTGCAATTGAAAAAATACTGAGGCAAGCTAGTAATCTCCATCCACAAAATGTCAATATCAAACTCCTCGATACCACGCATACATGCAGTGCAAATCCACTCAATTATCCGTGATAAATTGTATTTCAGCCAATTACAAGGCGTAATCTCCGGATATGCAGCACATTGCAACTAATTAGAACCCCATCTACAAAATCAAAGAATCTACTTTTTGGACCAATTTTATCAGAAAATACTTGTAAACAATCGTCTTTGAATTCATAACCGTCACGTGATCTCAAAAGATATCTCCAGCTCTTCGCTAAAAGTGCTGGTCGCGATTGCATCTTCCCAGTTTTCAGTTTCTTATTAAAATCATCCCCCAAACTATCCCCCATTTGAGCTTCTTTCCAATATTCTCTACTTAAGAGACAAGTTGAGACTTGTGTTGGGGTAACCTCAAGTTATTCTTCTTTATACATAAACACAACAAAATAACAATAAAGAAATTCTACCAGAAGATTGGGTCTTTTTTAATTTTTTGATCAACTATTATTATTTTGGCTAGAGATTGGGGTTTTGAAGAGAAAAATAATATGCCAATGGATAAGGAAAAATTTTGTTACAAGCATACAGGGAATAGCCGTCTGTGACCCAGAAAAATAAAATAAAATCAGCTTGTTTTTATTGTGCATATATAGTTGTTCAAAATTTAAAAGCGGACAGTACTACATGGATAAAGTACAGCTTGCAAAGGAGAATTGCTGACCATTTTCACGAACCCAAAAATTTTAATTACAATATAACCACATATATGCAAAAAAGAGTAATTAGTCTATTTCATAAAAAATGATGTGTCATATCACTACCTATTTTGAAGTGATGGTATATAAAATATAAAAAAAAAAATTGTCTCAAAATTATCTTCTTTATAAAATCATTTTACTTACTAAGAAATAGAAATTTTATCCAATATGAAGACCATAAAGACTTTTAATGAGTGTTTGAAATTTAATAAAATGATTGAAATGCATTTATAGCCCCAAATATGAAAATTTTCCACTCAGGACTAGAAGATTAGGAGAGTGCAAATGGAAAGGAGAAAACATACATACAATAAGTTCTTGTTTGGTGACTGGTGTGCTATAATTTTTATTCTATAGGACAAAATATTATGAGCTATACTGTATGTAGAAAATAGTATCCCACTAGATACGGTACAACGTCAACACATAATTATGTCAGTTTAAGCCTGTTTGGATATGTTAATTAATAAAGTGTTGATTAAAATGAACGAAACTCTCTTTATGTATTGGAAAATGACGAAGGACATATAGGATTCATTTTCAGCAAAACTCAACTAGTTTGGACAAAATGCGTGTTGAGTAGGGCTTGAATAGAACCTACAAATCATTTAGAACAAGCTATATAAATAGGAAGATAGATAGACGTTTATAGAGAAAGAATGGCGATTAAATAAAATGCATACCAGTAATGGAGGTGAAAATCTTGGACAACGGCTTGGCGGTGGAGATTTTGGACGATGGTGGCTATGGCTCTCACCTCCACCTTTGTTCTTGCCGCAAGGGTTTTTGCTTAGTAATGTGTACCTTAACATATATTCTAAGATAAATAAGAAATAGTAATAGGAGATTCGCCGACTCTAAATTAGGTGAAAAAGATTCCGGTTCTTATTTATAGACACCCTACATACGTGTTTAAATTTGCAATGCACATTGTATAAGTTTATTATATTTCATAAAGTGAATATAAGGCTTCGATGAGTTGCAAGTGAGTCGAGTAAACGAACTTGGGTTTTGTTGTGTGACCCCAACTCTTTAATCGTTCAGTCCAGGTTGAGCTTAAGGCGAACTCATTAATTTTCAATTTTTCATGTACAACTTTAGAGCTAATCTAAGAGAAACCAAATTTAAAAAGAAATTTGATAAATGTGAAATTAATCATAACATAATACCATACATGTATAACTAATTATTTAATTAAGTATTAAATAAGTCACACTTAAACGAGCAATCTCGAGCATAGTTGTCATGGCGCCACGGTGAGGCATGACGGTAGCCAACCGCCTGGACGCCTAGGCGACAACGCGACCGCCATAGCGTCCGTATGGCGACAAGTCGTTCACAGTGTGCAATTAATATATTATTTATTATATTTCACAAGTATATTCACAATAAACTTTCATATACATTAAAGCCAAAAATATAACACTACTGAATACCATTAAAAGCACAATTATGTAAATATTTAGCAATAACAATCCAAAAATAAAACACTTGATATTAAAAACATTTATAATTTATGCCACGGTTAAAGATAAACAATACCAACTTTGCCACTTTTAAAGATAAACAAAGAATACCCACTTTAAAGATAAACAATACCCACAGAGTTCAAAATAATAAAATTGTCACTTAATCTAAAATTAAAACTTGAAAAATATAGCATTTTCCTAATAATAAACTTAAACTTGAAAAGTCAGTAACTTAAAGAAATGGGCTATTTATCCACTTTTAAATCAGCCCCCCACCCCTAAAAGACTTGAAAAAATAATAAAATTAATGCTTAATCTAAACAAAGAATCAAGGAGAGAAACAAATCTATGGTTGTGTGAGAGAGGGTCAGAGGACTGGGTCGCTGCAACTAAAGGAGAAAAAGAGAAACTAAGAGTTGGGTTGACTTAATAGTTAGGTCGCTGCGAGTCCTAGTTGTTGCTATGTGGCCATAGTTGTCACGGCGTCGCCTAGGCATCACCTAGGACGCCTAGGCGTCCAGACGATGAAGAATGACACGGCGAGATGTCAACTTGAGGTGGAGCTGCTAAGGCGCATGCCTTAGTAGCTCTGACCCAACTTAAATGTTTATCTCATCTACCCTCTGATCCATTAACCCATGAACATAATACCCATGACTCGACAATTAAAAAAAAGAAGAAAAGGAGAAAGGCTAAAAAACCCTTATCTGCAGAACAGACTTCGACTCGCAGAATCTCGTTCAAGGCTTCAACTCATCGCAGGCTTCGCAACTCGAGTGCTCGACTTCATCGTGAGTCGCGACCCATCGATTCGCAGCAAGGAGACCCATCACAACTCGACTTCTTCGCGACTTCATCGGCAACCAACCTTCACAAATCACCATCACAGACCATCGACGAGTCAACCCAACCTTATCTCACACACATGTTTTTCTTATTCTTCCTTCTTTGCTATGCTTTTCTTGTTGCTTTGTTTCTTTCTCAATTTCTCTGCTTCACTTTTTTTCTTCTTTTTTTCAGAAGGTTTGAATAAATAAAGAACTTTATCTTCTCTCTCTTATAGAACAAATAAAGAGACAACTTTAATTTAAGATAGTCATATATATATATATATATATATATTATACATAATAAATTTATATTAAATATATATATAAGTTGTAAGTTCTAACGATTTATTAAACCATAAACTAAACTGATATTTTGATGAATGATTGTTATTTTGGATCAATTTTGTCATATATTTTTTATTTGATTGTATTTTATTTTGGATTTTTATTACTAAGTATTTACATAATCGTGCTTTTAATGTTATTTCATAGTGTTATGTTTTGGGTTTTAATGTATATGAAATTTTATTGCCAATATATTTGTTAAGTAATATAAATAATATATAAATTACACATTTTAAATGACTTGTTGCCGTACGGATGACATGACGGTCGTCTTGTCGCCTTGTCGCCTAAGCGTCTAGGCAGTCGGCTACCGCCATGACTCGCCGTGGCTACTATGTATGTGGTTGCTATGGGACTACGATGAAGTTGTGATGGGGCTGCGATGGAGCTGCTATGGGTTGTGATGAGTCGCGAAGTGTCGAGTAGAAGTTGAGAAGAAGAGTTGGAGTACTCAATTTAGGCAGATAAGTCTCAATTTTTTGTTTTAGGGTTTTATCCTTTGTTTTTAATTGGGGTCACCCATGGGTCATTATTGATATAGGGTAAAACCATGTTTTAAAGTCTTGGAGTAGAACTGCCAAGGCGTGCGCCTTGATAGCTCAGCGACTCAAGGCGCCGCCTAGAACGTGCGCCTTGGTAGCTCGACGTCTCATGTTGTCGCCTAGACGATGCCTTGAGACGCCAAGCTACCAAGGCGCAGGCCTTGCTAGCTCTACCTCAACTCGACTCACGTCATGCCATTCCTTTACGCCATGACAATTATGATCTCAAGCCAAGATAATATGAGCAAATCTTAAGTTGGACGGGTTAAATGTTTTTTAGGTCACTGTACTAAAGGTCGACTTGCAAATGGGTAACTGAACTTTTTTTTCTTAAAGTCAACTCACTAAACTTTATTTTTCTTACAAAAAGTTAAAAACCCCGTTAAACTTGTTTGACTGTTAACGGAAAGTACACAAGCTGATATGGCGCCGTTTGTGTGATGTGGTAGTGACTATGTAGATTTCTAGGAAAATTTTTATGAAAAAAAATGTTTTAAAGTGTAATATAAATTATAAAAATTATAAAATTATACAAAATTTAATTTTATAATTTAATTTAATCAAATTTAAGAAATAATTATTTTTATAAAAAAAACAGTTTTTTTTAATAAAAATAAAATAAAATGCAATTTTTATAAAAATAAAAAAAAAAAGCAGTTTTTTTTTATAAAATAAAATAAAAACGTTTTTTATTTCTTTTTATAAAAAAATGCCGCTTTTTTTATTTTCTTAATAAAAATAAAATAAAAACGTTTTTTATTAAAAAATGCAGTTTTTTTTTTTTTTAATAAAAGTAAAATAAAAAAGCAGTTTTTTTATAAAAATAAAATAAAAAGCGATAGTTTTTTATAAAATAAAATAAAAAACTTTATTTTGCATTTTTTTATAAAAAACTGTATTTTTATTTTATTTTTATAAAAAAAACTGTGTTTTTATTTTATTTTTATAAAAACAAAATGCATTTTTTATTTTATTTTATAAAAACAAACTGCATTTTTTATTTATTTTTATTAAAAAATAAAAAACTGCATTTATTTTTTATAAAAAAATAAAAAAACGTTTTTATTTTATTTTTATAAAAAACTGCGTTTTTTATTTTATTTTTATTAAAAAAACTGCATTTTTATTTTATTTTTATAAAAAACAGAGTTTTTATTTTTTTTTATAAAATAGAACTATGCGTTTTTTTTATTAAAAAATAAAAATAACTGCATTTTTTATATAAAATAATTATTTCTTAAATTTGATTAAATTAAATTATAAAATTAAATTTTGTATAATTTTATAATTTTTATAATTTATATTACACTTTAAAACATTTTTTTCATAAAAATTTTCCTACAAATCTACAAATATCGTCACGTCATGTAAACGTGTACACATCAACTTGTAACTGACAACTCAAATTGATGTGTACTTTCCGTTAACAGTCAAACGAGTTTAACGGGTTTTTAACTTTTTGTTAGAAAAATAAAGTTTAGTGAGTTGACTGTAAGAAAAAAAAGTTCAGTGACCCATTTGTAAGTCGACCTATAATACAGTGACCTAGAAAGCATTTAACCCTAAGTTGGACATGACTAGGACTGAGCAAAAAACGGATAAAACCGAATAACCTAACCGAACCGAACCGATTTTTTTGATTATTCGGTTTTTTCTATAATTTGATTATATCCAATTTTATATCCGGTTTTCGGGTTAGAATCTAGGTTTTAATTTTTTGTTATTAGGTTAACCGAATAACCGAAATAAAAAAAATTAAGACTTAAACATTAAAACACTTCTCTCATCTCAGTGATCTCACTCTGTCTCTATGTCTCTCTAATCTCAGTATTAGTCTCTCGAATCTCATCTCCCTCACTACTCAATTAATCAATCTCTACTATCAGATCTGAGATCACGATACCCATATAAGATCTGATGAATGGGAGTGTACCTATTTCTGCTTAATGCTTATTCCCATCTTAGATCTCATACACATCTCAGTTCTGATGTAATAGTAGGAACAAGATGAAGAAGAATGATTTTATTTATATCATTTATTTATGCCATATCTCAGATCTGATGTAATAGTAGAAACAAGATGAAGAAGAATGATTTTATTTATAAAAAGATTTCCATTTGCTGCTTAATGCTTAAGCCCATCTCAGATCTGATGTAATAGTAGGAACAAGATGAACAAGATGAACAAGAATGAAGAAGAAGAATGAGCACATAGTACATCTTAGCCATGATTGATTTTGATTCAGACTTAGTATTGGGTATACGCTAATGAGCCTTATGGAAGCCTTTTATTTCGGTTATTTACCGAATAACCGAATTATAAATTTGGTTATTCGGTAATTCGGTAATTTGGAAATTCGGTTAAACACTATTCGGATATTAAAAATGTGTTAATTTCGGTTTTCGGTTATAACTGAATAGCTTATTCGGTTCGGTTATAACCGAATTGCTCATCCCTAGACATGACACAACTCGAGCTCCACTACTTTATTTAAACGGGTAAACGGGCTTTTTTTCTCGACTTGTTAAGAGAACTTGAATAGAACCAAGTCGGGCTCGCGAACGCCCCAATTTGGTAACCACCATAGGTTCAACAAATAACTTATTAAAAGCCAACACACATACAAAACATAGAATATAAATTGGATATATAAAGTCATATCTTATCCATCCATGTAAAAGATCTTATCCAAAGTGCAAAACAAGGCCTATTTTTTCCCCCTAAAGCTCGTCTTTAAAGTTGGAGGAATATTTCACAATAATTAGAGATACTTTTTATAAAATGAATATATATATTTTTCAAAAGACTTTCAAGTAGACTTGCTCAGCTTAGAAAGGATGCTTGACTTCTCTATTCCTTCTTAGACTATCCCTATGATCATTAATCAAAACCATGATGTTCCCCGGCTGGGTTTGGAGCTTTATTACCTAAAAAGAGTTGTTGTTAAGCTCAGTACAGTGACATCGCACTAGAATCAACTAGTATAAGCCCAACTCTTAAACAAATACAAGCAGGAAACTTGGTCCATCCCATCCCTTGTATTTATTTATTTAAGATAGTTCTTTGAATTTTCTAGAAAGCACATACTGAAACACTAACAATTTAAAATGAAATAGGATTGCCGCGATAAGCAAAATCTAACTTATTCAAATGAAGTCATAAATCAAACTGAATTGCGAAGAAAGCAAGCTCCAAAGTTAAGTATGAGATTAAATTATTAATTCAAACTAAGTAACCGCCAAGAGCAAACTCCAAATTAAATCATTTTTTTAATACACAAAAACACGTTCTGCATATATAAATCTTCACATTAGATCAATAAATCAAATCAACTTGCTGCCAAGAGCAAGCTCCAAATTAGTATTGAAGTTAACAAAGCTGCTGAATTAAATAAAGTAGCCACCACAGATTCAAATAAATCATTAAATCAAATCAAACCACCACCAACAAAGTGTTTCAAAAATCTTAAACTAAATCAAATAATGTTGATACCATGTGCTTTAGGTCCAATCAAAAAGACCAGCTGCCATGTAAATTCCTCAAAAATAAAATTAACCCCAAATAACTGAAAAAAGCCTACGTCAAGTTAAAATAAGGGTTAGCATAGAGTTTGTACTCGCATTTAATGGGGAAAGTAGTGGAACCTTCTAATGAGAGCCCTCTTAATTTTCCACGATCTATAGGAGATGGTAGAGGAAAGGCTCTCTGAACCAGACAGTTCAGAAGCACAACTTAAACACGAGCAAAACAAAAGGACTACAAGGAAATATAAGGAAAGATGGGATAAAATTACTTTTCATCTAACACAGAGTAAGAGATCAAAGTGCTTAAGGTTTTCTGGAGATTACTTTGTTGGCTAGATTAATGATAAGTTTCACTTGTAGGAAACTAGTCCTTTGTCATCTACTGAAGCAACATTAATTTTTTGTATTGCACAGTAAGTTAATATAGGTTCCGTATGGAACTTGGAAAACACAGAGGGAAATAAAGGAAAAGGAAAAGGAAAAGAAAAATAAATATGAAAAGAAAAGAAAATATCTATCTCAATGGAATAAATATAACCATCTATACTTTTAACAGATCTAATATTAGGAACAATGTTAAATATAGTGTAAAAAATGAATAAAGATACTCCAATAAAATTTTAGATTTCATTCCCTTTCCCTTTTCCATTTCCCCTTCCTTTTAACAAGTTCCAAATGTAGCCATAGGGTTTTCAAATAATTCATTAACAATATTGATATTTTCAGAAGAGTAGTTCTAATCCTTGTTTCTAATTCTTCAACAATTATTGTTAGAATGTAGAATATTTTGTAAATCTCTTTGAAAATTATTAGAATCTAGCTATTTAGGGAAGGTAGTATTTAGCCTTGATTACAACTATAATTAGAGCCTTAATTGTAGTTTGATTGTAACAAAATGTAGTATATATACAATGAAATGATGAGAAGGATATGGCCTCTCATATTCACAAATTTCTTTGTTTTCTCACAACCCTAAATATGGATTTCAACTTGGTATCAGAGCCTAGTTCATCGATACTATAGCAAATTAATGTTCATCGGTAATATAGCAAATTATTGTTCATCGGCATTGTTCATTAGTGCGCGATAAGTTCCAGGGTGCTCGCCTCTCTCTCCTCTTCTCATCTACAGTAGCCGTGTGTTGTTCAGTTCAAGTTTCCTCAATTTTTCTCATATACAGTAGTATTATCTATATTTTTTTCTGTTGTTGGTATCTATGTTGCTTACCTTACTACCATATAGTGTTCCGTAAGCCTTTGAATCACCTTTGTTGATATTTTCTTGGATATTCGTGTTGTTTATGTTATACCATATCGTGTTAGAATCTAGTCCTATCAATAGTGGTGATCTCTCTTGAGAAAATATTAGCTTTTTGGACACTCTTGTCCACTCCTAGCTCCGCTCATGTCTAGTTAGGTATCTTTTCTCATGCACTTAATGTTTCTTCTACATGCACCTCTTGGATTATTGATTCAGGTGCTATAGAACATATGACTGGTTCATCCAAATTATTTACCACTTATACTCTACTTCGACAAAAACAAAATGTTAATAATCGATGGTTTAGTTTGTACTCCTACTATATCTTTATTCGTTGTTCTTCTCGTACCTTCTGTTTTTGCAAATTTGTTATCTGTTCCATGTCTCACCAAATCTCTAAATTGCTCTGTCACTTTTTCCCTTCTCATTGTATCTTTCAAGACTTGGTGACGGGACAGAGAATTGACAGTGGTAGTGCAGTAGGTGGCCTCTACTATCTAGATGTTCCTACGGTTGAGAAAGGGACTTCCACTAAGGCTATTCAATCTATCTATGACTTCAATCTGACCTCCCTTCACCAGTGATATTATCGTTTGGGACATCCTTCGTTTAGTACTTTAGAATCCTTGTTTCCTCATTTAACTAAGTGGTGTAATAAAAATCGTTTTTTTTGTGAGCCTTGTGAATTAGCTAAACGCAAACGCTCAATTTATCCTGCTATTCATAATCGTCATTTTGGACCATTTGTTGTTATTCATTATGATGTTTGGGGACCTTCTCGAGTTATTTCTCGTACTAGTCATCGTTGATTTATTACATTTATTGATTGTTATTCAAGTATAACTTGGCTTTATCTTCTTTGTTCCAAAAATAAAGTTTTTTCCTGTTTTCGAAAAATTCATAAAATGATACAAACACAATTTGATGCTAAGGTCAAAACTTTACATAATGACAATGGTTGTGAATATATCGATATTCGATGGTGCTTTTGGTTCCTATCTTACTAACCATGGCATTAGTCTTCATATTTCTTGTGTTAAAACTCCAGAACAAAATGGCGTTGTCGAGAGAAAAACCGTCACTCATTTAGAAGTTGCCCCTTTTCATGTTCACAATGAAAACACTCAAATCTTTACGGGGTAATCTTTATTCTTACTACTACCTTTCTCATCAATCGGCTCCCTTCTAGAGTTCTCAGTAATCGGAGCCCAATCTCACTTCTCAAACATTTTCCTGGCCTTCACTTTCTCCACGGGTTTTTGGTAGTGTGCTTTGTCCATGATAAAAATCCTACTCGGGATAAACTTGATCCTAAATCTCTCTGTTGTGTCTTTATTGTGTTCTCTCCTACACAAAAAGGGTATAAATGTTTTCATCCTCCTAACAAAGTTTATATTATTCGTGATGTCATCATTCTATCTTGCTCCCTTATCTCCTCAGGGGGAGAAATCTACTAGTGCAAAGGAGTTGGACTTTGAGCCTAGTTGAGACATTCCTTCTGCCGTCACTTATCCTATAGTCACTGATCTTCACAGGGGGAGTCATATGATACATGGAATAAACCTAATTTGAAAACTTATTCCCGAAGAGATAAAGAACCGTCCCTCTGTACTACCACAACAACATCCTAGTTCTCCAACTTGCTCTATTGATCCTAATGGCAATAACTCAAATATCCCTAGTAAAAATTGTGATATCAATATTCCTATTACCCTTAGGAAAGGAGTTAGATCATGTACTCAACATTCTATTTCTAACTTTATCACTTGTGATAATTTATCTACCTCCCCTATCGTGCCTTTGTTTCCTTGTTGTACTCTATTTTTGTTACTCAAGGGTGGGAGGAAGCAATCCAAGATGAAAAATGAAAAAAAAAAGCTATGATAGAGAAAATGAATGCCTTGAGAAAGAATGAGACATAGGAGTTAGATCCTCTTCCCCATGGGAAGAAACCGGTTGGGTGCAAATGAATATATACAGTGAAGCAAAAGTTCGATGGGTCGGTTGAGAGACTTAAAGTCAAACTAGTTGCATGAGGAGACATTTGCTCCATGACAAAAATGAATTATGTCTGTATCGTTATATCTTGTGCAACAAACTTTGGGTGGAACCTCCAACAACTTGATGTGAAGAATGCATTTCTTCATGGGGACCTTAAAGAGGAAGTATACATGGAAGTCCCTCCGGACTTTACCTCATCGACAATTAATGGAACTGTATGGGTTGAAACAGTCCCCTAAAGCATGGTTTGAAAGGTAATATAAGGTTATGATCAGATTTGGGTACAAGCAAAGCTGGGCAGATCACGCTATATTTGTCAAACGTGGAAATGGCAAGATTACCATTCTCATTGTCTATGTCGATGACATTGTAGTAATTGAAAATAATGAAGAAAAGATGGTTAATCTCAAGGAAAAACTTGCCAATGAATTTGAAATCAAGGACCTTAGTCCCTTGAAATATTTTCTTGGCATAGAAGTTGCAAGATCTTATAGTGGCATCTTCACCGGCTGACTTTCCCATTGAGGTTAATCATTATCTTACAGGTGGCATAGGACCCACTGTTGATAAGGAGAGAGAACAACGGTTAGTGGGAAGACTAATTTACCTCTCCCATACTAGTCTTGATATTTCCTATGTTATGGGAGTAGCAAGTCAATATATGCATGATCCACGAGATTGTCACGTGGAAGTTGTCTATAGAATCCTAAGATATCTAAAATATGCTCCTGGTAAGGGAATATTATTCTCACATCATGGCCATATGAGGATTGAATCTTTTACCGATGCAAATTGGGCCGGTTGTATAGATGATCGCTGCTCCACATCTAGATATTGTTCTTTTATAGGTTGCAACCTTGTCACTTGGCGTAGCAAAAAAAATCGGTCGTGGCTAGATCTAGTCCTGAAGTCGAATATCGAATTATTGCCTTGGGTGTGTGAATTAATGTGGTTCTGAATATTGTTAGAAGACTTGGGAATCATAACTAATGAGCCAATGAGATTGTTTTGTGACAATAAAACAACCATCAGTATTGCAAATGATCTAGTACAACATGATAGAAACGAAACACATTGAGATTGACAAATATTTCATCAATGAAAAGTTACTAGTGGTCTCATTTGCATACTTTTTGTCAAGACGAATCATCAGCTTGCTGATATTTTGACCAAAGGTCTCAATGGTACAATGTTTCATCCCTTACGTTTCAAGTTAAGCTTGCGAGACATCCACGCACCAACTTGAGGGGGAGTGTTAGAATATAGAATATTCTGTAAATCTGTTAGAATATTATTAGAATCTAGCTATTTAGGAAAGGTAGTATTTAGCATTGATTACAGCTCTAATTAGAGCCTTAATTGTAGTTTGATTTTAACAAAGTGTAGTAAATATACAATGAAATGATGAGAAGGATTTGACCTCATATATTCACCAATTTCTTTGTTTTCTCACGGCCCTAAATATGGGTTTCAACTATTATATCTGCTGAACTTTTCCTGAAGTGCTCCTCCTCCACAGGATCTCAATGAAACAATTCGTTGTGTCTGCATATGTGGGTAATAAACTAATATAATCACAAGAAGTTATCAGGAGTAGCATCCTTATCTTAAGAAAAAAAGAAATTGTCTAAAATGCTAAAATTAAAGAGAACTTGATGAACAGTAAATACACCAAAGCTGCAGGTATTATTTCTGCAAACATGTCCAATGCACCTGACCGATAATTTTTGTATTACTTTATATAATTGATCATATCTGACACCACATAAGGAAAGATTTCCAATCCCCCAACATGGGAGGTAGTATTCCTCCTTAGAAAATATATTGACTCTTTGTGGAAGTCTAAATTAGGATAAACCAATTCTTATATAAATAATTAATAAAGCCTCGGTAAACATCAACTTTTTTCAGGTGGTAGAGCCTCTGGCCCTATAGGAAACAGTAATATCTCCTTAAGAAATTCTGACTCCATTATTATGAGAAAACTATCTAGCACAACAAATCACCATTCAGTTCAGAATCTTAAAATTCTTCAAAAAATATTTTATAAGTTTCGTCTAATTTGAACTCTAGCCACATGTGACAACCATAGTTGTTACGGCGCCACGACGAGTCATGGCGGTAACCTACTGCCTGGACGCCTAGGCGACAAGGCGACCGACATGGCGTCCGTAAGGCGACAAGTCGTTTACAATGTGCAATTTATATATTATTTATTTTACTTAACAAGTATATTGGCAATAAAATTTTATATACATTAAAACTCAAAACATAACACTATGGAATAAATGCATAATTATGTAAATACTTAGCAATAACAATCCAAAAACAACACACTTGATATTAAAAATTAATAAAAGAAATGAAGAATTCAACAAACACCACATAGAAAATAAAGTTGCAACCAACCATCACAAATATGTAGTCTAATAACTAATAAAACACCATCATAGCAAACCAAAATAATGTTTAGACTCTCTAAACTAGTCTAGAAACATCATTCAATCAAAATCATCATAGAAAAGGTCATCTTCATCTCTTCCACGAGAACTACTCGCATTCAAAGGCGTAAGTGATGGTCTTTCTCCAAAATCATCCTCCACATCTTCATCATCATTTGGAATTCTCTCTTCTTCATCAACTTCATTATCGGAGTCGGAATCTATCAACCTTGATTCCCTTGAAGTTGAACCACCACCACGTCGAGAGTATGTCATTAGATTATTACTAGTATTAGCACAAACACTCCTTGAAAGATTGCGACCCTCAAGCGTGTTGAATGCACCGGTTGCTCGATCCAGATCATTCCATGTAAGATCCCCCGGGATGAACAACATTGGCATTATTATCGTTCCATTCATTACCCCATTCAAAGTCATCAATGACTAATGGATCAAAATTATTGCCAAGTTCACGCCTCTTTTGGAACCTTGAGTCGATCTTTCGATTGTATTAGACATACACCAAGTCACTCAATCGTTTGTGTTCCAATCTATTCCTCCTCTTCGTATGAATCTAAAATAAATAAAACAAAAAATAATAATATTAATGATAAAAATTTAATAATAGTGAATGATTTATTCCTTTTGAAATTTGAATTAACAATAGAAAGTACTTACAAACTCAAATGTACTCCAATTGTGCTCGCAACCGGAAGAACAACAGAGGCCTAGAATTCTTTTTGCAAATGAGGATAGCTCAATAGCTCGCGCTCCAAAAGCATTCCACCAATCAACTAGCAAACATTTAAAAGAAATATAAATATTTTTAAAGGGAGGAAATGAAGAATGTATATAAATTATAATCATAATTTAGCTTTTATATCTTTATAAATATTTTAATATACGTACGAGGATTCTTTATTTTCCGTTGCTTAATCACCATTTCTCTTGCAAAAGTATCGCGAGAAGCATCATAGTTGTCGGCTAGATTGTTATCTTGTCTAGCAAATCTAACTCGGGCACCATCTTTGCAAGAACGTCATTGAAGTCATCTCGTAAAGCATTAGCAAACAACCGACGTTCCTCTTTGATATCAAAGTACTTGCCCGGATTGAGAAACAACGCAGCCCCATATATTTTTTGCTCCATTTGATTTTTCCATCGCCGCTCAACAATTTCAATCACCTTCTTATACAGTCTTTGTTTGTTATCAAATGCATCTTTGATTTTTTCTTCACGCGATTCCATCGCAAAGAATAACTTCGACATATGAGCTTCTCATCACTATCAACAATCCTCAAGACTATAAGAAGTGGTTGTGACGCCCTAATGCAATCCTCAACAGTATGCCAAAATGTTGTTGAAATAACAGTATCACATACTTTCTACCCCGCTTCAGCAGTCGCCAACTTTGATTTTGACCAATCCTCACTGATGAACAAATGCATCAATGCATCTTTATTCTTGTACAAACTCTACAAGGTGAGGAAAGCTGTAGAAAATCTAGTAACTGCGGGTCTCACAACATCCCTCCCATTCGTTTTCTCCCTCATCATCGCACTAAGAAGACGACCATGTCTATATATGAATGTTGTAATTCTCCTTGCATTTGTGATTGTGGGCTGAAATTGCTTCAACTTGCTTATGTCCTCTAACATAAGGTCAAGACAGTGAGCGGCACAAGGTGTCCAAAACAGTGTAGGTGTCCTCTCCATTAGTATATGCCCCGCTGCCTTGTAATTAGAGGCATTGTCTGTGACCACCTGAACAACATACTCGAGGCCAATTTCCTCGATCTTGCTATCAAGTAGATTTGCCAACATTGTGGCATCTTGAGACTGACTGGAGGCATCAACAGAACCCATGAAATAAGTCCCCTCCGGACTATTAACAAGGAAATTCAACAAGTG
Source organism: Panax quinquefolius (assembly GCA_020205615.1). Classification (NCBI taxonomy): domain Eukaryota; kingdom Viridiplantae; phylum Streptophyta; class Magnoliopsida; order Apiales; family Araliaceae; genus Panax; species Panax quinquefolius. The sequence goes on along the minus strand of CM035159.1, from coordinate 81,678,096 downwards.
TCTTCCCCTCTTATTTGTCCAACCATCCAACATGAGTTCCTTCCAAGCAACTTCATGTTTCTTCTTTAAGTCATTGGTTTTCTTCTTTGCCTTCTCAAGTAAAGGAACCCTCCACTCGTGATACGTCGGAGGCTTGAAACTCGGCCCATATTGCCCTATGGACTCGACCATTACTTCAAATCTCCTTGAATTTGGAGCATTGAATAGTATGCCACATTTGTAAAAAAAATCGGCAACGTGCATTTGGACTCTCTCCTTTTCCTCCGGTGTCCTCAAACGACTTTCAATACTCGTTTGGCTCAAACGCTTGCTATGTCTCTCCTCTACAACTTCTTCAGGAGTAACCTTAGAAGCGCTTCAACCGTCTTAGCTTTTGGTTGTGGATTTTGGAATTGAAATACAACATTCTTCCTTTTAGAAGCCGTCCCAGAACTTGGGATAGTGTTAGAAGAAGTATTGGAAGCCATGGTTGGACGCGCAGATGATTGTTCTTCTTGCACTTCTACTACATCATCATCATCATCATCTAGCTCAAGTGGTTTGTTCCTCTTTCTACTATTCAAAGCTGTTTGTATCTCCCTTATAATTTATGTTGTTGTTTTGGGACACTTAGCTACATCTCCATAATTTCCGGCTAAATGTTGTTTGAGCCTTTTGATGCCAGAATAACATTTATTCTCACAAAGTATACATTGCACGTCATCCTTATTACTTAAATCCGGTCAATATCCATATTTCCAACCCAAATCGTTCAATTTAGCTTTTCTTTTAGGGTCCTTCGTTATACAATAATTATCGGCCCCCGAACTTTCCGCCATTTTATTGTCTACACAATACAATCACATAAAAAATATAAGAAACATATATAATATAATATTTCTATAGAATTCTGAATTTACAATCTCATAATGCACCCACAAATATCTCTGATGCTGACATTATTAATACTATATAATATATATATAGTGATATCAAATAACTAATAATAATTCATATTATTTAGTCCAAATAATGAGTTAACCATAAAGTTAAGGTCAAAATAATAACTAACAGTCATGCATTTATCAATGAAATATGTACTTACAAAAAAAATTGATAACTGATAAGGTAAAAAAAAAAAAGGCAAACAAGTATATATAATTATATATATATATAGACCCAACAGCAAATGCAAAGCAAAAAGGCTAAAAAAAAAAGGAAACTGCGTATGTGTTAAAATAAGACAGGCAGGAGGCAGCAGAAAAAGAAAAGGGGAAGAAGAAAAGCGGCCTGCACTGGAAGCGAGCGAAGCTCGGTCATACACAGCCATTGCCGACCTCACTTTCTTTCTTCAATCTCGCCGTTCGCTTTTGCTCTCGGTCGGTCGATCGATCTCGCCTCTCGGCTCGCCCTCCTCTCGACGACTCTCTGTTTCTTCTTCGCTACTGACAACAAGCACTTTGGAACCCTTTTTCATGGATGCTGCCACATACTACAGTGAATTGGAGGGCAAGGTGACTCTCAATGTGAAGGCATGAGATTACTTGACAACCAAAATAAATAAATAGACCTAAGAAGAAGTAAATTGCACGCATATTTCAGATATTAAGCATGCAGCACAAATTATCTACATTTTCCAAACTCACCTTTGTACAAAAGATTTAGCATCAAGTCCGTCTATTCTCAACTTGCATGTCCAAAAGATTCATTTTAATAAACAATGGCAGGTCATAGGCAGAGGAGTGAAGACAAGTCTGTCACAAAAAGAAACAAATTTTACAATTAATGATATTGTTAATCCCACATAAATACTATTAGGATGAATCAGTAAAAGAAAGAAAAGCATAAAATAAAGTATTTAGAGGATAAGAAAGACTACCTGTAAGCATGTTGAGTTAGCTTCAAATATTTTGCATTTGAGATCTTCCCGAGAATCTCACTCATACCCTTGAGAAAATTGCCACTTTAGACCAATTGTTTGAAACATCTGGAAAAATCAAGGTTTATGTTTTGTAGGAGAGGTACCCTTACGCCATTCAAACAAGGTAACTAGATAGGAGCCATTTTAAGTTGTAATCAGTAGAATTATTTAATTAGCTATAGAATAAACTTTATAGGTAGATCAGTAGAGTTGGTGTAAATAATGTGTTCCCCTGTAAATAGTAGAATTGATGTATAGGTAATTTTTTCTTGTAATCCATAGAGTAGCATTTTAGTTGACATGTGTTAAAAGCAGTTTTCATCAAATTACGAAAAGCAATTCGCAGAGTAGATTTCACAGTAAAGTAAGTCATCAGCATAGCTAAACAACAGAGTAAACTTCCCTCAAACTTTGTAAGATTAACAACAGTGTGGATTTCATGAACAACACTCAGAATATTTTGAAAATATGCTGCAACGTGTACAAACTATCAACGAATCCTTTAAAAGTCTTTATACTCTGATACATCTCTCGTAAAAGGACAATCAAAACAGCTATATCAAACAGCTTTTCCATATGCTGACATTTTTTACTTCAAACAAGAGACGATAATAACCAACTCAGAGAAAACGACTATTATCCACAAGGAAAAACAGAACTTCACATCATTATATGAAGCCATGATGATTGACATGTGACCTGAAAAAGAGAAGTTCATCTTCAACAAAGATATCTCTCACTCTCTGGAACTCTCTTAGAGAAGAACTCAAAAAGCCTTCAGCTCAAAAATCAAGTCACAAAGACTTGAGAGTTTCAGATCCGAACAAGAAGAATCAAGAGCAGGATTTTAAACTAATCAGTTTCATCAATATTTTTTCTGAAGATATTCATAGCTGCAAATCACTTTCAACAAAACCCTAAAGTCTTAGTACCTCAACTCCTTGTGACTTAGATCTGATGATTTCGATTGTTAAGTTAATCTATTAAGGTTTTCAGTGAATTAAAAACTGATTTCTCTAACTGAGACTTGCTTAGTACCGATTCCTCCTGAGAAGAGAAGAAGAGCCGATGTAGGAGTGTTGGATACTCCGAACCACTTTAAATTTTGTGTTGACATTTACACTTTTGTAATTTACTCAGTACCTAATTTATTTGTTAGTGCGTGTTTGTGGACTTCACTTACTCTGTAATTTCAATTATGGTTAAGAGGATTTTGATTTTCCGCAGCATAATTGACTAACAAACTATTTATCTACTTTAATTAATTAACATGGTTATTTATTTAACCTCTAATCTTTTTGGTTGCCCCAAAGGACCTAACATAAAGTGATTCTTTTAATCTAATAGCCCATGACCTAGTAGACTGTGTATTAGTACTTGTGCATGGTACTCTTACATACCAATACTCTAAATTTAGCAAACCGAAATATTGTTTGTTGTTTTGCCTATAGTTGCACAAATATCAATATTCTTAGTTTCTTACTTGGTATTTGGATGCTCAAACATCCCATTTGTACTAAATTATTTATGAACAAAATCGACTTGTTAATTCAACTAAAAATATTCTATAAAACTTAATTACATTTTGATTCTAAGACAATTCCTAACTATCAGCATGAGATATAAAGCTAGCATAGTGTAACACATTTAAGCTCGTGTAGCTTATTGCAAACCTGTATAAATTGTCCAAACCGGAATCCACGAACCGGAATGAACCACGTTATAGGTAATATTATTCCAAAACCTAAATAGTGGTGCATGATATATCTTCTTAGGTCTTCCAGGAATTCTATTTAAAAAATAATCAATAAAACCCAAAAAATTAATTATCTAAAAGCAATTTAGCAACCAGTATTATTTTTATGCGAGTCTATATACTGTATACACACATATATATTTGAAAGCAAAGGAAAACGGTAAAATGGCCATCACGTAATAAGTACCCCATCCATCTCGGTCTAAACATCCTCCTTTCCTTTTTTGGTTGTCCCAAAACCCAGGCACAAGCTTCCAGAAATAAGCAGAACAATTTCACCTAAAGGAGCATGCAGAAATAGGTTCTATCTGTTCTAAAGGATGTTATTGATCTCTAATTTAAAAATATAGCAGTCATTATTATAAAGAGAGTAATTTAAGTCAAATATTGAAGTTCAGAGACGAACCATCAGTAAGGACAAATAAATATAATGCTTGAGCATGTGCGCAAGTTGATCAACACTCGTTATCAGCTTTCAAATGACTGAGGCTTTAGAAAGAAAGACATCATAAAGATTCCATAAAATAACAGATTTCCACCAAGTCTTGATCAAAAGTTAAACAACCACGACATACAACTGTATAACACTATACTTCGAAGTTGCCTCAAACACCGACATTAACTGCGAAAAGGAATTGGGTTCAGCATGTATAAGTGAGAATTTGTAAGTTTTTATACTCTTCCAGAAAAGATCCAGAACCAACTAAAATCCTGATGATGCCACTTGCTGCAAACATATAGATAAGAGGAAGCATCAAATCATATCAACAAATTTGTTCTCCAACCACAAATACTCTACAGCATAAAGACAACAAGTAATGCCCAAGTATCTGGTCAAGTTAGCTTAACACAAGGGGATTGTTATTTCCCAAGTGTTTCTGATATTTCCACAAACCCTCCTCTCACATGGTGATGGGACCAACCTACTTTCATGTGAGAGGAACCCTGTGGAAAAGAACAATTGAGGAAATAACACTCCCCTATCATAAATGTTTCACCATTTCAATAGAAAACTTTTAACGCATTCACATTCATTAAGCGTAAATTTCTAAACAAATCCCCCCAGAGTTGTCACGGCGACTAGGTGAGATGCGACAGTAGTAGGACGCCTAGGTGATAGCGTCGCCACACGGCATCCGTATGGCGACAAGTCGTTAACAATGTGCAATTTATATATTATTTATTTTACTTTAAAAGTATATTGAACAGTAAAATTTTATATACGTTAAAAACCCAAAATATAACTCCCTCCATCCTCGAAAGGATGACTAAAAGTACAACTATTTTTGTCCCAAAAAAGATGAGATAAAATATACAAAGTGAAGGGTAATTATGTCATTTAGTGTGTCATTAGCATAAAAAGTAAAACTATTCATCACTTTATGAATCTTATGGAACCACTAAGGAGGGATTTAGAACTTTATTTACTCTCTTTTCTCTATTTTTGTTCTTAAAATGCGTAAAATTTGTACTTTACTCGAGTAACTAACACTATGAAATACGATTAAAAACACAATAATATGAATAAAACACTTGACATTAAAAATTAGTAGAACAATTCAATAAACACAAATAAAGAATCAACCAAGTCATCACTTATCACACATTACAAGTCTAATAAGTAATAAAATTACACCACATAGCAAGTTCATGGGTTATGATGAGTTATAGGTATAAAATAAATTCGGTAACTTAAGTAGGGCTAGCTACCAAGGCGTGACCTTGGCAACTCGACGTTCAAGCTGTCACCTTGCTCTTCTCTAGCGCCAAGACGCCTAGGCGTCGCCATGATAACTATGAATCCCCCAGCCCCAACTTAAGAAATTTAAGCAAAAAATAGTGGTGAAGATTCCAACAACCATTTCGCAAACGGTAATGAAGGAAATTCATAACTGGTGTAACCTGTTTGGGGGATTTTTACAAGGAAAATTTAAAAGACATCCTAAACCTAAAATATGGAGTATTAAATAGTGATGAAGATTCCAACAAACTTAATGAAACAAGGCAGTAAAACTGCCATCAGTTTTAAAAAATTACTACTATAACATAGTTCATAAGACAATCCGAATTGAAATGGTGCACACAAGTTTAAAGTTAAAACTACCAGGACTGGCATCATTAATTACTAATACTTACTGGACAAGGCTGTGTTTCCTATATCGGCCTTGACATATTGAAAATGGCTGGTCAAAGCTGACTGTTAAAAAAGCTTTATAGAAAAACAACCAATTTATCAGAATGTGCATGCGTGCAGGCAAGCAAACAATAAATAAATTAAAAAAATTATTGCAGGTCTTGTTTTAGAATTTTCATATCCTAGGAGTAGACAAGATATTAACTACTTTACGAATCCAACGAAATGAATAACCCTATTTCAAGAAAACCTAGAGAAACTGTCTTGGTCTTGAAGAATAGATGCTCTGAAACACACTACCAAAAGAAAAACCAAACAACCTTCATCAATAGATCTTCAATAGATGACTTTAGACAGGCCTCTTTCCAATTTTATCTTGCATGCTCTAAGGTCTTCTGTCAATTCTTCATAATACATATATTGGATCATGTTTAAACTAGCAGTTACAACTGTTTTATACTTTTTCACAGGTATTTATGACAGCTGTTTTAAATACTAAACTCACAATAGCTTTTTCTTTTCAACATAGGCCGCCTTCTTCATGAACTTCTCTGCCCTTTCAGCAAACTACAGAATCTAAAGAACATATATAAAAGTAGCGAGAACTAAACATCTAAATAATATTAATTATTTTGGCCTACTTTGAGATAAGTTGGGGATCTGACTTGAGATCCAAAAAAACCAAAACTTCTCCTTGTATAACTCCTTCATTTCACCAACAGATTAGAAGAGCGAAAACTACTGTCTGACATCCGAACTAGTAAATAAAGAAAGAAATTATCTAACATAGAAACTAGTAAATAAATAAAGAAATTAAAATCCATTGACCGGACCACCATCATAAAGATGATTTAATTCTTTCCTCCTATGCTTCTGAACTAATATTATTCCTTTTTTGTACATAATTTTTATTTGTTATTAACGACTTTAATGACTCTACTCTGGTTACTAACCTTATCAGACCAAAAATGAATATTTGTTTTGATTATTATCACCGTGACATTTATAGTATATAGTTTCTTTGCCTGCAATAACTTCTTTCTTATAATTATATCGATATCAAATAAAAGAAGATGATGCAACATTATGATTTGACAGACAATTCAGTAGATACATTAGGTTAACAAGTGATCCTTATATGTTAAAGAATACCGGATTGATAAAAATGTGAGGATTACTAACAAAACTAAACTCCAAGGTGTACCCACACAAACTTATGCTTGGATTTTCCATCTTATGGGTGGATGTGTACACGTGGGATTAGCTGAATGCTCTTAAGAGGTTCGGAAACCCATGATTAATAAAATAAAATTTATAAATAAAAACTAACAAAATCTATAAATGGTCAATCAATATTGAAAAAATGAGAATAGTGATTATGAATAAATAAATAAAAAGACAAAGCAATCATCACCTTAATTTATTTTCATTCGATGGAGTATCCACATGTTGTCAGCTTATCTTTATAAATTCTGTCTATAACGCAAATCCATTAAAACCAAACAAAATAGGCAAATAGTGAATAAATGAAACACACATAACTTTCAGGTAAGCTTGTGCAGCCTAGCAAATAATTAATCATTTTATATTTCCTAATCAGTCGCCTTCAATAATGACAGGATTATCAAATCATAAAAATCAGCATCATCCATCAATTAAATATGGGTTTTGTCCTTAATATTTATACTCGTCCTCTCATACCTGACCAATAAAATCAAACATACTCCTATCCCATTATTCTATTCCATTTTTAGGAATTCTAACCTTTTTTAGAATATTTATTTAATGCATTGACATGACGAAAGAAACGCTTAAACTCTTAAATAACTCACCAAAACTCTAAATATGTGTTACACATAGCTTCATAATACACATACCAAAATAGGTTTTAAAAAGAAAAGACAACGATTTTGAGATATTCAAGAGCAGTGAGACAAAAATTAGGACAGCTCAAGTATCTAATCAAGTACTTAATTGTGAATTGTGTGCACAGTATCTAAAAGGGACTACATCCAACATATCTTATTAATCTTGTAATCCCTCTGTCCCACCTTTATTGCAATACTTCATTTAGTGTGCAACACGCATTTTAAGATGCCAAAAAGATATTCGAATATTATTTTTAGAAAAATTAGAACTATATATAATAATATATCTGAATACACTCTTGGCACGTCTTAAACTCTGTGCCACAGACAATAAAAAAGTGTTGCAATAAATGTGAGACAGAGGAGTACTATGTTAAGAATTGAATATATGCAAATAAAATTAAAGAGATGGTGAAAGCCATATTTACAAAAGTGAGAATTTTATCATTACCTAGGATTCATTTTCATGGGGTTGGCATAAATGATAATGTTGACTTTCACAACTAAGTTAGAAACGTTAAGGGGACAAGTACTTGTGCGGAATCGGGAAACCAAAATCATTAAATAAAGGTATTGCAACAGCATATAGAATCAGCTATGTTTACAAACCAAACCACTGAAACTGACTTAAAGACTATGTTTAAGATTATTTCTATACCTGGATGCACAGTTCAAGAAGTCGCTGAGTCGCCAAAATCGGTTTGGTGTCCTTATTCACCGATCCGATAACGAGTCACGAATTGTAATTTCAAGCATTATTAATGTAAAAGCTGTGCATAGGCGAAAATTCGCTGCGATGGGGAAAAATAACATCGCAACGGAGAAATCAAGAAAAAGTAACAACATAATGGAAAAATAACAGTCCAACAAAAAATCGAAAAATGAGACTCTTTTGTGGAACAAAGGGAGAGAGAGTAATAATAACAACAAACGGTTATTATTAATAATAATAATAATAATAATAATAAACAATTGGACTTTGTTTGTAAAACATAAAGAGTAATAATAAATAAAATATGTATATTTACATATTAACTTACCAGAAAATAACACAAGTAAATAAATAACTTATCAAAAATAATAATAAATAAAAACACACATACATACTAACCAATCAAAATATATATATATATATATATATATATATATATGTACTATATTATGAACATACTAACTTATAAAAATAATAGTAATAAAAAAAAAATATGAATATGTACATGCTAACTTATCCAAAAAAAATAAAATTATATTAACATAAATTCCTGACTCCACCTCCGCTTCACCACCTAATGCTGAGAAACATGAAGAGGGAGATGATGCAGAGGAGTACGAGGAGGATTGATTTATAACTATTTAAATTATTTTATTGTATTTATGTAGTTTTTAGTGTCTAAAATAGTTAGTGGTCAATTAATATGCAATACAAGTTATACAACAATAGACAAGTGTGCGGGATGTCTGTATTACCATTTGGACGATGCCATGTGTACTAGTGTTTTTGTGCTTATCTAATTAATCCATCTTGTTATTCTTATTGTTTAAATTTTTTCGGTATTTTTTTTTAAATTTAAAGTTCCTAACTAGCGTAAGTTCGAAACCAAAACCGAGTCCAAAAAAAACTTCTACAACCCAAGTCACTACTATGACTTTTGAACCATACCAGGATGCATATACAAAAATGACTATGTGAGAAGATAAAATTAGTGTTAAGGTTTAATTTGAGTTGACATAGTCCCACATCGATGCTCAACTGTGAGGATAAAGACTAAATATATAAGGTCGGACCCAAGACCTATCAACTTAACCATTTGGATTATGTTCGGTCCAGGTGTATTGGAGTCTTCGTTATGGACTCCCAAGTAGTATCAGAACCAACAAATATGATCCTTGATTATGTTAGACTTCAAAAGTAACTAAAGTAATGCGCAGGGTGCAGCTTATCAAATGCTTTCAGAGTTTTCAAGTAATTACGCAAGTAAAGTCCTATCAGATTAAGTTTTTGTTTCAAGTTGTGTTTACCATGTGTATTAGGGACCATCATCATGAAACCCGGACTCATCAACAAATTTGGACCAGAGCCACGATCCATGATCTGGTAATCTCTTAAGTAATGTTCATACCTCGGCGTGTTAGCTGTTAAGAGTTAGTGTTCGAAAGTAACTGCTCAAGTACCTTAGCGTGTTGAGTGTTAAAGTCCACACTAAGGAGGAAAAAAGTTCCAACGATATTGGGACTCGCGTGTATGTTGAAGGGGAGAACTGTTAACGTAACATATGAGTTGGCATAGTCCAACGGTGATCCGATGTGAAGTGATAAAATATGTGAAGTTGACTGAACAACGGCTTTTAAAATATAGAAGATTGAGCTCATGACTGAACAACTTTAGCTTTTAGACCAAGTTAAGTCCAAAATGTGTATTTAGGGCTATAGTTTTCTTATGGACTACAAATATACATATATCATTTTCTTGTAGCCAATATTAGTTAAAAACAAACATGTTTGATAGATGGGATCAAAAGTAGCAATAGTTGTCAAAGACAAAAAAATAACTGACAAATTAATGTGACTTATTTGGAGCAAGGAAGAACAATTACTCAATAAGCCTAGGTGAAAAACTTATAATAGATACTAAAATTAACTAAAAACCATCACATAGTGGAATGATACATTAATAATCTTTTAATATTACAAAAATTAAACTAATTTTAAAAATTACATCAAACAAATTAAATTTAAAATAAAAATATAACAAAAATTTTAAAACATCCCAAACAAGCTTTAACAAATTCAACAACTTACTCTTAAATATTAAGGGAAAAAAGAAGAAAAAAACAAGAGAAAATCACGAATGCTTTTTCAGAAAGGCTAAAAAAAGTCAGTAGCCCCACCCAACCACCACCGCACCACCACCATTGTTTCAGACAAACCCAAGATCCATATACTACAACCACCACTATAAACAAACCAAAGATACATATATATATATATATATATATATATATATATATATATATGCAATTGGTAAAACAAAATATATCATGCTATATAATTTCAATTTTTTCACTTCTCTGTCCTAATTTATAGAACTCTTTTCAATCTCTTTCTCTTCATATTTACATGCCCTTTTAGGATTAAATACACATTTTCACCAATATCCGCCACCGCATAATGGCTTTGAAACAGGAATCGTAAGAAGAAGAAGAAGTGGTAGCGATGAATCTGGTGGTAGGATGAACCTAGTGGAGTGGTAGGTAAAGGAAATGGGTATAATTTTGTTAAAAAATATTAAATAATATGGTTTTAATTTAATCTTCCATCATGATTTAAATAATCTAATAAGCTGCGACATCATGATTTAAATATTTTTAATTTTATATATTGCCACGCCAATTTTCTGTTAAATGTTGAAACTTTTTTTACAATCAAAGTAAAAATTTTCAGTTCAATAATGCATTTGAACTATAAATTTATTTACACTCGATGGTCCCAGCTAAGTGTCTCTTTCAAAAATGAAAAGTTTTTACAAAGTGATTCTTTCCAGAAATCCAAGGAGTTAAATAAGTTGACTTTTCAGCATTCAAGTAGAAATCTCAGAGAATTATTATTGAATTGTGACATAAAGGGAAAAATATGTGCAGACTTGCACATGTGAGAGAAACTAATAATTAGGAATGGTAATAATGTAAATTGAGAAGTTGTCCATATAATCTGCCAAGGTGTTCCAAAAAACATGTAATACCGTGTTCCACAACCACAAAAGAAGCAATGGATAAGAAAAGGCAAAAGCAGAAGCATGCTGAGGGATACAGGGAGAGGGGAAAGTGAAAATGAGAAGACTATGGCCAAGCATGAGTAAAAAACATAAGGAATTAAAAGTTCGTCATATTAAGCAACTTCAAAGATGATGATATGTTATTAATGTCCATACCTACGACGGGTCACCAAAAATCATTCCATAAATCAAGACAGAGGTCATATGTCAAAGGCCAATCCAAGCACGCCTCTATACGATCCAACTGAATAGAGGTTCTACTCAAAAGAATTTGAAAAGCAAGTGAAAGATAGATATTTTTACTTGAGGAGAAGGACCGTTGGTGAATATGTTTAGGATAGATGCAAAACACATGTAGCATGTTAAGATGGACATTTCCATCTCAGACCGCGACACATGAAGCTATTTTTACTGAATTAAATTACAGCATATGATGCAAAGAATGGTTTAAACCCAAAAGTAACCATTATTTTTAAATTTGAAAGAACCACCCTTTATAATCCTAAATTTGAGCTAGAATTTAAATGGCACTGAGATTCACAAATGGTTTAGTTCCATGGTATAGGTGCCTCATTACATCAGTCAAAGTATAGCTCGAAAATCTAATCTACAACATCTTTCTATCTAGAAATTTACCAGAATCTGCAGTTGCTTCTGCAGTCAACCCAGATGAGTCAACAGGATTTTGATTTACCGCTGACCCTAGCAGGGTTGCTGTTTCCACCGAACAATTGTTACACACTGATGATGTCAATTTTTTGCCAGTAACATCCACATCAAACTTGACCAATGGGAAGTCCATTTTAGCAAGAGTAGTCACCTTTGACGTCCTTCACCCATCTCTAATGAATTATCTCCAAACGAATTACTCTCACTGAACTCCATCAATTTATCTGGTGATCTCCAACTTTTCTCACAGAAACCACGATCATTTCCTGCATGCTGTTCCTAAAGGAACACTCGTCAGCAAAAAGTAAATGTTTCAAATCTTTATCCGAGTAAGATTCTAAATTCAAAGTACCTCATTCGATAGTGCAGGACTACTGGAAATATCCGCATCGCTTCCAACCCCAACAGCACTTGACCTGCCTAATTGGCCTTCATCAGTTGTTATTGCATGCATATGGGGGCATTCTGGAGGAGCCCTATCTCGGCACTTGTGGCACTTAAATCCAATAAGATATTCAATTTTTTCAGCACCAAGTCCAAATGCATCCCCATGGAACCAATCTGCAATATTATGAAGCCAGCTTACAAAATAATTATGCAAGCAAGTACTGAAAATACGAGGAAATTAAGATGCTTCGATAACCAATAAACATCTGCATACCCATAAAATGGACAATAGAAATAAAATTTACTATTCCAACTTACCTCCACACATTTCACAACCAATATAATTCAATACAGATGTAGATTCTGGTTCACGGCAGAGACTGCATTTAGGCTTATCAAGGATGGCATTCAACTGTTTGGAAGCCACAAGAAGTTTTTCACTCCCAAACTGCATGCGTCTTTCATGATTAGGCTTTCTTGACAACCAAAGACCATTCAACCAGTAAGAATGACATACCAATGTCCTTTTCTTCTGATGAGTACCTTTCTTTTGTTTCTTTGTTGTCTTCGGTTTCCCCTTCCTGGATGCGGTTTGTTGCCCTTGCTTTATGCCTCCAATCTTTTCACTTCGTTGTGAAATCAGTTTAACTTTCCTCACAGAACGCCGCAAAGGAACAACAACAGAATTTTTATTATTACTTCGACGTAGTTCTAGTTGCTTGTCTTTGCCAATGTGTGTACTGATTTTTATATGCACTGGCCTCTTGATCTTGGAGGCTTTCTTGCTTTTCTGCAACTTCCATTTTCCCTTCCTGGTATCAATTTTCACACATGTCTGATCCAGGCATTTGTGACATGTATAAGTGCATTCAGCAGTGATTGCTCCAGCATACTTCCTCACATGTTTTTTGTGGAAAAATCCTGTAAAATTATCACCAGAAGAAAAGAAAAGGCTGAATCTGAGAAAAGACTTGAAAAGTATTAGATTCAATGGTTCCAAAAGCTCTAACATGTTTAATACTTGTCAAATGAAAAACATTATAACAAATACAAGCCATACAAGAAATCTGTATGAAGTGCGTACATACAGATTAAACAAAATTTCAAAAATTAATGGCAGATAAACTAAAGTAAAATTAGTAGTATATTACCAAGGCTTAAAATCCAACTGAATGGAGTAAAAACAAAAAGTAAGAGGTGAACTAATCGGTAACCTCGAACGTTAAAATGTAATTCAAAGTAAAAAAACATGAAGGAACTGCATATATAATATAGCCATTGGAAAACAGGTTCAGGACCTTTCAAATGATCAACAGGTTAAGATCTGGTCTCATACGTCAATAAAATAACCATGGTCAAATTTTAAAAATCCCCACCTAGGTCTGATTAATCCCGCCTAGGTGCTAGGCGGCCCTCTATTTTGAAACTCTACAATACTTAAAATAAATTTGTTAAACATTAAAAGATTTTTTTGGGGTAATATTTCATGTAAAATTTAAAAAAAAATTACACCTACTATATGCTTCGCATTGTTTAATAAGTATGTACAATAGAAAAATAAATAAATGAGACGGCTTAATAAAATGCCTAGTACACCTAGACCGCCCCCTCCGCCGCCAAGAATTGCCTAACGATTTTTAGAACACTGAATTTAATTCGGTTCAATTATTCAGATAGGTAAATATGAATATATTCACATCAATAGCTTTGCTTTTAAAAAAAATAGTTCACACCAACAGCAATATCAATATGTGAAAACTTACAGAGTTGAGGCCCTTATTAAAAAGTGACCGATATGGACACATATCTTGAAACCCTAGCACAACATAGGATTAACCAAACTCATCACTTTGCATTATTTGGATCCAAAGAAGCAGTCGAGATATGATATATCAGTCGTATCATTGTAGCAACTGAAATTTTTTTTGCATAAACAAAAGAAAAATCAATCTAATTCTAAGTTGTAAAGCGAAATAGAAAAAGCGAAGGTATGAAAGATGAAAAAAAAAAAGAATCAGAGCAGCAAAAGTAAATTACAGTCGGGGGTAGAATGATGGTTAAGAGTCTAAAAAGTGCTTAGTGAGATATGAAAGAGTAAAAGAAAAAAGATCAGAAGCAAAATAGGAAGAATAAGAATATTACTGATCCCTCAAAAGAATGGACAATGCTAGCAAGCTAATGGCACCAAGTGTTAAATAAAATTCTTCAAAACATACTTCAGGTGTAATCAATTATATAACCTTATCACCTAGTGACACAAAACACTAAAAATTGGGAAAATAGGGATTTCAAATGTAAAATACTTGGGATATGCATTTAAGGCAATTCAAGACTTAAATATCATAAAGATTTCAGATGAAAATATTATTTTCGAACTCAATTTATTGGGTAAGGTTTTTGATAAAACTGAATGAAAAGTTCTGAATGTATAAGAAATTTGAATGAGTTGTATGAAGTAGAAGCTCTAAATACATAATGAAATGATGTGCTTGATAATTGCCTGTCTAAAACATCTGAATACGTATATTTTCCTATTATAACATTATAGACTGTTATGAATAGGTACTGCTCCACGATACTAGATGCGAATGAAAAAAGGGCTTTGCTCTAGGTCTATCTGCTCCAGAGAAAAGAGATGTACGGTATGCCCCACCCGGTCAATGAAAGAAATTCTAAAAAAAGAGACACAAGTGGAAATACCCTAAGACCATACAGAAGTAGCCAAATTATAAATATTGTTATCTAAGAAAAATTAAATATAAACTTTTGAACAATTTTTTATGGAGTATACTATTAGTAATAAAATTTTAGGAATAAAACACTAAAATTATTAATAGCATTCTAGCGGTCCATAAAATCAAAACAAAAGAGTACAACAACATTTATTAAATTGGTTATTGACCAATTTGTTTTAAAAAAATCAAAAACAATTTGTACACAACAAAAAAATTGTTTGCAATAGTAAAATGGATGGATATTGAATGTAATTTTTAATTGTCAATAAGGGTATGCAAGTAAAAATATCATTCAACACTATGTCTTATCAATTTAATCACAATTTTTTGGATGAATCGTTCAAATACATTTAAACGCATTCAGAGTTTAAAAATTGTAAAATTGACTTATTCGATTAGATTCAGACTCGTTCAAAAGTAAACAAACAGTCCCTAAGTTTGGCAACTCATTTTATTTTATACCCTATCGAGTAGATTTAGGTTTTCTACTAGCATGCATGTACTAAAATATTCCACAAACTGGAATGGAACTAAAATTTAAATTTAGTTACTGAGAATTCATGTTGTTGGCAAGTGAGAGCAGATTTTGTGTGATGACAAAGACAAGACCTCTTTCCTTTCACCAAGTGCTCTTTAGTCCTACTATGTGACCTTAATTCTTTTTTAAATGACATCAATTATAACTTACCCTATATTAGCCTGTTCAAACAAACACTTCTACAGGCAACCGGGCGTGGAGTCGCGGACATGGATAGCACACTCTGGAAACTTTGCGAGAGACATGTTAAGGACACATATCAAATATATATTTCTCATATAAAAAATTGAAGTGGATAAAACAGTGTTCATTTATCCATATTATACAACAGTAACTTAAAAAGGATAATTATCAATATTACCAATGCCCAAGACTGTACACAATGACACATGGTTTGTCTACCTCCGAAAAAATCAGAAATAGATTTACCAAAATAAAGAAGGGCTCATCTTCTAACCAATAGTAGTTTTATGAATAAATAAGAAAGCACAATAAAAGAGACAGATAATAAGGAAAAATTACAAAAAGACTTCAAAAAGTAGAGTAATCATTAAAAATGCAGAAATACAATTAAATGAAAATTAAATATTAAATAACAAAAGGGTATAGATAAGGCCACCTAAGGAAATGAAAAACTATACAACGAAAATCTCTTAAAAGTAAATAATTTCAACATTTCTGTCAAAGTTAAAACTGCTTACAGAGGGGAACAAATCTTAAGAATTTGAAGAGAAACCTGTTATTGTTTTAACTAATGTCAAAGCCAACTTTCAAAAATCACTTGAGGCAAACAATCCGCTTGGTCTAGATCATTTAACCACCACCAGCTTGGATATGGAATTGGAAAAAGAATAACAAGACCCAGTTTTTTTAAGGTAATGAGGTGAAATACAAACTCTTCAGGGGAACACAATCTGGCTAGTCAGATAGTTTTAAACAGCAGCAGCCCCTTAATAGAATTGGAATAGAGTAACAAGATCCAGCTTATGTAAAGCAACATATTGAATACTCAAGTAAATGAAACGGGGAAGAATACCAGCTTCAAAAGCATAAACTACACAATAAAGCACTCAAAGAGCAAGTAGTCTTTTACTAACTTTTACCTTCGCAATACTGGCAACTCACAGCCTCCCTGCAAATGAAAAGGAAAAGTATCAGTCATGCAGAACTAAGTTAAAATTGTTATAAATATTGAAAAGGTAATACAAACTCGGAGAGAGAGACTGAGGCAATGGCATAGCCAGTACTTTTCTTCATAGACTTACAAACTGATATCTAAGTGTATTTCAAATCAGAAGAAGATGTTATTGTAAAAATATTGTCTATCAATATTTACAATTCCTTAAAGCAAAATATAAAAGTAAAATAAAATTTAGTCTTAAATGCAAAAATAAATTCTTGAAAGTACATATTTTTATTTTTTTAAACTCCCCTTAGTAAATTGGACCCAGAAATACCTTAGTTATCTCAATTAGAATTTGACCAACTTATCTCAAGACCAAATGCACATAAAAGCAATATGCATCTATAAAGTGTATCAGGTACATTTTAGCAAACAAACATGAAAGAAAACTAAGAGGTTAGTGAAGATCAGTCCACTAAACTCTGGATATTCGACAATGCCACCCCTCTAGAAACACTCCTACAGATGTAGCCCAAAGAGAAGTTAAAAAAAAAAAACTCTCCCAAAGCAAAGGGGAGAGAAAGATAACAATCATCAAATACCTAGAACTTCCTCTCGTCCAAATTCCACATAGCATACCACTGCTCTAATAATATTACTCTATGCTCTATAGTACCAATCAATAGCTTAACCATAGTTTACCCCAATTGATTTTGATAGATTTTCAACAAAAGGAGAGGAGAATTTTTAATGTCTATTACCAGAGCCATCTCTATTCTCGCAGTAGATTCTCACCCGTTCGAAGGTGCAATATTGGATGACGCAATATCAATGTCAAATTTGGTACCAGTGTTATTAAAGGTGTGCCTAGGCACTAGTCCCATCCCAGCCCACCCTGGTCGCAGCTACTTCAATGAGGAGCACGCGAGGCGCGAACTTCATCGAAGTTGTGTAATTTTAATTTTTTCTTAAGCAATCTAGACCATCAATTGCAACCTCCTCCTCTACATAAGTCTTTCTCTTCTCCTTATCTCTTCTCCCTTTTTTTATGCTCTCCACTTGCCACCAAAAAAAAAAGTATTTTGTAAATTACTAAGGGGCTATGTTGCCCAATTTTTTTCAAAAAAATTTGGGTATTTATTACACTACTATTCCGGTGTTTACCAACTTATTAAATAATTAAATGTGTATATAACTTTTGAGTATTTTGTTAATATTTAAATATGAATTTATATTGTTGTTTTTAGTATATATATATATATATATATATATATATATATATATATATATATATATATATATATATATTAATATATGTATGTATTTAACTATGTAGTTACACAAAATGTAATTATGATATAATTTATATCAGTGTATCACTATGTTGCGCTCCTTGAAAGAAACTTTTTGAACATGCTTGGAAGTTTTTCAAATTACTAATGGTTGATAAATTTGATATATAAATGACTAAATGTGTGTGTATATTTTAATTTTTTTAAAAAAATATGTGTGCCTCAGTTCGATGAGCTCGCCTCGCCTTGCCTCGCGCCTAGGCCCCAAGAAGAACTTTGCGTCTCAGTGCGCCTCACGCCTTAAATAACAATGTGTTGTACTAGGTATTGGTCTCGATATCAGGCGATACACTACAGAAAAGCTATATATTGCCTAATAAATTTTTTAAAAAAAAATTCGAAAAAACAAGAAAGAATTAAAATAATGAATTACATAAATATAAAGTTATCATTTGTCACATATACCATTGGATACATCATACGATACAGAGCTATTAGACTGGTTACCATTTTCTTAATGCAAATTTGCAAGTTCTTTTTGTAACTTGCATACACCAATATCGGACGATACCTTAACATATTGATTGATACCGACATGTATCGGTTGTGACAACCCGAATTTTCAGAAATTATTAAAATAAGAATTTATTAAATAAAATTCTTATTATGTAATGTGTCGGGCTCGAGAAAACGTGTTATATATATTTTAAAACATGTGATTTGGTGTGAAGGAATTAAATGTGTATATAAAAGAGTTATATATATATATATATATATATATTCATATATTGGGAAAATGGGATTTAATAATTAATTAAACTATTAAAGAAAGTGAGGAAAATTAGTTACGGAAAGGAATATGGTGGCAAAGGGAATTAACTGAGTAATGTTGGTTAATTTAAATTAAGCTGAAAATTATATGATGAATAAATATAAATGATGTGATTAATTCACTTAATTAAAATAGTGAATTAACGTAAATATATTTGTTTTAATAAAAATGGGAAGGAATTAATAAATTGCATATAAATGTAATATAAGTATGATATTATTTAAGTATGATAGTATGCTAAGTGAATATAGATTGATTATGAGATGAGAAGAAAAACCAATATATCTATGAATAAATATTGGTGTCAAGATTAATAAATTAAATCAATATTTAAGATGTGACTAAATGTATAGATTAAATAAATTGTCTTGGGACAATTTATTTTAGAGAAGGAAAGAAATTAAATAATTATACATAATAATTGTATAATTTACTAAAATAATTAGTAGTTTAAATATTAATTATTTTAATGGAAATGTTTATTTGAATAGAGATGTTTTAATTATGAATGTAATTTCATAATTTATATGGGTAAATAGATGAGAAGAGTGTTGACTAAATGATTTAGCAATAAGAGTTTTGTGTGACATATGTATCATATAATAGAAAAATAAAAGGAAAACTGAAAATAAAACATGGAAATGAAAATGGAGCATAAGCCGAACATTGTTTGGCTTAGACCCTTGAGGGACCAAAACTGTTGGAACCTTTTCTCTTCGGGTAACGTCCTATTAAGCCAAATGAAGTTACGTAAAATTCATAAGTTCTATTTTCAGTTATTTTGCAATAGAAAGGCAGAGTTTAGAGAGAAAGCAGAGAGAACTCGGAGAAAGAGAATGGGTTTTCAGTAGAATTGGGAGGAAGCTTTAGGGAATTCTTCATCATCTAATCAAGCTAAAAAAGATTCAAGAGGTAAGAAAAGAATTCTAAAACTCCTAATATCTATTGCTTAAGTTCACTGTTAAAACTTGTCTTGGTGATTAAGATGAAGAAATTCAATTGTGTAATTTCAATTGATGGATTAACTGTTAGATGTTTGATAGAAGCTTACAAATGAAATCAAAGTGAGCAAATTCGAATTTGGGGAAGAAATAGACTTTTGGTTTGAAGTTAGTCATTTTGGGTCTTTTTTATTGGGTAAATTAATGGTGACCTTGTGTTTAAAGTCTGAAATTGATGGTTGAATGTTGTTCTCCTCTGAGAAACAAAAACAACCCGATTGGAATGAATAAAAACGGAGTTAAAACGAATTCGTGGTGTAAGATTTCGTTAAATATGTCAAAGTATGAAAATATAGCATGAGCACTGAATTAGAACCCTTAAAATGGTTTGTTAGAGTTTCTAAGATGTTATAGTTGCTCTGAAGATGCTTAGAGTATAACGAGTTTATAGAATCAAAAATTAATCAATTTAGAGTTTAGATGAAGAAGTTGGGAATTTTTTAAGGAGCAGAGTTCTGATTCGCGAACTGGGAAAAAATTGGTTCTTCAGTCGAGCGTTGCCGCACTACTATTGGGCGCGACCGCGTTGGTGGCCAATACAGTTTGGGTTAGGCCGCGCCGGTGTCTGGCAGGGCACAGTAAAGGGTTTTTAAAGGCATGGTCAAAAGGAGTTTGTTTCTAATTAGTTGTATGAACCTTAGACAATTATTATGAAGCTTTGGGAGGCCTTAAAGACTTATATGAATGATAAGTATCAATTTAAACGAGCTAATTTAATAGGATGACATGAAGGTTTATGAAATGAAAATTGATGAACCTTATTCACAAATGGTGATGAGATAGAAAACCTAATAAACTTAACCGAACGTTAAGTGTGAGTTAGAGGAGAAGCATGAGATAAACGTTAATGTAATCAATGTTAACAAATATTATATATCTAATGTGATGTAAAACAAGGTTTAGGACTTAACCAAATGTTTAGTGTCAAACGAAGAGAAACACAAAGAAAAAGAAGAAAAAGAAGTTAAAGGTTGCTTCAGTCAACCATAGTTAATAATATTAAACATAAAATTCGTGGTGTGGGGGCATGACAAGCCTTAAACACTTAGTTGAACATAGTGTCAGTTAAAAGGAAGCGTAATGAGATATGAAAGGAAGTCACCATAGATCGTAAAGTAAAGTTGATTAAACAATTACTAAGCATTGTTATGTGGCTAATAGTTGATATGTATGATTATATGTTGTGTAGGATACGTGAAGTGTAACGGGACGAATTGATTGAGTCGTGATTCTGAGGACAGAATCCTTTTAAGGGGGGAAAGATGTGACGAACGAGATTTTTGTAATTTAATTTGAATATTTATTGAATTAAATAAATATTTTTTTCGATGATTTAATTATTGGGTTAAATAATTAATTGATGAATTTATGGAAAATTAATTTAATTATATGTGTTACATTGATTAAATTAATGTGGAGAATTTTATTATTCAAAGTATGTATTTAATTGAGCTTATTTGATTAAATGAATTATTTAACAAGTATAATGTTATTCTAATTAATTTAATAATTAATTAGAGATTTAATGATTTGACATAATTAATAAATGAGAATTTAATTTTGTGACTGTGATTTAATGTGGAATTATTCTATTAAATTAAATAAGAGATTTGATTAATTTCTTAACTGGGTGCGACATTATTAAACTATATAATAAGAGTTTAATTAAATTAAATGGGAAAGAGCCTTTTAAAGGCTAGCCAAACAGGACCCTAAGAGGAGTTGGCCAGTTAACCCACGAAGGGATTAACTGACCACAACAACGTCAGTTTAATTACGTATAATTATATTAGGCTTATATTTTATATCATTCATCAGAAGGAAAATTTAAAAAATCCAGAGAGAATTTAGAGAGAAATTTGAGAGAAAGTGTGAATTGAAGGAGAAGTAGAAAAGAAATTTATCATCTTTGAATCATATACACTAGCAAGGTAATCTTTTCAACCCAAACTTTAAATTACGTTCTTTTATTTTGTGAAAAACTATTTCAAAGTCCTCTGTGATTGAAGAGATTGTTAATTGATGAGTATATGATGTTACATATATGTTAGTATATGTTTACAATATGTTTATATCATATATTCATGTGATTAGAGTAATTGATTTCATGAAAACATGCTAGAATCAGAGTTTTTCCATTAACGGGTGTTTTGAGTTCTCTGTAAAACAACTATTGTATGATCAATGCATGAATTGATGACTTATGTGTATATACATGATAATATATAATCATAACATGTTTTCTACCATCTATGTATGTTTTCAAACCATCAATTTCATATAAATATGTCGTAATTGAATTTTTGAAGTTACAGAGTATAAAAGTTGTATATATGGCCCTTACGAGCAATTATATGCCATGAATTGTTTGTTGAACTTAAACTTGACAGTAGATTATGATAATACATGTTAAAACGAAGAAAACAGACTTTGAACGGACAGATTCGGAGTTATAATGAACCCGTAATGTCAAATTTCATGTTTTTCTTCAAAACTTCCAAAAGACACCAAGAACAGTGAAATTATGTGTGTGCAATACTGGACTTAAGCCTATAGTCCCGAAATTGCGATGTCGATCTTAGCTTATTTGGTGGAGCTGCGGCGCGAGATCGATTCAAATGGTGGAGTCTACGGCCTTACTATCGCTTTTGCCTTGAAATGAGATTTTTAATTGTTCAAATCCAGAAAATGTAATTGTAATCTAATCTAATGAACATAAAAATGTATTAGACATATAATATGATGTTAAAATAGATTCTTAACATGTCAATAAGGTATTTACATGTTTAATTGATTTGTCGAATGCGTATTTAGCTCGTCGTTCGTGAAGTCTAATAATGTGTGAGAATTAATGTTATGATCAGAGTTTTGTGAGAAGAGAATGAACTTGTGATGCTAGTTACGTTATAATTAACTAGTATTGTGAATGTAAATGGTATGTAAGATTAAATTGATGAACGTGAATAGTAATCGTGTAATCTACGCACGATTTCGATTGAGCAAGTTCTAGACTTATATTCTATGTCAAGCAAGTTCTTATTATTTATTGATCAAGTTCAAGATTTCATATTAGATGTTATCATTCTTTTAAAGCATGATTTCTGTTATACAATATTTATTCGATTGTATACTTATTGAGTTTATTATTCAAACTGAATATCATTTATTGTCGAATCTTGTAAGACTAGTGAACCCTTATTGATTCGACTAGTCCATAGTTGATGAACATTCTAAGTTTCAAAACCCTTGTTGAGCTTATCCAAACCAAACTTCCTTTGGTGCGGACTCTAATGTCAAACTGAGATGAACAACCCTGTTATAGGAGATTAATTATACTTTAGCGTTAAGATATTGTGCACAGTATGGTACTAAGGGTTGATCCCCTAAGTACGAGAAGAAGAGTCCATAGTCTTATGACTGATAAAGGTTTCAAGTATAAACACTTGACAACCTAGGACATAGTTCAAGGTCTTATGACCCTCAAGTTCTTTTGATTCTTGTTATTCATTCTTGATTCAAAAGCCAAGTTTTCTTATTTCAGAAGTCTTTGATTCACTCGCATGTTATTATATTGTTGTTACATTATTATACTTGTGGGCAATCGTGCTCACTCTTGCTCACTCTTGCGTAATAATAACATTGCAATTAAGAATAAACGGTTCGACGAGCCTTCTACTAGCAAAGGCAAGGTCAAGGTCAACAAGTGATGAAGACTTGTTGTTTATTTGTTATATTATGTTTCAGACTTATGTTTAAGTTGTGTAAGACTTATTATTTGTTTCCGCATTTGAGATTTAAGGTTAGTATAACCTGGGATTGATGTATTTACATTCAGATGTTGTAACCCCATAAAGGGAGGATTTATTTCTATCTATTTTATGGTTTTCATTTATTATGGGTAGATAGATATATGATGTTTGTACAGTGAACATCAAATCACGTGGGAACTGAATTATCCGGATTTGGGGGTGTCACATGAAGTGTAGGTAGCAATAGATGTTAATCTATTGTTGGTAATCAACGATCAAGGCAAGTCTTTCAGTTCCTATTTGTTGTATGAACTTGATAGCTGATTGATTGAAATCTGTACTGTCATGAGAATGTTGAACTACATATGATATGTATATGAAATGTGAAAGTCCATTTATGACTATGTTGGTTAAGTAAGGAATTTATTCTTTATATTTGATATTTGAGATGCAGCATGTATGCAAAATTAGAATTAGAATGTTTATGATTGTATAAGCTGAGCATGCAATTATGTGTTATGTGATGCATGAAAATTGTTTGATTTGCTAAGCTATCAAGCTCAATCTTGCAAAAATAGCCTTTTTGTAGGTTAAGGATTCAAAAATAGCCTTTTTGTAGCCATTTGGATGGTAATGATTAGAAGGCGTGCAAGAAAATAAACTTGCTTTATCTAGAAATTGTTGAACCATACTAAAGGTTTTTTTTATGGAGTAGATGTTATGATGTTCTAAATGTCCGGTTGTAAATGTTGAGTTAAGGATATTGAATTGAGATGTGTAACTTATATAATAAGTTTGTCAAAGTGAATCATAAAATAAACATGATTCTAAGATATGTAAACGTAAAGGTTGTGATTCAAGGAAATAAATAAAGTAGGCAAAAAAAATTTAATTATTCCGCATTTTTAATAATTGTGTCATCAATTAATGATGTAAGCTAAATGTATTGCTAACGACAAAGTCAAGGGATGGATTTGTCCAGATTTTGGGGTCGTTACATCGGCTACTGCCAATACCAACACATATCAGTCGAAACTTTGAACAATGTTGTAAAGGAAACCTAATATATCTTATGGACAAAACCAACATCACCACATTTTGTTTCGCAAAGATAGTTATACGAGTTTGCCCTAAAATAAAATGTAGACTTTTTTCTGTAAAATAGAGAACTACTGAATAAAAACTAAACAGTTACCTAGCAAGGGAAAAAGACTTAAACAAGCAAAATTCATTATAAACAGGCAAACACGAGAGTGCATTAAGAATATGTTAGTTAGAGTACACTACTATTCAATAAGTTCATTTTTTCCTTTTTTTCAGCCTAACATGGCATTATTTTCTTATGACCTTGTACACACAACGTCAAATCAATGTTACTGGAACACAGGTCATCTCAATTCATGGAAACAAAACGAGAACGTTGTACCCTACATAGGCTAAAATGTGTTATGCTAGTGCTAGATATATATGGATGCTTAATTGCTTATAGAGTTATAGTACAAAATTCTGTTAGAATCTAAATGCTATAAAGCTAAAATCATTAAAGATTTTTAATTGCAACAGCAAATCGATTGTGTTATAAAATAATTTAGTACAAATGTGATGTTTGAGCATTCAATATTAAGTTACAATATTGATATTTGTACAATTAGAGGTTAAAACAAAGAGATATGTGGGTACACTAAATTTAGAGTATCAAAATGTCACCATGTTTGAGTACTCAAGTAGCAATAAGCAGTTCGCTAAGTCAATAAAAATATTTGGTAACCCTGATTCAAATGATATATGAATATGATTTACCACTAACAGAACATAAAGCATTAAGAAAACTAGAAAGTGGTCAATACTAAAACATGTAGTAGAACTAGGAGTAGTTCAGTTGTGTGGGAAACAGTTCGAGTACGAGATGATTATAAAATAACTATATAGTCAGAAAACATAATTGTTGGATACCTGATCAGAACATCTTTGTTGCAGTGCCCACAGTGATAATATTCTGATCTTTTAGCCTTCGAAAAAAGGTATGAAAACCCTGTTTTCTTGGAAAACTTCTTAAATACTCTTCCATTCTCATGAAGTTTTGTGGAACTCATCTTATTGATCTTCCGGGCAATCCGTTTCTCTTCAAAAGCTTTAACAAGATGCAAGGGAACATAAGACTCTTCAAGCCAATATTTTCTCCTACCACTCAAAGATTCTTCAAGCATGGATCCATATTTCACAACAATATCTGGAATAAATCTTCTCTTGCCAAAATCAAGAAGATACTTCCCCACTGTTCCCTCTGAGCACTTCCGGCGGATGATAACCTTCTTAAAAAACCTGATTAATTTTCCAAATTCCTTATCCGTCTTTGAAAGAAGTTTAGTGTTTTCAATGGCATCCCATTTAATGTTGGCGTCAAGCTCTCTGACCTGAGAAGAATAAATAAATTTAGTGGACATAGAATTTCATTGAGAGAACAAGAACAACAATTGACACATATCCTAATATCTTTAGGGTTTGCAAGAACTCAGATAGGATAAATCATAGCATCATTTCGTTGTCCATAATAAACCACATTCCCCATTTATGCCTTAACTATTTGGAAAAAGTGCAGTCCCCGATTGACATTCTAACTATGGTTGTTTTAAATATAAATCACAGTTTAAAATTGCACTCTCTAAAGTCCTCTAGATCTGATTAGACCTATTAATTGGTTTTAAATCCATATTGTTTGTAATATCTCGAATTTTTAATAATATAATTAAAGTTTTTTTAAAAAAAGAAAATAAGTACTTGGTGGTTAATAACAATAATAATTAATAAAATAATAAAGTTAATTGAGTAGTTACTTATGTATGGATAATTATAACATAAGATAACTAATTGTGATATTGATCTTTTGAATTTCAAAATGATTATTATCCTAACAACTAGTTATCTTGCAGATTAAAAAGATGAAAAAGAGTTATTGTTATAATAAACAAGACGACACAATTAAAACGTAAAAAAAGTTTAAAATTACTAGTTGAGAGAGAAGAAGAAAGACTAGAGAAAGATGGGTGGAGAAGGATTTGAAGATAGAAACTTGATATTTGGTAAGAGCTCTTCCTTCTCTTCTTTAATTTTGATTTTAATTGGTAAATATTGATTTTGGTATTTTGGATATTTGGATATTTTTCTTGGGAGATTTGGAAATGAAAATCAACAGAAATTAGCAAAGGAAAAGAACTACATTGAAGGTAAGAAACTTAAATCTGAAATCTGTTTTCTATTATTTTGGCAGTCCGTTGTGTGGTCAATAACTCATAATCCAACAATTGGATCGTTCTCAATTTTGGATATGTTGTAGTTCTATAAGTTGGGAACATGTCGACCAATTTTGAACCGTTGAAGTTAAATAATTTATTTGTTATGGAATTTAAGAGATTGCTGATCTAGATTTTATGATTTAGATTTTTATGGAATTTAGATTTTTGGCAGCAGATTTTCTGCAATTTATAATAATGTTCAAAATTGATAATTTGGTGATTTTATGTTCAATTTGGGTGATTCTTGAGGCTAAAGTCGAGCCCTTGAAGTCTAGTTTCTGTTTATGATTTTAGATTCAAAAAATAAGTTCAATATGAGGGAGTTTTGGCAGAAATAGTGGCCTGAGGTCTTGATGACATTTGGAGAGATTTTGGGAATTGGAGATTTATTATTTATGATTAACTATTAAAACTCTAATTATGCAGAGGAGTGTTACGAGGTGAAGTGGTAATTGATTCTCTGGTTGAGATGACGTTATCATGAGATTAATCTTTTAGGTAACTATTTAGTATTTTGAAATTATGTATTATAAGTGGCGTTTCAAACTATGTAGTGTTTTCTAAATTAGCGTTTACTTTTATGTATGCCTTATTAATTACTCGGATGCCTAAATGTACTGTTTCAAAAGTTATGTTTTATTTTAAGACTTCCATTTAAATGAAAATGTTACTCTTTTATTTTAAAATTCGGATCAAGTATCGAAATAGAATTTTGATTTAGAAAATGAGATTAAACGATCTTGAATTGAGAAAAAAAAATGTAGTTTAGAATATCGATAACATTAAGAAACGTTTTTGAAATTTTCAGTCCGACTATGTATAGAACTCCGCTTAGTTCCGGAGCTAAATGCCCTACGGGGAGTGTACATTTTATAGATACCTTAGTAGGATGCGCGATCATTGACATTATTGAACTTTTGGGCCGTGTTATAGGACTTTTGTAAACTTAGTAGCTAAGGCTATGGATTAAAAGATATATTGTAAACATTGAAATCTCTTTTGAATCTGAATTTGCTTTGTTATTATTTGTTTTAGTTTTGAAAGTATATTTACTATTGTTATCGAGCAAAGAGTTATTTCGAAAAAGTGTTTTTGCAAATTGTATTTGATCTACCTAAAAGTGAAGGATTGCTATTTATTGGGTTTCATCGCTCACCCCTTACAATATTACAGGTTATCTTATTTCAAGAGCTGAGACATTATGGATGAAGTCAAGGATAAAAATGAGATGACTAATTTAAGTTTCGGTATAATATTGTGGTCTGATTTTTGTTGGCCTTTAATTCATAAGAGTTACACCTCCGTTGGTATTATTTTAGGCTCAATACTTTTGCTCATTTGATGAAAATTTTATTAAGGATTTTTGATAGTTACATAATTTATTTGGTTTTGTAATTGTTTCGATCCGCGCAAATTGAATTTTAGTCGTCTTGTGGGCCTTCGGGCTTGCGGCATGTAGCTCGTAGCAGGACAGGTTTGGGGTGTTACATTGTTGTCACGATTGTGATCACAGTGACAAATGCAAAGCGTAACAAACCTTCAGTAACGGATGCAAATAGCAAAATATATTTACTTCAAGCATAGTACTCACGTGCATCAAGATGGAGATCAAGTGACAGTAAGTTTACAGTAGATAAACGTAAAATTCATTAAGAAAACAATTATCGACATCATTTACATAAAATACTACAATCTAATGATAGTTTAAATCTAGCCTAGAATAATGATAGGAGGTTTGAAAAGACAAATTAGGGCGTAAAGAAAGATGATAAATGCTCCAACAAGAAAAGAATCCAACTGAATATCATCCAGCATAAGGTGTCATCCAACAAATGACAATTTCAACCGCATCACTTCCAATATCCTCTGAAGTCTAAAGTCCAAATAAACATCACCAAAAAAAATAATTTATTTTTATAGCAAATAAAATGGTATGTAACATTCCGTAAATCATCTATTGACACCCATTCCATAAATCATCTATTAGATTCTTCTTACGGTGTATCATTTTCCAAAAAGATTCAGCCAACATTTTATAAAATAAAAGTTCACATATATAATATCTGCATGGCAAAACTCCTTTAAATTACATTTACAGTCCTAACAGCCATTATGCTGGTGATTGCGATCAGACGTAAGATCATCTATTACATTCTTCTATTGGTCCATTTTCCCAAAAAGATTGAGCCAACTATTTATAAAACAAAAGTTTATGCCCGATATTTCTGCATGGCAACTCCTTTGAATTACATTTACAGTCCTAACAGCCATTATGGCGGTGAATTGTGATAAGACAAAATAGTCATGTGGTCCAAGGAACTGTAATCCTTTCTTATAAAAACAGGACTAGGATAATGTAGGTTATTGTCAGGCAGGTCACTGCCACACCTTCAAGCATTACCAATATAAATTATAGAAAGAAATAACATACCTGAAGAGCTAGCTGTTCCACACTTGAAGATGCCTCAACAGAAGCTCGCCAGGCTACATATTTACTTCTTCTTACAAATTCTGAACTATCAGAATAAACTATGCCAGGTATCTTCTTACTTCCAGCTGCAAAATTTAAATGCCAATTCTTCAACTATGTTCAGAATCAGTAACCAAATAAGGAGAACTGTAAAAAAGTGAAGACAATAAAGGAAATAAAAATCCGAGACCTTGTCGTGCAGCTTTCGAAGCCAAAGAACGTGGCAAAACCTTCCACTTGAACAGCTCACGAGAAATTCTACCACCCCTCCACCAAAATAGACCCAATCCACTGGCAGCATTTGAAGAAGGACTTGACTCCGAATCAGGACAACTGGCCCTTCTTCGACTGATCCCATTTTTGAAGAAGACACTGAAAGGGAGCTGGTCACAATATGAGAAGCAGAACCTACTGTCGTAGCACTATCCACCTGTCTATGCCACTCTGCTGAAAATGCACGAATGTGCAAATTTGATTCTAACTGGAACCAAAAGTGGCAGAAAGTCAACAGATAACTAGTTGGATGATTATTAGCTAAACTGATGCAACGGGTTTAAAATTTAATTCAAACAATTCATTAGCGGAAAATGACAAAACTAATTTAAGATAACCACTTAAAAAAAAGTAAATAGAATGTTATTTCATATTAATGCTTGGTTTGTGTCTGCTAGTTTAATATGCTGTATCATTTCTAATTTATACAGAGTCATAAGTCACTAGAAGGAATACACTCTACCAACACCAGAAATGGACTTATTGTCCTTTAGGAAATGTCCAACAGTTAACAAACATGCTTTCAGCATTACCTAATTAGTGTATTAATATGATATTCTCTATAAGGTTTTGAAACGCTTTTGATTACATAAGCTTCATACTGAAATTCTTGTTTCCAGGAATTCCTATAGCTCAACCCTTCTTCTTAATCTGCTTCATCAATATCTTGAGTTCAAAGTATCCTGTTTTGATAAATATTTATACAATAGTCCTTGTATAACCATCCTGAAATATATTAAGCATAACCATAGAGAAGCAAATTAACCAAGTAGCTCATAGTACCCGAGGTTCAGCTTGGTAAGGGCTCGACTCAAGTCCATTCATCATAAAAAATGACTAGACCTTGAGCTCCAATTTGGAGCTTATATGATAAAAAAACACTTTTGCACTCAACCACCGACAAGGAGAGAGGCGGAAAGTTAAAACAATGTAAATCCCTGCTTGCACAAGCTCATAAAGCTGGGGATTGTCTAATATTAAAATGCATATATGCATATTTTAACAGTCTTTTCTGTTTCAAATTATCTGATACACGCTATTTATAAATTAATATTTTTCTTTTCGGTAGAAATCTATATAATGAACCGTGCTAGAAGCATTGTAAAGGTCTTCTTGGACAAGTTCAAAACGATGAGCTTGTTTAAGATTTAAATACACAAGGTATATGTTTCAAAATGTCTCAGACTCGTACATACAATGTCTATGTATTAACGAATATTTACTACTTTGAAAGAATTGACTGTATTACAAACAAATTAATAAAAAAAAATTAAGAAGTTGTGGACCCCACCATAAATTAAAGGAAGGGCCGAAGGGCGAAGCGCCATTGTGTAATACAGACTCAACTTTACTCTCCTTCAATAAGTGTCGATATGACGTTGCCACAAGAAATGGGACACAGGCAGCACCTTTAGTTATATAAGTAATATGTACACAAATGCCTCCAAAAATTATTTCCTATTAGGCTTATAGCCTATTTTATGCCAAATTTTAACAATTATATGTAATTCTTTAAATTTTAAGTTGCACAATCACAACTTTTCTAAAGCTTCTATTACATTTAATATTATTCTAAGATTTTAATAGTTTGTAGCAAAAGTAAGTTTCTTGAACTTATTTACTCCTACACCATTTCGATCTCCCTTTTGTGTCTGTGTGCATTCCTATTTAATAAAGTAAGTAATAACTCATACTAGAGACAGAGTAAATTTGGGTACCACAACAGTATCACAAGCTCACCCAATAGGAAACCAGCCAAACCATCTCAGTTTCATAAGCAAGTAAGCCACATATCTTTTTTTTTAACAAGTCAGGTAAGGTACGTATAAATATAAGTTATATAAGTTTCTATAAGTATGTATCCAAAAATCAGTGTATAATAAATAACACTCTTCATCTTACACTCCTTTTTTTTAGAAAAAATAGTATTCTTCTTTTAATTTGTGCTTTTCTTTATATAAATTATGTCTTCTACGTTTCTTTTAATCTGGACAGTATTTTGTTTAATTAAAAAGAAATTTTTGGTTTAGTTCATCTGGACTCTGGAATTGCTCAAATCCATTCTAAACATATGCTCGAACCAACACAGCAAAATTCCAGAACCTGGTGTAAACACTTATTTAATATATACTTTAGAAAATTAAACATTGACAAGTAGAAAGAATGGACCGACTGGTGAGGGCATTAGATTGACGATCCTCTGAAAAAATCATGTGGCTTTCATGAATTCACTTGAACCACGATTTCAAGTTACCATATGAAGCAAAATACCCTCCCACTCAAATTGATCCATCTGGTTTAAATAAATTATACAGAACTTCAATCGGTTTCCTGTTTTTATTATCAAATTAAATGCAGAACTTCCCACCAGGATACAGCTCTACAGTTAAGAAGTCCTACAGTCTGAGTGAGGCCGGGTGTACAACACTTGTTACAGACTTACAGTCCTACCCTCCTGCACCACACAGTAAGCCATTTCCCAATACATTCAACTCCATGAATGAGAACATAAAATCCTACCAACTACTACTTCAGATATTAGGTCAAATAAGCACCATCCTGTCCACAAAGTATAGAAGCTTTATTCTTCTGATTTTAAATAAGTAAACTTCAATAAAAGAAATTATTCTCAAAACTTCCATAAAGTTTTCCATCTGATAAATCTACTGAAGATTACATAACTATGGTTGGAAGTTCCCAAAACCATACCAAAATTGGACTTTTCCATTACAGACTACAGAATAAGGCAGACAAGCAAACATGGATCACACCAAGCTTAACAAAGCACAGTACAAAGTGAGGAAAATATTAACAACTTTGACTCATTGCAATCTTATTCATTCCAAATAGGACCTACTGACCTAGCAATCAACAACATTGTGCAGTTTTATTTTCAATTGTCTCCTCTCACTTGAAAACAAAGTTCAAAATAGAGTTGGGTGACATTAAAATATAAAAAATAAAAATGTCATTGATTCCCTGCCAATATATTTAAAAATAGGATGTGATTAAAACCCTGATACTACCTACGGGATATATCAGAATGTTTAATAATAGAATTGAGTTAGATTCAATAAACATAGTCAACCTATAGTAGAGTTTGGATAACGCTTTATAAGTTCAAAGTTCATAGTAGACTAAATATCATAGGATAATGCCCTCCAAACCATCCCATAGACCGCCCAACCTTTTTGTTTCACTTGTACCCCATGTTTACAATGTAAAATTCTCAGATCAACACAAGTGAGGAAAGGAATACTCTTACCATGATCAGAAAGTGCTTCAGTGACGCAACATCAGATGCCTTGTAAACAGCTTTACGCCAAATGCTGGAATATTGTGAATTCAGCCATGGACCTAACAGGAGCCCATGCAAGCGATCTTCAATGCAAAGGATATGGCACATGACATCAATAAGATGGCCTTTCCAATTCTTTTTAGGACAAATACCTAGAGAGTCACTAGTAAAATTATTAAGAAATGAGCTTGTGTCCTTTATGATGAATAAGCAATCCCCGCCATCTTCAGGAACTTTGCAAGAGAAACACCACCCACATTTTTCTTTCCTAGCATCAATATCTAGGTTCCGAATATTTGACCAACAAAACTCAGTAGTTATATTTGACAAGACCTTAAGCTGTGTTGATATTATTTCCTCCACAGATTTTCTAGAATCTTCGGAGATTTTATCTGATGATTTGCACAATAACGTTTCCGCAACAGATGAGGCTGTTCGAGCAAAACTATAAAGGTTCACATAATTTGTACCACACTGACCCTGTGGCATATTCGCTGTAGTATCTACATTAGATGGTGTATTGCCATGGTCTGCCAACTGAACGTTCTTTCCATGTTCAACCTGATTGGTAGATGGCAAAGGACGGTCTCCATCATACATAGGTTTTTCTGGAATCTTAAAATCATTCAAAATCCCAGAAATCTTAGAATCATTCAAAACCCCAGAATATCTTGAGGACCTAGTATTCTTTAAATTATGGATGTCTGTGATAGCTTTAGAAATTTCAGCTGACCCTTCCGAGCTTGCTATTGGTTTTCCGATATTCATGGAATCGTCCACAGCCACTGGCTCTGAGACCTCGAACCCTACAGTACCAGAACATGTGCATGTCATAGATTTTTCTTCAGGTTTCCCAACACAAGTTTCTGAAGATGCTGAAAGTGGCAGCAAAGGAATATCAGGCATTTGCCCTTTCATTATATAGTCTATGGAAGCACTAACAGTCTGTGGAACCGTGTCACTTTTTACTTTAGCAGATACATTCCAAAACTTCATGATTGCACTCAATAATGTGCCATAAAATATATGCGGCGACTTAATAGCTTCAATAACAGAAGTCAGATCATTTCTGTTGTAATATCTGAAGGGGGATTCTGTGTCGCCTGAATCTGACCTACAAGTTCAAACGCACCAAACCTTAAGACATGTTTGAAGCAAATCATATATATTATGACAAGATGAAACAATCAAGACTAATACAGAAATGTGTATCAGAAAGATAAACTTAAAAGTAAATAAGGCCATGGCTGAAGGGATTAATATTGGTAACAAAACTAGTAGGCATTTATTCAACTTAAAATCAAACTTATGTCAATTGACAAATATTCAAAAGAACAAAACATAAAATGTAATGAATATAAAAGTTTACAAAAATTACCATTCAACTAAAACTATAATTACCTGTCAAAAAAACTCAAAGATGCTTTTAAAGAAGGGTCACAACTGTAAGGAAATGCAAGAGTAGCTCGTGCAACTATTAGAATCAATGATATTAAATTTATGTAATTTAAAGGAGAAACAGCCAAAACGAAGCATAAATAGCCATTATAGATCTGTTACATATTTACATCAGCCATAAATAATCTATAGAAGCAGCATTGAACATTGCGCATTTCAGTCTAAGCAACCATTTACCATGACAAAATCTACAGTTTGCAACATAATTTCCATAAATGATGCATATATATAGAAGCAGGTTATTTATGCATGACTTGAATTTGAATAATACATGTGGAGAAATAAAACAATTTTTTTCCCAGACACAAATTAGGTACCTCATATCTAATCTAGATCTATTTGATTTAGGACAGATTCTTTAAGAGTCGTTTAAAGAAGTCTTTATAATTCCACACTCCCGATATACCACACAATCTTCTAATAAAGGTATTAAACATACTATTCTTTTATGTTGATTCCTCATTTCAAACTTCTAACCGTGATTCAGATTAGTACTTCAAAATTGTAGACACATCTTGCAATTTCCAGATTTTTCAAACAATTATCTTAAGGCTGAAACTATCATCTCCAGCTTAAGTGACTAGTTATCCTTTCAGATAGATTAGTCTATTTATTTAGTTTAACCTACAGAACCTAGACTTCTAATCTTTATTTATGCGTAAAATTTTAAGTTAACTTATTATTAGGGGAAAAAATGTTTTACTATTTGTCAATTTCCTCTCATAACTTATTGTGGTAATCATTTTTTTTTAGTAAGTAATGACAGGAAAATCATTTTTGGTAATCATTAATTATTTTTTAATAGAATATTTTTGGTAATCATTAACAATTGAGATAATGATATGTTTAAGCCTCAATCTTCATACAAAATTTAAACCTAATTTAATCATGCTTACAAGTATAAAAAATCCACAAGAAGTAATGTAAGAGTTTTTGTGATGGCACATCTCAAAATAAAAGTATATCATTAAAGTAATATGTTACCCTTTACTTTTATTGTGCTTTAAATTAACCATCTAAACTAAACATCCTTATGCAACATGTGTATTAATACTTAAAACTAATGCAGATTAACAACAGAAATATAAATTATTCTTATAAATTGGACTCTCCTTCCCAGAGGGAGTGAATAATTAATATTTTTTAGTGTAAGAGATTCGGTAGAACCACTTTCATTTGGGTAATTTTGTGCCATCAAAGGGATTGGGGTCTGATGTCTACATCAGTGACGTTATTTTCTGAGCTATAAAAAAGAATTTTATTAGAATGGAGAAAATAGGACAACAGAGAGGACAAGAAGTTTGCCTAAATCAGTTATGTAATTAGAAATAATATTAAATAACAAATAATAAACCAAAACCATATTCCAAAATATCAATTTGTCATTTTCTAACTATTTATCCCAGTAATGTGATGTTTCGAAATGAGAAATTAGTAAATTACGATAACAATAAACAAAAGCTTTCCACTCTCGAAGAATGTATGGCTGCACCTTCTTACTGGCTTAACTTATAGTTTAGAAGTAAATCCTACGATGTTGCTTCAAATTTATTTATCATGATGGGCACAGGTTTAATGTCTAAATGTCTACAAAGTATATGCCCTCAAAAAAAGAGTAGAGTAATATCTCAGCATTATACGGTCTAATAACCAAGAAACTCATTCAAGAGATTAATCTATAACTTCTTTAGATACAGACATCAATCTATAACTTCTTACATACTATCTAGCTTCAGTTACAAATCAAACCCAACTATTAATATCAGGCTATCAGCTCAAACTTCAACGGTTTAAACCCGGTATATTCAGGGGGGGTAAAGGTTGAGCAACTCACATAAATATCACATACTGAACAAAGGCATGAAATGTCCAAACAGATGTTATTGGTTGTAGCTGGACAGAGCAATAAACAACTCACTGTTTATAGTATGTACCGCAATATATTACGGGCAAGAATCCTACCAATGCCCAGCATGTACAGCAATCAACCTTTTAGTCTAGCTAGATTATGCTGCATGTTAAATCTCTAACTCAGTCTGTAATCTGTATCCCCAATGATTTCTGTAGTCAGAGGGACAAAATAAATTGACGGCAGGTTAAAAGCAATGTTACACGTTGAGGTTAAAAGCAATGTTATCTAGAACGTGGATCGTTTTAACTAATTGAGCAGATACAGAAACATGGTACGCTAAAATGTGATACACTACAGGTAGCTTTATATGGATTCTAGTAGTTAGGAATTCTCTTAGAATCTACATGCGGTAAAGCTAAATTTCAGAGAATTTTCAACCACATCAACAAGATGATTATTTGAGAAAAAAGATTGGTACAAATGTGATGTCTAAGCTCCAATACTAAATTAAAATATTGATATTCGTGCAATTCGAGGTTAAAACAAAAGGAGGGAAAAATAGAAAAGACAGAAATATTTGGGGACTTAAATTTAGAGTTTCGGAACCTTAGTACTTGGGAGCAGATGTACTAAAACGCAATGCACGTCAACAAGACAAGAGTCTCAAGTAACTTGGATTAAAAGGCTTGTCGTTAGTATCAATTATTCTCCAAGAGTTCATCCTTATCAGTTTTCCCATTTGAATTCAGAAATATCATACTAAAGAATCCATCTTTAGGTCCACAATGTTAGAAAATAAGTTTTGAAAGCAATCATCGTAGGTGGCAAGGCCTAGACCTTAAGCTCACAAATTAATAAGTAGGAACGAGGCAAATGGTCAAAGATAGACAAAAATTTCAGAGTGAGGAAACACTCAAAATAGGAAAATGAATCATATCAAGGTCACAGTTGTCACGGCGCCAAGCGGGACACGGCGGTAGTTGACCACTAGTACATCTAGGCAATAAGGTGTCCGCCATGAAGTCCTTATGAGATAAGTCAACACTTCGGCCGGCTATCAATGCGTGAACCTTGGCGGCTCGGCGTCCAAGGCGTTGGCTTGCCCTTGTCCAACGCCAGGACGCCTAGTCATCGCCTAGGCAACGCAATGACAACTATGATCAAGGTGTTACGGAGCAACCACAAATTTGCGAACAAACATGAAGGTAATCCTGAGTTATTCCCACAGAAAAATCACCAGACCATCATAATGGACATCTACAATGCTTGAATTTTAGCTACATGGGGAGGGATCATATAAGAGATGCCTGACTCTTGATAACAAGGTTAGCTAATAATTTATAAAGTTGAACCAGCTAGCTAGTTTAAAACAACTACTCTTCTTCGTTGAAACTTAGCCACAAAGCTAGAATGTACCTGTATGGTCATCTTGTATTTGTTAAAATTTTAATGTCAAGCCTATCAAAAAGTAAAAGTTATAGAGGTTGTATTGGTTTTCCTCCCAAACTAACTAATATTTCCCCTATAACCAGTGACAAGCAATGCTCCACTAACATCCAAAAAATGTGCAAAAGGGTGGTTGATTGAACCAATAGTCCTTTTGCCTTTATTATTTAGGTAATCGCTGATATCCTTATACATAGGATCATAGTTGTCGTGAATCGTCTGATGCATCAAAAATCCCGAATTACAAGTAATTATTGTGTGTCGCGAATCGTGTATAGTATTGTGTATCACGAATCATATAATAAAATATGGAAAAAAATGCAACATAGTAATTATATATCTATACATACAGAGAATATTGGGCAATAAAGCTGGCCAACTTAAATTTAATGTTTAAGTAGTCGAAAGTAAGCCTAGAAACAAACTTTAGATGTTCAAATTATAGTTTGAACTATGGTTACTAGGAGCGTGGCTCAATTCGACATCATAAAACAAAATTAGGTACGAGGAACGTTAAATATAAAAGGTATCTACATTCCAGTACCACGATTCAAAATGCGGAACAATTGTTCCCAATTCGCAATTTATAAGGCGGATGGGGTTCCCCAATATTCCACTTTGAAGACACAAAACTAGAGGCTTAATTAATAGTCAATATTACACAAGTATTATTTATAAAGGAAAAAAGAGGGGGGAAATTACCTTTAACTATATAAGTATAAAAATTAAGCCCAAAAATGCAAAGTTGAGAGCAAAATCAACTATATGGCTATGTATTTGTCTCCATGTGATAAAGAGACGCGGAAAAGAATAATGGAGACAAAGTTTTAGAGGAAGATAAGGACCCTAGAAAGCATTTTAAGGCTTTTTGAACGAGTGAACACCAGCTGCTTGGAAAAAGAAAGGTTTAATGTGTTGTCTCAACTCTTATCAAGTCTGTCTCTAACTTCAAATGTATTATGTATTGTTACCGTGTCATAAGATGTGTATCATCAGATTACGGTGTGCCATAATGTATCATCAATGATGGTGCGTCTTAGTGTATCATCAAATACAAGTGCATCTTAATGTATGGTCAAATACGAGTGCGTCTTAATATATCGGCAAACGCGGTGCATCTTAATTTAATGCAAGACATTGTGCATCTTAATGTACCGTAAGACATAGTGCGTCTTAGAGTATCGTAAGAAATGGTGCATCTTAATGTAAAATAAGATACAGTGTGACAATATATCAATTCAAGATACCCTAACATCAAATTTTCCGTATATCCAGTGTTCTAAAAATCCCGCCTAGGCGCTAGGACCCCTTGGCGCCCCGCCTAAGCGCTAAGCCCCCTGGCGCCTCACCTAGGCAGCAAAAGAATCCCTTCAGAAAATTAGCCGAGGCCTAGGCGTAGTCTAGGCAGAGAGATTTTTTTTATTTTAATAACTACTTTAACCAGATCTTGATATATTTATTTATTTTTTTTCTAATGAATTACCATATTCATAATACAGGTTGTAGCATATCAAATCACAACAAGAAGTGAACAATATCAAGTCAAAATGGATAATTTTATTATAGTTGTAATTTTTTGAACTTGTACCAACTTCAAATTATATAAATGATGATGCATTTGTAATATTTAGTTTAATTCAATATAATTCTTAAATTTATATTTAGTTTCTTAAGTTTTAATATTGAATTAAATTTTGAAATTTTAAATTTTATTATTTAATAACAATCTTGTTTATGAATAAAACTAATACGTTAAAAATATGTTTGAACTTTGAACAATTTCATGTTTGTGTTTTGAACTTTGACATTAGCAATATAGATATGTGTTTAAACTTTAAGCAAAAGTCTTTATTATCTTTATTATAGATTGTTTTGCTTTATATTATTGTTTTGTTTGGATAAATGTAAGATAAAATATTAAAATTGGCTTAAAATAAAAAATTAGGTCCCTCAAATAGCACCTTTTAGAACATTGCGTATATCATATCATAGCGTATCTTACAGATTATGAATGGTAGATGTAAGATACTGACAACCATGCTTATGAGTGAATCAACAAAATGAAAGTATCCTTTGGTTATTGAAGCATTAAAATTTTGTCAAGCTTTGGATGAATTACAGTGCGTGGGTAAC
Organism: Panax quinquefolius; assembly: GCA_020205615.1. Taxonomy (NCBI): domain Eukaryota; kingdom Viridiplantae; phylum Streptophyta; class Magnoliopsida; order Apiales; family Araliaceae; genus Panax; species Panax quinquefolius. The sequence goes on along the minus strand of CM035159.1, from coordinate 81,638,117 downwards.
CTTAGTTGCACATCCAAGGAACATAAAAGAAGTTAATCAACTTGAAGAGATAATAAAGACCCAATAATGCAGCTAGTTAGTTTGAGAAAACCAAAATTAACAAGATAAAGAAAAGGTTTATGATAATCAAATGTTGTTTGTCAGACTGATACAAATGATTCTAAAAGCAGGAAAATGAGGACGGCCAAATCCCCAAGGTTTACAGCAATTGCCAATACATAATTAAGTGAATTGATTGAAGTCCAAAGGGTTTTTCAAACTAAACTCGAGAAAGAAAAATGAAATTGAGTTGACAAACTGAGCATGCTAGTTTGCACAACCTCTTCTGACTTGAAAGAGTTGAGAAGAGGATGGGAACCAGAAGGGAATTCCAAGCTGGATGACAAAATTATCAACTCTGATGACATATATTAATCCTAGTTACCTTTAAAAAACATTAAATCGTGCTACCATCGTGCTGGACTTGTCATGAACTAAGACTATAAGAACTTAGGTTTATAAGAAGGAGATTCAAAAGAGATTTCAAAACTGAGAAGAATTGAATGACCTTTTCCAAAGTGATAAATGCTAGCTGCTGAAAATTTAAAGCTAGTAATCATGGCAAAAAAGTATTTGGTCTTAGTGTTATATTGAAGTCCAAATGATAGGAAAGCATTTGACTAGTCTGGTAAGGCACAGTTTTAGAAATGAGACAGGTGCTGTTTGGCATAAAAGGAAATGGCCTTACTTAAAAAACAATAAACCCTGAGCTAGCCTCTCAGTCAGTCCGCCAACTAAATGAGACTATGGCAGTGAATAGTAACAAAACTCAAGAAAGAATTACTAATCAAAGGAAAATAGTAATTCATCAAAGCATAAGAGACGTTACCAAGGAAATGAAGAGTATTCCACATAACCCACTTAGAGAGCCCATATTTTAGTATTAGACATCTCAAGTGTATATGTCTTCTAACTAAGAAATGGCAATACATCAAATACTAATTCTTCATCACAGACCTAATCTGGTCCACCACACTCAATAGAGCTACAACCTTTCAGGGCATCACTATGGCTCTAAAGTTCTCATCCAATGAGCAAGCAAGGAACACATTATTTACAATTCACAGTGGACACAAACTAACAGTATCGACGGTAGTAGATGAGAATGAAGTTAAAATTCAATAAGAGCTGTGTTGTAGGCAACACCAAATATAGACATTGATCCAATTCTTAGCTCCTCAATTACCAAACTCAAACTCTTACAAGAATAGTCTACTCAACAAGAAACCAACCTACGATACAAAAGGGTTTCTAGATCATTATTATCTGTACACCAGCATCCATTCTCTATCTAACCTCTAGTTACTTCAATTATTCAGAATTGATCTGAAAAATCATACAAGAGTCACATGATAATAGATTTAGAGAATGAAGAACTTATTTTATAAGTTATAACAGCACATAACATTGAGCAATTGAGAATGTTTGTAGAAATATATAATTTCCTCGTTCTCTTTATCATCAGTGAAACCACCATCTATCACAGCACATGTAATGTAATTTTTTATAACAGTACATTGTTATGGTTCAATAACAACAGTTATAAAGATAACAATAACCACGCCATAAACAAGACCACATTTAGGTCATGGCAAATAATTTTCTAAATTCGCCACTTCTAACTCCCCAAATTTATAGGTGAGATACGGAAATTTTCACTCCGTGACGCCACAGCCTTTTGATACCTGGAAGGCAAGTTTACCACTGTGCTATGATACCTTTGACAATCCACTGATAAGTAACACATTGTTAGCTAATTTATCATATGTCAATAATAATAAAAACAAAAACAGCTATTTAGTTAACCTCAAAAAAGTATTTTTTTAAAAAAAAACTTACACCAACAGGTAACCACAGCTGTTATAATATTGCCGGTCGTAAGGATCAATTCCCAATAGCTCTGCACCGCGAATCGACTTCCTTACTCTAGTCCAAGGGTTATCTCTCTCAATGGTGCATTCAGGACAATACCAATCACCCTCTGGCAAGAGAGTACTGACAACTCCAACACACCTCGAATGAAATGCTGAAGGACAACCATCACAGCATATTAAGCTCCCCTCCATCTTACAAAGGCAGCATTCATCGCTGTTCCAGTCTGTTGTTTCATCAACAACCTCCTCAGTCAAGCAAGAAGTGCCCGAAACATCCATTACAGCCCTCCTCTTTTTGGGAGTCTCAAACATCATTTTTCGATCAAAATCCATACTTGGATCCGTTGCCAGGGTTCTTCTATTAAGCTCTGATCTTATGATTTCCACTTCATTCACATCATCACAAAGACACTGAAGCATTTCAATCTTTACAGCTGCTGATTGTTTGTAGTAATCACTCTCAAATAACTTCAAGCGAGACCGATCAAAACCAGGACTTAATAGAGAACTATGCATTAGGAGGTACTCAACCATAAAGATGGGCCAGGTGACCAAGTCTAAAAAATTCCAGTCAAGACTCCTACATTTCAAAAGACAAATATGAAGACGTTAAGAACAAGGTGGGAAATCATTCAAAAAAACAACTAGATTAACCTTTCAGGGGACGAAAGAGCAGAATACCTCAGGCAAATAGAAGCAGATTCAGAACTTTCATCTGAAAGAGACTCCAAATGTTTCCTCAAAGTTTGTAAAAGAGACAAATGTATATAATCAAACAATAAAGTAGGAGCCTTGCATCTCAGCGAAGCCACAAAATCATCCAACTCAAATGGACTCAAAAACAGTAAAGTACTAAATGACCTCAAAAAAGAATAAACCGAGAAAAGATCAAATATGGGAATGCTGTCTACATTTAAATTTACTGAAGATGGGGGTAACTGTGGCTTCGGAGGAAGAATATGACGTCCTTCCAATTCTTCACAGCCCAAGACTGTAATTTTTCCCTCTGAAACTGCACCAAGTGCAGGAGAAACCAATTCATCTTTCACTTCATCCAAACCAATCGCACGAGAAAAATTTTCCTGAACAGAAATAGCAGCTCTTCCGGTACGAGCACTTCTTCTCAATACTGTTTTTGTTGTGGATTCTAAAACTCTTCTTTTTTTACTGTTTCCTTTAAATGTGCTACCCACGTTCCCTTCATAATTAACCACAGCAGGACTGGTATTAGAAGGACCCAACAATAAATTATTTGAAGAACCACTCTCGTTCACAAAGTTAGCATCCAAAACTACAAAGGTAGCAGTTCTCGTCATAGTACCAGTGGAATCACCAGCTAGATCATTTGGAGGTAAATTAACCCCCAAATTTTCAGTAGAAACATTAAACCCCTTTACTTGGTTTTCATCAGCATTTGAGTACTTCATTTCATCATCTACACCAAAATTCAAATCAAAACAGTGTTCTTTCTTTGGAATATCCACATTATACCCCACAAGTTTCGATTCCAAGCAATCTTCTTCACTCGCATACACATTCAAATCAATAAGCTCACCCCTCTTCAATTCTTCCTTATTAATTAACTCTATATGCTCAACATCATCAAGAGAAACATTCAAATCTAACCCATTTTTCAAATTATTCCCATCATTCAAATCAACCCCATCATCACCCCAATTAGCATTAATATCAACATTTCCATTTAAAACACCCAAATTCTCTTCTAGGGTTTTACCACCTACACTACTATCACTAACTAAATTAGCACAATCATTACCTGAATCACCAAGAATTGCATTCTTCCGCCGCCTTTTCGGCTTCCGGCCAATCATATCATCATCAATCACCTCAGCAGCAGCAGCAGACGCAGATTGTTCCTTCAAAATTGAAGCCACTTGTGACAATTCCAATTCCTCAGAATCACCATTTTCGTACTTGATCTCGAAAAACCCAGTTTCTGAATTGTAAAATTTCACCATCCCAGAAGAAACCCCAAACCCTGGAACCTCTTTCCTCACTCTTCTCCCCACATACTCCATTTTTTCTGCTGATTTTCTCTCTCATCCACCTCTCTCTATTACATACATAGAGAAAAACGGGTGTCAGACGGATACCTGAAGAGAGAGAGGCGGGTGAAAGCAGAAACTTTCTCTCCCTAGAAACCCATTTTTAGAGAGAGAAAGAAATTACTGAGACCTTTTTTTTTTTTTTTAGTTTTTCCTTCTCCCTCTAGAAATGCATATTTTCAGAAGGACCCTGTCACATGTTCTTCAATTTACTCACTTTCTCTCTCTAAGATTTTTTTGCGGGCAAGGAGTTTGGGTGATCATGTGTAACGTATGACTCGTGAAAGTAAAAGGGTGGGTTAAATATGATTGGGTTAAATTATATTTTTGTCAATCTCTATTTTTTTTATTTTTATAAATAATTAGAAAAAATGTTAAATTATATCGCTTTTTTCTTTCGATCTTATTTCATATAAAAGAGAAATATTTTAGAAACAAACCGACATTAAAATCGTTAAAATTAGGCATTAAATTATATTATTTGGAAAGGTTTTTTTTTTCTTGTCGATTAAAAATATATAGTAGATTAAAATTTTTATAAAATATGACATGTTTTAAGGAGTAATTTGGATAAAATCTAACATTAAACTTATGTATGATGTGGTCTTAAACTCATGTATGATGTGAAACTCTGAAATGAAATGAATTATTTTTTAAATAAAATAAAATCAAAAAATTAGCAAAAAAATGAAAAAAAATAAAAAATAATAATTTACTTAATTTTTGTGATTATGAGAAAATAAATTTTTAGATAATTAGTAATAAGTATAATTATTTAAAAATTATAAAATAAAATATACTAAAATTATAAATCAAAACTTATTGATTTTATATACATACATATTTATAAATTTGTTTTTACAATTCCTATTGATTTTATATACATACATATTTATAAATTTATTTTAACATTTATATGCATACATTTTATTTGGCAAATTAATAAATTAAATGTAGTAAAATGATTATTTTAATTAAATTTTAAGATTTAAGTTAGCTAAATGTTATTATTGTTCATCTTCTTTTTCATCATCTACCCCAACTGTAAGACTCCGAATTTTATGAAATAAAAGTATTCAATTTTCTTATAATTATTATTTATTTAGTAAATTGTTAAATTGATAAAATATTAAAGTTAAGGGTAATATGTACAAATTTTACAAAGTAAGCAAGTTGATATAAAATATTCATTTTGTAGGGAATATTTTTGGCCTGAGAATATTTTTTTATCGGAAAATATTAAATACGATGAGCAATCATTAGTGGACCCCCACGGAATAACCAAAGCCACTTGAAATAACCTTTTTATAAAAATAACGACAAAACTTTTTACCGTTAAGCTGTTGAAATATCTTTTGACCTTGGTGAAGAGATTCCATAGCCATAATCATACCAAAAGCATCCATCAATGCATTACGGGCCAATGAGGACTTTTTCACATCATTTGTAACATTACGGCCATGATTATACCGAATAATCTCTGGTTATAATCATACCAAGTCCATCTATGCACTTCTGAGCCACAGATGACTTTCAACATAATATAAACATGAGGATGATGACAATGACATAATAATTGATAAAACAAGTTCAAGAATTAATTTATCCAGGAACCAATAACGTCCAAATTGTCAACATGATACTTCTTTGTAGAGTAAAATTCAAGAATGCTCAGAAGAATATTTTCAGGGAAAGATACTGGATGAAGCGCAAATATCAAGGATATTCTACTAATTTTATGGAGTATAGAAGTCAAAGCTTTAACCAACTGAGTATAAGAGAATATAGGATACTGCAAATGGATTTTCGTCCGTCATGCGGTAATCCACTTAGACAGATCACTTCCACAATTTAACAAGGAATGAATACAAAGGATCATTCACCATGCATGTGGTAATTCACATAGACAGGTTATTCCAACAGAATAATAAAGAATGGAATAACAGAATGATTCACCATGCGTGCGATAGACTGCACATACAGGTTATTCCCAATAGGATAATAAAGAACGAAACCAGGTCATGCGTAAACGCACAGACAGGATATTTCGACAGAATAATAAGGAACAGAACCAGGTTAGGCGAAATTCGCACCGACAGGATATTCCAACAGAATAATAATGTAAGACCCCAGCTTTTTATAAATAAAATTGATTTTTCTCTATTTATTATCTTGAAATAATGAGTTAATTTGATATAATGTTTTGGTTATGGGTGAAATGTGTAAATTTTACAAAATAAGCAAGTGGTTGTAAAATATTCATTTCTGTCGGGGAATATTCGTTTGGTCGTGGAATATTCTTTTTGTCGGGAATATCCAAATTTACTGTAGCGTGATCATTTGTGGGCCCCATAATGGAATAACTGTCAAATGAAAAAAACGACAAAGTATGAGTTTTTATAAATAACGGCGTAGTTGTTACCATTAACACTATTGGATTACCTGGTGGTTAAAATCTGATAATATGCGTGGTTGCACGAAGTAGCTTACAGTATTGCAAGATTGTTGAATTATTGATTAAATACGTAAGAAGGAACTACTTAATAATTATTACGATGAGTTATTGTTCGATATTTTATTTTATCGATTCAATAATTCTTTGTGTTGATAGTTTATATTATTGTTGTTTCAATAATTGTCATTTCACAAGATTTCCATTATCGGATCAATAATTCATATTATTTGAATAATATTATTAGATAGCATTATTAGCAATGTCTAGAAAGTTACATCGAGGAGAGGTTTGGTCACCTAATTGCGCGCACGATGAGAAAATCCTTATCGAAAAGCCCCTCTTTCACGAGGAGCGGCCGGTTGTCATAATTGTGATTCGTAATATTATTTATGAATAATTAATTATTGACTTATATGATAAGGAAATATTTATTTGATGTGGATATAAATGATGGATTTATTTATGTGGTTATAAATGAAGGAATTAATGTTAAGGTGTTTTATCAGTATTTTTTCGGATTGGAGGTATTAAAAACTCAAATCGGTGTTGTTAAAGTTTTATTGTGTGAGTTGTAATTTTTAATCCGACCGTTGGATCGTTGTGATTTTTGGATATGTTATATATATAAGTTGAGTATATGTCCACAAATTTTGAACCATTAAAAATGAACGAATGATTTGTTATGAATTTTAAGAGGTGACTGATTCAAAAATTAGGGTTATAATTGATTTTGGTGGAAAATTCTAAAATTGAGTGGGCCCCACTTGTGGTTGGTGAAGAAATATGTTGAATTTTATTTCAAATGTGGTGGATGGCAATAGTAGCAGGTAAAGCCATCGTGTAAAAAGTCAAGTCTGCTTGACGCTTAATATTTTCCTATAAAAATAGAGGCTAAGTTAGAATTGAAAATCACGCCAGAAACATAAGCTTTCTCTCTCTATATTATTGAGCATATTTTGTGATTATTTAGGTACTTTGAGGGTTGTTGTTCAGTACAAGTTTCATTCAAACATCACTTGAGCTTTTCCTTCCGGAAATCTCGATTCTTTGAGGTAAGAGATATTATTTTCTTCTTAAATGATATTATTTTCTTCAATATCATTATTTGAGATATTGTTATGAACTTTATTGTGAAATTTCTACCTTTTGTGTTTGAGTTACTATTCACGATACGACCATTATTCACGATATCTGACCTTTATTCACGAATAATACTGACTATTCAATCGAAAAAATGAAATTTCTCTTTTCATTCCAGATGTCTTTTATGGTTACTATCTTTGATTGTATCTATGTTTTTATCTTTATTTTTAAATTCTACTTCACACTTGGTTATTATGGAGTATTATTGAACTTGGATAAACCGAAATACGAATCTTTAATATTTATCCTTTTGTCTCACTGGATTCGTTCTCTAAAATGTTTTTTTTCATCATCCTCAGTCTTTAAAGATGATACTTGATGAATATCTTTGGCCCGTAGTGCAAAGATGTATGATTACCTGATGAATATCTTTGGCCCGTAGTGCAAAGATGAACATGTGTTGAGATGAACATGACCAACTGGTGATACAAATGAATATCTTTGGCCCGTAATGCAAAGATGAATATTTGATTCAAGATGTATATTGATTGATGTTATAGGGATAAAATATTGATGATGGACTTTTAAATTCATAGATGATAGTAGATTTCATTCTCTACTTAACTCTTCTAATGAATTATTGTTTCGTTGCAGTTGTTGATCTAAAACTTGTTGTCTATTATATTCTATCAGATTTTTCCCTGTTAAAGACTAAGGATAATTTGTTATATATTATCTTAGTCATAATATTCTTTACTAGGCTAGTTGAGCTCACCCTTTTCCTTTTTGTTCCATTTTTCTTCTCAGGAAGCGAGAACATAGCGGGAAGTAGTCGGGGTGTGGAATGATGGATCTAGATAGTTGTTTAGTAGTCCTCACTATTTGTAAAATAGTGTCAATAATTGTAATGAGGACTTTATTTGGGTGTGGATATTGTCTAGAAGACAATATTTGTATTTAAACTCGCAGTATGTGTTGTCGTATTTTGCACGACAATTGTAATAAAATTGTAGTTGTTTTCTGTACCATGTATTTGGCGACTCAGAATAGGTTCGGTGGATTGGACCTATTTTGGGCGTCACAAATAAAGAATGGAATAACAACAAAAATCACCATGCATGCAATAGACCGCTGTAGACACTCAAAATTTTCTGCACTCCTATTACTGACATTGCAGGAGGGTAGATTCGTCTTTTGGAGATAACCACGAAAGGCGACCTACAAACATTAGGATACTACTGGAAGTTGGCTCCAAACCCGAACACAAACCGGGAACATCGGCCCAATCCAGGATACTACCTAAGCTCGGCCCAAACCGGAACACAACCGAGGAATGTTCATCTCCAATCTCGGAGATAACCCCGAGATATGCATATCAAAAAAGAGTAAGAATAAACACCGGAGAGAATAGTTCTGCTCTGGTGATAACACATGACGTTCGGGCCGATCGAGAGACAATCATCGGAGTAAGAACCCCATCCTTGGTGATAGCCCCAAGAGATGTCATTGCAGTTCCGGCGATAACACCAAAAATGCTTGTTTCAAACACATGCGATCAACTTCAACCACATACATCCTGTCAAAGCACACATACCTCAAACAGGAACATACACAGATGACAGTGAGGCACACAAACAAGCAGTCCAATCTCAGATGTAACCCTGAGCAACGTCTGCTTTCCGCTTAAACTAGCGATAACCCCGGTGAGGAGTCACAACGTCATCTGACCACGTCAACAAGATGATATCGCAACATACCAACAAGTAGTCCAATCTCAGCTATAACCCTGAGCAACGTCTACTTTCAACTTAACCCGGTGATAACCCCAGCAAGGAGTCACACATCATCTTGTTCATTCGACAAATGGCACGTCGTCTCAATGCTTCATACATACATACATACAACAATGTTCCACAAGAACCGAGGAGTGACAGTCCCGAGTGACTATTACGTGTGGCAGTACTTTGGATAGACTTTGAAGCTTGAAGACCATGGGCATAGACCCCTCTTCCTAACTTCGTACAACCTCTAATCCATGTCATTACGTAACTATCGACACAAGCGATCCGAAGAAGTATAGATATACTTCGTTTGGATGCTCGAATTGAAGTTCTGCAAGTTCGATTGGACATTCTGAAGACACGAGTGCACGTCTTCACGAGAGACGACGGGACCCGTGAAGGTTAAGGGCCCACCACATTACAGCGCAGTTGACTCGCGACCATCCGTCCATCCGCCTATAAATATAGGGAAATCAACCATTTGAAAAGAGAGAGAGAGAAGAAAAAGCGAGGAAGCCACATCCCATTTAGCTCTGCATACACATCTTTTGAGTGTTTCCTCTTCTTTAAACACTAGTTAGCTCATATATAGCTACTTTTTATCCATGAGCCGAGTGTTTATCCGTTTAAAGTTAAAGAAGTCTACTTTGGCAGTTCACTGTAAGCCTTCTTACATTCTAGAAAACATCTTTCTCCCATTATCACACACTGTTGTACACGTTGCGAGTCGTGTGAGTGTGTTTGCCCGGATTTTGGTCCGTGGTTTTCATTTTCGCTCGTATATATATATACTAATATATGTATATATTTCATATATATGGACTAACATTATCGAGTTATGCCTCGATTGAGCCTGACTTTTGATGCGAGCGTTTATTTGCTTTTATATATATATATATATACTTATATATATAAACCGTGGTCGATTTCATCGATGAGCCTAGACTTTGATCTGGTGCATTTATATATATATATATATATATAATTGTCGTCGTACATATCTCGATGAGCCCGGATTTTATATCTGGTGCATTTACTCGCTTTTATATATATATATATACATATATATAATTGTTGTCGGACATATCCGTTGAGCCTGGATTTATATCCGATGCGTTTACTGCTTTTATATATATATATATATATATATTTATACATATATATATATTTACATTTCTGTCAGGCCTGGAGTTTACTCCATGGCTATTTCTGCTTTTATTTACATTCCGTCACGCTAGAGTTCACTTGTGGCGCTGGTTGATCGCTTCTGACTTTATTTACATTTTGTCTACTTTGGAGTTCACTTTGTGGCGGTTGATAGTGTTATATATATATATATATATATATATATATATATATATATCTGACTTTTATATATATGTAAGCGCCATCGCTTTCCATACAAATTGCATTATCTTGTGAGCCTAGGAATCATGTGATCATGTGTTGATCTCATGAATCTAGATTCGGTTCCCATGATGGACATTTTATGGCTGTAAGCAGCTTGTACATTATTTTACAGTGTCTTAGTTTCCTTGGATGGCTGTCATGCCCATGAGGAGTTCGCCACTGCTGTATATTATTTTCTCGAGGATGCCTCGCATCTCGAAAATAAAAGCAAACAAGCCGAACATTTAATAATAAAATGGAAGTATGAAAAGGTCTCAATTCCTATTGAGCATAGGGTTTGAAAAACCTTTTTTACAAAATTTCATTGCTATCTTGTGGTTAAAATTGGATTTTTCTAAATAAAATTCAAACCCTTGTATATAGGTGCGAACGAGGCCTCGCACTACTTCCAGATAATTGCACATTGATCCACACACACACACACACACATTCATATAACAATTTCTTTGAAAAGTGGCGGTCACCATGGTAACACGAATGTCGGGGGGTGCCTAACACCTTCCCTCCGCATAATCAAGCCCCCGAACCCTTAATGAATCTCGATTTTATAGACCCGTCTAGCAGTGTCAAATCACTGGGTCAATGTGCAAACCTTTTCGATTGCGTTGGTGCAACCAGTTAAAAACACCAACTGGCGACTCTTAAAGTCAATCGTCGACATTATACATGTCAGACCTTTTTCACTTGTTTTTTCAAACAAATCTCACATTAATATGAGAACACCAAAAGACAAGTAACGAAAAGGGACACTCAAAAATCTCGACGTCGACGGTGGCGACTCACTGGGACTCCAAAGAAGAGGGCTTAAGCCGCTATTACAAGCTTTTCAAAATTGTTATATGCTTGTGTGTGATTGTTGTATTTACATTTCTAATAAATGTGTACGAATGCATATTACTTACTGCACTGCTAAATATCTATCTGTGATATTAGTGCTTTGCACATATTAGTGCTTCGCACATGTCATCATTTTGCATAAACGGTGAGACACGTTGTATGTGAATGTATGTTGTGTGGTCCCTCCATCAGGAGGCTATCCTGTCAGTGTTTGATTACTGGACCCGTGGGAAGAATAATTCCCCGGGGCTCAGGAAAGGCACCACCCAGATTCGCTCGAGTTGAAAGACCGGATTAACTTCCCGTTGAGTAGATTGCGATGATCTGGGAACCTTCATTGCCAAAAATCCGCGAGAGAAACCCTAGGATTGGTCAACCTCTGATAAACCAAACGCGAAGGAAAGTCTCTTCATGCTCTCCATTTTCAATTACTTGTAAAAGCATTTACTTGTAATTTTATTCCATGTTCATCCATATGTAATGGAAAATATGAAGAATACCTATGCATGACATGTTATCAATTAACTAAACTAGTTTTGCATGACAAATTCCTAAAATGGATATGTTATGATAACATTTACATTACCCTAAGACTAAACTATGTAAGTCTTTTGTAGGGAAGCAATTGGGCCGGTTACCTGCTCTAAAAAGGCCTCAAGCCTACAGCCAATCATGTCTTATTCTGAACAATCTAATCCTGTTTACAAGAAGAATTTGACGGATTGAGTAAACAAATCATGACTTGGTACATCCTCATTGAAAAGAGTTACACGATGCCTACTGGGGATACGAAGATACTTGCACATACTGAGTCCTCTCGCTGCTGGGGAATTCAAAATCTGAAAAAGACAATTCCAGAACGTCAGTTGGATACAACTAACAAAGACCCTGAAAGCACCCATCTCAAAGGAGATCCAGACACCGGTGATATCAGGAAGAAGGTCCTCCAAATGGAGGAAACCATTCGCGCTCTCAAGGGATTGGAACACATGGTAGTGTTTCATATACAGACCTTTGCATATTTCTTGGTGTGCATTATCCAGAGAAATTCAAGACCCCTGATTTTGAGAAATATGACGGATTAGGGGATCCTTACACACATTTAAAGGTGTTCATTAGAGAACTCGGATCTTATGCTGAGGATGAAAAGCTCAGAATGCAGCTGTTTCAGAAAAGTCTACTGGAGAATCTTGTTCATGGTACACCAGATTAGACAACTCTAAGATCCATAGCTGGGAAGAGCTGGCTCATGCCTTACCTTACTCAATACAGTTTTCAATCTCAGATGGCTCTGGACCCAGATCAAATTACCAAAGTCAAGAAACAGTCTAATGAGTCATTCAGAGAGTACGCTCAAAGGTGGAGGCGCCTTGCTGCTCAAGTTATTCTTTCCATGATAGAATCAGAGATGGTCATGACCTTCATAGATATACAGGAAGCTCCTTTCTATGAAAGAGTTCTGGCTGGTATAGGCAAACCATTTTTTGAAATGATCAAAGATGGCGAGATGGCTAAAATGGGATTGAAGTCCGGTAAAATTCAAGACCTAGCCGCTCTTAAAGCTGTTGCTGAGCACATCCAGTCCGGATCTTATGGAAACAACCCCTGGAGGGTCCATAAAAAGAAAGAGGAGGATGTTTCCTTGATACTACAAGGACAGAAAGGCAATCCAAGCATGCCTATGCAGAGGAGAAACTACTCCCCTTTTCCATCACAATCTTCAAACCCTCCATTACCTAAAAGTGGAGAAGTAAAGCGACATCGAACGTTCACACCATTAGGGGATTTGCTCGAGAACATTCTTGCTCTTCTGACGACTCAGAAGAAAATTACACATCTTCTTCCACCAGCCAACCCTAATGGGAGGGGTTTCAATGTTAATCGGAAGTGTGCTTATCATGCTGGGGTACCCAGACATGATACTCAAGATTGTTGGGCCTTGAAACACAAGATCCAAGATCTGATAGACAATGGTGAGATCGTGGTCACCAAGCCAGATCAACCTCATGTACAAGACAACCCTCTCCCTCAATACAAAGAGGAAGAGGTCAACATGATCAGTTGGAGTACTGGACATGGTTCCAATTCTACTTGTGACGCCCCCAAAATTAGGTATACATCACCCATCTTGGGTAGTCATATACATGGTACAGAATTTAAATACAACTTACTAATATAACTGTCGTGTACAATACGACATAAACTGTGAGTTTGAATACAAATATTGTCTACTAGATATTATACAAACTCAAAAGGAGTCCTCATTACAATTATTATCACACTATTTCACAGAATAGTGAGGACTACTAATGCTATCCTCTGGACCATTACTCCGTTCCCCGAATTGTCCCAGCTATATTCTCATTTCCTAAAGAGAATAGTGAAAGAAAGGGTGAGCTCAACTAGCTCAGTAAGAAATATTATGACTAAGATAATGCAGATTAAATTATCATTAGCCTACAACAGTGTTAAACTGATAAAATATAATGAACATCAAGTTTAACTACAATGGAACCAAAGAATCCATTAAAAGAGTCAAGTAGAAAATAAAATCTACTATCTTTTATGATTTAAAAGGTTTTTCATCATCGTTATAAATTGAGACTCACTTTAATAAATATTCACATCATCGAATCACCGCACTACAAGGATATTCTTTTAGTATCAAGGATATTATTTACCACGGGCCAAGAATAGTTGTGTATTCATTAATGGTCATGATCATGCCAACAATCGTCCATCAATGCACTACTACTAATCGAGGATTTTTATCACATCATTTGTAACATTACTACCATGATTACAATCGAATAGTCTCTGGTCATAATCATACCAAGTCCATCTATGCACTCTGAGCCACAGATGACTTTCAACATAATATAAACATGAGGATGATGACAATGATATAAGAATTCAATAAAACAAGTTCAAGAATTATTTTATCCAGAATTATTAACGCCCAAATTGTCAACATGACATTGTTTTGTAGAGTAAAATTCAAGAATGATCGTAAGAATATTTCCATGAAAAGATGTTGGATGAAACGCAAATATCAAGGATATTCTACTAATTTCATGGAGTATAGAAGTCAAAGATTTAACTTATTTGGGTATAATAAAGAATGGAATAACAAAAGAAATCACCACGCATGCGATAGAATCGCATGAGGTGTTATTCCAACAGAATAATAAATAACGGAACGAAGTCCCGCCAGAATACGCATGAGCATGGATGTTCCAATGAATAATAATAAAGACGGAACCAGTCCATTGTAAAACACACGACAAGATGTTCCAACAGTAATAATAATAAAGACGGAACCCGTGTCCGTGTAAAACACATGTATGTGATGTTCCAAGAATAATAATAAAGACGGAACCAGTGGGGTGTAAAACACATGCATGCAGGATGTTCCAAATGTAATAATAGAAGACGGAATAATATAAGGATTTCACCAAGTATAGGGGAGTCGCATGATACAAAGTTATTCCAATGTAATAAATAAGAATGGAATAACATAAGGATTTCACCAAGTATAGGGTATGTACGCGTGACATAAAAGTTATTCCAATGAATAATAAAGAATGGAATAAATGTAAGTTCTCTTCATGAATAAGAAAGAATAACACCCCTTATGGGTACAACAAATAATATCCCTTACCTTAGAAGAACTAAATATTGGAAAAGTGAAGTAGCAGAATACTTTTTTCTTTCTCTCTATAGTTTTCTCTCAGAGTTTCAATGAATTCGTAAGAAATAATGAAGGAATGAGCTTTCTATTTATAGAAAACCGAGGGTGGCTCTTGGTCTTAACGAAGGGTCAAAATGACTCTTCGTAATATGAAAGAGACAACTACTATTCATGAAAGGGTAATTAACCTTTGGAATAATGAAGAGGTAGTTAACTCTTGGTAATATTGAAGGGACAACAACTATTTGCGAAGGGGTAATTACTATTGACGAAGGTAATTACTATTGTGAAGGTAAATACTATTGAAGAAGGTAATTACTATTGTGAAGGTAAATACTATCGATTTGAAGGTAATTACTATTCACAAAGGTAATTACTATTCACAAAGGTAATTACTATGATGATGAAGAGACTCTTAGATGATGACATATGGGCCCCCATAAAATAATCAAACTTACCACAAACGCCTCATAATGTAGACTCTTTATATACATCAAGGATTGAATAAATATTACCACAAATTATTTTATTTTTAATCAACACATTTTTAATCTTTCAACAATTATTAATCATTTATAACTTGTCGTCTCAATTAATAATTTAATACTATAACATATTATATGAGATGATAATGTGATAATAATTGAATCAATAATATAAGAGATATGATCACGCAAAGAATTATCGTAGCAATAATTGAGCATAAAGTGAATGACTTCTCACGTAAGCATCAATAATCAATATCGTGTGCTACTTATACAACCACGTATTACATCGTACTTTTACCACCGGGTAGTTCAACAGCTTTTAACGGTAAATACTCTCCATCGTTATTTTTTATAGCAAGATAATTTTGTCGCTTTTCTAACTTCACGACAATACTTCCGTTAGGGGTCCACTAATGATTGTAGTCGTCATTTAATATTCCCCGATAAAAAGAATATTCCTCGACCAAACGTAATAATATTTTATAACAACTTGCTTACTTTTGCAAAATTTATAAATATTACCCACAACTATAACATTATATCAAATTTATTCCATAATATTCAAAATAATATTTATAGAAAATTCATCTTTATTTATAAAAGTTGGGGTCTTACAACCTCCCTTTCTTATGAAATTTCGCCCTCGAAATTGTGGGTACGCACGATATGATAAAGAGGTGAGGATACCTTGATTTCATTTGATTCTAACTCCCAAGTCATTTCCTCAACATCGTGGTTCCTCCACAAAACTTCGACTTGAGGTATAACCTGGAGCGTAGAATATGTTCCTTCTTATCCAAAATTTGAACAGGAACCTCTTCATACGTCAAATCTTCCGCTATTTCGTCCGGTTCTAACTCAATAATATGGTTCGGGTCTTTCACATATTTACGTAACATGGATATGTGAAAAACGTTATGAACACGAGACATATTTGGCGGTAAAGCGAGTCTATAGGCCACAGTTCCTACTCGATCGAGGATTAAAATGGACCGATGAATCGAGGATTAAGTTTTCCTCTCTTTCTAAATCTTGTAACTCCTTTCCATGGAGCAACTCTTAACAACACATGATATCCTATATCGAATTCCACGTCCTTTCGATGAAGATCAACATAACTCTTTTGTCGATTTTGTGAGGTTTTTATACGTTGTCGGATCGTTTGAATCTTTTTCGTAGTCATACGTACCAACTCCGGTCCCAACAACGTTGCTTCACCCACCTCATCCCAAAGATCTTTCGAGAAACGACACTTTCTTCCATACAACGCTCGAATAGAGCCATGCCAATACTTGCTTGATAACTGTTGTTGTAGGAAAACTCCACCAATGGTAAGAACTTGTCCCAACTCCCTTGAAATCAAGGACAATGAATCTTAATAGATCTTCAAGAGTTTGAATAGTCCTCTCCGAATGTCCCGTCCGTCTGAGGATGATATGCCGAGCTAAATCGTAAGTCTGTGCCCATAGCTTTTTGCAAACTAACCCAAAATCGTGAAGTGAATCTTGGGTCTCGATCGTAAACTATGGATACCAGGCATACCATGCGCCTTACAATCTCATTTATGTACATCTGAGCAAGACGTTCAAGTTTATAAGTTTCTCGTATCAGAAGAAATGAGCAGACTTTGGTCAATCTATCAACAATGACCCAAATCGCATCTATACCTTGAGAAACCTTGGGAAGACCAAGAATAAAATCCATAGTAATGTGCTCCCACTTCCATTCCGGAATTTCAAGTGGTTGCAATGGACCTTTTGGTACTTGATGCTCCGCTTTAACTCGTTGACAAATTAGACACCTTGAGATAAACAAGCGTTATCTCTCTCTTCATATTGCTCCACCAAAATGTATATGAATATCATGATACATTTTGGTACTCCTGTGATGGATTGCAAATGGTGTGTTTGCGCCTCCATCATGATATTATACTTTAAATCGTGGTCGTTAGGAACACAAAGTCCGGAGTCGACTCAAGTATTCCTTCTTCATCGATTCTTGCTTCCTAAGATAGCACCTTCTTGCACTTTCTTCCTCATACGCATTAGCTCCAGTCCAGTAGCGAAAGCGCCTTTAACTTTATCGATTAAAAGTCGGTTCTACTCGTATACTCGCTATCATCACATGCGTCCTCGAGTCTTTAACTCTATCTCCATCCTTTGCAAGTCACACAAAATGGGCGCTCGTTGACAATAACGCACTCGTGCTTGCATATGATCTTCTACTCAATGCGTCGCCTACCACGTTCGCTTTTCCAGGATGGTATTGGATGGTATGATCATAATCTTTCAACAGTTCAAGCCAACGTCGTTGTCGCATGTTGATTTCCTTTTGAGTGAAGAAATATTTGAGGCTTTTATGATCCGTAAAGATCTTCACTTTCTCCCCATACAAGTAATGCCTCCAAATTTTAAGTGAAGATAACAATTTGCTAACTCTAGATCATGAGTAGGATAATTCCTCTCATATTCTTTTGAGTTGTCATGAGGCATAAAGCTATAACTTTTCCATGTTGCATGAGAATGAAAGTATTATGCATACAAGCCAATCATGTATGATGATAAAGCATATACTGTGTAATCAATCTTATTTATTTATTAATAAAAGAATTATTTATTAAAGGCATTTATTATCTACATGGTGCCGTTTTAATAATATGTGATAAACCCATAGTTTTAAGCAACGCTTTTAGAATAATAATGATGATGATCATTCTAATGAGATCTAAATTCTTAGAAAGCTTAAAACTAAAATAGTTCCCAATCATTGGATTACTAAATTGGGGATTAGTGAATCCAGGATAGATTGGTACATACGTTGCTTGCTCATTGGATGAGGATGATTGATCTCATGATCATTTGTGTGGAGACACTAAAGCAAGTATGTAGGTGCTTATTAGAGAATAAGTTCATCGAACGTGACTCGCTAAGGAATACCTAATGGAGTTTTACTTACCGTCAATAGGAATTCTCAGTAGTGATAGTAAGACAAATGATCTTAGACTTGAGATCATCATAGTATCTTATATATAATGAATTACACTTTGACTTATTCCTTAAGACTCTTAGAGTATATCAAAGGGTATGCTTGGGTGTAATAAGTTATATATGAAGATAATGAATGATCAATAAAGAATCTACCACTTTAGTAAAAGGAGAAATGTCCTATGTGATTCGATAAATGACAACCTAGGAATCCTTGGTTAAGGTGGAATGAAATTAGAAAGTAGTTTCTAATTTGCATTCATTAGGAGTTGTTCATTTAGGAATCGAAATACATATAATTAAATAAAATAAGACTTGACAAGAATTCCATGTCTTATATTTAATTGGGACATTGTATGGTGGAAGGATTGAATTATGCAGTAACTATTTACTCAAAGGTTCTTTTATGATTAATGTTGAAATCTATATTATCCGGAAAGTCGTTGATCGCTAGGGAGGCTTATCCTATTGTAGAATAAATATTATTTATTTAAATAAATTATTTGTTTAATTTATTTATTTAAATGAGATTAGAATTGTTCTAATTGATTTATTCACAAATAGGTTTAATATGGAGAACCTAAAGGGTCACACCATAAAAGGAAGAATAATTATTTAAGAAGTTAATGGCATAATTATAATAATATGTTAAGTATATTTAATTTAATCTATGGTGATAGAATAAATTAAATAGCTTAATATTTATTATTTAATATTTTAGAAATATTAAATATAAATTAATAAGAGGAGTCTTATTAATATTATTATAATTATTATTATTTTAATTTCTAAAAGGTTTAGGAATTAATTTAATATTAGTACTCTCATTTATTCCTAATTGGATTAGGAAAGAAAATTAGTTAAAGGAGTTTAATTAATTACTCCTAATAGGATTAGGAGCCCATTTAATTAAAAGAGTTTAATTAAATAAATAATAACTTATTTTAATTAAAATAGGTTACATGATATCTTTATAAGAGGAGTCTTATATTAGATATCTAATATCACGTAATTCTAGATTTTGAGAAGCACGCCTTTTTTCTTATCTGAGATAGGAAAAACTAGGGTTTGAGCCAACATCCCTTCTTCTTGATAATTATTCTTCTTTGGTGGATCACCTATAGAGGCCATACACTTGGGTGGCTTACATTGATCAAAGGAAGGAATCAACCCGGAGATTCAAGGAGATCGCGGAGAAGTAGGAGGTGAACTGCACTACTGAGGAAGCCTCGCTTCTACAAGGGTATGATTTCATAATTTCTTATTCTTCGTTTAATTAATAATATGCATAAAGGATGATCCGTAATTGGTTTGTGAAAAATTTTAAAATCGATTTTATTTCGCCCGCATTAAATTTTGCAATTTGATTGCTACTTTGATTTTCATAAAACCTAATAAAGTGGTATCATGAGCCAAACTTTATGCAAATTATTAATTATTTTGATTTCATATATGTATGGGTATGTATTTTGAATAATTTATTGGGCATAATTTGTTGTATAAAATTATTATTTTATGAAAAAAAAAAAAAAAAAAAAAAAATCGTACATTGCCGTCATGTATATTTTTTTGTATGTCATTATATATATATATATATATATATATATATATATATAGTATATATATATAACTTTGTCCAGGATGCAAAGTTGGTTATCAAATATATACACGTTATATATATATATACACGTTAGCATGATGATTTTTTTTGTTTTGTCGGCATGATTTTTTTTTTCTTTCAAAAGGATGAGTCCTGTTACATGTTACAAGGGCTGCTACGGTTTTTACAAGGATTGTAGCAAGTCCGGCCATTTTTTTTTAAAGAGTAGGATTTTTTTATATATATATATATTAATTTTAATAATTTTATAATTAAAATAAAAGAGTTTATTTTAATCTTGAAATTGGATTTCATGCAACATAAAATTGCCCATTAAATGATACTCATATATATATGGAATGATTTAATTTATTGATACATATGATGATACGTATGATAATAAATGGGATTGATTATGGACAATTGACCAATATGATTGGAATTATTTTAGTTGGATGTTTGAATGAATGAGTTTTATTAAATGGGGTCTGCGTACCTTCGCCTTTTCTCGTTTTCTTCTTGATGTAAATTCTATCTCTCTCCTATGTACTTCCCTCGATCACGATCAAGGTTTCTATTTAAATTAAATAGTTTAATGTAATAGGATTAGTTAGAATTTTTTTTTTTTTTGAAGAACCAGGAGATCAAAGATCAAGGAGCGCTTGAAGACCAAGATTTGTAATGGAGCCCGGGTTTAAATGTAATAGTTATATTTAAATGTTTATTCTTTGCACCCTAGGGTTTGACCTTTTGGTTCACTTGGTGGCTCTAGTGAACCAAACTAGAATAAAAGTCCATAATCAATCAAGGGTAGAATATAGTATTCTATATATGTGCATGCTAGTATTATATATATTATATATTATGCAAATATGCTTCAGATGTTTAATAATATGACGCGTATTTTATATATATATTTGCATGCTGCCGCTTAAACAAGATGAGACAAATAATAACAAATCCTCAAAGTTTTTATTAAGTCTTAAAGCGCTCAAAGATATTTAGAATATCGAACGTCGCTTTCTAGCATGATAAAATTAATAGAGTATTAAATATTTAATATGAGTTTGTTGTGTCACCACAAGGCAAGTATTAAGTATTTAAGATGTTAATTTATCACATTTGATGCTTATAAAGAAAATTGAACAATATTGTTTTTGTTGTGTCACCACAAGGGCGATATTTTTCTTTTTTGAATATATGGAAGTGCTAGGATGGACTTAACTTAGATAATTTTGATTCTGGATGTGCCACCACTTGATCAAAATAATCCAAGAGGCAAAACATAAGGAGTTACATGTTAATGTAATTGACAAGGAGTTGTTTACCTATTTATTTATATATAGGTTGTTGTGTCACCACAAGGCTATATATATTTGAAATGGGATCCTTATTCTCACTAAAAAAACTTTAATTAGATTTTGTTTAACTATATAAATGAGGGTAATATAGTTTGAAGAAAATAGTGGGAGATACCAATATAAAATAAGACCTAATTTATTTTGGTAATTAATAATTGAATGTTTGCTAAAATATTGTCTTTTTACATGCGTAATTTTGAAAATGTCACATTCACTAATTTCAACTGCAGAGCATACTTGATGCTAACAAACCGACCGGACCGAACTATACTGGATTTGGTTGAGGAATCGAGAATTGTTCTCCTTCTTTGAAAAGATTTCTTATGTCCTAAATTACCAGACTCGCAAAAAAGTTGCGCAGACATGACCTCCGAGGAAGAGATTGCTACTTTTAAGCGGTGGCAAGACGATGCATCTGTGGCTCAACGCATCATGCTCGCATCCCATAAGTAACGAAGCTTCAGCCACAAGATGAAAAACATGGATGCTCCTACTATGCTACATCGCACCTTGGAGAGTCAGTATGGTGAGCAAAGTAGGACCGCTAGATATGAAATATCTAAGGAGCTCTTCCGATCTCGGATGACCGAGGGCACTACCGCTGAGACTCATGTCCTAAAGATAATCAACTGATTGAACGCCTTGGACAAACTTGGGTTCGTCATGGATGGGGAGTTGAGTCAAGATTTAGTCTTGCAGTCACTCCCTGCACACCTTCTCATAATTTGTTGTGAATTTTCACATGAATAAGTTGGATGTCACCGCTCAATTACTTAACATGTTGAAAATCATCAAGGTCACTTCCCATCCAAGAAGAACCATGTTCTTCTTGGTGGATGATTCTTCCAAGAAAAGGAAGAGGCCCAAGGTATCTTCTCGAAAGGAAGAAATCCAAGAAGGCTAAGGGAAAGGCGAAAGTGAAGGATCAAAAGAAAACTGATCCAAACTAGCAAAGGAATTTGCTTCCATTGCAATAAGCCAGGTCATCGGAAGAGGAACCGCAAGGATTATCTCGCAGAATCAAAAGCGTAAGAAGCTTCGAGAAGCTTCAATCCTAATCAAGGTTTGTTTATGATTGAAATTAATTTTTTCGAAAGTCAATCTTCTACTGGGTATTGGATACGGATGTGGTTCTCACATATGTAATAATATGCAGGGACCGGTCAAGTAGAAAGTCGAAAGCAAGGATGAGGTCGCCCTACGAGTGGGAAATGGAGCAAAGGTTCTTTGATTAGTTGTAGGGACTTATTGTTTAGCATCGCCTTACGGGCAAGTTCATTAATTTAAATAATTGTTATTTTGTTCCAAATATCATTAGAAACATTATTTCTATCTCTCGTATTGGATATGGATGGTTTTAATATTATAATAAAAGAACATGCTTGTTCTATTTATAATGATAATGTTTTATATGGTGTTGGTAATTTCTGAAATGGACTTTACATACTGACTTGCATGAAAATATATTTCAAATTGAACAAACTAATAAAAGGAAAAGAGATGATGTTAATTATACCTTCATGTGGCAATCAGTAGACTCGGCCATATATTAATGAAACAAGATTATCCAAGTTGTATAAAGATGGGCTCTAGAGCTATCTCGATTATGAATCATATCCAACTGTGAATCTTGTCTTATGGGTAAAATGACTAAATCTCCTTTTAGTGGAAAAGGAGAAAGAGTTACTGAGAGTTGTTAGCGTTGGTACACATAGATGTATGTGGACCTATGACAACTTAACGCATTACGAGGAGGGTATTCTTATTTTATTACATTCACCGACGAGCACTCAAGATTTGGATATGTGTATTTAATGAAATACAAATCAAGTCATTTGAAAAGTTCAAAGAGTTCAAGTGAAGTTGAGAAGCAAACCGGTAAGAGTATTAAGATTCTTCGATCCGATCGAGGAGGAGAATACTTAAGTGGTGAGTTTCTCAATTGTCTCAAAGAAAATGGTATAATCTCACAATGGACTCCACGAGGGACGCCCACAGATGAATGGTGTATCTCGAAAGGAGAAATCGAACATTGTTGGACATGGTTCGATCTATGATGAGCTTTACTGACCTTCCAGTTTCTTCTCGGGATATGCCTAGAATCTACCGCATACCTACTTAACAAGGTACCTACAAAATCCGTCCCTCAAGACCCCTATATGAAGTTATGGACGGGGAGGAAACCAAATCTTAAAAATGTTAAGACTTGGGGTTGTCCAACTTATGTCAAAAGTTTGAAAACGATAAGTCTGCAGACTAGATCCGACAAATGTAGATTTGTGGGATATCCTAAAGAAACATCGGGTATTATTTCTATCATCCAACCGATCAAAAGGTGTTTTGTGCGTAAACATGCCGCCTTCTTGGAAAAGGAGTTTATTCTTGAAGGGTCGATTGGGAGTAAGATATATCTTGAAGAAGTTCAAGAACCACAAAATACTACTGATCAAAGTGAGGTACCTAATCAAGTAGAGATTCCTTCATACACACACCCTATTCAGAACTGGAAGAGTACCAAAGATACCAGACAGTATGGACTTGTCATAGAAGATGACAATGAGGTACGCATCATAGATGATGATGATCCATTGAATTACTTAACAAAGCTATGAGTAGTAAAGACTCAGAGAAATGGCAAGAAGCCATGAAACCGAGATGGACTCCATGTATGAGAACCAAGTATGGACTTTGGTCTCACCACCCAAAGGCATTAAGCCTATTGGGTGTAAATGGGTCTTTAAAAGAAAGACCGAGCAGCATTACGGCAAGGTAGAGACCTATAAGGCCTGGACTGGTTGCAAAAGGTTTCAAACAAAGACAAGGAGTCGACTATGACGATTTAAACCTTCTCACCAAGAGCAATGCTCAAGTCCATTCGGATTTTGCTTCATGATCAGCAGACTTACCATGACTACGTAAATCGGCAGATGGACGTGAAAGCGGCCTTCCTCAATGGAAAACTTGAGGAGGATGTATATGACACAACCCGAGGGATTTGTTTCAAAGGTTGGAACAAATCAAGTCTCAGAAGCTACAACGATCCATTTATGGATTAAAGCAAGCTTCTCGTAGGTGGAACATCCGTTTTGATGAGACAATCAAAAAGTTTGATTTTATCAAAAATGAGGATGAACCATGTGTGTACAAGAAGGTTAGTGGGAGCGCTGTTTTATTCCTTGTATTATATGTTGATGATATATTACTGATAGGGAATGATATTCCTATGCTGCAAACAATTAAAATCTGGTTATCTAAACACTTCTCCATGAAGGACTTGGGAGAAGCATCCTATATTTTGGGGATAAAGATCTATAGAGATAGATCTAATAGGATGCTTGGCTTATCCCAAGGAACGACATCGACTTGATGCTAAAAAGGTTTAGCATGGAAGATTCCAAAAGAGGTCTCATGCCGATGAGCCATGGAATACATCTCTCCAAGAAACAAGCCCCAAAGACACCTGAGGAGAGAAACCGTATGAGTAAGATTCCTTATGCTTCAGCAATAGGATCTATCATATACTCAGATGATATGTACTAGACCGATGTCGCTCATGCACTTAGTGTAACAAGCGAGATATCAGTCGAATCCGTGAGAAGAACACTGAAGGCGTGAAAAATGTCCTAAAGTACTTAAGAAGAACTAAGGATGTATTTCTTGTCTCGGTGGGTCCGAATTAAAACTAGAGGCTTCACAGACTCAAGTTTTCAAACATGCACCAAGATGATGCAAGAACCGCTTTGGGGTATGTGTTTACCTTAAACGGTGGCGCAGTTGAGTTGGAAAAGTTCCAAGCAAAGAAACAATTCTTTGATTCAAAGTGATGAGGCAGAGTACATAGTCGCAAGTGAAGTCGCAAAGGAAGTCTGTTGGATGAAGAAGTTCATTATCGAACTTGGTGTGGTTCCCAAAGATTAAAGGACCAAAGTGCCTTTATTCCTGCGGATAACACCGAGAGTCACATTGCAAGCTAAGGAACCCGTGTCTCATCGTAAATCCAAACACGTGTCATGCGGCGATTTCATTTGATCGAGAGAGATCATTGAAGAGAGCGCCACCGAGAGCGTGTGGACTCTCAAGACAATATTGCAGATCCATTTACTAAAGCGTTAACACACAATGAAGTTTGATCATCACTTAGAGAAGATGGGTATGAGATACCACGGCGATTGGCTTTAGTGCAAGTGGGAGATTGAAAGTATTATGCATATACAAAGCCAATCACGTATGATGATAAAGCATATGTGTAATCAATCTTATTTATTTATTAATAAAAGAATTATTTATTAAAGGCATTTATTATCTACATGGTGTCGTTTTAATAATATGTGATAAACCCATAGTTTTAAGCAACGCTTTTAGAATAATGATGATGATCATTCTAATGAGATCTAAATTTTAGAAAGCTTAAAACTAAAATAGTTCCCAATCATTGGATTACTAAATTGGGGATTAGTGAATCCGGATAGATCGGGTACATACGCCGTCTTGCTCATTGGATGAGGATGATTGATCTCATGATCATTTGTGTGGAGACACTAAAGCAAGTATGTAGGTGCTTATTAGAGAATAAGTTCATCGAACGTGACTCGCTAAGGAATACCTAATGGAGTTTTACTTACCTATCAATAGGAATTCAGTAGTGATAGTAAGACAAATGATCCTCAGACTTGAGATCATCATAGTATCTTATATATAATGAATTACACTTTGACTTATTCCTTAAGACTCTTAGAGAGTATATCAAAGGGTATGCTTGGGTGTAATAAGTTATATATGAAGATAATGAATGATCAATAAAGAATCTACCACTTCTAGTAAAAGGAGAAATGTCCTATGTGATTCGATAAATGACAACCTGTGAATCTTGGCGTTAAGGTGGAATGAAATTAGAAAGTAGTTTCTAATTTGCATTCATTAGGAGTTGTTCATTTAGGAATCAAAAAATACATATAATTAAATAAAATAAGACTTGACAAGAATTCCATGCCTTATATTTAATTGGGACATCAGATGGTGGAAGGATTGAATCAGACAGAACTATTTACTCAAAGGTTCTTTTATGATTAATGTTGAAATCTATATTATCTAGAAAGTCGTTGATCGCTAGGGAGGCTTATCCCTATGTAGAATAAATATTATTTATTTAAATAAATTATTTGTTTAATTTATTTATTTAAATGAGATTTAATTGTTCTAATTGATTTATTCACAATAGGTTTAATATGGAGAACCTAAAGGGTCACACCATAAAAGGAAGAATAATTATTTAAGAAGTTAATGGCATAATTGTAATAATATGTTAAGTATATTTAATTTAATCTATGGTGATAGAATAAATTAAATAGCTTAATATTTATTATTTAATATTTTAGAAATATTAAATATAAATTAATAAGAGGAGTCTTATTAATATTATTATAATTATTATTATTTTAATTTCTAAAAGGTTTAGGAATTAATTTAATATTAGTACTTTCATTTATTCCTAATTGGATTAGAAAGAAAATTAGTTAAAGGAGTTTAATTAATTATCCCTAATAGGATTAGGGAGCCCATTTAATTAAAAGAGTTTAATTAAATAAATAATAACTTATTTTAATTAAAATAGGTTACATGATATCTTTATAAGAGGAGTCTTATATTAGATATCTAATATATGTAATTCTAGATTTTGAGAAAGACGCCTCTTTTCTTATACGAGATAGGAAAAACTAGGGTTTGAGCCAACATCCTTCTTCTTGATAATTATTCTTCTTTGGTGGATCACCTATAGAGGCCATACACTTGGGTGGCTTACATTGATCAAAGGAAGGAATCAACCAGGAGATTCAAGGAGATCATGAGAAGAGAAGTAGGAGGTGAACTCGCACTCGAGGAAGCCTCGCTTTACAAAGGTATGATTTCATAATTTCTTATTCTTCGTTTAATTAATAATATGCATAAAGGATGATCCCGTAATTGGTTTGTGAAAAATTTTAAAAATCGATTTTATTTCGCTCCGCTAAATTTTTGCAATTTGATTGCTACTTTGATTTTCATAAAACCTAACAGAGAACACATCCGTTTCTGTCATTTCTTCAACAAGATAAAGCTTATATTCACGTAAGCTTTTGATGTCGCCTCAAGTGTTGCTTCAAGATCTTCACGACTTTGGAATAAATAAGGATGTCATCAATAAAAGCGACCACAAAGTGATCTAAATATTCCTTGAATACTTGGTTCATCATATCCATGAAGGCAGCAGGTATTAGTCAATCCAAGGACACGACTAGGAATTCATAATGCCCGCACTCGAAGTTCGGAAGTCTCTTTGGAATGTCGGTTCTAATCTTCAATTGGTGATATCCAGGAATGAAGATCGATCTTTGAAAAGAATTTGGCTCAACTGTTGGCAAAGCAGAATTAATATCGTGGCAATTGATACCTATATTTTTGATGGTGATATGATTCAACTCCCGATAATCAATACAAAGTCGCATACTCCCAACTTTTTTTCTTCACGAATAGAGCAGAGCACCCCCAGGAGAAGTACTATGGGACCTAATAAAGCAAGTCTAACAATTCGCAAGGTTGGGTCTTTAACTCCTAAAGTTCAATAGAGCCATTCGATATGGGGCTTTGGAAATAGGTTTGTCATAGGGTTCAAGGTTGATACAAAATTCAATTTCACGCCTGGGGTAGTAGCCAGAAGTTCTTCGGGGAATACGTCGAAATTTATTAGCAATAGAAATATCGTTCAAACCAGCGTATTTTTGTTTAAATCTATGACATGAGCTAAGAAAGCTTGACATCCATTTTTCAATAAACGAATAAATTTTACGGCTTGAGACGACGAGTGTGATTGATTTTAATGGTTCGGGTCGCTTGAATTGCATAATAGGTTGATTAGGAAGATGAAAGCCAACAACCTTTACGAAAAACAATCAATTTTTGTATGATAAGAAGCTAACCAATCAACTTAATCACGCCAAATGCAAGTATTTTTAATGAAATAAGATCGGCTGTGTAATGTGAGGGTACCGGATTTGACCCAAACAAGACTTATAAACAGCCGATGTATCAAGGTTTCCTCCCAATGGAGTTTCCATGATAAGTCAAAGTCTAATTCTCGAGTCAAATTTAATCAGATGAGCGCAAGTAGAGAAATAAAAGAATGGGTAGAACTGTATCAAACAAAATGAAGAGTTCATTGTAGAGTTTATGATAAGCTTACCCGTGATGATGACCCATTCGTGTTCTCGCTCTCCGGGAGGTCACAACAAATGCTCTCCTCAAGACCACCAATGCTTTCACTTTTTCGGAACGGCCTTTGTGCTCCATCCTAGTTGAATTTGTTCTAAACTGGCACAAATCAACTAAGTGACCTTCTTCTTCCACAATTATAACATGCTTTGACTTGACGGCGCAGCTCGGATCGATGTGTCCCTCTCCTCCGCATTCTAAGCATATACGATATTCTTCTCATTCCTTAACAACGGGTGTCCATATTGACGTTTTCCATCATTGTCAAACTCCTTTCTTGAAATGTCCATTCTATTGCTTTGGCCTCAACATTACCACCAAGCGGTTACCATATTCCGCCCGTCAAGGATATCGCTTCCACGCTTTTGTCCACCGCCATTACACCGCTCGGCGATTACTCACCGTATTATAATTTTACGTACCGCTCTCTTTTAGTCAAGGTTGACTCGTTATCGCGCCCACCAATCGGAAAGCCCTATTTACAACATCCCAATACAAAAACACAATTTACGAAATAAGATGTCGATTTATCTTCTTGGGCTTCAATCCTCTTAAAACATTCATACCATTCTTCTCTTCATTATCCACCTGCTGGATAATCGTAAGTCCGCGCTTCCATATAGCTTTTTTGCAAACCAACCCAAAATCGCGGAAGTGAATCTTGGGTCTCGAATAAAACTATGGATAATGCAGATACCATGCATTTTCATAACTCGCTTATGTACATAATGAGCAAGACATTCATGTATAAGTTTCTCGTGATTGCAGAAGAAATGAGCAGACTTCAATAATCTATCAACAATGACCCAAATCGTGATCAATGCTCTTGAGAAACCTTAGAAGATCCCAGTAATCTAAATCCATGGTAGTGCGTTCCACTTCCATTCTGAATTTCAAGTGGTTGCAATGGACCATTTCGTACTGATTCGCCGCTTTTAACTCGCTGACATGTTGTAGACACCTCGAGATAAATAATTCCTTTGTATCTCTCTCTTCATATCAGCTTCCACCACAAAATGTACGAAATATCATGATACATTTTGGTACTCCCAGATGGATTTTGCAAATGGTGTAATATGGTGCCCATCATGATATATTATACTTTAAATCAGGGTCGCAGAACACAAAGTCCGGAGTCGACCTCAAGTATTCCTTCTTCATCGATTCTCGCTCCTCCTGATAAGACCTTCTCAGACTTTCATTCATCTTTATTTATAAAAAGTCGGGTCTTACACCATCAGAATCATCCTAACTCATTAAAGACGGAAAAGTTGATAAATGGATTATGCAAAGTTCCGGGCCATCACATTCCTTCTCCCTCCAATCAATCCCCGCGCCGTATGCGGTTCAATCCTGATGAAATGTGTCAATATCATCCACATTCTCGCGATCACAACACAGAAGAATGCTGGGCACTCCGCCATCTCATTCATAATCTTATTGATAGCGGTGTCCTGTAAGTAGCAGATAATTACACTGTGCAACTTAAGGGTGAGAATGCATACCCTACTCAATAGAAGGGATCAGTAGCAGTTATATCCGAGGTGGATGATGAAACTGTCAAAACATTTCCCATACAACCAATTCAACTCAAAGGAGCTGACAATCCTTTGAAAGTGGCCGCACCAGAGCCAATTCCTTTGCCTTGCAGAATACAACATCCTATTGTCAGCTTACCTAAAGTGCCATGGAATTATGGAGAAAGTCAAGGATCTACGTCCCATACTCATTGCCATACAAAAGGTTTAAAGAGAATCCACCGTACCTTCCTCAACGGGTTATCGCCTACTTGTGAAGCAAAGGAAGTCATCCATGGAGAAGATTGAAAAATTCCTCCATACTATGGGCCACAATGAAGCCAAAGTGGTTTTAAGCTCATGAGAAGTTCGCACTCGTATTTCAATCTTTGGACTTGGTTTTCTTCCGGAGGAGCATCGAAAGGTCTTGCTAAAGGTTTTGGAAGAAGCCTACCGCCAAAAATGGATGTGGAAAAATTTTAACATTTGGTTGATCACATTTTCAAAAACAATGTGATATCCTTCACTCGATATACCTTCCGAAGGGACCGGTCATTGCAAACCACTGCACATCGCAGTTTTGTCTTCCGGGTATATGCTAGCTGGAGTTTTGATAGATGGACGCTCATCTCTGAATATCTGTCCTTATACCACCTTGGTGAAGATGAATATCAATCTCAAGCGAATCCAAAGTAGTCACACGATCATCAGAGCTTTTGATGGATCTCGGCGAAATTCCGTTGGAATGATTGAATTGCCAATTGAGATTGGTCCCCATACATTCAATGTATCCTTCCACGTCCTCAAGATAGATTCAGGATACAACCTGTTATTGGGGAGACCATGGATACACATGGGCGGAGTCGTTCCTCCACCTTACATCAACAACTCAAATACATCATCAACAATAGTCTGAGTCCACTATTAATCTTTGGCCGGAAGGTCCTAGACTAGGAACTCTACCAATTATCGCCTTCAATTCGGAAGTTGAGCCTACCGCTTCCATACTGCGGAAGTGAGTAACACTTAATACCATTCTATTGGAGTGCCACTTCCGCACTCCAAGATTTTTGACGAGGTTATGTACCACTCAAGAAATGATGTTATTGGGTTACCAACCTGGACAAGGGCTTGGTAAGGATCAGCAGGGTATTAAGCACCCTATCCAAATGTCCAGTCAAATTGGGACAGCCGGGCTAGGCTATTCTGCTAATTCCACTCACAGGAATCCTCATAAGCACAAGCAGGTTCCTCAGCCTTTCGCCGCACGATGATCTTCTATGCCTTTACCACATGAGTTGATACAGTCTCCAGTAAAAGTTCCAGCCCGGGTTGTGGCTATGCTGTTTCCAAAACCAGTGCCAATCAAAGCTAAAGAGGTGCTGATTCCTGATCTCGAGATGGAAGAAAAGGAGCGAAAACGTAAACACGACATTGCCTTAATGATGGCAGGCATTCGCGTCATTGTTGATGATGAACATACAAACAGATATACCCCAGACGATGATTGTCCAGATGTCATGGTTATCATTCGGGAGAAGGAGAACACTGACAATCCTTCTATCACTGCAGTCCTTCAGGACTTTGCCCTTGAAAATTGGAGCAAAGACTCCACGCATCGGGTCGACGAGGGTAAAATGGGTAGAAAATCCCTACGCCTATAGATAACTTTAATTGCTTGCTTTCCTTTACTGAGACTAGCGTTATTTTATCGCGTACATGCTAACACTTTTGTATGATCGAAGCGATTGCATATATTAAGTGAAAGCATATTTTGTTTCAGGACTCAATTTAGATGTGCCTATACTTGTCGATGAGGTGCTTTCCTCTCACGAAATTTGTAACTTTGATGCAAAGTTGGACTCGAGACTTGATGGACATCCAAGAAGACATTGAGACACCTCAAGAGGTTAAGGAATGGGTCGCCCACAAACCCAAACCCAATCTTGATCAAACCACTTCTTTCAATCTTGGAACCTGGACAACAACCTAAGCTAATCCAGTTGGTGGAGACCTTACCACAAATCAACGGAATGACATGGTTGCATCGTTAACCCAATTCAGGATGTGTTTACATGGTCGTCATGAAGACATGGTGGGTTTTTCCACCGACATTTTCTTCATCGCCTTCCCATTAAAGAAGGATTCAAGCCGTTAGTAAAAAGCTCAAAGCGATTGAAACCACGAGTGGAGTTTAAAGGTTAAAGAAGAAATTGTGAAATAGTTTCAAGTCGACATCATCATGGTGTCTACATATCCAGTGGATATCCAACATTGTTCCCTGCATCTAAACCGGGAGGAAAGGTGCGAGTCTGCGTGGATTATCGGATTTGAACAAAGCTTGCACGAAAGATAGCTTTCCGTGCCCTTTATCCACATTCTTATTGACAATCGCTTTCAGCATCGACATGTACTCCTTCTTTGATTGTTTGCGGGTACCATCAAATTATGGTCACATTGAGGAAGATCATGAGAAAGCGCTTTCATCACGCCTTGGGGAACCTTTTTTTACTCTGAGACGATTGTTGTTCGGCCTCATCAACGCCGGGCAACCTACCAAATGTGAGCTATGATGGCTCTTTTTCCATGATTTAATGCCTGAGGAGATAGAGATCTATGTGGATGACATCATTGTCAAATTAGGAAGGAGGATGACCATTTAGACCATCTCAAAAAGTTGTTCAACAGGTTGCGTAAGTACAACTTGAAGTTGAATCCCGCTAAGTGCGCCTTTGGTGTCAAGTCAGGCAAGTTGCTAGGCTTCCTAGTCAACCATAAAGGGATTGAACTGGATCCTACCAAAATCCAGGCCATCAAGGAAATGCCCATTCCTCAGACAGAGAAGGAAATACGGGGATTTTTGGGAAGGATCAACTTCATTAGCCGATTCATTTCTCAACTCACAGCAACCTGTGAGCCAATCTTCAAATTGTTAAGTGTCAAAAAGCCTTCCTCACAATCAAGGAGCAGCTGATTAACGCTCCTATTTTGGTACCTCCTAGGGATGATGCTCCCCTATTCATGTATTCGTTCATAAATGACAATGCTATAAGGGTCAGATCATGAAGCGAGAAAAGACAATAGAGGCCAAGAACGAGCTATCTATTACTTCAAAGAAAAGATTCAAATAAGATTAACACAAGTACACTCGATTGAGAAGACTTGTTGTGCTTTAGCATGGGCCTCCATGAGATTACAGCATTATCTCCATAGTCACACAACCC
The DNA here is from genome assembly GCA_020205615.1 of Panax quinquefolius. NCBI lineage: Eukaryota > Viridiplantae > Streptophyta > Magnoliopsida > Apiales > Araliaceae > Panax > Panax quinquefolius. The sequence goes on along the minus strand of CM035159.1, from coordinate 81,604,462 downwards.
ATCTCATATCCGTGGATCCTCTTAAGTATGTGTTCAAAGAAACCCATACCTGAATTGTCGACTATCCGGATGGCGGTTGATCCTCCAAAGCAATTTGACATCGCTTTACGTGACACAAAAGTCTGTCAAAGGTCAAGGAATTGCGGATCAACTGGCCGCCGCACCTGCAGGGGACTACAAACCCTTAGAAACATACTTTCCTGATGAAGGAGTAATGGCAATTCAGCTAACCCATCAGTACGATACATGCCGATCATGGAAAATGTATTTTGATGGAGTCGCATTGTAAGGCTTTGATGGAAGCTTTTTAATATCTCGCACGGGAGCAAGATCCGTCAGCATGATTTAATTGCGGTTTGTCAATACCAACAACACAAACCGTAGAAGGTAAGGTCAGATCATGGGACTCAAACTTGCTTCGTTCAACGGGTATCGTGCGATTAAAGCATCTTTTGGGGATTCGAATTGGTAATCAAGCAATCCACAGAATCTATCAAACCAAAGAATTACATTTTCGCCTCTTTACCATCCAAGAAGTTCTACAGATGGCTTGAGTTCAAGAAATCTCCTTCCTACACATTCCTCGTAATAGAATGACTTTGCGAACGATTAGCAACGTTGGCCTCCTTCGTTTATATACCGACAAAGGAAAACATGCCAAGCATCACGATTGCTATGCATAAAGCCCGAGATATGGGAATTACATTGGAGAAGTATCGGATGAGTTGCCTCCCATCCATAACCCTTCGTATCGTAATATCAAGGAGTATCTATGAGATGGATCTACACCACGAGGCGAGCCTAACCGAGAAGAGGCGGATTCATCGACTTGCTATGAAATTCTACTGAGCGGAGATGCACTCTACAAAGAGATGCAGATTAGGTCTCCTCGGATGTCCGGACAAAGACCAAGCTTCGACTCATGGATGAGATCCATGGTGGAGTACGCGGCCCTCATACGAGTGGACATTCTCAGAACGGGACATTATTGGCTTACACTCAAAGCTGACTGTGATGATCACGTCAAGAGGTGCTATCAATGTCAGATCTATGGGAATTCTATCCACGCCCTCCAAGGGAACTCCACAATATGAGTTCGCCACGGCCCTTCTCAATGTAGGAATGGACGTGGCGGGCCCATCGAGCCCAAAGCCAAGAATGGACATCGATTCATATTCACTACATGATCGATTACTTCACCAAATGGGTGTAAGTAGCTTCCTTCCCTGTGGTTACTAAAGAAGTCATCATTGCATTCATCGTAAAACAATGTTGTTTGTCTATATGGACAACCCGAGGTCATTGTGTCGACAATGCTAAGAACCTCAACAATAGCATGATGGAGGAATTATGCAAAAATTCCACATCAAATATCTCAACTCATCATCTCTCGACCAAAGATGAATGGTCTTTTGTTGAAGCGGCTAATAAAACATCAAGAAGATCATGCGAAGAAAATGTCCTCCAATCACAAAGGATGGCTCGACCTTCGCTTCCTAACTTTATTAGCCTCTGTAACTTCAATGTGAACTTCCATTGGGGCAACCCCTACTCACTAGTTTATGGGATGGAAGGTGCTCCCCCTAGAAGGGAAATGGAATCCTCGTAGTATTGATGGATGCTCGGGTTGGACAAAGACCAATGGGTACAAGATGTATCACCAATTATCTTTGATAGATGAAAGCGAAACCGGCTATCTTCCATGGTCATTATATCAACAAAGGATCGCATACGATCCTACAAATGTAAAAGTCCGACTATGGCAATTCAAAACAACATGACTTGGTTTTGAAGAAGATCGGTGACATAACCAAGATCAATTTAAGGGAAAATTCGCTCCTAGCTGGGAAGGCCCATTTATTGTCGGCGAAGTATTGATGAGGAGGTGCTCTCAAAGTTGCGTGAAATGGATGGCGATGAATTTCCACGACTTATTAACTCAGACACCGTGAAAGCGGTACTATGTCCGAAGTTACCATCAAACAAACATCCTGACTTTGATCATCAAATCACCAGTCATTTCGGTTTTGAACCCTTTCCTTTTTACACTCTTCTGCCCCTCAGGGAAACATATAAGCCAACAGCCTGGTTTCACTTCATTTCAAAACTTTTCTCAACCTTAGTTTCTCTCGAAGACGAGACTAAACTTTTCACACACTGCAGGTTTATCCCGAAGACGGATTAAACTTTTCTCGCCGCAGTTTATCCTCAAGACGGATTAAACTTTTCTACGCTTGCAGTTTATCCTGAAGACGGGATCAAACTTTTTCCACACTTGCAGTTTATCTCCATTATGGGATTAAACTTTCTTCTCCCCGCAAAGATAGCCTCGCGATATGGAATTTCGCGCTTCTCTTTAGGCTGCGATTCGCCTTGATGGGTGAACTACGCCGACTGATCTCCCCCGATACCCGGTGCGTAGGCAACCATACACGTTATATGGCCTTGCCGCAATAAAGAAAACAACAAAAACATTTCTACCCTTTCTTCACAAAAACAACAAAAATACTTCTACACCCTTCTATCTTCCGCATTTAGCGTTGAACGTCCTACACTAGGTTCGAACTACGCAGACTTGATCTCCTTTTCGGCGAGAGTACGAAGCGTACCATTCATGGTGCGATCTAACCCCTACCGTAACAAACATACTTGTCACATCTCCAGATCGGGATCAACCTTCAAATTGTCCCACTTTATCGGGCCGGATCAAAGGGATGGAATTATCCAACCTCTTCTCACAAATAAAAGATTCGGTGACCATCTAAGTCTGCGATCGTGCCTCAAAGAGCAATACCAACCCATAAGAGATGGAATTAACCAGCTTCTCACAAATAGAAGTATTGGCACCATCCGTGGAGGCGGTTAATCTCGGAGAGGAAGAAACTACCATCCTCCACTTTTCCATACGGATGCAGGTCCCCAAGACACAAAGATGGTAGGGATTCTCGTAAATCAATGATCCGTTCTAAGAGACCTTACAGCGTCTCAATGTCTCCATCTATCAAGGATAAGTTCGAGAATGCATCAAGATCAAAGGCCCGGAGAACAGGCAAATATCAAGCAAGTATCGGCATAATTAAAAGGGAAGTGAATCAAAATATATTTCCCCGCCATACATAATCTTCGTTTGATATATACATATGTGTTGTATACATGACAAAAATGGCTTAGCTAGTCTGTGCAGGAAAATACAAAGCTATCTACAGATCTGTATATATGCGGACTATCAGATCTAACATAGCATTCCTCTCTGAAGACGGAGGTAATGCTGCAAGCTCCTGTCCAAGGGTATCTACGCGAGCTAGCAGATCAGAGGCTAACTGCATGGTGGCTGAATGCTCATCAATTTAAGCACTCATGTCGGCAAGACTGATCGTCATCTGGGATCTCACTGAAGTGTTGTCTGCAATGGCCACATCCCTAGCAGATAAGGAAGCATCCCGCTCCATTATCAATGCATCCCGTGTGATATAGCCTCATCCCTCTCCGACAGAGCGGTATCTCTCAAAGAAGAGTCGTCAACATCGTGGCCATAGCCCCGATCTCTCGTCATAGGTCATCGGATGTAAGCTATGCTCCGAGATGTTGTGCCAAATCTCGAGTGCTGATGGGCACGGGGTGGGAGAATCCATCACAAATCTTTGGCGACCAATGAGCCATGTCATCGGTGGGAATGACGGCCTCCTCTATAGGCTCCTCATCGTCATCGGTCGCCTGCGGTGTGGATCACTGCATGACAATCGCGATCTGTATCCATCCATCACGAAATACTCTGCGAGAACTACGGATGACTCAATGAAAAAATCAGCCGACTCTCATCGATCCCAACAGGCATACAACTGGATCCATCCTCCGACGACAAGCTGACGTATGGCCGACTTTGCTTCTCATACGGATGGAAATCTTGGAACCAGTGTCAAATCACTCATCACGGCCCGGTGGGTGGTAGGTAATCATGCCCCTGAAAGCCCGAAGGAGATAATCCATGCCGAGCTCATAATGAAAGTTGTAGGGTGGGTGAGTACGGTATATCAAATGGATCTCAAACCGCCAAGAAAGCGGAGATAATCCATACACGGCAGAGAAAAGAATGACAGCTATCTCAAGGATGAAACAAAATCCATGATGTCCGAATGTGCCAATCGGTCTCAAGTGTGACATGAACTTCACATCTGGCAATGACAAAGGCTACGTGAACACTCACGGATGTATGTAAGAAACCTCGAGTCTCTGCGATAATCACGGTATGATAATGACCCTCCACGAAGAAGTACAACATCGAGAGCTATCTCAAGGATGAAACAAAATCCATGAGTTTGAATACAAATATTATCTTACTAGAACAATATCTACGGCATCAAATAAATCCTCATCACATTATTGATTCATTATTTTACAAAAATGGTGAGGACTACTAAACAACTCTCTCTAGAATCTTCATTCCATACCCAGAAGCTAGTACTCATTACATTCTCGCCTCACGAGAAGAAAAATGGAACAACAAGGAGGAAAGGGTGAGCTCAACTAGCCCGATAAAGAATATTATGACTAAGATAATATCTGACAAATTATCGTTAGTCTTGACGAGGGAAAAATCGATAGAATCTGATGATAGCTGACAAGTTTTGGATCAATATTAGCGTGAAATAATAATTCATAGAAGAGTTACGTAGAGAATGAAATCTACTATAATCTATGAATTTAACGGTCCATCATCAATATTTTATCCTGTAACATCAATCGATATGCATACGGAATCAAATATTCATCTTTGCCAAATATTTCTGACGGGCGAAGATATTCATCGATTAGTCGTATTCATTTAAACACTGTTCATCTTTGCACTCTGAGGCCAAAGATATTAATCAATCGGTCGTATTCATCTCGACACTGTTCATCTTTGCACTCTGGGCCAAAGATATTCTTGAAATCATTTCATCTTTTACGGGCCGAAGATATTCAATAATATCATCATTTAAGGTGAGGATGATGAAAAATATTTTTAAAAAAGCGAATCGGTGAAACAAAATGACAAGGATTAAGGATTAAGGATTAGTACTTGGTTTTATCACGCCCAAAAATACCTCAAAAATAATCATAGTGGTGTAAAATTGAGAATGATCAAAACATGGATCTGATCAAGCTAGTATCCGAATAGATATTTTTAGACGAAAAGAAGAAATTTTATTTTTTGATTGAATAGTGCCAGTATCGTGAATAGTCTTAGTATCGTGAATAGTCAAGTATCGTGAATAGTAACTCAGACACCAAAGATAGAAATTCCACAAAAAAAACATCTTCACGCTTCATGAATAGTACTCGTGAATAGTAACTTCGTGAATAGTAACTTTCATGAATAGTAACTCGTGAATAGTAACTCGTGAATAGTAACTCATGAATAGTAACTCATGAATAGTAACCCAGAGCATGAAAAAGTTCCAAATTTGATAAAACTTGGATCAACATTTGACATAATGATATTGAAGAAATAATATCATTCTAAAAAAAAATAATATCCACTTACCTCGAAAGATTAGTACTTAATTTGGAATCTAGGGTATAGTCTTTGAAGGGAACTTGCCGTCTAACAATACTCAAAGTATACTCACAAGAATCGCTCAATATATCGAGAGAGAAATAGAGAGAAACTTGGGTTTACGGTGTGTTTTCAATTCTAACCTAAAGCACCTATTTATAGGAAAATGCTTAGAACACAAAAGAGAAAATTGAATATAATATTAATATATTTTCACATTTTCTTTAGCCCACCTTAGACAACTGATCTCAGCCCATTTGAATCACATGTGAGGCCAACTTAGTTGCAAAAAACGTTTTTCTCAAAATAATTAACTAAAACTCCCAAAAATTAATTATTTGAACTTGAACTTCAATAATTCATAATAAATAGCCCTTTCATCAGAAAATTCGAATCTCTTGAGTTTTTATAGGAAATTCAATTCTCTACAACTTTGCGGAAGAAAGTTTTCCAAATTCCAAATAGAAATTGGCCCGAAATCCACAAGCAGGTGATTTTAAAATTTATAATCAAATTTGATTCGATAATTGTGTCCTGACACACAAAACATGTGTTAAACATTTAATGCCACAAAAATACTCTTCCTCCTCATATACTCATATATCCCACATTCATTGTAAAAATATCATAGTTAATATATTATTAAAATAATATATTTAAATGAATTATTTTATCGAGAAAAAGATAAAATATTAATTTTCAACAATTGTCATTTAAAAATTTTCTCCATCTATATCCACATAAAATCAATATTTTCCTCATCATATAAATCAATAATTAATTATTCACAAATAATATTACTGAGAATCATAATATTGATGACCGGGCGGTTCGAGGAAGAGGGGCTTTCGATAAAATTTCTTCTTCTTGGCGCCTTGATTAGATGACCAAACCTCTCCTTGAGCGAGAACTTTCTAGACATTGCCAATAATGTTATCTAATAATATTATTAGGATAATATGAATTATTAGCCGATAATGAAAATCTTGTGTAATGTGATTATTGAAACAACAATGATATAAAATATCAATAGCAATTGAATTATTAACTCGATAAAATCTTTGAGCGGTAATTCTTTGTAACCATTATTGAGTAGTGCCTTCTTACGTAAGAATCAATAATTGGTGCAATCTGGTGTCTTCTTGTTCAACAGCAGCGTATTAGTGTGTTTTAACCCGGGTATTTCAGCAGTATTACTTGGTAACAACTTCTGTAGTTATTTAAAAACAACTTATATTTGTCGTTTTCTTCATCCAATCGCTTTTAGTTATGGGGCCCACACATGCATTGGCTTGCGTCGTACGAATATTCCCAAGCGATCTGAATATTCCACGACCAACGAATATTCAAGCGATAATGAATATTTTATAACCACTTGCTTATTTTGAAATATTTGCATATTTAACCCTTAACTATCCACATTAATCAAATCAACCCTTACTATTTCAAAATAATAAATAAAGGAAATTCTTTTTATTTAAAAATTTGAGGTCTTCTGACCTCCCTCTTATGAAATTTAGTCCTCGAAATTGGCGTGCGATACAGTGTTTGAAAAGGTGAGGATACCTCGCTTTCATTTAGTTTCAATTCGGTCATTTCCTCTATAGCATGATTCCTCCACAAAACTTTAACTTGTGGTATGACCTTTCTTGGCGTAGGACATGCTCCTTCTATCAACATCTTGGCGGTACCTCCTCATACGTTAAGTCTTGGCTATCTCGTGGGTTCTAACTCGATAGCGTGGTTGGGTCTTTCACATATTCTGAAATGCGGATATATGAAACACATTATGAACACGAGACATACTTGGAGGTGCTTGCAAGTCTATAGGCTACATTTCCTACTCGGTCGAGAATTTGAAATGGACCGATAAATCATGGATTGAGCTTTCCTCTCTTCCCAAATCTTGTAACTCCCTTCCATGGAGCTGACTTCATGACAATCATGATCCCCTACATTAAATTCCCCGTCCTTTCGATGAAGATCGCATAACTCTTTTGTCGATCTTGTTGTTTTATCGTTATCGTTGATCGAATCATTAGTCAATACGTACTAACTTTCGGGTCCCAACAATGTTGCTTCACCCACCTCATCCCAACATATTGGAGAAGCGACATTTTGTCCATATAATGCTTGAATGGAACCATGCCTATATTTGTTTAATAACTATTGTTGTATGAGAATTCCACCGATGGCAAGTACTTATCGACTTCCTTTGAAATCTAGGACCACGAGTTTTAATATATCTTGAGAGTTTGAGTAGTCCTTTACGATTGCCCATCCGTTTGAGGATGGTATACAAAGCCAGATAAATAAATTCGTGCCCATAGCTTTCTACAAACTAACCCAAAACTATGGATCTTGGCATGCCATACAATCTCATCAATCTCATTTACGTACATACGAGAAAAGGCGTTCGAGGAATAAGTCTCGTATCGGTAAGAAAATGAGTAGACTTGGTTAATCTATCAACAATAACCCAAATCGCATCTATGCCTTGAGAAACCTTGGGAAGATTAGTAATGAAATTGAGGGTAATGTGTTCCCACTTCCATTTCAAAATCTCAAGTGGTTGCAATGGACCCTTTGGCACTTGATGCTCTGCGCCTTTACATGTTGATAAGTTAAACATCTCGAGATAAACTCTGCGATCTCTCTCCTCGTATTGCTCCACCAAAATGTATGTTGAAGATCATAATACATTTTGGTACTCCCGAGATGGATTTGCAAACAATGTGTTGTGTGCCTCCATCGTGATTCTATCTTCAAATCAAAATCATTAGGAATGCAAAGTCTGGAGTTGATTTCGAAGTATTCCTTCTTCATCGATTCTCGCTTAGGAATAGCTCCTTCTTGTACTTTCTTCTTCATCACGCATCGGCTCAAGATTCGGTGGCAAGCGACCTTAACTTTTTCTATTAAAGTTGGCTCTGTCGTATACTTGACATCATCCTTTTCGTTCGCATATGATCTTCTACTCGGCGCGTCATTTACCACGTTAAGCTTTTCGAGGATGGCATAGTCGAACATGTCTTTGAAATGAGTCTCCTCTTGAGTTCTTGAAGCTCTTCCCACATTCCTTGCTCCATTCGAATTTTGTATCTCTCTGAGTCAATTTGCGTTAATGGAATAGCGATTCGAGAATATCCTTCAACGAATCTCGATAATAACCAACTAAGCCTGAAAGCTCGTATTTAGATTCTTGACTTAGGTTGCTCTCAGCTGTGACTCATATCCCAATCTTGGATATGCGTCACAATGACACCTATCGGTTTACTATCGCGCGAATATGGCGTCCCCTACGGAGAGTGCGGCAGGTGAATTCCTGAAAAGTCACAAGATAAAGGCTCGGTACCAAATTCTATAGTTGAATTTTAACTCACGAAGTTGATAGGAGCCATTCGATATGAGATTTTAGAAATGAGTTTTGTCTAGGGTTCAAAGTCGATACAAAATTTAATATCGGGCTTTGGGAGTAAGCGAGAAATTCTTGAAATCGTCGGGAAAATCAATAACAACGGGAATATTATTCAAATCGGCGTGTCTTTATTCAAATCCATAACATGGACTAAGAAAATTTGACATCAAGTAATAAGCGAATGACTTCATGGCGATATGAAAATGTTTGACTCTGATGGTTTGATTGCTTGAATTGAATAACGAGGTTGCTTAGGAATATGAAAACTAACAACCTTACGAAAATAATCAATTTCGGCGTGATGAGTAGTTAACCTTAAAATCACATCAAAAACAAATATCTCTATAGAAATAAGGTTAACGGTAATGTGATAGTGCTGACTGAATCAAGCAAGATTTATAAGCGAGTGGATGTGATGAAAGTTTCTCTAACGGAGTTTCCGAGATAGGTCAAAGTCTAATTTCTCGGTCGAGTTTAAGCGTTGGCGCAAGTAAGAGAGATAAAGAATGGGTAGAAGCAGATATCTAGTAAGGTATATACTACTTGAGAATTTATAATTAACTAACTTGCGTGCTAACCGTTCGGGTTCCTTGCATTTATGACCGGTCACGACAAAGCGCTCTTCGAAGAATCGTTGACTTTGACTTTTACGGGACATCTTTTGAGTCACCATTCATCCATTTGAATTTAGGTTTCGATATCGTCTGATCTCGGCGATATGTCCTTCTTTTCCACAATTATAGCATACCTTAAAGCTGTTGTGGGCGGTTTGGTGATATGTCCCTCTTTCCGCATTTGTAACATCTGATGGGGTGGTCGTTCTCCTCCATAAAACTAGTTACTCTTGGTAGCGTCTTCACATAGTGGTTGTTGAATCTCCTCTTTTAAAATCTCCTCCCAGGCTTCGCTTCTTCTATTTTCATGGCCACGATTACCACGGAGTGGTTCACAGCCTTTTAATCTGTATTCTTCTTTCTCCATTTGGTTATCGTTATTACGATATTTGCTATCTTGGTATGATCTGGTTATGGTCCCTCGGTTGAGCGTACTTTCGTTATCTCGCTCTAACAAGCTGAGCCACATTGACAACATCTGAATAGAGAGAAAATTTATGAGAAATGAGATCTTGGCGTATGTCGGGTTTCAAACCTCTCGAAACATCCGCGTCATCGTTCCTCATTCTCCACGAATGAGGTCTGAACACTGGATAACTCATGAACCGCCTCGTCTTTGGGACGTCGTGTTATTACTGCTCTAGTCTAATAAACTCCACTTCCTTCGTATAATGAATACTTTCGGGGAAGTACTTGTCATTGAGCTATTCTGAAAGCGTCTCCCATGACATCTTTGAGTGCAATTTGGATGGAGTGCGCTTCCTGATTCCCCGATGTCTGCCTCGCCCACGGAACATAAAGGTGGCGAATGGAACTTCTGTTCCTCCGTGCATCCCAAGACATCGAATATCTTGGTAATTTGTTTGACCAGCGTCTCGCCTTAATCGGATCGGCTTTCCCGAAGTGCGGTGGTCCCGACTCTTTGAAGCTGCTTGCATTTGTGACCACTCGTGAATTGCTATCATTTCCTCTGTATTTTGAACACGAGTCTCCCTAAATGCGATTTTGCATGAGCGCAAAAAGCTTCTAAACATCCCTCGTTCATCATACGCTTTCGATTGGTGTTGTTCACGGGAGGAACATTGCCCGACTGTTGCACGTTCTCCTCGTTGGTGAGTCTGTACGAGGCATCTCCACGGTCTCATTTACTCCTTTGTTAATATTCTCGATTCGACATTCTCAAATCTTGTCATAAAATAAGGGTTAATTAAAGAAATCGATATATCACATAATATCCTATATCTTGACCGACTAACAAATAAGCTTAGGTAGGACACACTAGCGAAGGATTTACTCGTCTCTCCCCTCTAGTTCTATTCCAGATCTCGCTTGGAGATCATATCCTAAGCTCGATACCAATTGTGGCGCCCCCAAAATAGGTATACATCACCCATTACGAGTTGTCGAATACATGGTACAGAAGCGAAACTACAACTTGACAACTTTATTATTACGACGATATATCTTGTGAGTTTGAATATAATATTATCTTACAGACAATATCTATACTCAAATAAATCCTCATCATAATTATTGATTCATTATTTTACAAAATGGTGAGGACTACTAAACAACTCTCTCTAGAATCTTCATTCCATACCCCAGAGCTAGTACTCGCTACATTCTAGCCTCACGAGAAGAAAAATGGAACAACGAGGAAAAGGGTGAGCTCAACTAGCCCGGTAAAGAATATTATGACTAAGATAATATCTGACAAATTATCGTTAGTCTTGACGAGGGAAAAATCGATAGAATCTGATGAGCATGACAAGTTTGGATCAATATTACATTGTGAAATAATAATTCATAGAAGAGTTACGTAGAGAATGAAATCTACTATAATCTATGAATTTAACGGTCCATCATCAATATTTTATCCTGTAACATCAATCGATATATCATACGGAATCAAATATTCATCTTTTACTTTCTGGGCCGAAGATATTCATCGATTGTCAGTATTATTCATTTAAACACTGTTCATCTTTGCACTCTGAGGCCAAAGATATTAATCAATCGGTCGTATTCAAATCTCGACACTGTTCATCTTTTTACTTCTAAAGGCCAAAGATATTCTTGAAATCATTCATCTTTTTCACTACTCTGGGCGAAGATATTCAATAATATCATCATTTAAGGTGAGGATGATGAAAATATTTTTAAAAAAGCGAATCGGTGAAACAAAATGACGAGGATTAAGGATTAAGGATTAGTACTTGGTTTTATCCACGCCAAAAATACCTCAAAAATAATCATAGTGGTGTAAAATTTGAGAATGATCAAAACATGGATCTGATCAAAGCTAGTATCGAATAGATATTTTAGACGAAAAGAAGAAATTTTATTTTTGATTGAATAGTGCAGTATCGTGAATAGTCTTAGTATCGTGAATAGTCTTCATATATCGTGAATAGTAACTCAGACACCAAAAGATAGAAATTCCACAAAAAAAACATCTTCACGCGAATAGATAGTACTTCGTGAATAGTACTTCGTGAATAGTAACTTCGTGAATAGTAACTTCGTGAATAGTAACTTCGTGAATAGTAACTCATGAATAGTAACTCATGAATAGTAACCCAGAGCATGAAAAAGTTCCAAATTTGATAAAACTTGGATCAACATTTGACATAATGATATTGAAGAAATAATATCATTACTGAAAAAAAAATAATATCCTTACCTCGAAAGATTAGTACTTACATTTGGAATCTAGGGTATAGTCTTTGAAGGAACTTACTGCAAATCTAACAATACTCAAAGTATACTCACAAGAAATCGCTCAATATATCGAGAGAAATAGAGAGAAACTTGGTTTACGGTGTGTTTTCAATTCTAACCTAAGCACCTATTTATAGGAAAATGCTTAGAACACCAAAAGAGAAAATTGAATATAATATTAATATATTTTCACATTTTCTTTAGCCCTATAGAACAACTGATCTCAGCCCATTTGAATCACATGTGAGGCCAACTTAGTTGCAAAAACGTTTTTTCTCAAAATAATTAACTAAAACTCCCAAAAATTAATTATTTGAACTTGAACTTCAATAATTCATAATAAATAGCCCTTTCATCAGAAAATTCGAATCTCATGAGTTTTTATAGGAAATTCAATTCTCTACAACTTTGCAGAGAAGAAAGTTTTCCAAATTCCAAATAGAAATTGGCCAAGAAATCCACAAGCAGGTGATTTTACAATTTATAATCAAATTTGGTCGATAATTGTGTCCACTGACACACAAAACATGTGTTAAACATTTAATGCCACAAAAATACTCTTCCTCCTCATATACTCATATATCCCACATTCATTGTAAAAATATCATAGTTAATATATTATTAAAATAATATATTTAAATGAATTATTTTATCGAGAAAAAGATAAAATATTAATTTTCAACAATTGTCATTTAAAAATTTTCTCCATCTATATCCACATAAAATCAATATTTTCCTCATCATATAAATCAATAATTAATTATTCACAAATAATATTGAGAATCCTGACAATATTGAATGAGGCGGTTTCAGGAAAGGGGCTTTCGATAAAATTTCTTCTTCTTGGTAGCCTTGATTAGATGACCAAACCTCTCCTTAGGCGAACTTTCTAGACATTGCCAATAATGTTATCTAATAATATTATTCGGATAATATGAATTATTAGCCCGATAATGAAAGATCTTGTGTAATGACAATTATTGAAACAATGATGATATAAAATATCAATATGACAATTATTAACTTCGATAAAATCTTTGAGCGGTAATTCTTTGTAACCATTATTGAGTAGTGCCTTCTTACGTAAGAATCAATAATTGGTGCAATCTGGTGTCTTCTTGTTCAACAACAGCGTATTAGTGTTTTTTAACCACGGGTATTCAATAGTATTACTTGGTAACAACTACTGGTAGTTATTTAAAAACAACTTATATTTGTCGTTTTCTTCATCCAATCGCTTTTAGTTATGGGGCCCACACATGCATTTTGCTGTGAGTAAATGCGAATATTCCACAAGCGATCTGAATATTCCACGACCAAGCGAATATTCCAAAAGCGATAATGAATATTTTATAACCACTTGCTTATTTTGAAATATTTGCATATTTAACCCTTAACTATCCACATTAATCAAATCAACCCTTACTATTTCAAAATAATAAATAAAGGAAATTCCTTTTTATTTAAAAAATTTGAGGTCTTCACTCCTCCACAATTGATTTCCTCTGTAGCGTTTTCATGCTTTGTAGATGACGCTTTCTCCTTCCTTGTCGTTAAGTCTTCTACTATCTCATTGGTTCTAACTCAATAACGTGGTTGTCTTTCACATATTTACGAAATGCAGATATGTGAAACACATTATGAACATGAGACATACCGGAGGTAACGCAAGTCTATTTCTGTTAAGAATTTGAAATGGACCGATAAATCGATTGAGCTTTCCTCTCTCCCCGAATCTTGTAATCCCTTGGAGCAATCATAATTGATCCCCAACACTAAATTCCACGCCCTTTCGATGAAGATCCACATAACTCTTTATCGATCTTGTCGGGTATCGTTGTCGAATCATTTGGATCAGTATCATATGTTGCTAATCCCTAAGTCCCAACAATGTTGCTTCACCCATCATCCCAACATATTGGAGAGCGACATTTTGTCCATATAATGCTTGAATGGAACCATGCCTATATTTGATTAATAACTATTGTTGTATGAGAATTCCACTGATGGCAAGTACTTATCCCAACTTCTTTTGAAATCTAGGACCACAGAGTTTTAATATATCTTTAAGAGTTTGAGTAGTCCTTTCGATTGCCCATCCGTTTGAGGATGGTATGCCCAACCAGAATCATAAATTCGTGCCCATAGCTTTCTACAAACTAACCCAAAACTATGGATCTTGGCATGCCATGCAATCTCACAATCTCATTTACGTTACATCTGAGAGAAAAGGCGTTCAAGGGAATAAGTCTCTCGTATCGGTGAAGAAATGAGTAGACTTGGTTAATCTATCAACAATAACCCAAATCGCATCTATGCCTTGAGAAACCTTGGGAAGATTAGTAATGAAATTCGGGGTAATGTGTTCCCACTTCCATTTCAAAATCTCAAGTGGTTGTAATGGACCCTTTGGCACTTGATGCTCTTGCCTTTACATGTTGATAAGTTAAACATCTCGAGATAAACTCTGCGATCTCTCTCCTCATATTGCTTCCACCAAAATGTATGTTGAAGATCATAATACATTTTGGTACTCCCGAGATGGATTGCAAACAATGTGTTGTGTGCCTCCATCATGATTCTATGCTTCAAATCAAAATCATTAGGAATGCCAAGTCTGGAGTTGACTGAAGTATTCCTTCTTCATCGATTCTCGCTTAGGAATAGCTCCTTCTTGTACTTTTCTTCTTCACGCGCATCGGCTCAAAGGTGCGGTGGCTTGAGCAACCTTAACTTTTCTATTAAAGTTGGCTCTGTCGTATACTTGACATCATCGCTTTCGTTCATATGATCTTCTACTCAACGCGTCGACTACCACGTTCGCTTTTCCGGGATGGCATGAGTCGAACATGTCTTTGAAATGAGTCTCCTCTTGAGTTCTTGAAGCTCTTCCACATTCCTTGCTCCATTCAAATTTTGTATCTCTGAGTCAAGTTTGCGTTAATGGAATAGCGATTCGAGAATATCCTTCAACGAATCTCCAGATAATAACCAACTAAGCCTGAAAGCTACGTATTTCGATTCTTCGACTTAGGTTGCTCTCAAGCGTGACTCATATCCCAATCTTGGATAAGACGTCACAATGACACCTATCGATTTACTATCGCACGAATATGGCGTCCCTACGAGAGAGTGCGGCAGGTGAATTCCACAAAAAAAGTCACAAGATAAAGGCTCGGTACCAAATTCTATAGTTGAATTTTTAACTCACGAAGTTCAATAGGAGCCATTCGATATGAGATTTTAGAAATGAGTTTTGTCTTAGGGTTCAAAGTTGATACAAAATTTAATATCGGGCTTTGGGAGTAAGCCAAGAAATTCTTGAAATCGTCGGGAAAAATCAATAACAACGAGGAATATTATTCAAATCGGCGTGTCTTTATTCAAATCCATAACATGGACTAAGAAAATTTGACATCAAGTAATAAGCGAATGACTTCATGGCTTGATATGAAAATGTTTGACTACAATGGTTTGATTGCTTGAATTGAATAACGAGGTTGCTTAGGAATATGAAAACTAATGACCTTATGAAAATAATCAATTTCGGCGTGATGAGTAGTTAACCTTAAAATCACATCAAAAATAAATATCTCTATAGAAATAAGGTTAACGAGGTAATGTGATAGTGCCAACTTTGAATCAAGCAAGATTTATAAGCAGTGGATGTGATGAAAGTTTCTCTAACGGAGTTTCCACGAGATAGGTCGAAAGTCTAATTTCTCCTAAAGTCAAGTTTAAGCGTTGGTATGCAAGTAAGAGAGATAAAAGAATGGGTAGAAGCCGAGTATCTAGTAAGGTATATACTTCGCAAGAATTTATAATTAACTAACCCGTGCTAACCCGTTCGGGTTCCTTGCATTATGACCGATCACAACAAACGCTCTTCCGAAATCGTTGACTTTGACTTTTACGGGACGATCTTTTGAGTCACCGTCTCATTGAACTAGGTTTTGCTTCTGAATACAATCTCGGCGCGATGTCCTTCCTTTCCACAACTATAGCATACCTTGAAGCTGTTGTGGGCGGTTTGGTGATATGTCCCTCTTTTCCGCATTTGTAGCATATGACCGGTGGTGCTTTCTCCTCCCTTAGAACCGATTCTTTCTTGAAACGCGCCATCTTCACATGGTCGTTGTTAAATCTCCTCTTTTTAAAATCTCCTCTGGGCTAAACTTCTTCTATTTTCATGGCCACGATTACCACCGGAGTGGTTCTAGCCTTTGTCGTATTCTTCTTTCTCCGTGGTTATCGTTATTACGATGGTACGCTATCTTGGTATGATCACGGTTATGGTCCCTCGGTTGAGCGTACTCGTTATCTCGCTCTAATGGTGAGCCACGTTGACAACATCTGAAGAGAGAAAATTTATGAGAAATGAGATCTTGGCGTATGTCGGGTTTCAAACCTCTCGAAACATCCAGCGTCATCGTTCCTCATTCTCCACCAAATGAGGTGCAAACTGGATAACTCCGCTGAACTTCGCCTCGTCTTTGGGACACCGTCGTGTTATTACGCTCTAGTCTAATAAACTCCACTTCTTTCATATAATGAATACTTTCGGGGAAGTACTTGTCATTGAAGCTATTTTCAAACGTCTCCCATGACATCTTTGAGTGCGGTGGATGGATGTACGCTTCACGATTCCCACCGATGAACCGCCTCGCCCACGGAACATAAAAGGTGGCGAATGGAACTTCGTTCTCCGTGCATCCCAAGACATCGAATATCTTGGTAATTTGTTTTGACCCACGTCTCGCCTTAATCGGATCCGGCTTTCCCTAGAATTACGGTGGTCCCAACTCTTTGAGCTGCTTGCATTTGTGACCACTAAGTGAATTGCTATCATTTCCTCTCGTATTTTGAACACGAGTCTCCTCGTGCGATTTGCATAAAGCTGTAAAAGCTTCTAAGCGTAATCTCATCACTGCCTTTACTCTGCGCCTCAATTACGTGAGAGCCAGTGAACTAACCGCTCATGTCTCCCATCACCATATGCAAGCAAGGTTACATCCAGAGGCAAGATCGTCAATCGTGCATTCTCCTCCAAGGTAGGAGTCGACTCACGAGATCACGGAACCATATCCCCCATGAAGCGTGTGGTGCGGGTCTCGAGCTCAATCGTGCGAGGATCCACCAATCTTTGGAACATCTTTGAGAACAAGGGCCCTTTGACAATGTAAAACCGTTAATCCCCAACAAAGGGATGTCGGCGACGGTGGCTGCATAAAGCAGGCCAATAACGCTTTGGCGAGGAGGCGGGATCGGCATCTGAATCTCTCCTGTAGTGCTCTAATAAGACGCTCTCCTAAATAGAGCTCCCATCCTCCATCAGAATGAGAGGAATCCTGCGGTGGATATGACGTACTCTACTCGGTCGGGTACCCATCCTCAAAAACCAACTCCCAAATGCTCTCGAGTAGGGAATCCACGTGATGACATCATTTGTCGATAGCTCCAGCAGCGGCGACAATGAGTGAAACCCTCAATAACGGGGACCTCGCCGGTATAGAATGATGCCATCTACGTTCTCGTGGATAGGTATCTAAGCCTAACACGCTCACACGACGTAAGTGAGGAGCCTCTCATATAGCCCCAAAGCGCCCGACACAAAGGCAAACATCTGGCTGTCATTCAACACTCTTAACCTATACATGGGAAAAGACAAGAGAAATACTCACTAAAGAAATGGGTAGAATCCTAACCACGCCTCGATCGATCCTTGCGATCGCACGCGCGCATTCCCCCGAGGAAATACATGAGGTGTAGGAACCCCAATCAAACTCTCCTATACGGTCCCGCGTGTTGAGTGGGCGCTAATCAAAGCGAAGACATAGTAGAAGAGTTATCTCTTATGTAAGCGCGCCCTAATGATCATCAGGAACAATCGCCGAAGAGTGCGATCCCTAACTCTCACATCATCGGGTATGGGCTCACTCAATAGCCCGCTTATAGCATCTACGCTCAAAGGACCTGTCCGAACAGTCCTGCCCTTGAGCGCCTTCGCCGGAACTCCCAACAAGGATCTGACGGAAGTAGGGGTGATATCCGCGCAAGGCACGAGCAGGCTCCCCACCAAACTCCATACACGTGATAAACCGCCAATCCATCGGCGTCATCATCACCTCACAGTCCAACAAATGAAGTGGTGAGTGCGGTGGAACCACCGCTTTCGACCAGTGCCACGAGGTAACCCCAGGGACAGCGATGGGGTATAATGGAGAAAAACCTCCCGAATCCCCAGCCATGGACGATCGCTCTATAGTCATCATACAAGGCCTGATACATAGAGTTGATGCTAAACCAGTTCCCTCGAGGCTGTGTGAAGCCGGGAACCTACATCAAATGCAGATCAAACATCAGACTCCTTGACTTCTCATCAATAGGAAATAAGGAAGATTAAAGATCTAAATTTATACCTTGTTTGCGTGCAGGTATACTGAAGGATGCCTACTCAAGTCACCCAGAAGATGCGGGTTCGCCATGAATACGCTGGCAATTCCCTACGGGGGAACACGTCTGCAAGGAGTAGGAACCTCAAGCAAGACATCCTCCTCCTCGTCCTCGACATTGGCACCTCGGCAGAATAGGACGTACCACCGCCTCTCAGCATGAATGGCGAATTTGTCTTATAGAAACGTGAGGCTCTTCAAAAGTCCTCCGCCGTACACGGAAGTGGTCCTACTGAGGCGCTTTCGGCTGATCTGGATCCATAATATCTGGACAGCAAGTCTCCAAATCACCTCAGAAAGGGTGTCGTAATTTCGTACCTGGAGTCTTTTTCAAAATGCATTCTATGATTACATGCATACATGCATTATTTTAACATACATCTCTTGTAGAGTTAAAATGCATAACTATCAATACCTACATTTTGAAATTTTTTTGCCATAGCCCCTTTGTAAATGGGACTATCCACATGCACATAAGCATGACTAGGTGGCCATTCAAGATGCTACACACTGTACGCTATATATATCTGTGTGCATTCATCACATCACATTAGAAAATCCGTAAGTGTAATCTAATTACGGGATTATTTTACTATTCTACTTTTACTCATTTGTCCTTAGATAGGATAAGAAATGACAATAAAAGGTACCAATTTGGCCTTCAAAAGTCAAATTTTTTCACATCATTATGTTGACATGGTTTAATACTAACATTTGCTATGTTGAATATTTTTATTAAGTCATATCGGCACGCATATTCACTACTATGTGCCTAAATGCATTTCATGCGATAAGTCATTTTCAACAGACGAAATTGGAAAAAATACATGCATATGTTACCGGAACAATGAAGAACAACATACGGTGATAGAATATGTAGAAAGTTTACGAAACAATGCAGATCTATAGAAGAGCTCTCGAGTTTCCTTCACTGGTAGCGACTTGAAAATGACTTATAAAGCAACCACCGCTTTATACATAAACGCGGTTGGCCCCTGACTCCTGCGGTACATCTGCTGCCCCCTACATGGGTCCCACACCTCGGCTCGATCCAGTTAGAGTTGCAAAGGAGGTCTCACAAGCTAAAAGGCCAAATTAGGAATAAAAGCACGCTTAATGATTGAGGCGGAACGACCTCGAATCTGGTTTCTTGTCGAATCGAGTTAAACTCACAGTCGCTTCAATGGTATTCTCACGAATCACGAGGTATATCTTATACCAATAAGCTCGGCTTTCACAAACCATACTCGGCAATACCCCCACAAAGGGTCCGATGTCAGTCATTTTGAGGATACAACCCTAAACCTCCCCGTGGAATTTACAACAAAGTTATCAAACATCTGAATCAATCCCCGGGGTTACAACGCAAAACCACAAAATATCAAATGTCACGGTGAGAGTCACAACACACACCTATCAAGCATCTACGTATCCCTGTGGGGGATTACTGCATAATCTGACCATTGATACACACATCGATGAGGGTCAAGCTGACCTTGACGTCATATCGACCAACGACAAGTAAACTATTGAAGCAACCTTCCCGACTAGGTCGACAACACAATTATTCCATTGACACACACATCAATAAAGGTCAAAGCACCTTCGACAATTCACGCTGTAAGGATTCATCCGGTGATACACACATCGCGAAGATCGAGCAACCACGATAACAACCAATTGTTGGCGATAACTCAAGCGATTATGAGGGGCAGGTTATACATCCTCAAAGCGAGATAAAGCTTTATTCCCACGGATCTCTTCCACACAAGAGGTACCTCTATGGAGTATAAGCCGATTGTCTAGGATTCAAGACTTTGGTGGTAGTCCCAGACGTCAACATCCTTGAAGACTTGGATCGCATGTCCAAGCCATCACTGATTGTCATCCCAACAGGAATTCTTGACAATCATCCACACATTCTACATACATTTGCATCATGTTGCTGCATATCACATCATGATTATCTTGCTTGCATTTCAAGTGTCTAGGATTCTTTATCCTATCCATGCCTTGCATTGCATGAATATGATAAAGAGGGCATCGTAGACACTCGAAATTTTCTGCAGACTCTATTAACGACATTGCGGGGAGGGTAGATTCATCTTTTGAGATAACCACGAAAGGCGACCTATAAACATTACGGATACTACCGAAAGTTCAGCTCAAACACGGAACACAAACCAGGAACATCGGCTCAATCCAGAATATTATCGGAGCTCGATTCCAAACCGTAACCACAACCAGAATGTCATTTCCAATCTCGGAGATAACCCAGAGATATGCCGATCAAAAAGGCAAACAACAACAGGAGAGAATAGTTACGTCTCGGCGATAACACCCGCGACGTTGAGTTCTAGTCCCGAGAGACAATCTGGAGTAGCAACCCCATCCTTGGTGATAGCCCCAAGAGATGTCATTGCGATTCCGTGATAACAAAGAAAATGCTTATTTCAAACATATCACGATAAACTGACCACATACATCTGTTAAAGCACACATACCTCGAGCGGGGAACATACACATATGACGATGAGGCACACAAATAAGCGGTCCAATCTCGGATGTAACCACGAGCTACGCTCGCTTTAAAACTAACCGGCGATAACCACGGTGAGAGTCACAACGTCATCGACCACGTCGGCAAAGATGATATCGCGACATACCAACCAAGTAGTCAATCTCAATTTAACAACCACGAGCAGCGTCTACTTTCAACTCAACCGGCGATAACCCGACAAGGAGTCACACATCATCTTGTTCATCAGCCAAATGACATGTCGTCTCAATGCTTTATACATACATACATACAATAATGTCCCTGAAGCAGGAGGAGCGACAATCCGGTGACTATTACGTGTGGCATTACTTTGGATATACTTTGAAGCTTGAAGACCATGGCATAGACTCTCTTCCGACTTCGTACAACCTCTAATCCATGTCATTACGTAAGCGCTTAAACACAAGCGATCAGAAGAAGTATAGATATACTTCGTTTGGATGCTCGGATTGAAGTTACGCAAGTTCGATTGGACATTATAGTGCGAGTGCATGTACTTCGACTTAGACGGCAGGACGAGAAGCCGGGCCCTACGACCCGGTAGCGAGTTCAACTTGGTACCGCCGCATGAGTTGACTTCATGGCCATCCAAATCATAAATATATAGGAAATTGACCATTTGAAAGAGAGAGAAGGAAAAAGCGAGGAAGCCCATCCATTTAGCTCTTCATACACATCTTTTTAAGTGTTTCTTCTTCTTTAAACACTAGTTAGCTCATATAGAGCTACTTTTTTATCCGGCGGGAGTGAGTTTTATCCATTTAAAGTCGAAAGAATACTACTTTGGCGGTC
This sequence comes from Panax quinquefolius, assembly GCA_020205615.1. Taxonomy (NCBI): domain Eukaryota; kingdom Viridiplantae; phylum Streptophyta; class Magnoliopsida; order Apiales; family Araliaceae; genus Panax; species Panax quinquefolius. Next base: position 81,582,369 of record CM035159.1, on the reverse strand, counting down.
ACGTAAGCCTTCTTACATTCTAGAAAGCATCTTTCTCCAATTATCACACATTGTTGTACACGTTGAGAGTCGTGTGAGTGTGTTTGCCCGGATTTTGGTCCGTGGTTTTCATTTCTGTCTGTATATATATACTAATATATGTATATATTTCATATATATGGACTAACATTATCGAAGTTATGCCTCGATTGAGCCTGAACTTGATGCGGAGGCGTTTATTTGCTTTTATATATATATATATATATACTTATATATATAAACTATGGTCGATTACATCGATGAGCCTGAACTTGATGCGAGTGCGTTTAATTGCTTATATATATATATATCTATATATATAATTGTTGTCAGACATATCTGATGAGCCTGGATTTTATATCCGGTGCATTTACTCGCTTTATATATATATATACATATATATAATTGTTGTCGGACATATCCAATGAGCCTGGATTTGTATCCGGTGCGTTTACTGCTTTTATATATATATTTGTACATATATATATATTTACATTTCTGTTAGGCCTAGAGTTTACTCAAGTGGCTATTCTTTGCTTTATTTACATTAGTCTTTGCTGGAGTTCAACCGTGGCGGTTGATCGCTTTTCTGACTTTATTTACATTTTGTCCTTTGGAGTTCACTTGGCCGTGGCGGTTGATAATATTCATATATATATATATATATTTATAGCTTTATATATATAGCTGCTATCTTGCTTTCCATACAAATTGCGATATCTTGTGAGCTAGGAATCATGTGATCACGGGTTGATCTCTTTGAATCTAGATTCGATTCCCACGATGGACATTTTATGGTACATGGCGGCTTGTACATTATTTTTGATTATCTGAAGTTTCCTTGGATGGTTGTCATGCCCATGAGGAGTTACGCCATCTTGTATATTATTTTCTCGAGGATGCCTCGCATCTCTAAAATAAAAGCAAAACAATTTGGACATTTAATAATAAAATAGAAGTATGAAAAGGTCTTAATTCCTATTGAGCACGGGGTTTGAAAAACTTTTTTACAAAATTTCATTGCTATCTTGTGGTTAAAATTGAATTTTCTAAGTAAAATTCAAACCCTTGTATATAGAGTGCGACGAGGCCTCGTGACTACTTCGAGATAATTGCACATTGATCCACACACACACACACATTCATATAACAATTTCTTTGAAAAGTGGCGGTCACATAGTGGTAACACGAATGTCGGGGGTGCCTTACACCTTCCTCGCATAATCAAGCCCCGAACCCTTAATGAATCTCGGTTTCATGGGCTGTCTAGCTTGATGTCAAATCTCAAGGGTCGATGTGCAAACCTTTACCGATTGCGTTAATGCAACAATTAAAAACACCAACTAGTGACTCTTAAATCAATCATCGACATTATACATATGCCGGACCTTTTTCACTTGTTTTCAAATAAATCTCACATTAACATGAGAACACCAAAAGGCAAATAGCGAAAATGGACACTCAAAAAATCGAAGCGTCGAAAATACTTACGAGCCAGGTTATTCCAGCGAGAATAATAAATAATGGAACCGGGTCAGGCGTAATCTGCCTGACGAGGATATTCCAAGCGAGAATAATAAAGAATGAAATAACGGAAGAATTTCACGATGTATGCGGTACTTGCCCGCCAGCAGAGTTATTCAACATAATAATGAAGAATGGAATATGACTCTTACAGTATTGAAAGAAAATAATTCTCT